>JAUPFR010000007.1:32859421-33459421 GCA_036925125.1 Oreortyx pictus
CATTGTTTAAGTCTTCAGTTTGCTCTCCTTGTACTGAAAAACAAGCCACGGGGAAGAAGATGAACCCAGGCTTGCTTAGAGCAGTCTGATCTGGGACACTCGTTGGGTATGTGTGCCTGCAGATCCTGCTCCTGTGTGGCCCTGTGACCCAAGCAGTCCTCCCTGGAATGCGCGGGCGGTGTGGACACTGCTGCTGCCCACAGCTGTGGGACTGCCCAGCCTGAGGAGGAAGGATGCAGCCTGCTTTGCTGTCAGTTATCAGCTTCCATGTAGAAGATGCTTAGTGTAGGATGCTTAAAGGATTGCATAAGTGTGTGTTGTTTCACTGACAGTGCCTTGGATGTTTTGCTGTAGATGATGCCAGAATGTGAGCTAGAGTCATAAGATTCATGACTTTGGTCATGTGAGAGTAGGTTCAGAGCAAAAAACAACATCTATTCCTGAGAATGTTCAACTTGCTCTTGAAGTTCTGACTGTGCACTGGAAAGAGCAACATACACTATGTTTATCAAATTATTTAGTATAATACAAAGCAACTGCTTTTTTTCTTTTATCTCTCCATCTCTACTGGCTCTTCCAAAAGCGAATATTGATAAACTAAAATGTAAAGGTTGCAGTATTTCAGACACAGCAATACATCAGGAAGGGCCGTGCTATCTATGTGCCTATGACTACTATTAAATTTGAATTTGCACAAAGTATTTAGGTACCTTTCTTTGAACTTTAAATCAAAATATAGCAGTAACCATCCCATAAAAGTCAGCAGTGCTTGTTGAATATCTCATCGTGACAGATCTTAGCATATTTTTGCTAATAGATGCTCCTTGTACTTCAAAAGAGTCACTTTTTGGAGGGGGTGATGAGGTCAGTATTTTGGGAAGTTAATTGTCCTCTGGTAAGAAGGCATTGAACTAGAAAGCGTATGGTAGTCATAACAAATAGAAGTGCATTTGCACATTTTAAGAGAGAAATTTTGAAAGTGTTAAAGCCAAATAACATGTTATTTAATATTTTAAATAAGTATGTGTTAAATGATATTAAACTTTGATTGATATTTTAATATTTTAAGCTTATTCCAGTGAAACAGAGCAGTGAAAGGTTTGGTATCAAACTTCTTTGTGTGTTCTGTTAGTCTGAGCCTACCTACAGGAGATACACGATTTCCAGTAGAATCTCTTTCTCTGGGAGCTTTGTATCTCTCTGCTCCATGGCTGGGACTAGCTCTGTTTAGTTAACAAAAAGCAGGTGAGATGGGTCTAGATCAGTTCATCTCTCTTCCCCTGGACTTCTGTAATTGATTGATCCTGAATGTGTGAGCATCAGGCACATTGTTATGTAGGTATTTGGCACCATTCATTTGAAGGTCTAATAAATCAGATGAAAAGCTGAGGCAGGTGATTGCTTTGGGAAAATGATGCCAGGCTCTGTTGCGATCCATTACAGATTTCTAGCTTTTTCCAAAGTATATGTAAAATTAATAGCTAAATAAATGTATAAATGAAATGTAATATCTAATAAATTCTTCAGTCTAGAGGTCTTCAGGACTTACTGTTACATCTTAGAGATCTTCCTCAGTTAGCCCGTGATCTTACAGGAAATAGTTCTACTCCTTGCAAGAGCTTTCTGAAAATGAGCTGATGGGAGCAGAACCTTAATGGGACTTCACAGTTACTTATTAATCTCTGGTGACTGCTTCAGGATTGTCCTGTGCCTTTGTAACCAAGGTGACCAATGATGTAAATTGTGTTGTGTTTGCAAACAGAGAGATGTCCTCAGGGCTTCCGAATAAGAAAGGGAAACAGTATGTCACAGAATCAGAGAATCACAAAATGGCTTGGGTTGAAAGGGACCTTAAAGATCACCCAGTTCCAGTCACCTGCCGTGGGCAGGGCTGCCTCCCAGCTCAGGCTGCCCATTGTCCCATCCAGCCTGGCCTTGAATGCCTCCAAGCATGGGTGACCCACAGCTTCTCTGGACTTGTACTTTTGTACCAACAACTGTTTATGTTTGGACCTACTTGTGTATTTTTGAATTTGTCCACCTCTGAGTATCATTAAGTGACCTCATTCAGTAGTGTACACGACAGCTATAAAGACACCTTTGGGCTGCTATAAAGGTATGTGAAACAACCAAAGAATTTTCATAAGGATGTGAAAAGCATGTTTTCATGCCCTGCTAATTCAGACAACAGCTGAGATGGATTTCCTCTAGATTACCAGAAATAGCTCTCCCTGGAATAAGATCATGGGAAACCTGATTCTTCGTTGCATTGACCCTGTGTCACTGCTGACCGGTGTTAAGAGGAGACTTGCAGCCCTCCTCAAGGAGAATGGTGACATCAGTGGTGTTATCTGGAGTACAGCATCCAGGCCTGGGGCCCCCAGCTCAAGAAGGATGCAGAGCTGTTGGAGGGCCGTGAAAATGCTCAGAGGGCTGGAGCATCTCTCATACGAGGTAAGGTTGAGAGAGCTGGGCTTGTTTAGTTTGGAGAAGAGAAGGCTCCAGGGAGACCTCATTACAGCTTTCCAGTACTTTAAGGGAAATTATAAGCAGTAAGAGGACTGAATTTTTACATTGTCTAGTAGCAGCAGGACAAGGGAGAATGTTCTTAAAATAAAAGAGGGGAGATTTAGATTGAATGTTAGAAAGTAATTTTTTACTCAGAGGGTGGTGAAGCAGTGGCCCAGGCTGCGCAGAGAAGCTGTGGATGCCCCATCCCTGGAGGCGTTCAAGGCCAGGTTGGATGGGGCCCTGGGCAGCCCAAGCTGGTGGGGGGCAGCCCTGCCCACAGCAGGGGGTTAGAACTGGGTGATCATCAGTATCCCTTCCAGCCTAAGCCATTCTGTAATTGTATGATATTGTAGTTCAGCAGCGCAGAGAAGAGTAACAAAATAGCTGCGTTACAGTTCCAGTATGAGTGTTAATACAGAGTGAAAAACATAGGAAAACTGGATGGAAGGTTTCTATAAGATAAAATTAATTAACCTCAGAAAAACAAAAAGTTCAGCAGGAAAATATTTGCTCAGTTTTGACGCTGCTTATACAAACATCTAAGGAAAACTACCCCCTGTGTCTGCAGTGCAGTTTTTTGTAATGGATATGCTACATTCTTCACTAACATTGTGGCAACTGCAGTGTCTGTCTCCATAAATTAAGGAGTTGGATAGAAACTACAATGCTTCAGCTTGATTCATAAGATAAGGGGAAAATGCTTCCTTCCAAATGAAGAACTAAGTGTATGAATGGATTTAGAGATAGTAACCCCTTTGTGTCAGTCCTTTTCACTAACTATAAGCAGCTCTCTTAATGACTGTTGTACCATTTAGCTTTTTTCTAGTTAGTATATCATGTACTCTCTTCATTATAAATAACAACAACAAAAAAAGGAAGAACGAGGAGGGCAGAGTATGGCAGCAGCTCAATGGAGGTCTTGGGATCTTTTGTTCCTCCTTTGAATATTCGTGTTTGAAAGGTATTCTATTATTTCTTTCCAAGCTGGTATCATTTTGTGCAGTGAAAATTTAATATGCCAGTGCTGCTGGCAGCATATAAAACACCCCCGGCAGGTTGGGGGCTTTTGTCCAAGTCAGTTATGCCTTTATCATATGCTAAAGAAGAACAGAAAAAAGCACAGTGTCTGTACAGAGACTGTGTATCTGCTGTGTTGTTGGATAGTAGATGTGGCGCTTTGGGGCTTGGTTTAGTGAGCACGGTGGTGGTGGGTCAGCAGTTGGACTTGATGATCTTAGGGGTCTTTTGCAACTTTGATGATTTTATGATTCTTTGAATAGATGGATAAAATCACGAGGAGGAGGGAAGGCAAGCCAGACTTACATATGAGCAAAACAGCGCATTTTTGAGTAACTTGTTTTCAGGAGGAGCGTTTGCTCCTCTTGGGGATGCATGAATCACTTCAAAAACATCTGCCAAATTCTGTCAAGGATTTGGTCAGAAAGACACTTTGACTGATCAGTTGTGCAAGCACAAACAGCTCATCGTGCTTGGGGATGTTACTTGTGCTACCTCAGCTTGTTATTTGCTTGAGTTTTCAGAACTAAGCCCTAAGGAACTGACATCAGTTCTACTGACGACAGTGGAAAATTGAGCATAAAAATTAATAAGGGACGGATTAGTCCCTAAATCAGTGAACTGACAGAGTGGGTGGAGACTGTAGCGTACTGTGGGAGTGACAGGTGTGGGACCAGACAGGACACTTACTGCAGAAGGCAATCTTTTTTAGCCTTGAAATAACTATCTGGCAAGGTGATTATACAGAAGTGGGTTGTGGAAAAAAAAAGAAAAAAAAACTTGGATCAAATGATCATGAATCTACATCAACTTAACTGGCAGATGAATAGGGATATCTGAGCTTGCTTTTAAAAAAGCTATAGCAGGAGCTGCAGAGGCCCTGTATAGCTACAGAATGTGTATCTTTCAGTTGTTTTGCTGCTTTCGTCTGACCAGTCTTTTTTACCTGATTTTTTTCCTCCTCTATTCCAATTTTGTGCAAGACTATCAGGTAAGGCTTCGTATTTGGCATTAAGACTTACCTATCATAGTCAGGATGCATTTCTTCACTAGAAATCACATTCCCCTTTCACAGACATGTCAGCCTTCTTCTGTATTTCCTCTGTATTTCTCAGTATTAGCAATCAGTGTCGAAGTTCTGATATTGCCAGTTACCTGTGCAATATGTGCCATGTTTCTTTCTCCAAGGCAGACAACTCAACCTTATAAATGAATTGTCTCAGTTTGTTTGGAAGGCATCAGCAGCAGGCAACAAGATGGTGAATGGTGAAAGGACCAAAGATAAAGAAGGATGGAAGTGGGGAGGGGAATGAAGATACCAGTAAACCACCAGAAAAGGAGAGAGATTTTCACAGAAGGAAAACAAGAGAGAAGAGGGCCAAATCCACACAGGTAGAAGTAAATGTTGGAGTCCCAGTCAGTGTAAAACTTGATACCAGACTTAATTTAAATGAGTCCTCTTCTTGTCCCTGCTTACAGTGATGGTAGAAGATAATGGCTACACTGGAAGTGTTCATGAGAGCCCGTTCTGGCATCAGGTTTTACTCAATAAATGAATCTGCTTGTTCAGAGAAGGAAAACTGAAAAAACACCATGTTCCTTCATTCCTGTGATGGTGCAATTTCAAATAATCTTCTGCCAACAGTTAATCCCCTTGAATTACTTTTCTTCTTCAGCAGGCAACAAAGGAAGTTGGCTATTTTTGGATGTCTAGTGTTCACTGCTTATTCTGTATGTATGTATAGATATCCACTGCATTGTCTGCTCTGAATGCAATGTTTTTAACAAAGAATTGTAACTCAGGTCCTTTAATGAACTGAATGGCTGAATCTTCAATTTAATAGAACTCAGATTCCTTCCTTTGAGAACTTTGTTTGACTAGAAATTCAGAACTGGGTTGGCAGATCGAAGCATCTTTTATCTACAGTTCTCTAGGGAATTAACAGTTGCAAGTGACTTCACAACCTGTTATTCCTCGTAAAAAATGAAATAATTGTCCTAAGTTAATGGATGACAATGGAGATATGCATTTTGTCTATTGACTTTAAAAATTATTTCTGTACCAGAGAGTAATTACATTTTTATGCACATAATTTTATAAATTATTGGCTATAGCACTTTAGAAGCTGTAAAAACACTTTGCATTTTATTTATTTCAGAACACTGAATTAGTTGAAGTACTTGAAATGCACAATTTTTTCAATGTCATGTAGTTCATCTTCCTTAGTAACACAGGGGTTTATGTACCTTTTATATTATGGAAGACTTGCCCTGCTTTGAGGAATATCTAAGACGAATTTATCAATTGTGTCACTGAAATGAAGCAGTGGTTTCAGCAGGATCAGCAAACAAGAGCAGGAAAGGAAGAACGTGTAAGCACATTCACACGTTGCAGTTCAGTTTGTCAGTACATCAGCGCTGGCATTTTTTCAATTAAAATAGAGATAACCACAGCTTCACTGAAAACCTGGATCAAAACTTCCCATTCTCTCTCTGAGGTGAAGTTTTCCTGGAAGCTTATTCCCAAAGGTGATGAGATAATCACATTTTATATACATTATTAAAGGTAATTATCCTTACAGCACAGAGTGACCAGAGCCCAGTTCCAAGCCAAGATATTGATGCTGTCTTGTAGGGAGGAATGACTCACGTTGCACTGCTGCTTTTGTTTTTCTTGCAATGCAAGCACTGGACTGTTTCTTAAGCTAATAGAGATCAATCTGATATGACATACCTACAGGTCTCTGTAAGCTTATATTTTCAAAGTGAAAAAATGAGAATGTTTAAAATAGGGTCTTTAATGAATTGTCCAGGAGGTGTTATGAATGAAATGTTCTGTTGTAATTAGTAGACATCTGGCTGAACATGAACCAGCAGGGTGCCCAGATGGCCAATCCTGGATTGAATCAGGAATGGTGTAGTCAGCAAGACTATGGAGGCGATTGTCCCACTGTACTCAGCACTGGTGAGGCTGTACCTCAAGTACTGTGTTCAGTTATGTGCTGCTAGCTACAAAGATATTGAGGCCCTTCAGATTGTCTGGAGAAGGGCAGTGAGGCTGTGAAGGGTCTGGTGTACAAGTCTTATGAGGAGCTGCTGAGGGAGATGGGATTGTTCAGTCTGGAGAAGAGGAGGCTCAGGGGAAACCTCATCGCTCTTTACAGCTGACTGAAAGGAGGTTGTGGCGAGGTGGGAGTTGGCCTCCTCTCCCAGGTAACTACTGATAGAATAAGAAGTAATGGCTTTATGTTCTGCTAGGGGACGTTCAGGTTGGACATTAGAAAATAATTATTTTCAGAAAGGGTGGTGATGCATTGACACAGGGTGCCCAGGGAAGTGGTGGATTCACCATCCCTGGAGGTGTTCAAGAACTGTGTAGATGTGTCACTGAGGGATGTGGTTAGTGGGAATGGTGGGAATTAGTCAGTAGCTGGACTAAATGGTCTTAATGGTCTTTTCCAACTTTAATGATTAGATGATTGTAGGATCATATGGTTGAGCATGAAAATTAGATTGATTTGAGATGTGGATTTCCTAAGTCCTGTAGTCCTCTAGCATCTATGTTTGCAAATTCTTTTCACTTGATTTGCACTTGAAAACAGACATTTATCGAGATGTGTATAACAGGTCTTTTAAGCAAGCAAGATTATGAATGCTGCCCTTTATTCTAATGCTAGCTATTTAATTAGAAGGCAGAACTTTTTTCTGATAAGAGAATCAATTAAACAACTGTAGGAATTTCTTTCATGGAAATCATTTGTTATACAAGAACACCTTTCAAATCTCTTGATGGTATATGAGTGATTGTAAATTAATATATGTTATTAATATGTGAAAGCATACAGTTTACTTCTCTGCAGAGACCGCAGAACTTCTAGGTGTAACTTGGAACATGAGGTTGCCCGTACTAAAAAGTCTTCAGTGCTGCTCATACTGAAACACTCAGAGAGTATAAAAGTAACCAGTCACCTTTATAATGTGGTATTGACCTTGAACTTCAACCGAGCTGCATTTTCTTTATTTAGCTTCGGCCAATGATTAACTTCACTAATGACTGTATATCAAATTCACCATTGTTTATAAATCTGGCAGTGAAATATGCCCTGTCTTTGTGTGGATGATACAGTGCATTTAAAGGAAACCTTTGTATAAATTGCTTCGTTTGTAAAGTTAAGTCTTAGTACCAGTCCTAATTGCTTCTCATCTACCTTGGTCTCTTTGAGGTCTTTAACCTGGGCTTAGTAATACTGTGAGCATAATTCATTTTTTTTTTGTTGTTATATATAGTTCTGTTCCCTTGCTCCTGACTTAAAGAGGATGGCAAATTCTCGTATTCTGGAGCATTGCAGAAATCATTCTTCTATGGTAGATCTCCACAGAGCACAGGAAGCTACACCCTAAAATAGTCATGTATGGGGAATATGAAGTCATATGCGCAGCTTTGCCTCTGAAGGAAGATTTGTCAAGACACAGCACTTTAATTTGTAGTCTCAGCACCATGGGGACCCCAGCAGAGATATCTGCCCACAGCACACATGGAAGCAAGGCGTCTTCAGATTCCTCTAATCTGCACTAGGTCGGCCCTGGCTGGTTTGTCGCAATGTTATCAGCCTCCTGGCAGAACAAGGATTGCACTGTGTAGGGCATTTATAGACAGAAAAAAAAAAAAAAAGTGGATGCAGCCTTTATTTGGATTGTGCCTGGTCATATTCCATCCTGAGGAGGATTTATGGTCGTTGCTTGGCTTAAATGCAAAATACTGTTGTGTACTCTGACACAATTCCACAAACCCTATGTAGGCAAATGCTTCCTAAGAGCATTTCATCAAGTACCGAATGGAGGAAGAGCCCCCGTGGTTTGTGCATTGCAATGGAAACGGAAAAGCCACATTCTCCTTTCAGTTGCACTGATGTAAATGGAGATTGGGAGCAGAACTTTCTCATAAATTGCGTACAATCCAAGGTATGGTCCATTAGGAAATGGTAAAAGACTCAAGTTTTTTTATTCAGCTATGGGAATTTACCTCTGAATGTCTTAAAATAACTATAGAAATGCGTATGCATATAAACATAGGAGGGCTTGCATTTCTAGTAAGCTGCAGAAGAAAACCATGAGTTTCATGCTTCTGTGCAGTTCTTAAATGTCACAAATACTGCAGAATCCAATGAGTATTTTGTGGACAGGTTTATTTCTGCAGAGGATGGAGGCTGTGAGAATACTTGGAGGCTCTGCTTTGATTCTTTTTTAGTTTTGTTTTGAACACAGAAGGTCATTCACACTGAAAACAGTAGGAAGAAGTGTAGCACTTGGTGTGATTCGGTTTGACTTCGGTTGTAATTAATATCTAACGTGGTTCTTCCCACACAGGAGCTTTTTCCAAGTCATTTTCAGTTCCATGATAGTGATAGCTGAAGAATTGTCTGTAGCACACATACACTCTTCCCTGTTCCCTCCCTGTTCTGCCTCTACATGTGTTACACTGGAATTAAAACATTTGTGGCATACTTGTTCCAGGGATTTCAGCTGTTCTTCAGTGATATTTGAGAGGAACAAGTGTGGACACAATTCATCTCACAGATCATGGAAGCATGGAAGCTGAACAGATGCTTATTAATTGCTGTTTCTCTTGTGTAATTTTAAATATTCTTGATTTCTGTTGAAGTAGAAGGACTTAAAAGGCAGAATTCAGAACAGTATAGCTGAGAAATCATATATGATTATGTAGAAGATGGATAAAAGTTAGAAACAGGGTTTGTGGTCCGCATTTATGCTGCAGTTTTTAATCCACAAAATAAGATCTATATTTTAGATCAACTTTCCTATACATCAATGAAGTCTCCAACCTAGCTTTCATTATTGTGCAGAAGTCTGTAAATTTCCCTGCATCTGAACTACCTAACTCAGAATGCACAGTTGCAATGATTGTAAATCCTGTAGTAGTAAATCTGTTGTTTTGCAATTATTTTCCTAAGTGGATTAGAAGAGTTGAATTTTCACCCAATTGTGTTGTTATGTTACGTAATGACTGTACCACCTAAGGGCTATAACCATTAAAAAAAAAAAAAAAAAGGAAAAACTGCTAATTTAGAAATAATTTAATATTGCATACCACATATTGAAATAATTGTGATTTTCCCTCTATCTTTTCTCCTTTTCAGCATTGCTCTGAAGTGGAGTTATGGCTCTTACATGTCTCACCCTTCTATGACTAGTGATGTATTTTGATGCAGTACTTGCGGACTGACCTGTGGTGTTCTGTGGGGCTTTGGTGTGATAGCTCAGGTGGCAGCAGCTCTCCAAACACCGCGTTATTGCTCTTCATGGTGCTGGGGTCCCAGGAGGACTTTGACTTAAGGTGAGCTTCGTCTACTCTGTCTTGTCTTCCATTTCAAAGGGAAAATCTGACTGATGACTTTGGGACTTCAAAAATTTGGTGCTTGAGTTGTACTTTCAGGATTTGCAGTCGTTCTTAAACCCAGCAGTTATTCAACCATGTACAGTGAGTAGAAGCAGAGAACAGTCTGTGACACCTGAAATTACCAGCTTTAGCGTTTGCATTACCAGGACAAAAAAAAAAAAAAAAAGAGCAAGAATATTTATAGACCAGAGAACAGTAATAATGCTGAATGACTGATGGAATGACTCGTAAGGAGCAAAACGGCTGGAAAGTATAACAAGTATCCGCAAATGTGCTTCTGAATTAAAATTCTAATGTTTCACAGAACTCATACTGAGAGGTAGAAGAAACTTCTGCTCAGTACAGTGTAGAGCTACCTGCAGTGGAGTGCAAACAGAATCAAATGAAGAGAAGCAGAAATTAGGCTGAGTTTCAGGCAATCTGAACTGAGTTATTTGACTGTGAAAGAACTTCCCAAGGGAAATAATACAAGTTACATTATTTGGGACATCTAAAATTAGGCTTCAGAAAGCACTGTAAAATTGTACAACCTTGCTTTGGTAGGGAGGTGGACTAGAAAAGACAGATTTGGGGGTTTTCCTTTTTGCAATAAATTTTAAGATTGTTGGGCCTGATTCTGTTTGATGACATGGAAATGAAGGGAGGATTTACATTACTTTTGTCCTGAACGACTGAGGTTAATCACTCATGATTTCTCACCTCTACTTATTGCCAACTTTTTAAACTCAAATGACTTTATCTTTTTATTTATGTCCTTCAGGGACAGATCAGACCCCACCCTTACAAGTATAAAAAAAAATATGTCTACATTTTCCTAACTCTTGCAGTTTGAGTCGCAGTGTGGTAATAAGGAGGAAGTTTGGTTCATCCAGCATGTTTACCTTAATCTGTTCACTTATGATATTTTCAATTTTTTTTTTTTTTCATAGAGGGAGGTTTTACATATGTAAGCTAATTCTGAATTGTAGAATCATTTAGGTTGGAAAAGAACTCTAAGATCACACACCACCAGTACTGCCCACTAAACTAGGTCCCTTAGTAATGCATCTACCCTTTTGTTAAACACCTCCAGGGACACTGATTTCACTGCTTCTCTGGGCAGCCTGTTCCAAACATTCATCACTTTTTCTGAGAAGAAATTCTTCCTAATATCCAATTTGAACCTCCCCTGGTGCAACTTGAGGCCATTCCCTCTTGTCTTATCACTGTTATTTGGGAGAAGAGGCTGACTCCCACCTTGCTACGCTCTTCTTACTACCCACATCTCACTACAACTTCCTTTCAGGCAGTTGTAGAGGGTGGTGAGGTCTCACCTGAGCCTCTTTTTCCTACCAAACAATCCCATTTCCCTTAACCACACCCCATAAGTCTTGTACTCCAGAACCTTCACCAGCTTTGTTGCTCTTCTCTGACATTTTCCAGGGCCTCAATGTCTGTCACCAGGATGTCTGCCTTGTTGGCCTTCCCCCTGATCCTTAACCATAGAGACTCCTGTCAGGAACAGATGAGTGGAGCTGAGAGGAGAGAGGGTGCATGCGCCACAGGGACACTTCATGACATTTTCCACTTGTCTGCTTCTTAACAGACTCTAAAACAGCTCCTGATAATCAAAGCCCGGAATTTATTTGGTTCATATTTTAACTAGCATCTTGACAAGGGAAAGAGGCAAATGAAATGCAGCCTTTAACCAAGGAATAGGGTCCTCTAGATATGTATCATGAGGCATGTAGTGTTGCAGTCTCCTGTATAATTTTCTCTAAAAATAAACTGCAGGTGAGTGAGATGAGGGCAGGAATTCAGAAGAGTTTATATTATAAAACAATATTATCTCTTAAAATGTTAAAATATTATCTCTTAAAATATTATCTCTTAAAATCATGCAGTTGTGGGTAAACTTGAAGATCTTGTGCTCTTTTGTAAATTTCTTTGGAGATTCCTGCCTTTATTTGTGCGCAGCTTCTATAAATGGTCAATATCTGCTTGCCTGATTAGCAGCATCTGTCTTCCAAATCCCGCTTGAACAAATGGAATTCTTGCATGTGAAATGTTTCTTCACTGTGTAGGTATTAGATGTGTTCACCTTGATAGCGTAATAGCACAGTGTAAAAAATGTGGGAATTTTTGTGCCAGATAACGTGTTGAGGTTAGAAGATTAAGACTGAACTTGTGATATGAGATTAAAGAAGGCATATATAGGAGCTTTCTGAAAGAAGAGATGGCTCGTTTGCAGGGGATTTGGAACAGCATGGAGGGAAAGCTGTAAGGGATCTTGCCCTGAGATGCATTCTTCTCCTGTGTCCCTGAATGAGAGGATTCAGGCTAGGTGAATGAAATACATGGTGAGAAGAATGGTAACAGTCCCCGAATTTTGGGTTGTGATTGGCCATATGGAGCTGGTTCTGGATCAAGTGTTGGAGCTGGTGAGACAGCCAGCCAGCAAAGTCATCTGATTGCATTTCAGAGGGTGACTTCTAAATACCAAGATCTGATTCCCGTTTCCTCTCTCCCAGTGCTGCTCGCCCCCAGCGTACGTTGCCTCCTGCTGCCTTGCACATGGCCTGCTGCAGGAGCGTGGGCTGTGGGATTTTTCTCATTTGACTAAGAGCATATTTCCCAATCTGAATCCTCAATAAGGACAAAAGGTCTGTATTGAAGGGTAGGAATATACTAACCCAAAACATATTATTAAGAGGGAAGACTCATTCTCCTTATGTCCATGTTTTTGAATGACTTAATTGAGGAAAAGAGTTATCTTCTGATAATAGCATTTTGCACAGGCCAACGATGAGAATGGAACAGTGGAGATGCTGGTGACGCTGTCTTTCTTGGAAAGCCTCACTAAGCTATTATTAAAATGATTATAACCAACACTCTTACAGATCCAGAGTGCTTTGATATGTTAGTCCTTTGCAGAGCATTCTCTCAAGCAAATGCTGCAGAGGCTCTGCATGTTTAATTTGTGATTGATCTCCCATAAGGGATTTTGCAAGATGCAGCAGAAGGAAAACAGTCACATGTCGTCTGGATATTGTTCACGTACGCTTCCTAGGAAAGTGGACAAGGCTGCATGTACCTTTTGATTTTGTTGCCTCTCCTAATCTTGAGTTCCTTTGAGTCAGGAAGTACAGCTGGGAGGAATTCAGAGGAGAGCAACAGGAATGATCGGGGGCTGGGAAAACATCACCCACAAGTAAAGTTTTTTAAAAACAGGGCGTTTGGCATAAAGAAGAGATGACTCAAATGGGAGATACAGGCTTTTAAATACATAGGAGTTGAGCTGCAGGGAACACAGACAACCAGTTCTAATATGTATTCTTTTATCTGTCCAAAGCAAATATGAGATTCAAGAAAAAAAGAAAAAGAAAAAGAACAGCTGGGTCAGGAAGCTCTCTCTGGTGTTAGAAGGATGTTGCAGAATATGTGGTGGTGAGTGGACTTAAAACACTCACGACCAGTCACCAGCTGGAGTGTTCCCCAGGGTTCAGTACTGGGGACAGACCTGTTTAAAATCTTTATAGATGATTTGGATGAGGGAACTGAGTACACCCTCAGTAAGTTTGCAGATGATACCACGTTGGGAGTAAGTGTCAATCTGTCTGAGGGAAGGAAGGCTCTGTAGAGTGATCTAGATACACAACAAGGCGTAGTGCTGGGTCCTGCACTTCGGTTGCAACAACCCTGGAAAGTTGCACAGTGAAGGAGGATCTGGGAATGCTTGCTGACAATTGTCAGTTTGCAGTGTGCTGAGGTGGCATCCTGACTTGTATGAGGAATAATGTCATCAGCAGGGCCAGGGAAGTGAATGTCCCACTGTACTCAGCACTGGTGAGGTCACACCTCAAGTACTGTGTTCAGTTTTGGGCCCCTCACTGCAAGTAAGACATTGAGGCCCTATAGATTGTCCGTAGAAGAGCAATGAAGCTGTGAAGCATCTAGTGTACAGGTCTTATTTGGAGCCACTGAGGGAGCTGGGATTGTTCAGGCTGGAGAAGAGGAGGCTCAAGGGAGACCTCATCGCTCTCTTACAGCTGCCTGGAAGGAGGTTGAGGCAAGGTGGAAGGTGGCCTCTTCTCCCAGGTAACTAGTGATAGAACATGAGGTAATGAGGAGCATTTTTTCTCAGAAAGAGTGCTGATGCACTGGCACAGGCTGCCCAGGGAGATGGTGGAGTCACCATCCCTGGAGGTGCTCAAGAACCGTGTGGATGTGGCACTGAGGGACGTGGACAGTGAGCATGGTGGGATGGGTTGTCAATTGGGGTAGATGATGCTAGTGGTCTTTTTTTAACCTTGATGGCTATGGTTCTATAATATACTGTGCACTTCTTCGTGAAGAAAGAAATGTGTATTTGTGTGCGTGTTGGGGGAAAATGGGAAGGAGAGAGGATGAAGATTCTTTGACCTGACTTTTATGATTTATTGCAACGCATGTGGCAGTCTCTCATTAATTTTTGAAGTACCGTTTAAAATTATGACTAATAGTGCTTACTTTCTTCTAATAACTGTGAATTCTAGTGTTGTAAGGATAGAAGAAGTCTTGGGTGATTTCTTTTCTATATTATAGTTTAATAGCTATTCGGGAATATTTTTGTACAGAATCACAAAATTGTAGGGGTTGGAAGGGACCTCTAAAACCAAAGCAGGCTCCCTAGACCAGGTTGCAGGTAGGCATGCAGGTGGGTCGTGAACGTCACCAGAGAAGGAGACTCCACAACCTCTCTGGGTATGTTCAGTTTAAAGATTCTATGAGGATCTTAACTCTTACAAAATAATGTTAAAACAGTGAAATTACATCTTTCCTCAAACGATCCAGTTCAGTTAAATTTGCTTAGAATACAGTCCAGTTATGAAATGTAGTCAGCCAAAATCTGTCCTTAACCTAAACTCTTCAAATTGCTAAAGATACATTCATCAGTATTGTTTTGTGTACATTTGCACAGGCTTTGAGCGTTGATACTGCCTCCTTTTCTTAAATCAGTGGCTTCAGCCTTCTACTGGAAAATATTTGTCCTTTTAGTCAGTGTATTAATAAGGAATTATGTCAAGTTAACATTTTAAAATGACAGAAAACAGCAAACGTTTGCCTTTAGTGCTTAAAATGTCTGATCCTTATATGCTGCCATTTAGTAATAGAACTATTTAATGACACTCTAATCTGTAGAACTATTTCTTAATTTGTTATTCAATAATGTCCCTCTCTCTCTCTCTCTCTCTCTCTCAAGCATTGTAATTCTAAGAGTCACTGGACTTGCTCCAAAGCTCCTTACTCTCTTTACTCTTTTGAGCATCAAACCTCTGATTTAAAGGCATCAGAGTTTTTGTCCCAGTAGGAGTGTCTACATTTGGTTGACTGCGATTAGTTCTCTGCAGAATTGCATTTTGGAGCTGTGGGCTGGATTAAGGGAAGGCATAATAATTAAAGCTGGACAGCTTGGCATCCATGCATTTGGTATTCGTGGCACTTGTCCAAATATGTGAGCTTGGTCTTTATATGCTTGTTGTCATCAGATAAGTGTAATGAGGCTGTTCTTACTGTAGTTTTGGAAGCGGTGCAGAGCAGAAGTCTTCAGTCTGCTGAGAGCTAGAAATTTGGCTGATCTTCAGCTTACAGTGCATAAACACGTTCCTCTTCTTTTTTTTTTTTCTTTCCAGTTTTCTTTCTCCTCCCTTCCTTCCCGTCAAGGACACAGACTTGGGCTATATTTTTCATAACTCTGTGAAGCTAGAAAGCTAAAGGATGCCTGTGCCACCACCGCCTCCACCTCCTCCTCCTCCTCCTCCACCACCTCCACCACCTTCTGGAGGGCCCCCTCCACCACCACCTCCGGTAAGGCTGACTTTTTATCTCCGTTAGCAAAATCTTAGGTGTGGTAACCAGCTGAGAGAATCCACACCCCGAATTTGGTGTGGATGTTGATAGCAAGGATCTGGGGCAAGTGCTTGTTTTGCTTGCTTTTGTTTTTCTGTTCACTACAGCGGCGGTCTCCAGAGTGAGGTGAGTAAGATGGTCCATTCTGGGGAGGAAAGGAAATATTAGAACTTCGGTAGTACATGTGGGTAATGTATGAATAAGAAAATACACATATGCTGATTGTGCATGCTCAAAAAATTTTAATTAATAGAAATGTATGATCACAAAAAGTTAAAAAGATTGGGGACCCCTCCATTATAGTACATGTGGAGAGAATTTGTCATCTGTGAATTCTTCTCCAGTCACAGAGAACTGATTTTTGTATTGGTAACTTGCAGGTGGTAAGTCTTTAATTTCTTCATCTGCTTTCATATAGCTTCTGTTAAGACTCACAGTGCTCAGCTGCTGCTGTTTCTCGTTCTAGCACATGCCATCTTCCTGGGGATACAGTGCAATATGCTTTTTATACACGTGTGGGAACAATTACTGCTTGTAACAGATCATTACTTTGTGTGCCGTGAAGTAGAACATGTGCCCTGCCAGCACATTTGCAATAAGGGGAGGATGCTGTGCATGGAGTTTCATGGTATTACATTTTCTGAGCTTCACAATTAATAAACAAGGTTAAGCCATTCCCTGTATACTGTAATCTTTTGTTCATAAGCTGTTTCTGCACTGAAATTCCTAGACTTTTATTGAAGAAGTTAAAGCTGGTGTGGTTATGTTCAAGACACAGAATCTCTCCTTATGTTTTCATGTATTTTTCTGTGACTGTTGTAATTATTTGTCATGTACACTTGTTCCTGTAGCAAAACAGTACTTTTTCATGCCTCAGATGTATTTCATAAGGTTTTTTGATTGTTTTTTGGAGGTATGCAAGAGGCTCAAGAGCTTTATTTCTGTCTTGTGTTCTCCAGTATCTCTGCTATTTTGTTCCCATGAAGGTCTGCTGAGTTTTTATTTATCTTTTTAATATCGTTATTATGTTATCTTCATCCAGGTGGAGATTTCCTTGCATGTTTCTCTTTACTACTTTGCAGACTGAGCCGTTCTGTAAAACTTTCCATGAATTGTAGAGGTGAAGAGGATGAAGGCAGAGACAGTAAATCAAATCAACAGTGTTTGATTCCTCTTATCATTCTGCTTTAATTCTGAGCACTATCAGCATTGTTTTCAGTTAGCAGCTAACTGAGATGGTTCACAACCTATAGTTAGATACAGAAATAAGTGGGCAGCATTTTGTGAGCAACTTAATGCCCGCAACAGCGTTCAAAGTCAGCAAAACTGTAAGTGTTCTTATCCTAAGAAATCTAGCTCAGTAAGTATCTAGAGAACTTTTTAGATTCCTAAAACATATTCCAAATTGTAAATGACTTGAGAAAGCTAAGTGGACCCCTAAGAACCAGTACAAGCAAGATCTGCTTTTTTTTTTTCCATCCTCCTTTGCTGGTGGACAAAAATGCTGCTCTTCTGTAACAGCAAAAAGGTTTTTTCCTGTTGTAATGGAATCAGAGAGGGCCAAAGTTGGGAAGACCTGTAGTCCCAGAATCACAGTACAATAATCAGATTTCCAGGTGGTGTCACGTTGCACAGTAAAATCTTCTAATTGAGGAATCCATGAGAACTTTCTACAGGCCCCATTTTCATTTACTGTGAAGCTGTTTTCTAGAACTTGGCATCTGCCTTTTACAGCTGCTAATGTGCACAGCTGTTGTTACAGCTGCTAAATCTACAGTTGGAGGATGGAGGCATAAGAATTCCCATAGGCACGTAGCTTTAAGCAAACCTTCCAAACAAGCAGGTTTTACTTGATCAACACCCAGACATGTTTCAAAGTACACAGCACTCTGATTCTTGTTCTTTTATATTCATATAATAAAACCACAGTAGTACTTACGTGTTGGCAAATAAAAGTTAGTGTTTAATTGCTGTATTGATGTGTAGGCAGTCTACTGGTTTTAACATACTCGTTTTATGCTAAAAGAGAAATGAGTGTGTGTTGGTTGAGGTTTTAGAATCCTGTCATTTTGCATGATACCTTTGCATGGTACCATAGATTGGAGTTGCTTTGTTAATTGTATAGATGATAGCTATACTTTCTCTTGGCTTTCAGTAATAAGAGATTTTTAGAGAAATCAACATTACATTACCTTTTTTTTTCTGCACACATTTTCGTAGTGAATATGGCGAGCCATGGTCCCAAATGTTTTTGCAGTCGTTTCTTCACTGAAAGCCTGAGCACTGTTGGCATTTGACATTTTTGTACTCTTAACTCCCACTTAAGGCAGAAGAAAGTTTGGTTCTATCCTACTATTTTCGAAGCTTTGAACTCACAGATTACTCCTGAAGTGTTTGTATTGAATTCTCACTTCTTTTGTAGTTGCAAGGCCTTACTACAGTGATTTAGAGATGATATTTAAGACACGCTCGGAGCCACCTGTGCCCAACAGCTGAAGAGCTACTGGCTGCTAGAGCATACTTGAGAGAAAACCAAGTGGGTTTTTTAGGAGGGAATGCTATGTGTCTGCAATAGCAAATGTAGGTGGCTGAGTCAAAATGTAGATATAGCTAATTAGATTAATTAGGCATGTCTTCAAATGTCTGCCTTCGGGGGGTCGTAGATAAAGAGGAGAGGAATGAGTAGGCAGAAGAAAACTGCCCCAGTATATTTGCAGGCATTGGCTTGTGCAATTCAGATCTTCTCTCGTTTTCTATTCCCTTTTACCCCTTTCGCCTTTTAGTTGTATGAGGCATTCTGATTAGTTTAGGTTGTCATATTCCCAAAAGTAGAGACCACTACTGAGGCAGATGAAGAAATTTCATCTCCCAAGAGACGATCAAGAGAGAATTTTGCTTTGATAAACCATGTTCACTTTTTACATGCAGTGCTGTGCTGCCTTTGTACAAATGAATTCCAAAATGTTATGTTCAGTCATCACATACTCAAACGTTAATATTGAAGGATATGTATACGTCGCAGGCTTGTTGAGTTGAGCCTTCTTCACAGAAGTTTTTTTGTTTAATGATTCACGTATTTGTGGATCTTAAGAAAATACTTCTGTTCTCTTTTACTGATATTAACAAAGCCTTAGCATAGAAATTAACCCCAAAATTAAAGCCAAGTGATTAAAGCCAGTAAATCAGCACCAAGAGCTTATTTCCTCTATTGGCCTACTAAAAAATAGGACTAAAGGAGAAGAAAGGAATATACTTATTGGGGGAACAGACCTCAGTGGGAAAAATGTGAAATTTGAAGTAATGCTGAATGTGAAATTGGTATGTAAATTATTCTCAGTGATTACTGCATTCTCATTTAGTTAAAACAAGAAGAATTTCTGCTACAGATGAACGTATGTCAGTGTTTACCAGGTTTGTTATTCTGGCCACACTCTATTCTTGTAATAAAAAGCCAATTCCTCATGGTATAATGCTGTGATAAATGCATAATTTACAGAGATAGGGTTTGCAAGGTTAAGGAAAACATTGGCTGCTGGTTTTCCTTGGGGGGATGCTTTTTTCCCTCCTTTGTGTGATGGTTGGAGTGCAAACCTGTTTACCCCAACCTTCCCAAGGAATTCAAAAAACGGCAGTGCTTATCTGAAAGTGTGTGGGAGATGGTTTTGCTCCTGTGACATTTGGTTCTACTGTTCTTTGGAAGGAAAAAATAACGTATGTAAAACAGCTTGGCTGAAGATAATGGTGATTGGTGGTACCATGAGAAAAAGAATGTACTTATATGTATGTGTATGCATAGGTATGTGTGTATGCAGAGATATGTGTGCGTGCTTGGTAATCATTGGTTGTAGAGGCTGCTTCTCAAGTTCTCATTCAGAGCCCAAGATATGCAGACATAATGCTGAAAGGTTAACAGAATCATGCATAGTGCCAATTACAAACTGCTCAGGAATGTGTTCATTCAAATTTGCTGTGAGCCTTGAGTAAGAAGATACTTGCTACTTTGTCATGAAGACCCCAGGTCCTGGGGTATTTAATCATAATGTTTATTGCTGCTAGGTGGAAATATACCCAAGTGAGAGGTAGCACAGGCTTGGTGGTCTACTTACTGTCTTCTGCATTTGTAGGCAATGAACACAGAACCGATCTGCAGGAGCTTGGGAAAGGTGGTGAAGACAAAGAAAGCATGGGGAGTTAGACTAGGTTATCTCTAGAGGTCCCTTCCAAACCTTACTATTCTGTGAAAGCATAAGTACTGCATTGGCATTGCTCCATGCGTTTCATCTGGACATGGACAGGTGCACTGCAGATGCTCGTGTGTGCTGATTTTCTTGATTGCTTTCCCTGAGATCTCTTTGGTCACTGCTTTTGTGGTGAGCTCATTCTGCAATACATTTCATAATGCTGTGTGTCAGATGTGCTGCCTGAACTCAGTGGAAAGCATTTAATTTTATTCTTGCTTTGGCTGCGCTTTTTTCACCTATTTGATTTGTGTACCATTTTCTTGCACTTAATTGGCTAAAAGTATGAAAACTGCAGTGGGTCACAGAGGCACCACAGGTATCTGTAAATGTTTGAGCACCAGTACCAGAAGCTGCAGAAAGCTAAGGGTTAATATACCATTCTTCTCACAAGGTGTTATTGCCCTGAAAAGTCACTGATCTGTCTGTAGTATATGCAGTGGCTGCTTGTTAAATTCCATCCGTCAATTCGTGCTACACTTGTAGCCTCTCAATTAGAGTGGAACCCAGAATTATAGCAATACCTGTTTGTTTAATTTATGCAGAGGGAAAGTTGAGAATTTGAATCCCAAATATTTCGACATCAGAAGGTGAATTTCTGAAGCCAGTCCCAGGGTATTTTTGGTACCTGACTTGTGCACTGTGTGAGCTGCTGGGAAAACACTTCAATGGTAATTTGATTTTACAGTGCCTCCATTTTGGAGGCTTACGTTCCTGGATATTTTATTTTAGTGAAAGAATTTGCATTCAAAGTGTGGGTGTCAAGAAGTTAAATACGTGAAAGCTGAATGTCTCAGCAGGTATAAATCGTCATATTGATTTTGCTGCCTTTTTTGCATTCAGGTGCAAAAATTCAGCAACCCACACAGGAAAACTTTAAGTACTCCGTTGTTAATAAACCCACTGTTCCGTTCGTGGATCAGTCTAACTCTTAAGTATGCAGAATTTGTCATTGTCTGATGGAGTGGCACTGACATAAAGCGAGGAGGGTTTCTGTGGGGTGCAGTGGCATTGACTGCAGGCGGCCATTGAAACGACCGCAGGAATAGACAGGTAGGAGAGAGTTATTCCCACTGTGCTATTTTTCATCTTTTGTTCCCTGCCATTGTGTCTGCCGGCACATTTGCATCCAGTGGTACCTCGCAAGCAGGTAGGATGCTAACACAGAACACAGGACTTCGTTAATGGAACACCTCGTTACTGAGATCTGCTAACACCAGGATTAGGCTGTGGCTAAAGTGCTGGAACTGGTCTCTAACAACCTCTGCACTGCACTTCCTTTGCTCGATTTTTGAGCAACGAACATGGTGTAGACACAGCATATCTAAGCACACACATTGCTCCATGACCTTTTCAACCCTGTGCATTCAGACTGCAGAGCTTTGCGTGATGAATGTCGAGATCACGGTTAATCGTTATTTAGCCGGGTGTAGATGGAATCACGAAACCCTGCTCTTGTCATTCTCTTGAAACAATGACTTGATTAGTTGCCAGGAAGTGATTTGGCCAGTCCTCCTGTGGGTTCCCTCAGAAATAATGCGGGCTGGATCATGACCCCTCACACCGTGTGTGCTTGGAGCTTGGCTCACACTTCAAGTGTGTGAGATCGCCGTGTTTACACAGGTAGACTAAGTGCCAAGAATTAATTGGTTTCATGCTATGCTGCAGAGCAGGAGTACAAGGAGCAGCTCTGACCTTGCCATTGAGAGTACAAGGGGAACTTGCACCGTGGTGAGGTTTCCCTCATTGAGAAGCTTTAAATCAGAAGCTCTGCCGTGAATGGACAAACCAAAATTTGCACGTACTGGATCTCACAACCTTCCCTGTAAGTCAACCCTTCAGAATACCTAGAATACAAGAAGTTTTATGTTTTGTTGTTGAGGATAGTTGGATTCTTCCTCAGGCTGGAAAAGGGGGTTGCATTGTTTATTTCACATTTGATAGTGCATGACTAAAACCACACCTGATGCACAATTAAGTACAAAAAGGATGACAGCATTTTTCTCTACCATGCTTATGTTTGTGACCTGTTGGAAATCGGGTTGATTATTTTAAGAAGCTCAAGGATTTGCTGAAGTTGAGTTTTCTGGAATCCATCCCTGGCAGAGACCTCAGCTGCCCATCAGAGAACGCTCTGTAAAGGCAATGCTCCTGCCCACTGAGCAAACGGCTTCTGCTGCAGATTTAACATTGCGAATTCCTGGCATAATCCTAACCTGGTAACGGTAGGTTGACTTGGAGGGAGACAAGTTCATTCGGTGTTTCATCTTTTCTACTACTGAAGTATAGATGAGTTTCATAATCGTGTGCTGTGCCAAAGAGGGGGATGTCTCACGCTGAGATTTCTGGTCACTGTCAGTCTTTCATCTTGTTCCAAAACAACCTGATTCATTCAATGAAAATTATGATATTGTGGTTTGTTCAGACGTTCTGGCATCTTACTGCAAATATTTTTCAATTCTGTTTTGGAAAAGGATGCAGTCATTTGAAAGTTGGATTCATTTAGTCCTGATTCTCATGGGGATCTCCCTGTGCGATGTTCTGATAAATGTATACTTAGTGATCAGCACTTGGTGGCTGAGGGGAAGGAAGTTACGGAGTAAACTTCTCACAGGCAGGTCTCCCTTAATCCTGTCCCACTGTTTTCCACCACTGGTGTTCCCAGAAGAATACTTCAGCAGATTATTGCACCTTAGCTGCAAGGTATCCCCTCACACCGTGTCTCTGCCCTTTGTGATTGCTGTGAGCATGTGCCCGGTGCCTGGCTTTCTGTCAACAGCAGCTGTAGAGCTGGATGGGGATGCAGTCATCCCCTCTCTCTGTGCTCATCTGCTTGTAGAGGCTTGTGATGCCACATGGGCAGTGAGAACACCAACGGTTCTTCCTCAGATGAATCAGCTCCCCCAAAAATGCTGTCTATTCCTCTTGATGTTGTAGGCTATCCCCAGCATTGTGCATGCACAATGTACTCAGCTATCTTAACCTTTGTTGCCATCGTTCCTGAACATCTATGTCATCCACACTAGGATTCCAGTCATTGTGGATATAGGAACAATATTTGTGCATTTTTTGGTTGTATCTCTGGTTGTTCACACTCTTCCCCGAAGCTTTGTAGGTTCCTTGAATTCTGGTTTCAATGTTCCAGTTATTTGGCAGTTTCTTCACCCAGATTGACACAGCTGGAGTTGGATTTGACCCCATTTGCTGCTCTGCACTGCCACTGTTAGCTGTGCATTCCTACATCTGTAGCCTTACTTTTTTCTTTCTCATTTCCAAGTTTGGTCTATGAATCATAACTGGTTGGATGATGGAGGAGGCCAGATCTGGCCCGGTGCTCCTTAATATGCCTCTGTGACCAGACATCCCCAGTCCTAGGGCTTTCCGTTCATCACTGCAACACATTTCCCCTTCCTCACAAGGCAAAACAGAGATGTTACATGCTGCCTAAGAGAGGATTCCTTGCCTCAGCCCATGGCTGGGCAGATTCTGCTGGGAATAGCGTAGAAGAATAATAGGAAAGCAAGGATTTGTTAAGGGCTGTCCTCTAGCTCTTTGTTTACTGAAATATACACAGCACACACCTCCTGCCAGTGTCTGTGTTTGATCTCTGCATCAAATTCTGTTTTGTCAAGGGAAAAATAGGACATGGGAGAAAGTAAGGAAGATTGACACCAGATTCACAGAAATAAATGAAACTGTTGGCAAATGAGAGAGCTGTCTTTCTGCCCACAGTGAAATACTGCCTATCAAATTGATGGATAGATTTTTAATTTTGTTGCCATATATCTTAACCAAATATGTTATGGATAGGCTAAATACATTCTGACTTTCTTTGAAGTCTGATTCAGGTAAATGAATACATTTTCTACACAGCTCTCCAGTCCCATTTGTGGGATGGTTTATGCACCCAATGTGACCTGAGCTACCTGTCCAGAGGAATTCTCCTTTTCTGGGTGCAGTGCTGCTCTTTAACATCTGAAAGGTAGCAATTAGTATGTCCTTATAATTAGTACTACAATGAACTTTTCCAAATGCCTGGTGCCTTCGTCATTTACATCGCTTTAGTAGCTGAGCACATACACCTCTTAAATATTTTAAGTGTCGTAGGAGCCCAGAGGGTAGGTCAGGGCTTCCATTCAGTTTGCAAGATTCAAAGCGACTTTCCTACGATTAAAAATAAATTAAATAAATATATATATTTTTTTTTTAAAAAAGCCCTTCTGCTCTAAATTTCTGTCTGATACAGCCTAGTCAGGTGATTAGGATTATAATGAGTCAGAGCCTAAACAAGGTCCATAAAAGCAGTACAGAGTTGTTCTGCCAGGCAAAATGATTCACTTCCAGGGAATTTAGAACTGGAAAAAGCAATGCAAGCCACTGATTACACCACTGCAAGGCACTGTCTCCAGGTGGCTCTGTGTGAGGCCCAGTGGCTTGTGCTTCACTGAAAGCTCTCTGCCACAGGGAGGCCAGTCTTAATCTGAAAGCTGAGACAGAGATAATCTGCTTTTGTCCTCAGTTGTTTGCTTCAAGGAATGGTTGCTCTGTAGTTGCCTCCTTTCAAATTGTAGGTTGCCTGTGTTTTACATGAAATCACCAACGCCTGTCTCTGCTGGGTTAGCAGGTCCTCAGCAGTCACCATGGCTGAACTCCTGCAGTCTGAAAGTTTGCTGTCTGACTGCCACTTTGGCTCACTTCTGGCATCTCCAGTGCTGGAGAGCATGTTTTGCATTGTTCTTTTTGAATGGCCTCAACCTGCAGTGAATCCAACCCCCTGCACCCTGTCCTTGTTATTCATTACTGTGCTGGTCTATTTCCAACTGTACATTTTGAAATGTTTAGTTATATTATTGTTGATTTGTATGCTGGTACATCACATTTGGTGGCACTTTCCCATTCTCAAGTGCTTTGGTGACGTGTCAAGTAGTCCAGACTTTTGTAGAATCACAGAACCATAGCATGGTTTGGGTTGTAAGGGACCATCAAGGCCATCTATTTCCAACCCCCTGCCATGGGTAGGGTTGCCACCAGCTCAGGCTGCCCAGGGCCCCATCCAACCTGGTCTTGAGTGCCTCCAGGGATGGAAAACCATATTGATCCTATACCTTAAAGAAACCGTGATTTAGAACACTGAAAACAAAAGTAGTGGAGTTTGAGATGAAGAGGGGGTACTTCTGTTATGTTCAGGCTATTTACATGTGTGGTTTGTTCTGTTCTGTGTCATAGTACATAGTGAATGTGCCACTGTTTGAATTAGTAGCAGAGTAACCCAGTGGTTATTAAAACAATGAGAGCCCATCATTCCTTTACTGATGCATGTAAGTAAAGCATTGAATCTAATTTCAGTCTGCATTACCTCAGGCAGTTCTAGCGTCCGATAAAATAAGTGATCTTTGCATTCTCTGCTTCCCTTTCCATTTTCACTGAAGGTCTGAGGTGTTTTTGTAAATAAGCGAGACTGCCCTTCAATGAGGGGAAAAAGAAGCACTCTGAGACTTACCTACATCTTTTGTCTTCCAGCTCAGTGACTCAAAATATATTTGTCTTCTTGCTTAATTATTCCTATTTCACATGCTCATACTTGAGGTATAGCATCAGTAAGAGCTCCTCTTGTTAGTGGTGAAAACAAGAATTTGCAAGAACAGGGCAGTGAATGGATGGGTGAGGTCCCTGGCGAAATGCTTCTTCACAAGAACTGTGTCAGCCACTGAAAGAGCAGGCTGCCAACGAGGAGTCTGCAGGAGCTCTGACAGGGTTGCAGGCAGGCAGTGTTACACCCAGAGCATCCTGGCTTTGTGATGGAAAATGAGAATCCGTATCAAGCTACTCAGCAGCTCATTAGCTACCCAGGCTGGTCACGGTGTCCTTCACTGGAGGAGGCCAAGGAAGTAGCTGGGCCCAGATGTGAAGAGGGACCTGAAGGAAGGGGGATGCCTTCTGGTCCTGCATCATAACATCCCTTTCTTGCGTTATAAATTGTGAACAAACTGTTACCTCCTCCCTCTTGAAGCGATATCAACTCTTGCGTCACTTGCAAACGTAAGTTGCCACAAGCAGGGCATTTTAGTCTAATAGCTGTGTGGATATCATGATTTTTTATATTCCAAGAGTCTGGCTGCTGAGAAACGCAGGCTGGGGAGATGGAGTGGGCAGCTGGCAGAGCGCGTGGACACTTGAACCTGGAAGTGAAAGCAGCTGCTGGGGCTAATTTTAAACATAGGTCCTGATCAGATCCCTCTCGATCCTAATTGTCGCGTAAGCGTAGAGAGGCGTGAACTTCAAGATTCTGGTAAAAAGCTTCGTGGCAAAGGAAGTTGTCCTTGCTCCAGTTATGGTATTTCCATTTTTCACAGTAAGTACAGACAGCTTTAAGAAAATGTGAGTGGAAAGAGCTCCTGGCTCACCCAAGGTCTAATGTTGCTTTCTTTGTACATGGAGCATTTCAGGATGGTCGTAATGGGAAGTGAGGCTTTCTGCCTCTGAAGCACAGGGGGCTGTATCTATGTAAAAGCACTGTGGCTTTTTCATGATATTTTAAAAGAATATATAGTTGCGTTATCAGTCACAAGATTGTATAATACGGAGTTTTGACATCAGATGTCAGGAATGCAGCTGGCGGCAGCAGCAATCTGGAGTGCCATCTAGTGGGGCTCTGCAAAACTGTCTGTTTTTTAAGACAGTACAACCACAAACAATGTGGTAACAGTGCAACTTTTCATATACAATTAGCAAGTCAGACTTTCTACTAATTTAGCTATTGCATTTTTTCAAGCTTTTGTTTTGCTTTTAGAATGCTATACCCAAATTCTGCGTGGTTGCCTTGTTTAAAACGTGTCGCTGTTGTGCTTTCTTGTGACTGTGATGGGAAAATTATCACAGAATCTAGAATTGCCGAGAATGGAAAAGCTGTCCACATCATCCAGTCCAACCGTCCACCTACCACCAATATTTCCTCACTAAACCGCGTCCTTTGCTACAGTGTCTGAACGCTTCTTGAACACATTATGAAAACATAACCTGTGGGGATGTGTAGCAGACATGGGAACGTGCAGCACATTGCTGAATGAAGATTTTCCTCCTTTAGGCCACCCTGCTAACCACGTGACGGGTTTGGAAATAGCTCTGCTTCAGAAAAACTTTTGAAGACTTAAGCAGAACATGCTTCTTTTTATATAAAAGGAATCGTAATGAAATAAGAATAAAAAAGATAAATATATGGTTTGTTTTTACTTCAGAACTTTAAACTACCACCCGACTTTACATTTATGGTCCTTGGTTAGGCTAGAGAATTTGATGAAATTTAATTGCATTGTTGTAAAGACTGTCTACTTACACTGCTTAAATTCTCCAATATGGAGAACCCAAATTGGATAATGGTTAACGATCACATTCAATTGTAAGTCTGATATGCAAGTAATGGTCTTTTTCCTTGAGGCAATATGAGTAAAACAGGAGGAAGTTAGTTCTAAGGAGGCATATAAAAACTTAGTTACAAAGCATTGTAAATAGAACCAAAAGAGATAAAGACAGTCAGAGCTGCAGCTGTGGGGCAGAGACCCCAAATGGGGTCAAGTTTCGTATAAGCATGACCCCTAATTTCCTTTCACCAGTTAACCTCACTGATTGTTATATTCAGACTTTGAGGATTCCTGCCTTCTGTACAACTCAACACTCTTCTGGTTGCCTGAACCCAAGTGACAGCTGCCAGGAACGGTTTATTTCAGATTTTCTGTCACATTTGTGTCTACACACGCCTTCTTATCTGTGCCTGCTGTGTAATGAAATGCTCGTGTCGTCAACAGGTGAGTTCAGAACTGCCCAAATTGCAAAAGGATGAGCAGAAAGCCCGAAACGCTCTGTTGGCTGATATCCAGCAGGGAACCCGCTTGAGGAAAGTGACTCAAATCAATGACCGAAGTGCACCACAGATTGAAAGTAAGTTCCTGAGGGAGGGCCCCGGGGTGGGCTCTACAGAAGCCCCAGTTGGGGAGGTCAGCTGGTCCAGCTGAGGGGGGGGGGTGGGTTGCAGTTCATCTAAGGACAGCAGCTGTAGGATGTGAGAGAACTTAATTTTCTAAACATGCATCTTGTACTGAGATCAACAACTATTAATGCTTCATAATAAGGCTGAGCGTGGGTATCACCTTAACAGGCATTCCTCGTTGCAAAGAAACAATGAAGTCAGGAATGATGAAACCCATGAGAGTTTCGTTATAAAATAATTGATTAAACAGGAATTACTGCCTCCGGCAGAAGAATGGTTCTTTACTAGATAAAAAGAACAAAAGATGCGAAAAAAAAAATCTGGATGCATAAACTTAATGCCTTTGAAACAGGAGTGTTTACCTTCTTAGCCTCTTTCAGCTGAAAACACATGCCTGATCATCATTTAAAACTGGAGAGACGTTAACAAAATCACAGCAAGTGCCAGAGCCTTTTCTTTTTAGTGTTTGTTCTCACATGAACCCTTTTCCAGGCACCTTGCTAATGGTGGAAGCCTGCTGTTGTTTAGCTGTTTTATTTGCTATTAGTTTCTTGTCTACCTTTCTGTGGTAATGCTGAAAGAAAGTATCTTGGGAATAGTGGGGGGGAAAAGGCAAGACACGAGTATAAGGTTATAAAGACCATGACATGCTTGATCAGCCAAACTCGATGTCACTCCTAACAGATTTGTTGGAGAATCCCCAACAAGGATTACATGAATATCTGTGATCTGAAGATCTTTGCATGTAGTCTAAAGCAACTTTTTGCTGGTGCCATCATTTACATGAGATTAAAAAGCACCAGAGGGCGCAGTGCTTCAAGATACCAGTCAGAAGAATGGTAATCTACTGTATTAACGGTAACTTACTGAGCCAACTGAATGAAGAAGTCTGGTTTTGACTGTGTTTATTGGTGCTCAGACTTAGCAGCCTGAGAAATGGCTTTCCATTATGCTTTTCCTTTTCTTCCTCTAACAGAACCCAAAGGAACTAACAGAGATGGAGTCAGCCCAGCTGCTAATAAGGGTGGCTCTCAGCAGCCTCTGGGAGGTTTATTTGCTGGTGGCTTTCCTGTTCTCAGACCGGCAGGCCAGAGAGACATGCCAGGTGAGGGCTTTGTTTGCACGGAAGAGCAGCTGGGGGAAACTGCAATTCTAGTACGCTGGATAAGAAATAGATTCAGTGGATGCTGCAGAATTTTACATGGGTATTTTATGCAGTAGCTTAATGTAGACTTAGAATCGTGCCTCAGGTAACCTCAGAGTTCAGTACTCTACCACCTCTGGCACAAATGGCAAAAAAGTGAGAGTTCCTTCCTTCCATTACTGTGTGTTTCTCTGGCATTACAGGTTTGTACGTTACTTTAGATTTTAATTTTTAAGACTTATGCCATCTGGGTTTTATAAAGGACAGTTCTGATCCAGCAAGGTAGTTTACTGACCTGAAAAATTCGGAAGATTGAGATTTGTGTAACGCTCATGTGAATTTTCCACTCAGAAGCAAGTATTTAACTTTGGGGATGCAGGTCGATGTGTGTCAGCCTGCTTGTGTTCTCTGAGGCCTTTCACCCCAACCCTTATGGCTCATTCATGCCCGGCTGCCTATGGCAGGCAGATGAACCACTGTGAAGGACCACCTGCTGCCAGAGAAAAACATCTTCTCCTTTAAGTACCTTGTGCTGCAAAAGCTCAGGGACAGAGAGGGGAGCAGGGTCTCTCAGAAGGTCACCATTTAACTAAGCAGAGTCTGTAGACCCTGCTGGAACACATCACCTCCCAGGTGCCTTGCACCATGGGCAACTTCTTGGACATGAGGTGGTTTGAGTGGATTCCTTTAATCAGTGACCACTGGGAGGGAAGATGAATAGCGCTTCTTGTGCTGTTCTGTCTGATGACTCGGAACAGAATACTGTTGTATAAGGTGTGATATCTGTTTTTCAGGTGGGAGGCCTGGGCAGCTTCCTGGAGTCAGGGCAGCCGCTCCCAAGGCCTCAGCCCCACCAAACAGCACTGCAAAGGCAGGCGGCAGCCCCGCAAACCCACCCGACATTCCCTGGGCAGCTGTCCCACCGGAGCCTCCCAGCTCCTCCCGGGCCAGCACCGCCCGGCCCAGCCTGCCTGCGCCTCCTCCGCCACCTCCGGCTGCCAACAAACCTTCCCTCACCTTTCCTCCTCCTCCGCCTCTTCCCCCTCCGGCAGAAAAGCCTTCCAAGGGGGGGTCCCCCAACTCTGCTCCTCTGCCCCCGCTGCCTCCCCAGGCCGACAAGCCCACGAAGTTACCGGCAGGTGCTTCACACTTGCCTCCTCCTCCTCCTCCCTTACCCCCCTGCGGATTTCCAGCCAGAACTCCTGATTTTTCTGCTGCTGGTTCCTCTCCATCAGAAGCAAGGGATTATCCACCCCCCACACCACCGCCGCCGCCACCTCCTCCTCCACTCCCTGCGTTTCCCCCAGCCTCAAACAGGCTCTCCTTCCCACCCACCCCAGCCTTCAGCAGCGCTGTGAGCAGTGGTGATGTGCCCCCACCACTGCCCCCCAAGTCTCCCCACTTGCTGTCCCATCTGCATAAGCCCAGTAATATTCAGTCGCTCCCTCTCCCTCCCACCCCACCCCTTCCTCAGCCTGCAGCAGCGGTGGAGGCCAGGAAGAAGAGACCAGGTCGAGGCCCAGGTGAGAGCAGGATTTGTTTGAAGTCTTCTACTTCTCCTCTGAGTCCTTGGGTAGAGGGGATATTGGCTGATGTTTCCCTGAGCAGATGATAGGAGGAACTTTTTTCAGACACGATATAATGAGGATAATAAAAAATGAGTCTAGATCTGTGTGGGCTCGAGAAATGGAGACAGCTGCTTAATAAGGAACATCTGAAAGAGAATGTCCTGTACTCTGTATCTCAGCAGCCACACGTCAAGGGAAAGCTTACTGGTTCCTTCTGACAGCCATGGGTAAAGGCTCTCAGTACAGTAGATCAGCTGCTTTGTGACAGTGATTAATGCTGCTTGGGAATTGCCTGATGAACGTTTATTTTATAGAGATGCCTTTCTTGTGGTCATTCAGCTTTTGAGGTTTCCAGTTTGGTTATCTAGGGGCTAACTTGGAGGCCTCAGGCTCCCGCTCTCTTACACAGTCTGTCCAGCAGATGTATGAAGTCACCTACAGCAGCTGCATTTCTTTTTATAACCCTTTCCACTTTTTTGCAGAGCTTATTGTCAGCATCGTTAATTCATGACGACCTTTCTGTGCTGGTCTGCTTCCCCTTTTCCAGGAGCCGGTGCAGGGAAGCTAGCCACTCCTCCACAGCCACCAGCCAGGTCGCCGACCACCGAACTCACAAGCAAGTCTGCAGTCTCAGCCTGGGCAACAGCTCATGACCCCTACCCGGCGCTCAAAAATGGAAATATGCATGTTATTGGTAACGCCATCTAAATTAGCATTAGTTAAAGACTTCAGTATAAAACCTTTTATGTCTCAGGCTTAAAAGAAACTCCTTCACGTCTTTCTCAAAATAACAGCGCAGCAACAGAACTAGAGCAATAGGATCTTTTTGTGGAGAGAAAATGAAGCTGCTTTTTTTTTTTTTTTTTTTTTTTTTTTTTCGGAAAGGCTTTGAACAATTCAACAGATGAAGTCAGGAACTACCTGCAAAATTATTTAAGGTTCTGAAAATGTGCTGTACTGTGCTGACATTATTATTCTTTAGAACAGTTCACAGACGTTTCGTGGCTTCAATCCTATGCAGCAAAGCCTGCTGAACGCTACTTTTGTGGTCTGATGAATTGGCCATTCATTCTTGCTAAATTGCTTGAAAACCACTGAGGAATACATCTGTTACCACAGCATCATCAGTGCAGAAAACTGGAACGGCAGCCAGAAGCTTAACTTCAGTTACTAGCAGCGATTGCAATTAAGCCAGAAAATTTGTAGGGCTCACAAACTGGCTCGAGACTGCTTATTTGGAGTAAGCTGTTGTCTATCCCAGGGAGAGCTAGTCCGCATTTTATTTTGGAATCAGTAGTGGCGACTTTATTTATTTTTTTAATCTGTAACAGTAACTAATGTTTGTTTCCCTGAAATTTCCCAGATGACTTTGAATCTAAATTCACTTTCCATTCTGTGGAGGATTTCCCCCCACCTGATGAATTCAAGCCATTTCAGAAAATATATCCCAGCAAGATAGCTAGAGGTAAGTGTGTAAACACGGCAACCTCACAGTTACCTAATAGCATTACATAGGGTGAGAGAAAATCATGAGCAGAACCCAGCAGTACTGTGATACTTGTGAGTGTAGGGCACAGAGGACTGAGATTTGTTATGGTGGCAACAGAGACCAAAGATACAGTGAAAAGCACTTAATTACTGTGAAGACTTTTAGTAGCAAAAAATAAAATGACGTGGCTAGACGTGCCGTTTCTGTTCTTCAGACTGTTGAATTTGCAGAGCAAATAGCAATCAGGTCTGTCTAAATCACCATCAGGGGTTGGACCAGATGATCTCTAGAGGTCCCTTCCAACCCCTGCAATTCGCTGATTGATCTGTATGAAGACTTTGCAGCTGAAGGGCTACAGAGTGTGAGCAGTATGTGCCTGTTCAACAGTAGGTGATAAACACAGCTTAGGTCGTTCAGACTGATGTAGAACTGCATCCAAAATACATTCCCAAAGCATCTATCTATCCCCTCTGAATCAACCTGTCCTACATATTTACAGATCCCTCTAAGAATCCACCATTAAGAACACACGTGAGATGAGAAGAATCTTCTGATGCTTTCTGGACTGGTATTAAAAAATGGAGAACATCAAGATAATGTGTGAAACTGAAGGGTGCCCGTTACAGCGACAGAAATTACATTTGACTCACAAGTGCTGCAGTGTTAACATTTTTATAAGCTGGAAGAGAGATGTAAATGATATTTTTGAAGTACTTTGTGGCATGCGCACCATGAAAATGTTAGCATGGGCTTTTAAATATTGTATATATGTGGATATTTTTTAAACAAAGAAGCATAAAATTTAAAATCTTTGTAGTGCTCAAATAATTCTTACCAAGCTGATAATGTTACCTCAAAGAGTACGTTTTGCATGATGTGCCTGTAGTTCATTTCTCCTCTTCCATCTTCATTTTTGAGTATTTCAGTAATCCTTCTGTTATTATTCAGACAAGTTTTTCCGTTGAGGTACCAGAAACTAACATGACATGTTTAGTCTTTTTTGTATGCGTTTTCACTTCTTGTACTGTACTTGTGCTCAGATTGCAACAGAACAGCACTTCCAAGGACAGGCATGTCTGTAATCCTCATCAAGCATGAAGAGGAAGGAGATAAGGGGTTGTGGCTGCTGTTGAGAGCTACCTCCTACTGATTACAGATCCCTATAGGATAGCAAATGTGTCTGAAGAAACCCAGCTGGGAAGGGTGGCCGAAGGCTTGACAAAGATGACAGAACTTATCCAAAATGGTTAAAGAAAGTGGAAGCTTTTCTACTCTAAGCAAACATGGTTTGTGTGAACACGTATACAAAAGGGCATGCATCCTGTCTTTTCCTGCTGGAAAGTGGATCTTAACCTTTTTTTTTTTTCCCCAAGTTCTCTTTACCTAGCATTTAAGAGGCCTTTAAGTCATTTAAGGTTGCCTGCATTGTCAACAGGCAACTAGAGCTGCTGTTGTTAACCCATAACAGCGTACAGAATAAGTAGACCCTAAAGTAGCGATTCCCATCAGATGAATTGGTTGAAAAAAGCAAGGCAGCCAGGGACAAGGCTTGAGCTCCTCCTTTTTAAGATGCGTCCTGTATTGATGTGTTTGTTTGGCTCACTGAATTCAGGTCATGCAGTGTCTGCTTCCAACAAGAATTACACAAATGCAGCATTTTACTGGATTAGGAAGAGCTGCCATCAGCTTGTGGGAGGTGATCCCTCCTCTCTGCTCAGGACCATTGAAGGCATACCTGGAGTGTTGTGCTCATTGCTGAGCTCCCCAGAAAAAAAGAGACATGGACATAACTGGAGAGAGTCCATCTTAGGCATAGGGGCACCAAGATGATGGAGGAACTGGAGCATCCCTTCCATCAGGAGAAGTCATCTGTCTGTTCTGTCTATCTCTTCTGTTTTACCAGGAGTAGTCAACATGGATTCATCAAAGGGAAATCACGCTTGACCAACCTGGTGGCTGCCTATAATGTCATGGCTGAGTGGGTAGATGAGGGGAGAGCAGTGGATGTTGTCTCCCTTGACTTCAGCAAGGCTTTTGACTCTGTCTCACGTATCATCCCCACAGATAAGCTTAGGGAGAAATAACCGCACGCGTCAGTACAGGCTAGGGGTTGATCTGCTGGAAAAGGAGCTCGACAGAGTAGGACCAACACGTCCTCGTAGACAACAGGTTAGCCATGAGCCAGCAGTGTACCCTCGTGCTCAGGTGGCCAATGGTACTTCAGGATGCCTTAAAAAGAGTGGCCAGCATGCTGAGGGAGGTTCTTCTCCCCCTCTACTCTGCCCAGCTGAAGCCGCAGCTGGAGTATTGTGTCCAGTTCCAGGCTCCCCAGTTCAAGACAGACAAGAGTTTGTGGAGAGAGTCCTGTTGGAGGACTACAAAGATGATGAGGGGCTTGGAGTATCTCCCTCATCAGGAAAGGCTGAGAGATCTGGGAATGTTCAGCCTGGTGAAGAGAAGACTGGGAGAGGATCTTAGCAGTGCTTATTAATACCCAAAGAGCAGGTGTCCAGAGGATGGGGCCAAGCTCTTCGTGGTGGTGCCCAGCAACGGGACAAGGGGCAACAAGCACACAGTAGAACATAAGAATTTCCGTCTGAATATGAGAAATAACTTCTTGGAGGGTGATAGAGCACTGGAGCAGGCTTCCCAGAGAGGTTAGAGAGTCTATTCTGGAGATATTCAAAACCCGCCTGGATGCTCTCCTGTGCAACCTACGCTGGGGGTCCTCCTTTAGTGGGGGAGGGGTTGGGCTATGTGATCCTACGAGGAAAGACTGAAAGCCGATCTTGAAGTGGAGAAGGCTCAAGAGAGAATCTTACCACTGTACATGAATAGCTGAAGGGAGAGTGCAAGGAGGACACAGACTTTTCAGATCCTTCCCCCTGGCTCTTCCTTTGGGCAACAGTATTTAGAAAAGACACGTAACTACATCCTCAGCTATCACTGCTTTTCTGGTAGCTGTTGTAACAGCTCAGTTACGCTGTGACTCCTGTTCTGACACACGTGCAAGCTTACAGTGTGGAGGTGGTGTAAGGGTAAGAAACATTTAAGCATCCTGCCTGCAGGACTCCAAAGAAGCATCAGTAGTCTTTCTCTACCCTTTTATGATACCTTGTTCTTCATGTCAGAAGAAAAACCAATAACAACACCAGTAAATACTAACAGAGATGCATGGGTACAGTAATAAGCAGGGGTCAGCACATCCACTGCTTCTCAAACAACTGGAAAAGAAGTTTAATACTGTATTAAAGAATATTTTGCTATATTAAAAGTTGATGTATTGCTGGTTCTCATCTGCTTTGGAACTTGTGTACAACTTTGCAATTAGCATTCTCATATATATTTAAAAGCTATTTATAGCTCAGACCTCATGCCAGAAAATATCTCATGGAAGACCTATTTTATTTTTGTTTTTATGATGACTGTTTTAGAAAGAAGCATCTCATAGAAGTTAAACTAAAAAGTCTGCACGTATTTTTAAATGGTGGTGCAGTGTTATTTAATACATATTAAATCCTCGTTGTTCAAGATCTATCAAAGCTTCAGTAATTCCTGGTATTTGGATATGAAGAGTCACTCAGAGCTAGCACCACTATGCTCATGCACTGTTCTAAGCCACAGGTGTGCTCAGGACTACTGGAAGTTCCAGGCCACAGAGCTGCTCCGGTTCTCTCAAAGTGATTGTAAGCAAGCATGTTACAGCAGACAGTTGGTTCTTTGTTTGTAATTCACTACATATCTTGCTTTTGCTTCAGCTATTAGGAACACTACCTGGATCACTGTGCTGAAAGCAATTCTGTCTTAAAAAAAAAAAAAAAAAACAATTCCCAATAATGACATAATTCCCACAAGATAATTGCAGATGTGTGTTTCTTCTAAAAGGGCAAATATATATCACATTTTTAGCAGGAATGCTCCCTCCCTTGCTTCTCTGCCCTCTATCTGGGACAAGCAGTTTATCATTGGACTCCCCTCGTTCCCAGATATGCAGCTAACTCCTTTCAGGCCACAGTGCTCTGCAAGCAACAGCTATAGAAGCAGCTTTGAAGTTCAACTTGGTGGGTGTTAAGTGTTTCTCAATAGGGGTATTTACACTCAAAGCACCCTTTCATTCCACACGAGGATTTCATGTGAAATCCATTTACCTGAGTTGTCAGCAGTTAGGAAAAGCACACCGTTCTTATCTTCATCCAGTGCAATAGTCTCTGGAATGAAGTGTGCTTCTTGCAGTCACTATTCTGGCCAGGAAGAGAGAAGTTAAGTTTTAGGCTTACTTGGCTATTTCTTCATTCCCCTTTATCCAGTTTTATAATACCAAGGCACAGGAGCTGAAATAAAGGAGAAAGACCTAGCAGGGTAGAGCTGTTCCTAGGGCAGAGCCTCTCTCAGAAGAGTACAGTGTGAATAGGAAGATGATTAGGTAGGCTCTTAGAGAAAATGTTTTCATGTTTACTTTCTGTACATGGAAGTTCAGTGTTTTGTTTCCCAATTATTATTTGCTGTACAGGACAATATCAAAGTAACAAGGCTGGTGGAACAAATTCATTAATAATAAAAAAATCTGAGAAGCCAGTGTGCCAATACTGCAATTTCCCTAGTTTTAGTTTCAGTTTGAGGTGCTGCTTCCTTCTAAGTAGCTTTCTTTTCCTCAGTACAAAAGTCTGTGGTTCATCACTATCCCTTCCCTGAACAGTGAATGATTTTAACTCCAAATGCTCATGTCCGCTTATTAAAAATGTGGACCCGTTGTCTGACCCTCCTGTTAAAACAGCTGTCTTAATATGACACAGGAAGCAGTGTTTACTGGTTTAATTCTTGAAGTATTCCCCCCATTTGACTTCCATAAGAAGAAACACAAAAAGCAGGTCTGTACACAAGACTGCCAAGAAAGAGGAGCATGCCGCAGAACTGCACTTCATATAAAGAAGCATAAGATAACCATTTCTAAATTTAAACTAACCCACCAGTAACTCACTGTTACTTTGTGGATTCATCAGCCATGTACACTCATCGCTGACATCACCAGTAACTGTTCAGCAGTACAAAGGCCTGGAGGACAAATAGTTTTCCCCTCAATATATTCCAAATTTATAGCTTGTATATAAATAAATCTTTTTATTAATTGTTTTCAGAGTCAACAGGGTATGTTCAGATGTCTTCAGCATTCAGCCTGGCTCTGCATTGCAGTACTCAGCACTAGGGTGACAGCCAGGTGCATTACAAACACACAAGGTAGCAGATGAAGACAAAACTTATCCTGGGGGACCTAATTCTGGTCATTTGTGCAGGCACAATGTCAGATGCTGAGTCACTGTAATCAGATCTGCCAAAATGAGACCAGTACAGCAAGGTCAAGAAATAGGACTTACCCTCGTGCCCCCTCAAATCCGGGATTTCAACTCTTTTCGTATTCTTTGTATGAATTAGCAAAAAGAGAAAAATGCAGGACAGCTTTGCTGCAAGCCTAGACTTGAGCAGCAGAGGAAAAAAGAACAGAAAAACAAAAACCAGATTGCTTTCAATGACAATATGGTAGTTATCCTGATGAAGTTAATCTTTGCTTTAATTTGTTGCCCAACATACATATTTAAACATTCTGTACTAAATTAGCCAGCATGCACACACTAATTGGACCAGTCAGTGATTTTCTCCTTTCACTATATACATACACAAACAGGAACACCACAAGATTGGACAAAGGAAAGCAATTTGTTAACCAGATATAGCTAGCAAGTAACATTTTTTTTTCCCTCTAGAAATGTCTTTCCTGCAAATTCACAAGTGTGAAGACTTTCTTTCAAGGCTTGAAGAACTTTGCAGTCTTCCTGTGAAAAGGCTAACAGTAGCCACTGTAGCTGAAACGAGATAAGATTGGTTTAAAATCCATTCCAAGCAACAGTGAAATTGAGAAAAACATAAACATAAACGCTTGCACTTTAATACAGGAGAAAGAGTCAGTTCTGAAACAATTAGATGCACTGAAGTGGAAAGGTAGCTTTGGACCTGGATTTTGAAACACTCAGCTTCACGTGAAAGAGGATGATCAGAATTGGATCCAACATCTCACATTCACTGACAGCTGGTACCAGAAACTCAGTATCTAAAGAATTAAAGTGCTTGCTTACTTCATTTGAAGAACTTTAGTTCTGTGTCAACACAGTCATAGAAAAGATCTACTACTTCAGCAGGATCCAGAATCTCTGTACGAGTAAGGATATCTTCCATTGCTTCCAAGCCTTGTTTTTCGAGGTCTAACATAATCCTCATCAGTTTCTGGCCCTTATCCTAGAAGAAGGGAATATTCAAACTGAATTAACCAGTAAACCACCTGAAAGACAATGACTAGATCTGAAATGGTGTGTAATGTAACAGCAGTAGGAGTCCAGATAGCAGGAAAGGCTGCTTGCATCATTCTGGGTTACTTCTCTATGTTCTGGGTAGAAAATTCACTCCCAAAGAAGGTGTCATTTTGTTTACCCATCTGTTGCTTAAAGTCTTTTATTTATTGATTTATTTTTAACAGGAGTGCCATTTGTTTTGCTTGCAGCTTTCAACATTGAATTCCAGAAACAAAAGTGGTTTAGTATGAGTGAGGGTTTCCAGGATTTATACTGCCATTTGTACAGAACGACCAGTGCATTTAAGCTAAGCCTGAGGCTTTCAGGTGGACAGTTACCATAGCATGAATGTGGCTTAAAGTACACTTTCTTTTTAATGGAACTTCTGGTGGCACAATGTGGGACTTTTTATGTTAATAAAAACATACTAATGCACTTCTTCCAAGTCTTCACTAAATCAGTATCTTACAGAACAGACTTAGATGAACGCTGTGGAAGGCAGCTGTACATTGAGTCAATATTACCACAGAGGCCACGGCTTTTAACTGAACTGTCCCAAGGGATTAAAACCACCCTCTAGCCAAAACTGCATTTAAATCCAGTTTGTACAATCGGAGGTTACCACAGGTGCCCTAATCCCTAATGAGCAAGTTTGAATGCTCTAATGATCATAGCAAGACTCTGACCTATTGCAAACATGCAGAACTGACTGCTGCAAAGGAAAACTGCAGAAAAGCAAGTCCTCTGTGAAAGTACAGCATGACTACATGGGTCTCACACAAACTGCCTGAAATACCAATACCACTGTGACTGGTGGGCCCTGGTGATCCCACAGTTCTCTTCCTCCACCCCACATACCTAGGCACCGCTATACAATACAAAGACAGCTCGGGTTTTAAATACAAACCTTATCGGTTTCAAGAGAGAGTGAGAGCGGAGCATAAATGAGAGTGGTGCTCTAACACAAAATAAGTCATCAACAGATATGTTTAAGGAAATCTCTACAAGATTATACAAGTTCCCAGGTCCCACAGCTCCTACCTGATCATTCTCCAGGAGTGACCGTGCCCATTCATGTGCCTTGTACAAGTCATGCCTGCGATCAGGTTTCTCCTGGAATCGAGGTATCTTTTTAGCAGGATCATCATCGCCAAAAGAAGGGGACTGTACTTTTGGTACTAATTTCACATCATCGACAAAAATAAAAGGCTTAAATACAGACCTGAAAGAAATGAGAGGTACCACTTGCAGCAGTCGATCAGGTTTTGTGTACATCATTCAAATGTTCACCAGCCCCAGCACGGCTAATCCACCTACACCATTCACAAACTATGTTAGAGAGCTGGTACTGTCCAGAAGCAAAATAATTCTCTGTGCTTTACTAAAAGCAAAGTTTGCCAATTACTGCAAGACTTCATTTGCTGCGTTTACTGTGAGAAGTGCCCAGTTTATGTGAAAATGCTGATAGCTGCTGCCTGCATATGCTCAGCAGGTTCAGTGCTGCAACTCTATCCATCACTGTCATGAGGCCTTGCTGCCTAATAGTATGACTCAATGCCTACGGTTAAAATAAAGCACTTTTTAATGCATTACAGTGCAAAAGAAAGCAAGAAAGGCCTCTAAAGTTTTTGTCTGCTTTTACAGCCAGGCTCTCGTTCTTTAAAATAGAAAGAAATCTGACCAAAGCAATTTGAAGTCTTACTCCTTTTAATCCCAAATAATTTGCATCAAGTCAAAGAAAAGTTTTGGAAAGCAAGCTTAAAATTCTTTTCTTAAACCTTAATGTCTGAGTTGCATGATGCAAGGTCAGTGAAAGGTGACTTTGGCACGGATGGCTTCTGCAGTACTTGGTAGCACATAATGCTTAACCACTCTTGAATGACTGACACCTGTTCCAGGACACCATTTTCATTTACTTCTCCCTGTAATCTATTTACCTCAATGCAAGAGGTAAATGTCCCAGTAGCCAAAGTGGTACAGTTTAGTACCTGTGATTCCCAGATGCATTCAGTTTAAAACAGAAGATAAATACGTTATTTCTCCAATGATCTAGCCCATTAGTTTCCTTGCATTCTAAGATGCATCCAACTAGAAAAGACATTATTAAAGCAATGGAAATCAAGCCTCCAGTAAAAAAAAGATAATTGGGATTATCTTTTGGGGAGCATCTTGGAGAGTTGTATATGTTCTGTTCACTTTTTGATACTATACAAGGCTATCTAGAGAACTCCCATCTTACTAGTTATGCACTTTTTTCAGTTTTACACCCATCTATTCAAGAAAGGCAACAAATAGCCCACAAACTTCCTGTCTCAGCAAGAACCTAGCTGGCTTGTAACCACTGGAGCAGTAGCTCCTGGGTCTTCCCTAAACTGTGTTTACTCTAGAAACTGAATTCGAGCAAGATCTCAAACCTGGCTTTTCAACACAGGGGTCCATTTAAACTTGCAGTGAAATGCAGTTCAGTAACACAGGACTGTCAGATTGCCCAGGACTGAAAACCTGACTGTATTTCTGGTTAGAACATGCTCTTGAAACATTTGTGTGTGCTATAAATACACAAACATTGTGCAGTGTATTCGTTACAAAGTGTACGTGAAGATCTGCATTGCCTTTTTAAACACTAACGCTTCTGAACACCATTCTAACTAGGGTGCACCTACAGCCTAGTGACCAAAAAGTGACATGAAAAATGGCTGACACCGAAGGGCTGTCTAGTTTCCAGATTTCAGCCTGGTGGCACACAGAGACCTAACTCACTGGTTTGTAGGTCACATATAAACCAAAGGTTTTCCAAGGACATTCATCTCCTTCCTCTAACAGGGGCCTGTCACATTAATCCAAGAGCATTCTGTACACGGATGTCAGATTCTTGAATTTATTTGTATGCTAAGCTCTCATGATTGTTTTCTTTCTGCGTGTGTTACTGCCTTCACGCTGACAAAACTGGCAAAAGGAGAAAAGTTAAGTAGATCTAATTACCCAGAAATTCTATCTCAGTATTACCACCTAGGTTACTTTCAGTTCACTTCTAATTACAAAACACCTTGAAGTCTGGAAAAACGAATTGCTTTATAAACTCCAAACACAATTTAAAGTAATTTAGATGCTCGTCAATACCTTGAGGAAAATTTACTTACTTTATTGGGCCTGTTTAATAATGAAAATGTCACCCTGAGAGGCCTTGCTTCCATTGCATATCCCTTTCTGATGACCTAAGATAGCCCGCTAAACAAGCTGAAATATCAGTTCACATACAAAGTTACCTACAGACTAACTGGATGAAATGCACCAAAAATCAGCCAGAGTACCTTTTATTTTTCACTATGTCTACTCAGAATTTCTTCTTGATGTATATTCAGAAAAAATATCAATATATCCTAAAATCTGACCAAAAAGCAGAATGAAGGGCAGGGTGTTTGAGAGGAATTAAATCACTGCAACTCTGCCTTGTCAGAATGCAGCTCGTGGTTCCTAATAGTCGCTATCTACAAATCTTTGCTCAAGTTCTTCCCTCCTCCAAATCTGAAATCCCATCCTAGAAATCTTCCAATGTGAAAAAAAAAAAAACACAGATCTATTCAGAAATAATTTCTTTTGAAACAGAAAGAACAGCCAGAGAAAGAAGTCTCATACTGCAGTATACTTCTCTGGTATAGAGACATTTCTCTTCATCTTTATAAGGAAGTCTTTAAAATTGAAGAGTCTTCTACAGACATCATTAATTGAATGTTATATAATAATAGCTCATCTTTCAACATCCTCCACTCACACCAAAAAAAAAAAAAAAAAAATGAACTTGTGCCCCTATAGAGCATTCATCAGCCCCAGTTTTGTGCTGTCCAAGCTGAGATGTAACAGTGTGATGTCTTTCTGATCCTGCCTGCCTAGCCTGGAAGTTGCATTGATTAACCTCTCTGTTAGAGAGGTACAGTAGTGCTCCAGCCGTAGCTGTATCACCTCTTGACTGGGTGCTCTTCTCATTACACCTCTCCCTCTTTCAACCTAAGATGGCTGGTAGGGAATGCAGCAAAGAGCCCCTTCAGCAGCAGGAAACGTTCCAGTCAACGGAAGCTCTTCTAACACAGAAAAGCCAGCACACATCTCACCTATTCTGTGAGTGAAGGAAATCATTCTGCATCGGCTTTCTCCTGAAAGGAAGTGCAATAAAATGAACCTTCCTAGTAGCTTACTAGGAACTGAATTATTCTGCAAGCTGTCTTTGTATCACTGTAATTTTGCGTTCTGCTAGTGTTCAGAACAACCCTGTGGCTTCACTCAGCTTTCCATTTTGGGAATCATATTGGTAAAAAAGGTCTGTTGAAAAAAAACCAGGACAGGATAGAAGATAGACATTTCTCTATTCAATTCCAATTCTAAAGACAGAGTTTATTTAATATCTTTTCAACTCATCATCTGCTCTGCACCCAGGGGACCCCCAGTGCTGTAGCTTACCTTGAAGGGTCTGGCGTGCCAGTGAAGTAATGAACACAGGGAAAACTAGAGTCCTGAGGCAGAACAGACACTATGCTAGCTGTAGTAAGGAAAGATTCAGAGTCCACACAGACACCACTATCCTTGTCACGCAGGACATCAATCATAGTTTGTGCAGAAACATCACCTATATGAGGGGAAAAAAAATTCTGAGTGCTCAGTGGCTTGGACCCCAGGGAAGGATTTTAGTCTGAACGGCGTTTGGCTTAGTTTGTTCAGTGACACTTGGCATGGGCAAATCCCAGTTAACAATTTAACAATGTAAATCCAGAATGAGCTTACCTACCTAAAAGAGAACAGCAGCAAGGCATTACAATTAGGAGACAGGGAGAAATCTCATTTAAAAGGTATTTTTCAGGAAGGCTATTACGTCTATAACACTGTTTCAGCAATCACTGTGAAAAGATTACTCACACAGAACACCTCGTTTTCCTTTCAGAAGCTACCTCAATCCAAGTTCAAACAGAACAGTAACATCCTGATCTTCTGCTTCTCACTCATTCCCTTGGACTCTCTGTTAAGTTTCTTCAAACTATCATCTTACATTCATTGTAAGATGAATGTAAATACGGAGACTTTTTTCCAAACCTGCAAGAAACTCCTTTTATATATTTCTTGCACGTTTTTACAGCCTTCTCCCTTTGGCAATTCCATGCTATCTTGCACTTGAAGCAAGCAGGGCTTCTTTACACAGCAACTTCCCAGACCTCCCCTTGTAAGTGTGAGTTCCACCAGAAGACATGGGATGGCCCAGTAGGGCTGCAAGATTTGCAGCTATAGCCATCTGATACTCAGAATTATTATCCAGGTTTATTAAGACCTTAATTAGCCTAAATATCCCAAAACACAGCATTCCCTGAGATCCAACTTTCATACATAAGGCCACTTAATACTATAAATACAGTGTTTAAAAAAATAAAACAAAGCCACTGTATTGGCACCAAAGCACTAATGTAGTAGCACATCATGCACACTGGAACAAGAGCTATGTAAGCTATTTTATAATTTCAATCCACTTTTAAAACAAAATTGCGAGGGATACTAAAAGGCTTCATCCTAAACTGAGGCAAGTTTAGGAATAGCCTTCAGTTCTGGCCTTCCTTTCCACACGGTTTACCTATAGAGGTATCTTTCTCAATCACCTGTAGTTCTGAACAGAATATAGAAAGCAAGCAGCAGTGAAAAAAAATCCTGATGTACATGCAAGAAAAAGAAACAAAATGGGTTCACACTTACCACTTTGCTTTTCCAGTCTCTCCCTGCCAGAACAACAGGCTAAATGGTCATCAGCAAGAGAAAACACTTCAGAAAAATTGAAGTCTGTCTCTCCACTCCACCAGCCTTGACTTCTCACGTAATCCCTTAGCTGAGGATGCTCAGCATCAATTTTTGTAGTTAGTGAAAGCTGATTGCAAATGCATTTCACCCCCTCTACAGAAAGAGCCACAGATTACAAGAGAGTATTAGTACAGTTCTTATGGGAGTAGCTAGAAGGACAAAATAATTGCAATTAGGAAACAAATGAAAGCATCAATACCTCTTAACTACACATAGAGTTACCATTCACTGCAGGTTGCAGAGCTCAATTCTCTCTGCCCTATTTAGATATTTACACTGCTGTGTGATTAATAGTGCTGTTCAGTGAGACAGCAGTTTCATAGTCCCTCTGTTTTTCACGTACATGACCATGAACTAAAAGAGGCCTCCAAATGTCACAAGGCTGAGAAGATGCCAGCCTTATTTTTTTGTGAGACAGCAGCAATGAGACTTGAGGTCGAATTTGATTCAAAAATACATGTCAGCCAAGCTTCATTTAGATTAATAAACCCTCTTTGTCTCCTACCCTAAAACTGAAAATGTAATTTGGAAAATGTTTCAAAGCTTACTGATTGCTTGAAGCTTCCCAACTGAAAAATAATTTCATTTTAAGCAGCATAAGATAGGCATAAGTTAAAGCAGTTCATTTTTAATCTTAAATTTTAAAATGGCATGAAATAAAAAGGAAGCATAAGCAACCTTCAAAGAATATTAGTGCTGGTTTTTTTTACTGCTTTTCTCAAAAATACTGCAGTGCTCATATCCATATATCTACAGCATGACTAACAAACAGTGCCAGCTGCAGATATGCCTCACAGAGGATAAAGTAAATGCATAGGAAGCCAAAGAAAGAGCTGATAAAGCAAATCCGTAAACTAAAATAAAGCCAGTTTCTGGAATTTGGAAGAAACTTGCTCTTAAACAGAAACCAAAGCAGTATTCCTAAAAGTTACTAATTAATACTTCCATCCACAAAGGAAAGCTTCCTTTCTAATGTTACATACGTTCTATTTACATCATGAGGAAGAACTACGGTAGGAAGTTATGTGCAGCCTGAGAAAGTTACTGACAGTGTGCTCACGCCTTCAAGCAGCATATCTTTCAGAGAATTTTCTTGACTTGTGTGATAGAAACGTTTGAGTTCATGTCAAGCTAGCCAAACTACTCATTAAAAGCACTTTAATTGTTACATTTTGTAACCAATGTAAAATAGCATTTCGTGGTTTAGATCCCCTTGAGGGGGAAAAGTTTACTGTGCAGATTAATTTATCTATTCAGACTGAAGAATAGCAACAGGATGAATTTTTAAGTGTTTATCCTTCAATTACTGTCCAAAAGTTGCTTGATAAACATGTACCACAAGCCCTACAGAACTACTGCAATTAGGAAAGAATACTTTTTTAGCAAGGAGAGGCAGAAAAAAAAATTCCTTCCCACTGCTGAGAAATGACACATTTTCCCTGTTTTAACAACATTCACACATTTGTCTGAAAACCTAAGAGGCGCAGACATGGCTGCAGAAAAGAACCTCCTGAACCAAGTATGAAATACACAGCTCCTTCCGTAGCCAGAAGCCATCCCCTTTCATCCTGTCAGCTACAGCCAGCTACAGGAAGGAGATGGAAACTGGACAATTCATTCTGCTGCTCACAAGGTCCCCTAGAAGAGAAATGTGCCTGTAAAAATGAGAACAGAGCTGCAGTACCACTCCAAAAAGCTACAAGCTGCAGATGAAGTCAACAGTTTACTTGCTGGGAAGTAGCACATGAAGGCACATATATTGCTGATGCAGCTAAAAAGGAAAAACACTTCAAATGATAGGCAGGTAAGTAAGTAGGAGAACAGTTGTTGTTTCATAACCCTAGTAGCAGCCAACAGCTGCACAAAATTTTGATTTCATCAGGGCAGCACCATCAATCTTCCCTCTTCTAGGTTTCGGATCTATTAGCACTGGAAGACTTCCTCCATTTTGTAGATATTCTTGAAATGCAAGCTTTGCTCAGCAAAATATCATCCCTGCAAGTACGCTGATTCGTATTTAATAGCTCAAACTGACAATAGGGCACCACACAACGCTATACATCCCGGTGTTCATCCTTTGCTTTTGTACATTCAATAGTGTTAAACTTCCCTCCTCTCCATATCTGCCACCTCCTACTTTCAATGAAGGGGTACTGAAAAGAGAACCAACTGGATGTGTTAGCTCAAAGCAGAGATGATAAAAATCCTCTTTAATCATCTGAATTTTGTAATTAATTCAAATGTGTTAGTTTTACAAAGCTCTTCTCTCACAGAAATAAAAATCCCTTCAAAACTAAAAGCAATAACCCAGATCACAAGAAATATACACCTTAGACAATCACAGTACATTAAGGCAGAGCATATATTCTACATAGTTTTAAGTAAGTGCTGCCTTGAAGTTACTAAAATGTAGAAGTCATTTTGGAATCTCTGGCTTCACACAAAGGGAAAAATAAATGACCTACTAAAGAGAAGACAACTTTTGCTCTGCAGTGTTAGATAAGAAATGTTGTTCACTCATTCTCCCACATCCCAGTGGATGGAAGAATAAAAAAAAAAGCAAAGCAGAACTCACGGACTGAGATAAAAGTACTTACTAAGATATATACAGCATATATAAATGCATCTAACAAGTGATGCACGAGGAATTGCTCACCACCTGCCAAGTGACGCCCAGCTAGCTCCTGAGCAGCAGAAGAGTGCCCGATGAACTCCCAACCCCTTCAAAACTCCTTCCTCATGATGTCATACGGTATGGAATATCTCTCCAGCTACTTTAAGTCAGCTGTCCTAATTCCGTTCGATCCCGGTTCCTCAGGCCCGGTGCTGCAAGTGGCCTTGACTCTGTACAACACTGCTTAGCAACAACCATAAAAACAATGCTGGTAACACACTGATGTTTCTCCTACAACCAAAACATAGCAATGTACCAAACACTCTAAAGAAAACAACTCTGTCCCAGCTGAAACTGAGACAACCACCCACATGTAAACCCTTTTCTCAAAGCTACTGATGACTACCCTATCCTCTTAATACTTCAGATCTGTAAGTAATAACTTTTGCATTAACTACACTGAAAAGATTCTTGACACATTCCAAGCAGCAAATAAATCTGGGAAAACACAACCCTTATCAAACATAAAAATGACAACATAATGATTGTACAGCTTATGTATACAAGTAACATACTCCCCAAGCTCACAGAAAATGTTGTTACATTTACCAATGAAAATCAATGCTTAAAAGCTGAAAGGAGTACAAATATTAAAGAAAAAAAAAAGATGAAAGCTGATGTTTTAATCAAACACTTGTATAAATCAGTTACTTAAACTCAGTTACTATAAGACAATTCTTCCTAAACAATAATAAGCCTATTTTATAATATATGTTTGCTCTGAGTGATGAACTGACCTGTGATTTTTTCAGCTGCCCAGTACTTTCCAGATGTCTCCAGTACCCAGGCTTCATTTCTGTCCACAATCAAGAATGCACTTTGGAAAGCATGGCACGAACTTGCGTCCTCATAGTAGTTTCCTCCTTGCCCATGCTCTTCCAACAAAGCAACTATTACATCCAATGCTTCTTTGGCTGTTGAACCTCTTTCCAGGGCAAGTCTGTATGAAAGGAGTAAAACATTTTCAAGAAGAGATTATAACAAGTTTAAGTTACTCATTTTGAACAGCAGCACTGATCTGGTGGTGAAACACAGAAGTGCCAAGTCTGCCTGGTGTAAGAGTTCTCACTTTAATGAGTTACTAGAACGGTAAGATGAAATATTGTATTGTTTCAAGCCTTTCTTTTCTGCTTTGCTTTCTGAGCTGGCCAAAGAGGTCCAACCAACAACCACTGACCTTGGCTGCACTATAAGCACTATAACCATTCAATGCTTTATCTCACTCAGACAGAATGCAATGAAGAATAACTTTAAGTGGTCTTTTTTAAAGTAACAGCTATATACAGGTTTACTCTGCTCTGTACAGAACAGTGGGAAATTAGAAATGATTATTACAGGAGATACGAGACAGTAATCAGTTTTACCACCTGCCTGCAACCTCTTTTCCTGAATGTTCCAATTTTTAATTGGCCATGGAAGCTATTTGTACATTATCCTTTGGTGTTAATTACACACAGGACAGAGGCATTTGTGCAGAGTCTGCTGTTAGCCCTGATTTAGTCTGAGTTAGCAAAAGCAACAATTTCATCTCTTTCCTGTTCACCTCTTTCTGTTCACTTAGTGACAAAGGAGATCCAACTAAAATTTTAGATCCTAGCTTAAAAGTGACAGTTTCTCCCCCATCGTCCCTCTCATCTTGTTCCTCGTATTAGCTGAAACTCATTTTGCATAGTTGTCTCCATTTTTAGTCCCCATGCATTTTTATTATTCCTTCATTCTTTTCCTCATTTGTGCTATCCCTAATTCAGAATAAAACAGAAATGCCAATCTTAGCATACAGTATATACATCATCTAATAAAAGGCAGCCCAAAAGCACATCTTACTTATTTTCGAAGAACATCTCCACAAACTTTCCTTGACCTATGTAAATTAATGGACTGATAACTGCTACACTGGTGGTTATATAGCCACCCTATTCAATGACAATCTATTCGCTTCTCCTCATCTTATGATCAAAAGCTTTAGGCTGTAATTAGATCAAAACCAGGTAAGAGATATAACATCATTGAAACTTTTAACTTCCCCTTGCAATTTTCTCACTGAGATGGTTGGTCCAGCTTTCTCTTGGAAAGCTCCAGTAGAGATTTAGGCTATAGAATTCTTTTAGATCACTGCATGGCAAATAGTTTAATATTACATTTACTTCCACTTCAGTTAGGCTCTGCTTTAGCTTGGGTGCTCCTATTTGTCAGCTGCAAGGGACAGAGAAATAGAAAATCAACACAGCAACCACACATCTCTACAAAACTGTTGGTCACGACGCTTGGCATCAGTGTCCTGGCTGACAGTAGCATAACCTTCCCACTATCACATTTCAGACCACTCGGCAAGGGACACCATAAGAAAAGCTTGAAGTCATTTCACACTGAGATTGGATAGCTTGAATTATCCATTAAGAAATTTTCAGAGACTTAGTACAACCTAATGCCTTAGTGCCACCAATAAGTTATTCTGAAATACCACCAGGTTGTCAAAAATTACCTTAAGCTCTTCAATTTCTATTCTCATTTACAGTATCTCTTCAGAAGTTGTGCTGGAAGTGATTTTCTTTCAATATTTTCATCTGTCACAACTACCTTTATGTCTTTCACTTAAATAAAACTGGGATGCAGATAGACCTGTGTGGAAAACAATCAGTTTCCACCCCTCCAGTCAACTGCACAAAGTCCACCATTTCTTAAGAATCATTCTTATGTTCTGACATGTCGTGTTGTAATATTTATCTCGATAGTATATCAGCAGATGCGTCTTAATCCTCACATACAGCAGTGTAGAAGGTAACACATTGTTTTCAGTCATCACATCAGCAGCCAGGTACTAAACAAGCTAAGAACTTTGTGAAGTACAACTGTCCAATAGGGTTTTTATTGGGAGGGGAGGACAAGCAGACATGCATTTCTTAACTGAGCTTAAAATTTCTCCTCTGATTTTCATTCCTATAAATCCTGAGTGACAGAGATAGCCATTTCTGCAGATGGGTACAAAGAGGAAAAGCCGGTGCTAGCTTCATTGCAGCCTATATGATTGATTTTGCACTTGATGGCTCTCCTTATTCTATGAGATCATCCAAAACAGTTAAGCTTGATGCTACCAGCCAAGTCTTTGCAGAAAGAGAAAGAACCATTCTGGTTGCTACAAGAGACAGATGGTAGTTTTCAAAATCCCTAGTTCTCCTTGCCTCAAATGCTCTCTGCCTTTTTGCTACAATTTCCCCTGCAGATAAGAAGGAAGAGAGGGAGAGTAACATCTCCAGCTGAGGACCACTGGTATGCTGTGTCATTTCTCCATCGTTTGGTATCTCCTAATACTCTAATGTGGACAATCCTAGAGTTAGTAGATGACATATATACTTCAATGTTAAGCAGTACTTTGAGACCGCAATAACCTCAAACAAAATGAACAGAACCGCACACCTAAAACAACAGTTTGTTAAAACTGGAGAATGATACTAGGAGGGGTAAAATAAAGGTGGAGCTTGGCAAATCACCTACCATATCCCTCCTCTTGACAAAAGCTTGTCTTACATATTCTTAAAAAAGCTCTCCAGTCTATTTTCTCTCCCTCGAGCAATCAAACTGACTAGTCCTCCTATGTACAGCTTCTCTGTAGATTTTGTCAGTAACATAAATTAGAAGAAGTACCAAAGAGGAATGTAACACCAGTCCCCTCATGAACTTGCCATTGATCAGATTCTCTAGATATCTGATCATATTTCCCATTCCCACTGCCTCCCCTCCAGCTGGCTCACATTATTCTTGACTACGGCAGCTGGAACCTAATACAGTATTTCTGCAGAGACATCACTGGGATCAGAACATTTACAGTTTCTGGCAGCTGTACACCTAGCAGCAATTTCATGTGACTCATGATACCCAGCTTACTTATGAGAATACCTTCCAAGGTTTTAATGCCCTCTTAAAATTCAAAGAATCTGTTTCCTACTCCTCAGCATTAAAATTTGTTAACTAATTTCAAAAGTAGAACTGTTTGACAGGATTTTTCATGACTAACAGTCAGTACTGAACATATGTCATCTCCTTGATATTTAATTGCCTTTTTTCCCTTCATGAACTTGAGTTAAGCTGGTCTATACTCACAGCTCTTTTCAACGCTTTTAGGTATACCACAACATTTAACCTTTTCCAGTTAACCCAGAACCTCTCCCATCTTTCACTAGATGAAGTCAAATGAACGTGCTCTTGAAAGTGGTTCAGCCTAGGAACCTAGTACCCTAGGAAAAATTTCAGCAGGACCACTGGATCTGAAATTGATTTGCTTACATAAGTAGCTGTTATCCTGTTATCTTTGAAGGAAAATTGAATATTTGCTCTCTTTCTTTGTGATAAATTAGCACAATTTTCTCTTGTTCTTTCATTCTCAGCTTTCTTTCCCCACCTAACTCTTCTTTAAATTCTCTTCACTGTAGCATCAGCATGCAGAATGAGACTCACAATGCAGCACAAGTGTTTCAGGCAGACAGCCGTTAATGAACAGACTTCCATGGAGTTTTGTTTGCCAGCATTTAAAAAAAGGGCAATGGTTTATGTTGGAATGCATGGGCTGAAGTGAAGCATAGTAGCTTGTTCATGCCTACAGTTGGCTACAAGCCCAGGATAAGCTTTTTAGGTCAGAGTAAGCTGTTTTAAAGCAGTGGAGAATGAAGGGTGCATCAGCAATCTGATGCTACAAATTAGTTAGCAGTTTCTAACTAACGATGTAATTATTTCATCCTGCCAGAATAGTCACTGCTAGACTGCACAGTAGGTAGACAAGGTAGGTTTAGTAAACTCACATTAGGTACAGGTAGTGCACAGAGAGTAGCCAATTGCAGATTCCAAGTGCTTTAAAGCGCTAACTCACGTGGTGCCTTTGGTTTTAAAAATCTTCTAATGCCAACACCATAAAGCTATTACCCATAGCTTTTATCACCACCTAAACATTTGGCATTTAAAAGGACATTCACAACTCAGCAAGCCACCCACCTGACAAGATCCATTCCAAGCAAGGCTTCAGATTCAGAAGCTGGCTCTCTGGTCACGACAGCTTCGTTAGCTACACAGACTCCGTGCTCATTGGCTCCCATTTCTGCTCCCCAAAGCCAGGAAGGCCTGCTCAGCACAACAGCATGAGTCTTCGGCACTTGCTCAATCTCAATATATGTGCACTGCATTGGTGGAGAGAGTAGGAAGAGAAAAAGTGAAACAGCTGCAAGCACTGGATTTAATCTGACTTTAACTTAGACTTCAATCTTTAGCACAAAATTTAATGCAGAGACAGGATACACGTCATTAAAAAAAAAAGTCCACCTCTTGAGTATGAGCTGGGGAATTTTTTTAAACAATATTTGTTATGTTTGAATCTTTACATCTTGATATTACAGAAGTCTGGGAGAAGATACCTATTCAGATAGCTGAAGGCTTCAAACAGTCACGCAGAATCCACGAGCTAGAAGCAGAAGAAAGCAGAACTAGGTGGTCTGTTCCTCAGAGTTAACAGAACAGTCTATGTTTTGAACATAACAACATCAAAACATTCTCTTATCTTACCTAAATACCATCTCCTATGGTTTACGTAAATGTTGTAACAACAGTAACTGGACAAAGCACATTGGAAAGTTCCCCCTTCTTCCTTGCTGCCTCCCTACAGCTGCCCAAGTCTAAGTCTGCTGGTAGAAAGAAAAATCAAGACTTGAAAGCATTCAGTGGATAAACAGCCACAGAAAGAAAACCACAGGCATTGTTTTTGCTTAAAACTGATGTTTCAGCTATTTAAAATGGTTTACTGTAATCTGAGTTCTATGGATACATTCTGACAAGTCAAAGACGCAGAGGAAGGCTGCATAGAAGTCATTGAAACTGCAAAGAAGAAAGAAATCATTCATTATCTTTCACATATAATTACTTTTCTCTTGCTCTGGGATATAAAAACAAGCACTGTTTTCCCAGGCAGCATGGAATTAAGCTTGATCCATCATTAGATCATTGGCTTGTACAAACCAAAGAAATGGGCTTTACATTTTATTCTGGAGGTCACATCAAACTCTTCAAGGACCACAGATATTTTGTTTCAGGAAACTGAAGCTGCCATATTTATGAGACAGCTCAAAGTGTCTAGCATTCCTGGGGCAACATCCTCCCTGCAGGAAGTAATTTGCACCATTTTGCAGGAATATTTGTTCAGACATAACAGGACGAACAGAGATTTCTGAAATCAAAGTTGTTTCTCTTAAAAATACATAATGTATCTACATCAAAATCTAAAGTCTAATGAATCCTAGACTGGCAATTATAAAGTATTTTTCCCCTAACCTGGCTTTCTACTCTAAGAATTACACTGCATGACCTTCAGTTTCCCGTCTTTAACAATTATTTTTATGGTAATTGCTAGTGTAGCATGCAATTAAAATGTTTAACAGATCTTTTTTTTATTATAAATCTTTTTTAAATCAGAGATGACATTTTTAGAGTCCTTTATGACCATACAAAGACACCAGGAATCAGCTTGCTCCCTTCATTAGAAATAATGTGTGAACACAAATTTTTGACATTCTATGAAAACAGGAAAATTATAGGTAAAACAATGATTTACCATGAAGGACACATGCCTCAAAAGAGAGGGAAACACTTCCATTCTTAGGAACATAGGGACATACTTTCCTTTTCCTTTTAGCCATGTGATTAATTTTGATATTTGTCTTAGGTGATATGATTCTGACAGGGAAAAATCCCTAATATTTGACCAAGCTAAGGTATATATTGCTTATACAGTAATAGACTGTGATTTGGTCGATACAGAATCAGTCCATTGGAATGCAACATCTGACATTAGCCAGGAACTAAGATCCATCCAACATGCACACAGCTTACTCCTCATTTATTCTTCCAATCAAGCCATGTTATATTGAGCTATTCTTACATAGAACAGTATCTCTTGGATATTCAAAGGAGAACACAGAGCTGCCTCAGTACGAGAAGGGGCTGGGCCAAGCATCTTCCTACCTTACACACAAAGACATAACAGAAGCAAACATCAGGAGGCAGTCTGCAGGCAGGAAGACCTCAACCCCTACAGAGGCAACTTCTGGCTCCTTATATCTCATAGGGGTAGCAAGTTGAAGCCATCCTGCAGAGCCATACAGAACATGAACCTTCTCAGCTCTGGAGGAGAAAGCAAAAACCTGCAGCAGTATGGAGGAGATGTCAGTACTATGTAAGCCCACCCCTGTGAGTATTCCCTGTCTGAATAACCTCTTATACAACCTTGCACACACTGGGGCTTTAATTTTTTTAGGAAAAAATAAATAAATGTTGAACGCTCTGAAAAGCGAAACACTAAGAAAAAAGCTGCAGTTTTTACTTTGCAAACCATTATATGCTGGATATCTCTGTCATCAAACACTACTTTGGGCTTCATCCCAAAACCAAACATTTCCAAAGCTGCTATTCATTATACGGATTTTCTTGCCAACAGTAGCAGACAGTGAATGGGAAAGAAGTTGTTACTGGAAGAATACAGAGAATTCTGAAAAAAAAGAAAGTGCCTTTGCTTTGTAGACTGTAATCAGAGGCCTCTCTAGGCACCTTCTTCATTTAGAAATACTTCAGCCTGTAAGGAAGGCAATTGGCTGAATGCAGCAGAGAGCACAGAAAACAGCAAACCAACAAAACACATCCACCACTTTCTACATTGACTCTCCACGTCCCCCAACACACAACAAGCAAACGCTGGCCATACTTTCATGTTATTTTCTGCTTTCACAAAACAACACATGTACACAGCGTTCACACCTTATTTATATAAATTGTCTTAAAAGATCTAAGGCAAACCCAGGCAACACTACAGGCTTGGGGCAGAGTAGCTGGAAGACTGTGCAGAGGAAACAGATCTGGACATATCAGTTGATGCTCAGCTGAACATGAGCCAGCAGTGTGCCCAGGCAGCCTAGAAGGCCAACGACATCCTGGCTTGTATCAGAAATAGTGGTGGCAGCAGGAGCAGGGAAGTGATCATCCCTCTGTACTCAGAACTGGTGAGGCTGTGCCACACCTCACCAGGTAGAAATAGGCAGTCATTAGGAGTTTGGTTCATATTTGTTAATAACATAATGAGCTTAAAAAAATATATACATATATATCTAGGGTCTAGGTACAACAATAGGTTGTTGATCTTAAGCTTAAATATTTTCACCCTTTGTAATTCAAATTCCCCCCTTAAAATAACATCAGAAAATTATTTTCTGGATGAAATAATATCTTCATGGTAGACATGAGGTGCAAGAAGCAGAGGAACCAAGCCATCCACCTCAGTCCAAGATACACCAGCCTTAAAGTTCAGTCAGCTAAAACCAGTTGCTGGATTTGCAGTACAGCAAATCATTCTATTCCACACCAATCGGAACATAGACTCATAACAGCTGAGATGTGGAAGAAAATATTACAGGAAGACTACAGTAACCACAGAATAACTCTACGGCTGCTAAACCTCCAGAGCCTGGAACTCAGCTGAGGACAAGATTTCAAGAACAAGCATAAGCTGTATCTTCCCTATTCCCTTTCCTGAGCCCCACTGATCTGGCAAATCCCTCCAGCACAGTGGTATAGCAGCCTGTCCTAATGAGATCTGTGCCAAACCGAACAATGACAAATCCAACAAGCAGAAGGTACTGCTGTGAGTCTGCCTGCTACCAATCCTGCCTTCAAAATTCCTGAAGCAACCAGCAACAGGATTTCCAAACGCTAAGAATTTTCTTACAGTATGAATGTTAATAACCATAAGACTAGTGACACCTCTGCTGGCACTGGTGAGAAAAGTGTCAAACTCCGCCGACTTGCTATAACTCCAGTCCTGAAAGCAGTATAAATGTACCGTGTCCTGTGACAGTGAATCCCCAATGGGAAATCTCAAAGAATAGGGAGTTCACGTGCAAGAGATGCAGCCAGCACCTTTAAGAAGAGTTGATCAGGCTGAAAACTAGTGATGTTTCCTTTATTTCACAGTATAAAACAAAAAACAATAAACACCCTTGTCAAGGCAATTCTAAACTTAGCACTGAGCACAAATGCACCTCCCACTCTAGCTGCAGCATACAGATACGTTGAAGGTATTCCAAAAACAAATACGGAAGTCATAAGCACAAGAGACTTCTCCTTTCATTAGGAGAAGAAATCGTCATGCAGATTCTACTGTACACATGTTGCAGGAGGTAATTCTACAGATGATGGGCATCCTAGGCATTCCCATGCATGGTGAAGGGGAGGACTGGGCAGATAGTATATGGCTGTTCAAGAGAGCGAGAAAAAGCTGAACTGCTCCCCTGTCAAAGAATAGAAGTACACGCACTCTGACCTACTCTACCAAGTCACCAGAAAGCCTCCAGCATTATGCCAAACTATGAACTGAACTCAAGAAAATGAAATGTAAAAGTTGTTAAAACAAACCACAACACAAAAACCAACAAAACGCAGCACATTTCCAGCATGCTCTCAGTCTTGGATGCCATTACATGTCAGGGGCGATTTAGCAGTCAAGAATTCACCTCTTGTTTTATAAGTTACAAATCTAGCACACACTTGGGTTCAGAGCAAAAATAAAACTGAAAGCAGGACAAAGCTTATTGACTTCGTTTTTTAAAACTGGTAAGAAAGATTTCAACAAAGTCACACACAAAAAAAAAAAACATAAAAAAGAGATTCGTGGAATTCACAGATAACCTACAATCAATTTCTATGTTTAGGCACTTTGAAACACCCTTGTATTTTTTGCCACAAACAGACACTGAGTCAAAACAGAACAGAAGTGTTTTTCTGCCCCTCCAACACAAATGCATAGCTCAGACTAACCAGTTCTGCTTTGGTGGCGAATGGAAGCAAAGCAGCAACACTCCTAAAACACAAGCTTTGAAAAGGCAGAAACATCCAAGAGATTATGACTTCTAACTCTGAACTGCTGCTGGCTCATGCATTGTGTTACGAAGCAAAGTCAAACACACTAGTTTAAAGGCCAGTGGCTTGCAATGGAGCAGAAGAGAGAAAAAGCTTACACTAGCCAAGCAATAGACCCTGCTGAAGGCAGCAACCACTTTCTCTTTCATCAGTTGCTGTCTGCCTTCACAGCGCTTCCCCTCTGAAGTCTAAAGGTTAGCTTAAACGGGGTGGGTTGAGCTAAGCTGTCTGACTGCATGCCATGATGGGCTGCTTTATACATTCACTATCTGTGAGCTGAAAAGCAAGAAAAAGAAGCTTCCTACACTGTGTCTGAATCATAACCCTTTAGACTACAATCTTTTGCATCTCCATAAAGGAAATTAAATGTTTTAAGATGGGCACAAACATTGCTATGTTCTTGAAGATGGACAGCATGGATGGACAACACTAACCCCTGAAGGTATCTCACTGGGACACCCAAGTTTAAGTTCACAGCTGCAGTGACACAACTGCAAGTGTTGCACTGCCAGTCTGATTCAGAGGTTTCCCAAAAAGCAAGTTCTCAGTAGAGAACTTACTCCCAGATATAATACAGATAATCTCCCAGTCAGCCACCATAAGAGGGAATCCAAGTATGTCAGAACTGACCCACAGCACTGGCAGAACGTCTGATAACTATGTTACAGAAACCAGAGTTTTGCATCTCCATGTAAAGCAAAGCCAACTTGAAAATAGTCAGAGTCTACTTCCCAAATTTTATATCCATCTTGTAACATCAAACCAGACCCCACAGTTAACCTCTGCTGAGTTTCTGCCTGCAGTGCTCAGAGTCATACAAAGCAAAAAAAACCTATACTTCTCTGAAAGCTCAGAATCAAACCCAACCAAAAACAAAACCCCACACCAAAAAGAACCCCCACATCTTTAAGACATAACAGTGCCAAAAACTTTTAGAGAACACGAAACTCCTCCTACCCCACAGAGGGCTGGCTTTAAGCCCAGAAGACTGTTTAATACCAATTCTTTATAAAACCGTGCATATCCCACAGTGTGATAGACTTTGTTGTGAACTATTCTTTGTAATTTCTTCATTCCTCCCATAAGACATCGCATGCTATGAGGACAGAGGGATTGAGGAGTTTGTATAGCCCTGTGTTCTAGCAAGCAATCATGACCATTTTCAAATCATGGGCAGACTATATAAAAGGGGAGGCTCAGCTAAAAGAGAAAAAAAATATCTATAAAATTAAGTTACAAAAAAAGTTATCACCTGAAGAATTCTTCAGGAGAAAGAAAATCACAGCAAAGTGACAGGTTACAAGAGAGCAAGACAAATCTAGTCAGTAAAGTCTGCCCTAAAAGTAGAACGGGTTTGCATCTCAAAACTCATACAACACAAATTCTCACTAATACATATGAAAATCCACAGCTGGGAAAAGATAAAATACTTACTTTTAGTGCAGGGATTCCGCAAAGGGCCTTATTTATGTTTAAGAAGCAATATTTTAACCTACACACACAAAAATACTGGACACTACAACGAGCAACAATCGGCATTTGCCACTGCAAAATAACAATGTAAAAAGTGAACAAGTTTTGAAAGGTTGTCACACACATGTACAGAATAGACCATAATGAAAAGCCCCTTTGTTCGGGGTCTTGAGAACCTGCTGACATAGAGGGAAGGAATTATGCTGATGAGCTTGCTGCAGGGTCACTGTCTGGTTGATTGTGCCACAGGGATCTCACTTAAAACGACTCGCAGTATTCACTGAGCACCAATCTTTCCTTGTTTAAGGTGCTGTCACACACTGGCTGACAGCTATAACAAAGCCTGCTAGACCCCTTTACAGTAATAATCTAGACAAACTACTATTCCATTTTTTGTTATATTGTACGTTATCACAGTTGGAAATACAAGCAGCACAGGACAAAAAGGACACAGAGATCTTGAGAGTCTTGTAAACAACCCATGTTGTAAGTGCGTTCCAAACCACCTCTCAAAAGTTTAGAAAATGAGTGACAGAGTCATGGAAAAGTATTCAAAATGGGATTGACATTGGAGTACACTACATGTAAAGAGTAGAATATAATGAAAAGTCAGTCCTTCATCATTGCCCAGTGACACTAAAAGGCATGCATCTAGCATTAGAAGCCAATACAAAGGTACAGTAGAGAAAAGCCATTTATTTAGAGAAAAAAAACCTGTATGGATGAGAGCAAAAAATAGTCAGAGGCACGAAGGATTACTGGCTTAGGAGAAACAGTAGCATAAAACAGGTTAATCATACTCTTCACTTTGTAAAACATCATGCATTTAACTCTCTCATAGCTGTTCAATTAATTTTATCGAACACAAGAGGAAGAAAAGCTAGAGCAACCCAAAACAAATCGCCAGTAAATGAACACTTGGCAGTTTTCAAATGTTTTAAAGAAAAAAGTAATAATGATGTCAAGACTACATCTAGAAGCTTTGGCATTCTTCCGTACTCCCCACATTAGCTAGTTACCTCTGACAGCTCAATAAATTTGCTTGAAAGGTAGATAAGAGTCCTGCTTGGCCTCTACTTTAAAAATACGAAGCAACTGAATTCTAGCCCTCCAAAGCTTTTCTTAACTTTTAAGCGTACAATTAACAGTACACAGGAAAAAAATAGGTTTTGCACAAGCTTGGTGCATAAATAAGTCTGCATTTATCATGAGACAAGCAGAGTGTTAGATATGTTTCTGTATTAGGAGAAATACACATACATTTTGGCTAATTAGCACAAACTGAAGATCATATTCCTCTTCTGATGTCATGAAGAATTAGCATGCTTGAAATTGCAATCTTCTTTTTGATCAGAGTCCTTAAGTTGATACAACAGCAAAATCAATCAATCAAACCTAGTAACCTGAAACTTGATAGTAGAACTTCAATTCATGCACTCAACCATTCACAGTTCATACCAAATTATTATAGGGCTTTTTGAAATACCTTTGAAGTGACTAGTGTACAAAACCAGAAAAATCTAAAGAGAATTACTCTCCAACATTGATATTTGATAGACTCATTCATCTAACTGAACTTAATATACCAGGGCTGCTCCAAAAACAATGCCCCCTATTTCCTTATGTCAGTCCATAACATCAGGGGTGGATGATGGTGGTTTGGCAGTAGAGGTTGAACGTTCCCACCAATATCCCATTACATGTTGTTGCCATGTGACAGATGGAGTTGAGAGGCAGCTTGACGGAACGCTGGGTGACAAAGAAGTATGCATGAAGCAAAGGCGTGATACTAAATTTCTCCATACAGAAAAAATTTCACTCACTGACATTCTCTGAAGATGTTGAACATTTATGGAGACAGTGAATGTCAGCACAGTGAGTTCTGCATTCCAGCAGCGACAACAGCGACATGAAAGACAGGTCGTGCTCCAGATGGCCACACAGATCTTTATGAGCACTGTATGGAGGCTCTTGTTCATTGCTGGAGAAAACACACAGCTAATGCTGGTGACTATGCTGAAAAGCAGTGTTTCGTAGCTGAGAATTTGCTCTATCAAACTGAGTTTTTGTGCTCTTTCTATCTGTTGTAGTTTTCATGAAAATAATTAGGAGGCATCACTTGTCTATGAAGGTAGGAAAAACACCTTGAAAATCAAAGAAAAACTAGCAAGTAAGTATATTCTTAGGCCTATCTGAAAGAAAACAGCTAAATTACTGTGCAAAGCCACCAGAGAATCTTTAGATTTAAAAAAAATAATTAAAGCCAGTAACTGTTTCAACCTTAAACTCTAACACACATCAGTTTAAACAGCAAAAAGTCCCACTCATTAACAACACTTAGTGCTGAGTGGGATAAAGAAGCAGTGCAAGCAATCACTTAACATTACTCCCAGAGCAACTGAAGATGTTTTTATTCTGTACTAAGAGGAAACTGTAAGAATTCAGGTAAGCAGCTGGAGCCTATATGTTTTCATAAAACACGTTAATCTTAAGCTAATGTAACTTATACAATAGCAGAGTCTAGCAGAGGCCAAAGTAACCATCTAATTAGGGCTTAAGCCCAAACTTCAGAAAAGTAAAATTAAATACAATTAAGGTATTAGTCCACTCCAGTCCCTTGTCTAATGCTGCATCTGCACTACTCTGTGACAAATATTACCTCTGTTAAAAAAGAAAACAGTTCCCATAATTTAAGGAGAGGGATAAGATACAAAGACTCTAAAATAAACAAATACTCTAACATTAAGCTCTTAAAATTGTTCTCCTTTGAGGAGACAAAGACTTCAAAAAAAAATTTTCCTCCACATTAACCCTTTTTTTTTCCATCTTCAGTTCTGTGACAAGAGGCTGTCTAAAAAACTACTTTGCAATTTTCTTCCTGCCTTATTGTCACACTTGTGATCTGTTACAAGCACAGGTCTACTGCAGTGCGACTCGCACAGCACTGCAGTGAGCAGCAGTTAGTGCTCTTCGAGAGGGGGAAGGGCTTACTTTACACCCAAGATTAAACCATTAAATGTGAGTAGCAAAACAAATCAAGAGAACATTAACTGCTGCAAAGACAAACCAGCACCACATTATCCGAAATTTGGAAGTGGTCCCACTTCAAAGACAGAAAAAAACTGACATGAGCATTTGGACATCTTCTGGGGAAGTAATAACTCTCATATCCATAAATGATCTGCAGAGACTGGTGATATCCTCCTGGTGTAGACCACCTCGTGCCTTCAGCCTTCCGCACAGCCAGAGGGATGAATGCAGGTCCTCTGCTCAAATGGCCATCCACACTAGTCCTTCTCTTTCCTTCTGCTGCCTCAGCCTCTTCATTTCACCTTCACTACCCACTTGCCCCTCCTCCTTCCTAGTTTGTTTTCCCCCCTTCTTAACCTTTTACATCTGGCTTACCCTTTCATTTTTCTCCTCTCATATAGGCTGCATAGTGCATTTTTCTGAGATGTGAACAATTCAGCCTGTCTTCTGGAAAAGTGCACGTCACGGATATTTCCTCAATTAAACAACAACAACAAAAATATTACATTCTGAATTTCACTTTCAGAGATGTTATCTTCCCCTGCTCAAGGGAGGTTTGAACAAAGGGAACAGGATTTCATAATCTGACAAGAAAAACAAGCAAGTTTATTTTGCTAATACTCAGTTCTCATTGCTGGAATGTAACGGTTCACCCTTACCTCAACTTTACTTCCTGGATCATGAGTGGCAGCAGCAAAGTAGACCACCTCCTGTACTTCATCCCTAGGCCGTGCAGAGTTCTTTCCAAACACCACCAGCCCATCTCTGGAACATGGGGGAAAGGCTACAAAACAGTAACTTGGAGGAGCTTCAGCCATCCTGAAAAAGAAAAAAGTTAAAACTGGTATTTGTATAATTTGTAATTTCATACCTTAGAGAATCATTAATTCTACCACAATTTGTTGCAGCTAAGAGACGACATATCTCCTCTAATTGTCAATTGATTATGTAATGATAGTGGAAGACGATGCAGCTCAGAGGAAGCTCATCTGGATTTAATAAATTGAACTGTAGTGATTTTCAGACATGTTTTACCCGGGCCTCATGAAGGCATACAGAAGAGGAAAAAAGACAAGATGACTGTACCTTAATGAAACTCCTTAGTCCCCATGGAAGGAAAGAAAATATTCTGCATCAGAGCTGTTTGGGAACATATGACCTAGATTGCATACTGCTGACTCAGACAAGTGCAGAGACACAGAAGAATTTTAATTTACTCTCACTGCTCTCATGCAGTTCAAAATTAAAAAAGAAAAATAAAGAGACAGGGAGGGAGGGAGAACATGTTTGAGGGATTCCTGAGGAAAGACAATGGTGAAACTGGAAACAGAACAAAGACATAGCACAATTATAACAACAACTGTCCATCAATTAATTTACTCAGATTAGAGAGAATGAACTACTAATGGCACTGCATTGTTGCTCATACCTGAAGTTAATTGACTGCAGGTTAGCTGTTTATGCAGGCTGATATGAATATTAAAGTGCTTGTATGACAGCACAAATATCTGAGGTGTTCTTAATGACAGTTATGTGTTAAAAAAAAAAAATGTAAATGGTTTAAGGACTAGAACACTACTGTAGCTTGTCTTGTGTACATTGCTATAACTGAATTTTTGCTCCTTTCAGTGGACCTTCTGACATGTGCCAGAAGTAAAAGGTAGGGTGCTCAATGTCTCAGATTGTTTCATAGATCTTATCATTGCAGGAGAATTCCTATTTCAAAAATATTCCTCCTTCCGTGCTATCTTGAACGGGTAAAAACATATGCACATATTTAGTTACATTAGACATAACCTGTACAACCAAAACTACCCACAAAACAGCTACCACTTGCTTTGAAAGAATGTCACGTGCATGGGGAGGGACATATGTAAAACTCTTTTTGTACACTTTTCAAATTTGACATATGTATTTTCTTCTAAATAGTACCATTTGAGAACATGTTTTTCAGACAGAATAGCAGGCTTCTACTCATAAACCAAAGAAAGAATGCCTTTTGGGTAAAGGCTATAACCCACTGAATGGCAAGTAATAATGAAGAAAATACTTAAGAGTTCATCTATAAACCATGAACAAGTCATACACATGCTCAACTTTGGGGGAAAAAAAAAAAAAGTCACCAAGAAAAGACATTGTGCTAAAGGTGTCATATGCCAACACAATGAGGGCTGTCAAACTGCAGGGAACTCACATAACCTTTCCATTTACGTAAGGTTCTATACAAGAATAACTAGCCAGCTAAGATGAAAACGCACTAGGTTATACTCACAAGCCCCCCTTTACAGGCAGAGCTTAGACCACTGAGGAGCTTTGAGCAGCTCTAAGTTGGAATTACTTCTGCAGGTAAAAATGCACCTGGTGGAGGACACCTACCTGCAGATTTGCACTGGGACTTACTGGCACAGTGTACATTTTGAGTTGTACGTCGGCATCTCGCAGACAGACGTGGAGACAAAGCCCCACTTCAAATGCCATTCTCACCTGTTGTGAGCACTGTGATTAAACTGTAATACAACATGTTGGGATTTGCCCAAACTGCATTACTAACGAAGCAATTTAGTATTTTGCTCTGTATAAACCATGAAATATTCCAAGAACGTACATTTGTTTTGCTATGTTGGTGATAGCAATTTAACTGCTTTCCAGCAAACCCTAAGAGTTCACATCTACATTGAGATAAGTCATTGTTCGGTGCTCTAAATTTGACTTCTGATGTCCAGGATGAGCCAAAACCCTCAGTAACTTGCAGGCTTACAGTAGATATCAGTAAGCAAAAGATCTATTTTTTCTATTCTGAACACAAACTAAGTGCGTCTACTTAAAATATACTGAGGCAGCTAAAAGACAGTAACCTTTCTGTGCTGCTGGATGTGTAAAGTGATACACTGTACAAGTTTTCTTAGATAATGTTCTTCTATTTACCTACCAAATATATGGCCCTAAAAAGAAGCAAAGGAATATTTTAGGTATTCCAGGCAGATTTTCATGTAACTCCAGACTGAGTAGTTAGGGAAAATAATTAAAAAGCTGTAGGTATCTGATGCTCTATAGAATTCTGAAGTCCTCCTTGACATAAAATGGCACCATTTGTACTGGTAAGGTTTTGATTTATTTCTTTAAATTTACCAACAGTTACTGAAACAACAACAAACAAAACAAAACAAGTTGCCACTTTGGTAACGCTAAGCAAGAACACAGGAGTAAACTATTTTGTAACACTCCATAACACGATACTTCACAGTGGGCTGCATATAACTGTTAAACACCACAAGCTAAACATTACAGTCGTGTACTGAACAGACAATTATCCGAGAAGTTCCCACTGGGATCTTAAATTCTGTTTCTAAAGAGGGAAGGCACTTAGCAGTCTGCTACAACTTAAATCTACTCACTTTGCTGGGTAGCACTTTTTCCTAGAACCTCACTTGGTTAATTTTAAACACAACAAGGACAGCAGTTTCTCAGATACACCCACGACCCAAGTTTGTTCAGAACACTACCGATCTTCCTTCATCATGCAAATAAAGCACTTTGTTAGCAGCTATGTTTCTAAGTAGGAGATATTTACTTCTCTGCTTTCTTTCCCTTTTCCTTCGTTCATCTTCAGGCTGTCTCATTTTCATGCAATTCACAGAATTGCTGAGGTTGGCACACACCTCTGGGTCCATCTGTCCAACCCCCGCTCCAGCAGGGACACCCAGAGCACATGCCCAGGTCCATGTCCAGATGGCTTCTGGAGATCTCCAAGAAGACTCCACAGCCTCTGGGCAGCTTGTGCCTGTGCTCAGTCACCCACACAGTACAGAAGTGTTTCCTGATGTTCAGATGCTGCCTTCAGTGTTCTACTTCGTGCCCACTGCCCCTCATACTGGCACTGGGCACCACTAAGAACAGCAAGGCTCCGTCCTCTTTGCACCCACCCTCCCCCCCGCATGTATTTATATGCACTGATGAGATCCCCCTCAGCCTCCTTCATGCTGAGCAGTCCCAGCTCTCAATCTCTTCTCACAAGAGAGATGCTCCCATCCCTTTACCATATTGTCAGCACAAGATGCTCTTCAAACAATCACAGACACTACCACAGACACTCTTCAAACATTTTCTGTTTGTCTCTAAGAGTTTTGTTGATACAACTATTATGCTGTACAGGGTGAAGTCCCATTTAATGTCCCATTTCTCAAGCATGCTGGTGACTGTCCTTGATAATTCACTGTCATCTCCAGGAGACAGTCAACATCTTTTCAAACCTGTACCCACAAAAACAAGGCTGAGAGGATTAGCACTAGGGTTTCATCTCAGACCTACACAGCACTTTTTTAATCATTAGACTATTTTTTCCCCATTCTCACCTCTGTAGTTTCTTGGAACTAAAGGTGGTCTGGGACAGGTGCTTTAGATACCAGAGATACAGAAGCTGCTAAGCATTCTGCATTCCGGTTAATTACATCAATGTTTTCTTTAATATTTATATAGCAAAAGGTTTTTGAGCTGCCTCTAAACTCCAGAGAACATATTAAGGCTTTTACAAACACATACAGCTTATTTCTGTGTATAAAAGCATGACTTTTCATCACTTTATTTTGTGCTCTTATAAAACAGAAACCCAGCTGTGCTAATACTTCTGATCTATTCAGTAATGTTTAAAGATTCTGGTAAGTCTGTTTTCATTGCTACCAGAAAAAAAACAAGTCACCTAATCTCCAGCAAACTCCTGTAATTAAAAACCCAGAGGCAGCACCTGAACAACATTCCTCAGATTTGGATTAATGCTATCTCATTAGGAAGGAAAGAATATATCAGATGCACTGTACATTACGTGCTCTTAGCTCTCCCATGTTCTTAATGGAGTGGCAGGAGGAAGGTTAGTCTCAGTTGTGAAAACTGTAGTTTAGCCATTGGTTTTGAACCAATACTTTAACCTTCACAATAAAATGCTTCCTGTGCCTGAGACAAGCTTGTCTTTCCATTACAAATCAAGTCTAGCATCTTTATGCACAGAGACATGTGATCTCTGCATCCTGCAGAAAAGCAATGTTTCCAAAAACAGAAATGAAAAGCAAAATTCATTCAGCTTCAGGCACAGAACAAAGACAGCAATCTGAAAGGCACAATAATCATATTGTTCCCATCTCAGGAGACACTGAAAGGTTATTTTTTCAAATTGACAATTTGGACAGTTTTAAAGACTGACTTACCAGGAAAGAGGAAGGTTGCATTCATTAAGAAATCAGAAAAGCAGAGACTGATCCTGAATATAAAGCACAAAACTGTGCCAGACCAGTGTGTTCCTATGGTTTGGATGTTTCATTGTTAGTCAAATTGTTTGACTCTTTCATCACCACGCAAGAATGGTGGCACAAATTTGCCATTCAAAAGTGCCACATCCTATTGAACTGTAACTCAACTTTGACTGTCTGCCTCTTCAGCAGTCTGAGAAGGTACCTAAGAGCAGTTAGCAGCAGCTGAAATTTCACAAACCAAGCTCAACTTCAGTCTCTCTCAAGTGAGTTCTCCTTGTGCACTAACTACATGCTGAAACATCCTCATTAACTACACCAGAAGGAACTACTGCATTTTGGAGAATATGAGCAAAACCTCAAATTTCTAGCCATAGGTTTGGGACGACCATTTTCTCCAGCAGCTTCACTTTTATTACTTGTAAGATGTAGCAATCCCCTATACAGGCATAAAATCTAGCTGCATTTCAAAGCTTTCTCACACAGCACACCCCCTTTGGTCATTTTACTGAACAAATGCACAATAGGCCTGAAAGGAATTGAAAATATTTCTCTTGCTGTATGTGGGGAAAATTTGGGATGATTCTATCGATTGCTGCCAGATTTTTTATGTAGCAGATTAGATATTGGCATGACTCTTCAGCTTTACAGTCTTAACATACGGTGAGATTTCAGCCATTTAGAAAGCTTGCAGTCCCTTGACCACCCAGTTCTATTTTCGTTGTCTAATAAGCTCTCATCCATCCTGTCATAGCAGACATCTTTCAAAAGCAAATAAGATCTTATTTTTTTTTGCCTCAAGGAGTTCACATTACACTGATGAAAACTAGTTCTATTTAAAAACAAATTAGGGTCAGTCATCCAGAAGACAACAGATTTCAATCTCATTTCCATTACAGGCTGTGCACGAAGGGAAAATTCATTATTTATACCAACTCTTCAATGAGTGGATGTCAGTGCACTTAATTAAGTCTCCAAGATACAGAACTATATTCCTTTTGTAGCTGCTATTCCAGCCTGAGACCTAGGGTCATATTTGTGCCCCTGCTTTTGGTAGGGAAGGATTTGCCTTCTTGCACAAGTTCTTAGCTTCTGTCCAGGAACTGTAGTCATGATTTACTGGCATCCAAAGTATCTTTGTATAGCACAAAAGTTCATTGTGAGACAGTGTTACTGCTGCACAGTATTTATCAGGGTAGTCCTCCTCTTTTTACAGTGCAGTTGTGCTGTTCAGTGAAGTCCTGATCTGGCACAGGAAGGGACGCCCACCTCCACACAGAACTGGCTGATGTGCACTGACTAGCAGTCCTTTCAAATTAGCAACATCGTGGTGTTAACAAGGGAAAAATAAAAAGCATCCAAGTGACTTGTGGGAAGTCTCAGTTTTGATTAAAATATAACTCAAAACAAGAACAAATGTTGCAATGCTAGCAACAGAGTTTGTAAAAGTTACCATGTAATAAAAACCTTGTGGCAGAAGCCAGCCACCTGGCTGTCTTGGAGTGACAGGTACAGGCCCCAATTCCGTGCAATTTCTCCATCTACTGACTTTACATGAAAAAAAAAAGCTAGTACACAACAGGGATGGGGTCCAGTTCCACAAACCCCTAAGTCCAGAACGAACAAGAGAATTCTCATTGGAAACTTCTAGCATTAACTAGCACACCTTCCCACATGCAAGCCGCATAACGTATACACGGTTGACTTTTGAAGGGAGGGTGGATGGAACAAATCAGTACACTTTACCAAAAATAAACTCAGCCAGAGTAAGCAAATGCAATTTAAACCACGTCCTACTGTAGCAGGAAAACAAAGGTTACAAATATCTTCCAAAAGTATCTCAAACTCCAAGCATCAGAAATGCTATTTTGGGGAGCACAAACCCTACTCACATCAACAAAGGATTGCTTTCCATCGACTACATTTGTTTCAATATTGCATCTGAGTTTTCAGACTGCCTACATAAACTCTGGGACTTAAACTGTTTGGGAAAGTTTACAGCACTATGAAAGGTTTAATTTTCTCTGATTCGACATGAATCGAGGTTGAAGTGCCATTTTCAAAGAGACCAGGTTCCTAAATGCATATGAGAGGGTTTGTTCTGAGGTTTCTGCTTGTTTGGTTGGAGGGTTCGGGATTCATGTGACGAACAGAACTGCACGCTTAGAGGTGCTTTAAGTCCTACAGCAGCTTTTAGACCAACAATATAAGGGGCAATGGCCCATAACGGATGCGACTTCCCACAAGTTCATATAGTTATCATCCCCTGAACTGCTGAGTAAATCTAACGTACACAGCCAGCTTTCAGCGCAGAGTTTACCGACTCTACAGCAACACAACCTCTTCTCCAGGATCACTGCATTTAAAGATCCACGTTTTACAGGTACGGACGGCTTCACCCACAGTTCTAAGGAGATTTTTCACACTGATGGATTTATACAGACGCACACTCACGGGCTCGGGGCCTAATAAAGCTCTCTTCTGCTTGGGATGCTGCTGCAGTAAGACCTTTTTCTCCTCCTTAAGCATCAGCACCGGAGAAACGACTTCATTTAAGGCAGATCAATCGCAGAGCATCACGCACCCACCTGAGAGCAGCAGCGCGCCTCGAAACGGCACCGGGGCGGCCACGCACCAAGGTGACAACGCGAAAAGGCACCTTCAGAAAGAAAACGGGGCGGAGAGGAGAAAGGAGTAGGGGAAACGGCAAGCGCCGCTGGCTTCAAAAGCAGAAGAGAAGCAGAGAGGGCAGCCCGGGGAAAGCGGCGCACAGCGGGGTGACACCGAGCGAGCGGTGGCCGAGGCAGCCATGTTCCGCAGCCCCGCGGCAGGTGCGCGGAGCCGCCGGGGAACGGCGGTGGACTGAGGGGAAGCGGAGCATCCGCCTCCATCCCTCCCACCCGCCCGCCGCGCCCGGCAGGTCGCTGCCCTCCTCCACCACCACCACCACCACAACCCCTCCGTTCCATCGAGCGCTTCCCGCGGCGGTACCGCAGCGTTACGCACCTGGCGCAGCGCTGCGCTCCCCTCAGCCCGGTGCTGGCGGCGGCCCCTGCCGGTCTCCCCCGACCCCTGCGCGCGCAGCCGCCGCCCGAACCGCTCCGCGCGGCGAGTCCCGGCCGCTGCGGCGGCTGCGGAGGGGGCGGCGGTTGTGCGGCCCGGCAGAGAGCTCGGCTCCGCGCCTCGCTGTACCGGCGGTCACCCCCACACTCACCCCCCCGCCCCTAGGGAGTGCAGCAGCAGCAGAATAGAGGGCTCTAGAGCTTTCCAGCCTAAGAGCGGGGAGAAGCGAGGATGTGAGGCTTCTGTAGCAGCGTAGAGTCCAGGGAAGGCGCAGTCCAGCCAGCAGAACTTAGTGCCCACAAGATCCTTGTCACGATGTGCTCCCTGCTGCTGCACAGCTTTGTGGTCAGAGCTGGATTCCTCAGGACATTTCACAGAGTGGGGACTGCAAGATATCTCTGGAGCTCATCTAGCCCAATCCCCCCCGCTAAAGCAGTTCCTGTCTCTTTTCAGCAGCCAGGATCATGAACATGGTCCAGGCCAGCCTAACAGATCTGCAGAACAAATCAGCACAAAAGCCACAGGACCAGCACTTTCTTCTTGAATTAGTACAACTCACTCGCTCCTCTGAGGTGGGAATCAAGACACTTGAATATCACACTGCTCAGTAGACCACTGGGTCTAGTTTAATAAACCAGCAAAGGAAAGGCAAAAAGGCAGACAGCTCCTGTACACAGTACCTCATATGAGAATAAAACTTAGAAGGAAAAATTCTGGAACCACATATAGAGTCAGTAATTTCCTCTCACCATCTCAAACAACGTCGATCTATGAGACTATGAGGGCTCAGCAATTATGGGTAAGCTTTGGACACCACTGCATGCCAGAAGTTGCAACTTGATTAATTACAAATAATAATAATAATAGCTGTTCACAGGTTAAATCTCAGTGAATGAAATATGCTGTGCCATCTGCACATTTCTTGGAGTATATCAACAACCTGAATAGGGACTAATATAGAAGTCACCATTTGTGTTTTAATCAAGAGTATTAAGCCCAGGGCTGATCAATAGCTTCACAGAGCTCTTGCTACTCAAGATCTTCCATCATGTATTTTAGACAAGACCTTTGATTTCAGATGCTGATCTATGTGGTGCAATCAAAATTATAGTTCAAGATATTGTGCGATACAAAAAAAAAAAAAAAAAGCTAGATACCTCCTACTTAGATTTGAATCATTAGAGTCAATACTGAAAAGCCAAGGAGTTTGTACCAGTTTAATTGTAATAACCTTTGTTTAAACATAACAACCCAAATTCTTTGCTCTGGAATTACATCAAGGATGACCCACGTCACAGACAGCTCGCTTCTCAGAAGCGAAAAGATAGAAAAAGAAAGAAAAGAGCAGGTGCAATTTAAAAGGAGTTCTAAATTCTATCCTATAACACATCACTTACATTGCCCATATTATGCTCACTTACATGACTAAATCTGTTCTCCTAATTACTCTGGAGATGATTATGGCTGAGTATAATCTACCTAAGAATTATTAGACTGTCTACTGAATGACTGAACACTGGCTATACAGAAATCTTTGATGCTTCTTTTCTGTATAAGCTGTCATGAATCGTGTAAAGCAGAAAGGATGAGTGGTTAGAGTGCAGTCCTGGCAATCAGGAGAGCTGTTCTGCCATAAGCCTACTGCTTGTTAACCTCATGGCAATTAAATTGCCTCATAAATGAAATGGGGAGAATTAAATTGAAAGAGCTTTCAGTCACAGCTGCATCTTTTAAATCTTTGAATGGAGATTGCTGTGTAAACAAAAAAATACAAAACTGAAGTTAGGACAAAGCCATGATGAACAAATAATAGATAAACATTATTTAATATAATGACATCAGAGTTTATGGATATGTAAAAAAACGCAACATTGAAGGAACGCAGGAAGGACACATCAGTACAGAAGAGAAATTTATAGAACCTTTGCTCTATTTTTTTTATATGTGAAAAAACTAACCAACCAGAGCAACACACAGTTTACATCACTGTTTGCCTGTCCTTAAAACACCTTCACAGTTGGAGATCAAAACCTATTCAGCAGAACTAGTACCCAGCTTCCTCAGCACTGGAATAAATTTGATCCCTCCTTTCCAAACTATTTTCCTCTGGAAATCAGAGAGAGCTGACACAGAGGCATACATACAACCAACTGAATATTTGGCTTTGTTTTTTCAGCCAACAGTGTTTAGATGAAAGCAAGTTAGCTTAATGCAGACAACAAAGAAGACCACTGAAGTGCTTAAATTAGATATGAAAATGCACCACAACAGATTTTTGTGAAAGGTAAGTTCAGCCAGTAAATCCCTTCTGTTGGTATTCTTTTCTGATACCTTCAAGCCACTATCACAGTCTTGTCCTCTCTGGTGGAGCATTATTTCAGAGCACATAAAAACCAGATTAATTGGAGTTGTAAAGAGAAAAATTAGCTGCCTACACCTAGGTAAGAATTCTAAACCTGTAGTTATAAAGGCATTCCACTAAACTTAATGGACACCACTTGCTATGAGTTATAGAAGCAAAAATCTTTTTTAAGTACAGAAGAACTAACTCTGTGACACTGAAAAGCCCCTGTAGCCCCCAGGATAATAGTCACATCGTAGGCCAGTACATTCAAATGAGCTGTGATTCTGTGATGTCATAACATAAATTAAAAGAGCAGAAATTATCAGTGCTGCTTGGATGTTGGCTTGTTTTTTATAGTCAGGAGGCTGGTGCGGGTGGATGTGAGAACTTCTCCCACACTAATGGTAGTTTCATCCATGACAAAGACATAGAGTGACAGGTGCACTATTCTGACTGGGAGATCACATCTGCTTGGCTCAGTGATTGTTTGAATTACAAAGATAGAAGAAATCCTGGGTCCAACCCCTTTATTCAATTACACCATTGAAGATTAAGCTATGTAAATGGCTGCAGCTGTACATAAGATGCCATCACAGGCACAATGGTAAGCTTAGATGCCCAGTTCTTACTCAGGCACACAGAAAATAATTCATTTCTCCATTGTAAAAGTGACATAACTACGCACAAATGCTTACCAGTGTCATGGGGACAGAGGAAACCAGCACACCACAAGGGTATTCTTGATGTCTAGAGACCTGTCAGATTCAGCACTGAACTACACAACTCAATGCCCATTCAAGAAGGTTGCCTTTTCCTGGAGTGATGAGTGAATTTACCAAAAAAGCATCACACTCAATTTTTTAAGGAGGAAAATTACAACATAGTGAATAATAATCTGTGACAGCATACTTATTTTCATAATTCTAAACAAGACATTTATTATTATTGACTTAGAAAAACTCGAGGCCCACAGACTTTATAGGTCAGTTGAAACAGCATCTATAACAATTAGGTTGAAACTCTTGACAGTAATTCACAATAATAAATAATCAAGGTAGGTGGAAGGAGGAAATTTGTCATTCTGAGAAAATAAACCAGTAATAAGAACCAAAACAAAACAAAGAACAGAAAAAAAAAAAATCAGAAGATACAGCTGGGGTATTTTTACTGAAATTTTCCTTAGTCTTCATACATATTCTCATTGTTAGTATGCTGTCTGTGTAGAAACACTTCTAGCAGAGCAATGAATTGAAAAAACATTCTCACTTCCCTCTGCAAGAAATATGCTATGGCAACCATGAGCTCTATATTTACCCTTGTTGAAATAGAATCAAAATTCAAGCATAGATTTTTGGTTGCATCCACCCAAGCAGCTTTATATCGTATATTAGCGTGTCACATATCTGACTAATTTGTGTGTAAATTGCTGCAAATTAAATCACAGCACTTAGAGAAGAGATTGAACAGTAATGAAAAGGACAGAAAATGCCACTACATGATGTATCAGCCATCTGGTGCAATGCAAACAGCACTCATTCCGAGGAGGTTAGGCTTCTGATTAGTTACCACAGCAACAGGTCTGCTGAGTACACTTGCAAGTTAAACATGTGTCAGCAAACACTTTTCACCATCTTATGCACATCACCACTGTGAACAGTGGTACACCCCATCTAGGCATGCTTTTCTGCAGCCTTTCTTACTATGCTGCATTTCAGGGGGCTTAAATTTTGGACAAATATTCCCACATCAGTAATTCTCATAAAAGAGCCCACTTGACTCATCTACAAAGTATGACTGGAAAATGGTAGTGAACAGGTGGTGGGGAAGATAGCAGAATGTGAACTGTGCACTATTTTGTACTGGTTGCATGCTACTATGTACTTATCAAAATAAAGGAACGTCAGCAATCAGTCAACCAAAAGTTTTTAAACTTCCTTATAGGGCCTGTGGTTATCAGCCAAGAAGAAGGGAATGGTATGACAAGACTGCCTTCCTATTTTCTATTTTTCTCCATTGCCAGGGCCCTGGTAATTGCCCCAGGCTTGTGCCTAGGGTTAAGACCCCAGGGCAGCAGTGTGACAGACAGCAAGAGCTGGCTGACAGCACTTCAGTTATCTGGAGACATCATTGCCTCTATGCTGCTCTCCCACAGCTGCTTAGTGAAAAGGCAAGGTGCAGAGGTTAGAGCTGCCTTCACACTGCCCCACCGATCTGTCAGTGGTAGTTTGAAGCTGTAAAGTCCTGCTACAGCAGGACGCGCTGCCAAATTAACACTGGCTGTTTCTGTTTCCCAGGTTTTAACCCAACTGTTACTAGTGACAATGAGGACAAGATGGCATGCGCTCTTCTAAAGGCTGGAGTAGTGGTGACAGTTTGCATTTACATCTTCCCATTAAAAGGAAAGAGCACAAAAAAGTATTTTCATCGGAGCTGCTAAGAGTAATCCAGAAGGTCAGGGTTTTCTTTAAGCTACTGTTAGTCTGTTAAGTATAAGTATACGGATTCCATACCCAGAGTTGAACGCAGAGTCACTAATAACATTTTGCTTTGCATTTCTGGTATGAAAACCTGCTCTCTAAAAGCGTAGCCCAGCAGATTAGAGAGACCAGAGCTAAGCTGTGCTATTTACTTCCAGAGAGGCAGAGTAAGCCAAACGCACAAAAGAAATAGGTATTACCTAGTTTATTGCTCTGGGAAAGAAGAAACAGCAGCTCCTTTAAAGAAATTTCACTGGCAACAAAATGTAAGAGGACAGAATTGATTTAATGCTTTCAGTCTAACTCTCAGATGAGAAATCAATTATCCTGCGTCATTTAATCTCCTTAAGCAGGTCACAACACAAACTAGAAATCAGAAGCATTGTACCTAGTACAAAGAGCAGCTCTTAATGGTAGCACCAGCCTCAGAATTTTTAGAGGAAAGCATAATGAGATCTGAGGTGCTCTGAAGAGGTGGCTACACCAGAATTCAGCAGTCAAATAAACCCTAATAGAGTGGTTTTGCTCAGTGTTTACCTAGTCAAGATGCAGAGCAGTTGAAAGAAAACAAACAAACCACCTCCACAACAAACGTGCACACATATGCAAAAGCTCCAGAACATAATTTTCCCTGGTTTCCACTTACGGCTCAGCCCAGCCCTTGTAGCCCCATTGCAGGAAATGAGACAAGGATAGAGCCAAGGAATACACAGCACATACACTTAAAACCCCTCCTGCAGAGATGATGTGTTACTAATGCTTTGAAAGGGATTTCATTTAGTAAGCAACAAGCCAGCAAGTTTTTAATGTAAGCCTTCAGAGCTTTTGGTGTTTCTCTAGTGGAGAATGCATCCCTCTGGACAAACCCACCTTCCATCAAGAAACGGTATTCAGAGACCTTGCACAAAATAAAAACTCCAGCATGTCAGGCAAATTATCAGGTATCTTAGTAGCAAATTTCTCAGCTAAATTAAGCTCTTTTTTTAAAATATCATTCGAGACAGAAAATACCACAAGGGTTCCAAATCAAGTAAAAGCTAAACCGGTCTACTTTTGGAACTGAAGCTCTGAGAATGAAAAATACACAATGAAAAAGGTGTTTTCCATCTGAGCTCCTTGCAGGTTGGGAAAGCTGAAGATGGATGCCTATCTATCCCTGCAGCTACTTACTGAGCTTCTCAGATACCTTTCTTGAGTAAGGCTGTGGACATCATGAAGCACGGGCATAAGAACAAAAGCAGGATAGCTAAAGAAAGATTATTATTATGTCACAGTTGTTTTTCCTACACACCAGGAGAAAAGTAGGGCACAGAATGCAAGCATTATGATTGGCTTTGAGGAAAAGCTAAAATTATCCAGGATTATATGAAAATAAGTAGGCTTTGTTCTGGGTTTATTTCATGTTTTTTTGTTGTTGTTTTCGCAACAGCTTTATAATGAGGCTGAGGTACTTTTAAGAAGACAAAGTCAGAATAACCATTCTGAATATTCTTTAATGAACCTTGAAAGCGTGAATTAAACTATGTTGTAAGACTAGAACCCACAAAGAAATTGGCTGAAGCAGCGATTTCTAACCCAAGTCAGATCAGGAACCCGCCTTACCACTTGCAGTACCTGCACAAGTGGCTGCCAGTGTTTTCTGCCAAGGAATCAGGTGCCAAAGGACTGAGGCAACAAAGCCTTCTGCATAAGACACTAGAAGTATGTAGCTTCTCTTCTTTTCCTAGAAACATCCCAGAGCATTGAGCTCTCTTCACCCTGCTGATACTCACCTGCCACTTCAAACTGAGATCTCTGGATCAAGGGGTAGACTCTCCCATATCCAGCAGCAGGGACTATGTGGTTTGGAGAGCTCATATGACAAAGATTCCGGTAATTTAACGGTTGACCCGTACCACCTATTTTTGCATGGAATTACTCAAACATGTCATGAATCATTTTCACTCTAAGTACCATGAACTATAAATTATGATAGCAGTTCAGTATGTACTTCACACTGCAGCTTTATGACCCCCATCATGAACAAAAATACCTCAATACCAGAAACCGTTAACAGAACAAAGACAAGATACGAAAAAGCAAAGACTCGAGACCCAATAATGCAATTTCCTTTAGCTTCAACACCATTCGCCTTGTCACTCGATCTCAGAGAACAAAGCTTCAGAAAACACTTGAGATTGTGAACACCGTTCCTGAAGCTTTGCCAAAAGCCTTCTTGTGTCTCTGCATTGCTTATCAAGGATTTTCAAATGAGCTCTTACGTACACAAAACAGCAACTCCTACTGTAATTGGCGGGTCATCGCTCTGAATGGCTGCTGTATTAAAAAGTGTTTTCCTCTCTAACCACAAAGCAAGAAACACGGGGAAGCTACAAGCTGCAGGAAGAACAATCCAGTACATGCTCACAACACTGCTGAGCCATCTCCACTTCAAGTGCTGCATCTTACAGACAAGCAGCTAAGGTTTGGTTTTTTTTCTCATGGAAATAGCTTGCACTTTGCACAGAAGCCAGCTGCTGAGTGTTGCTGAGTGCCACTGAAGTTCCAATACTCCTCCTCCCTTCAGAGGAGGAGCAGCTGCTCATCTCTGCTCTCCCGTAGGTAGCTAGCTGGCTCCTGCTGACACTGCAGCAGTACGCCCCAGGGATTAACAGCCAGATGCAGCTCAGGGTAAGACAGGCAGTCATCTCCTAAGAAATCTTTTCATTTTCATAGAAGAGCTTGAATGATAGCAAATGGTGATGAAGCTGCAGTGGCTTCTGAAATCTGCTGCTGATTCTGCACTTCTGAAAAATTTTTTAAGTTCAGTTTCAGAAATGTAACATAACCATCATGAAAAGCATTAAAACCCATTCAACTGTGCCTAAAGCTATGCATAGCATACCAAATAAATCATTTCGGTCTCGCAGCTTTAATACTCTGCTGGCATTGTCTGCAGTACATGTTTACTTGAAGTTTTGTGGGTTTTTTTAATATTTTCAAAATATTAATAGAAGATGATGTATACTCACAGTATTCAGAGACTCTCAGTTCCTACTGAATACAAGTGAAACATCTGAGCTTCACTGAAGAGGTAGAGTGGTATCCATTAAAAAAAAAAAAGCTCAAATTTTAAGTATTTGACTAATAATCAGGGTCAAGTTTCAGTTCATGCTTTCATTTCCCAGCCAGATGTTCAGTGGGCATGCTAAATACTGCAGATGATCTAAAAGCCTGACATACCCAATCCAAGTCTAAATTCTACTCTTCCCAGCAACACATACACTGTATTTTCTATTTGGTTGGCTGTTACCAACCAGATCCTGAATCTTAAGCAGTACTGCCTTAAGGGTCAACTTTATAACCCATTAGACATCTTTGGCCTCGGTTATAAGAATTGTCTAGCCTCTCCACACAGTTAATGGAGAAAGACAGGCATCTCTAACTGATAAGGTATCTACCCCAATTGAATGTGAACAATAAAAATGTGATGAATTACTCCCAAGCGCATAGTGCTCTGGTAACTGTAAGAGAAATCAAGATGTCAGACAAGATTAATTCTCTGGAGCAATAAGGAAAACAAAGTTACAGGTAAACTCATGACCAGTAAGACGACAAATAACTGATTTGTTATTTCCTCACAAGAACCAGGGCAGGCAGCAAGCATAGAAATGAATGGAAGTAGCATCCTATACCACTCTACTGTGACTGCCAAAGAACTACAGGATAAATAGGTTCAAGAAAGCTAAATGGCATGATGGAGGGGAGGAAAAAAAAAAAAAAAAACTCTTTAAACCAAAATGCATCACTACAACTCCACATTGTGTAGGCCATAGGTCATAAAAAATCAAATGCTGAACGCACAAGAACGCCACCCTGCATATCTTCACATAACACAAACACTGTACAGAAATCCTTCCTGTCCATAAGCAGCTCAACTCTAATAAGGCAGTCTTATAAATACTTGCATGCAATACTAGATTGCAGAGAAAACAAATTTCATCAAGTTATTAGAGAACCTTGAATGGAGAGCCCCCACTTGGCAAAATGCAGCAATATTGATTTTATACAACTTGGTTTACCTCATGTCCCTACATAGCCTTGGGCAATGTCTTTAATTCCAAGTAGTGTTCAAAAATCCATTTTAGAGCTGGCAGAAAGAATGCTAATTCCTTCCAAGGGATACCTCATCCATTCATTCAGACCCATGGGTGATGGCTAAGCCTCTTCCTCTCCAAACAGGGTTCAAATAAACAAGACTGAACTGAAATCCTTGTCATCTCCATCCCATAAAGATGCAGCAGCATAGACTTACCTCACATCTCTATTTTTCTAAAAAGTCACTTTATTACTTAACATTCAGATAACCTTGTGAAAATAAAAAGGTGCAAAAATAATTCTACAATTCAGGGAGAAGCAAAGCTGGCAAGCAACACAGAAGTGTTCTTCAGGACATACTGATCTTCATGTTAGCACACTCCTTTTCTCTAAATGGAAAATAAAAACCTGATTTGCAAAATTTTTCTTTAGATGTCCAACAAAACTTGAGGTGAAAAAGGTGTAATCAAACACAAAATCTCAGTTTCAAAACCAACATACGCAAGGAAGTGAAGGACACTACCTCTGCAGAACAAAAAAGGTGCTATTTGGAAAATAGCACATTATTTCCTAGAACATTGATAATATGAAAACGATAACATCTGACATTTAACTCCAACTTTGATTTTTTTCTGTAGTGATACAAACAGCTACTTTGGTATCCTCCCTTTAGAAAAGAAGAATCAGCATAGGACAGCATCAGTTTCTCAGCAGTATTTCAAGATGCTGATGCTTTCTAATAAAGCTTTTCAAAATCTACAGAAAGCAAGCAAGGCCAGCACAATGCTTTACAAGCAGTGACACACAAGAAAGAAGGTCAAATAATTAAGTCAGACTACAAGCTGTACGTAAAAGTCACTGAATGTGATCTCAACAAAGTACAGAAAGGCACCAAACTGGATTTTGATTTTCAAGGAGTTTGATAACTGGAAACCTTGTTTCATTTCTGAAAAATAAGTTAATACAAAATTTAAAAAACAAAATGTGCAAGTCTTTGTTGCACAACAGTAAGTACAATTTCAGACTTAGTTTAAAATATATATATTTTTTTACATTAAGAACAGAAATTCTCTTTTAATATAAACAAAGTATGGGTTTGCTTTTTTCATCTTTTCTTTTCTGCCAATAGCAGCTGTCAAGTCCAAAACACAAAATCAAGACGACAAGAGAACCAGACAGTCTAAGTCATTGCCATTTGTGTCAAAAAAAATTATGTCACTCTTTCCTACAGCTCATCGTGCTCGTATGTGAATTCCCTTGCAGATATAAACCCATCACTGTCTTCATCTTCTTTATCAAATATGTCTTCAACCAAAGCATCATGCTGGGTGTCATTTACCACTGCTCCATGCTTCTCAAATTCCTTCTTCAGGTAGATTTTCACCTATTAGACAAAAGGTGTGAGTTAACGTCTTAATGTTTAAGAAAATAATTGATTACTGAAGTGTTAAGAGAGAGCTACTACAGTTGGGATGGTACTATTGAACTATTAATAGATACCTTCCTTCCTTGTTACTTGTCTAACTGATTCTTTAGCCCTGTTCAGTGATGAAAGGGAAAATAAAGCTAATAAACTGGTTGCCACAGCTTTATGGTATCTGACTGAAAACTGTGACAGGAAAGCAATCTGATGTCTATATAATAAAAGAATAAACTGGTAGGCAGAAATTATAGCTACCAATTGGTCAGAAACTAAACAGCTTTTTCACACATCTTAGCAATTTGCTAAACTAGCAGATGTAAACCCAAACAGTAACCCCAAAATGATACAAAAATCTATCCATGATCTCTGCACTTACTGCTCTAATGGAAGCACATTACAATGTATTACTAAAAATCACAAGGCTCTGAAGGGCAAATAGGCACAAGGCAGGTTCTGAATGGAGTGCTGGAACAGTTATGTACACCAGGCCATTTCCTAATGGCAAACAATTTTTACGGAGCTTAAGCAGCTAACGAGAGCCTAAGCATTCTGTATAAGAAAGATTTCTATCAGAACATTAATAGCAACACATCCCTTTGTTAAGTAGATAGAACCTGTTTTACAGGAGCTGCAATAGTGGACTATTAACAGGAAGATAAATGGGTCACATTCCAGGTCTGTTTTATCCATTTCACATTCTAGTGTGTATTATGGTTATTACTCACATTTCTAATACTCATGATGGAAACACTGACACTGTCTAGCTACTGTATATTACAAAAGATATGTCTTTCAGGGACTAGCAAACTGATCCAGTCCCAAATAAAAAGGTGCTGGAACAGACTGATGAGGGAGGTGGTTAAGCCATCATCCCTGGAAGTGGTCAAGAAATGTTCAGATATGTTACTAAAGGACATGGTTTATTGGGGAAATACTGGTGACAGGTATACAGTTGGACTAGATGACCTTCGAGATCTTTTCCAACTTGTGATTCTGTGAACTTAGTGGCTCATCCTGACTTCACATGATGAGTGTCCACACACTATAAAAACAGAAGATTGAAAATAAGAAGCAACCAGAAGAATAATGCAGAATAGTGCTTAGTAAATGTCCTTCAGGCAGTTAAAAGTTTTGTTTCAAAGATGTTTTCCTGCATCAAGTTTTCCATAAGTGTAAGGCACACTTCCATCACATGCCTATGCTTCAGCTTGTTAAGTCCACTCGTAAACTCCTCAGTTCAGCAGTTCAAGATCCAAAGCTCATCTGGGTGGAGCACAGTTGTGCACCCTCAGCTTAGTTTTATTGAAAGCCAAGTTTGTAGGCTTTACCTTATCTTCTCATTTTTACTACATAATTTTGTTAGGTTTGCTTGCAAGAAGAGTAACCCACTCACCTCCTGCTTGGACAGTTTCCAGTCATCATTAAGATCCATTTCTTGGAATGACTCGTGAGACCTAGGTCCATTCCTAATTTCTAGAAGGTCAATGTTGAATATCAGTGTGCTCTCAGGAGGAATTTTTCCTGCACAGAACAGTTAACATGGAAAGAAGTTAGAAAGATACACATTTAGTGCATCATAAAAGCCACACACCTCAGAGCGATGTCCTGCCAATCCCACTGCTTTCAAAGCATCCTGCATTCTGAGCCAAAATGAATAAGCATCTGTAATAGTGGTAAGTACAACTACTTTAGATTGTAGTTCAGCCACTGAGCAACTCTCGCAGCACAAGTTCAACTTTAAATGCAACTAGGTTTGCTGTAGGCTAGCATGCATTATTGTGAGTCAATATTCACTATCATCACAGACTAATTAAGACATGAGTCTTCAACCACTTCTTCATACATAGAGCCAGACAGAGTCTGAATGGAAAGTGGTGAAGTAGACCACAAAGTCAGATGGCCACTGCTTCAGTGCACAGCTCAGACCAATGGACAGCAAGGCAAGAAGGTAGTGCACCAGACAGACTGAATGCTACCTCTGTATCTGGTATTCTGGCACTTCTTGCCAAGAAAAACAGGACAGCAATGCTGTCACAGTATCCTGTAGCTGTCTCTGAGTTGTGGCAAAAAGTACTGAGGTACTTCCAAACACACAGCAGAAACTGGACATATAAACCTACTCAGAAGGTCATTAACATCAATCCATTTTGAAGCAAGTCAATAAATTAATGATTTTCTGGTAGTGCCAGAGAACATTTCACTACCACCATCCCTGGAGTTTATCAGTATCATGCTATTGAAAAAACTGGAGACATCCTCACACTAATGGCTGATACAACTGCCAAAGACGATTTAGCACTGAACTTTGTTCCTCTGACATCCTATTTAACCTCTCTATATTTCCATATTGGATAGAAGCACTCCAAAAATACTTGCATGCCCCAAAACAGTAAGGAGAAAATCCTCGCTTAACTGCCTGGGAGCTGTGATGTTTGTTGCTACAATTCAGTGTATATTTAACAACCTTACAGACCTCTGGGATGAATACATGTACAGAAGCTTATAGAAATACAGACCACAGTAGTCTGCATGGCATTTGGAACATTGGTACTTTTTTTTTACTGAGGGTTTCAGAATAAGGCATGTGACTCATCATTCAGGGCAGACAGAAAGAAAGGCACCAGGTAGGAAGCTAGTGAACTCGTGTACAGAGGAAAGCATGAAGAAAAGGGAATTCTGCCTTCAAAAGCACAGTAACATAATTATGTTCAAATACTTCAGTGTTGTCCTAAAGCGTGCTGATCCTTACACCAGCTAGCAGTGTTTGCTAGTTCAGTCTTCTTGCATTAAATACATGAGAGGCTTGCAAGCCTTTACTATGTAAAGCATTACAGTTAGCCTTCAATCAGGCAATTAGGCCTGTAATTACCAGGTGAGCTCTACAGCACTTAGTATTTTTCTGTAGAAAAAATTTACAGCTGCGCCCCACACGAAGCAAAGAAAGTAACATTCCTGCATCCTTTAAACCATCACTTATTTGACCACACATTCCAGCCCTGACCTTCTCATTAAAAGAGGGGTCTGTCTGAATATGTTTGAAAGGGGAAAAAAATAACACCAGTAGCACACAGGTTGAGAGAAAACATAAGCCACGCTTTCACATCATTCAGCACATTCTTGGTAGACATCAGCTTGTCTGCTAATGTTCTCACTTATCTCATCTGGGGTAATAGGCCCAAAGGTGTAAGAGGGAAAGAATGAAGCGTCCCTGTATGGAGGAATAAATGGTGAACTTTCACTGTAACATTTAAGAACATGAGAGGATGGGGAGCAGAACTGGAGGTTCCTCAGCTTTCTAAAAGAAACCCACAGAATTTCCAACCCCTACAATTCTGTGGTTCTGTGAAAACAGAACAAGGCTTACACATGCACGTTCATGGAATTACTATCACAAACACAGATGCAACAGCCAAGGTGTTAACTACAGTAACCACTTCAAGCTTGACTGAAAACAAATTATAAAGCAGAGCACTGCTGAGCTCAGCACTAACAGGAGTAACGCTCAGAACATACAGCACAGCTGCTGTCATACATTCTGATCTCCTGCATTCACCACTTGAAACACCTAATGGATTTTTTCTGCAGAAAACAAGTTCTCGAGAAAGAATACTTGGCTCCAATAATTTCCCTTATTTAACAATATCAACCTGGAAAGCTTGCTAACCTCTTCACTCAAAAACTGTAAAATTAACAGAGATTAAAAACAATTAAAGCAAGGGAAGGAGGTCAGGCGTTTTACCTTTCCCTTCTTTTCCATAAGCGAGGGCTGGTGGAATAGTTAGCTTCCGCTTCTCTCCCACACACATGTCCTTCAAACCTTTGTCCCAGCCTTTGATGGCTTCTCTTATGCCGAGTGTAAACCACATAGGTTGGCCATTGTTATGTTTGTGACTGGAAGAGAACGGAATAAAACACTTAGTCTTTAAACAGCAAACTCCATAAAAGGCATGTGGGACAGATGGAAGATGTTCACAGTACACTTATGTAATAAAAAATAAAAACCAATATGGTATTTTGGTGTTTCTTAAATGAAAGTTCTAAACTTTAAGTCCTCAGAAGTTACGTCTTGTACGACAAGGCACCTTAAGAACTGCAAAGGAATGAAACAGCTTATACAGGGAGCACTCGTGACAATGCTGAATAACCTGGATCCTCATCTTCACTTTCCTTATCGTTTACTTTACTTTGAAACTCCTCAGACCAGAAAGGCATTACTGCTTGGAAGTGACGTTCAAGGTTATGTACCTTTGTTGCAAATCACAAGTCACAAATCAGCTTGGCCACGACTGCAGTATACCTTACGGTATACTTAGAAGAGTCAGTCACACCTCTTCTGAAAAAGCCAGTAGAAGAAAAAACAGCTAAACAAGTAGCCTAGAAAAAGAGGAACAAACGCATGCAAAACACTTGAATATGAAATAGCCAAGCCAATTCCCTTTCCGAACTTAACCGGGTGATACTCAATAACTACTTCCACTCTACTGACATGCACAGAGTTTTAACTACAGCCCAAAGCTCCACTTACTAACCATGCAAGAAAGGTGATGGAAAAAAAAAAAAAAAAGAGCACTTACAGAAGTTAGTCAGCAGCAGAAACTTAAAAGTGCCACTAGAACTCCTTCTAGAGAAGCGGGTTAACTACAAGAGAAAATTAGTGACATTTCAGTTTAAATCTGCAAGACCACGAGCATGCAAAACATCGTCTCTTCTGGATGCTATTTAAAACGAGCGCCACGGAAGCAGATGTCGGACACAGCCTGCGGGCTCTCGAGCATTTCGCCGTCTCCCACTGGGAGCAGCTCATCGCCGGGCGGGAAAGGCACCATTAGCAAGCACTTCGCAGGCTCTTCCTCCTGCTTGCATCGGTGTCACCCCGAGAACGCTACGTGCGCGGTCTGGGGCAGGAATGCCATTCTCGGCATCTAAAAGGCGGCAGTGCCTCCCAGCCACGAAAGTTCCCCGGCTTTTTGTCGTCTAATAGATAGCCCCACGGCCATACTCAGTTAGGACAGACTTCTGCCCCGAGAATTTGCATCGGAAACCAAAGAGAAACGCGCGCGCAGCCGGGCCGCCGATCCCAAAGCTCACATCCGTGTCGGCGCGAGAGGACGAAGCACACGTTCACACGGGCGCGCACAGCGCCGCGCGGGGACTCACGTGGAGTGGAACATGGAGCCGTCGCTCTGCAGGAAGCCCTCGTAGTGCACCAGCATCATGTCCCCCCACTTGGTGCGCCGGTGGCACAGGAACGGCTTGTGCAGCACCTCCACCTTCACGTCGGCCGCGGGGATGAGGGCGGCGGCCGCGCAGCCCAGCAGCGCGCCCAGCAGGGCGGCCCGCAGTGCCGCCATGCCCGCCTCAGCGCCGCGGGGCCACCATGGCCCGGCAGCCGCTGGCAGCGCCCGGCCCGCCCGCAGACGTGGCAGCGGCCCCCGCGGCAGGCAGCCCCCGGCTTCGTGCCGGCCGGGACTAGGGCGAAGCGCGCCCTCTGATTGGCGAAGCTCGAGCAAAAGCGGCCGCCCATTGGCTGCCTTTTCTGAGGCTCTGCTTGCCCAATCGGGAGAGCCGCTAAGCGAAGGGGGCGGGTTCCGCGCTTCGGGAGCGTTTGCGCGCAGGAGAGTCCCACACAATAGAGCCGGCTCCTGCCGGCCTCTGATTGGGCGGCGCCGTCAGCAAGGGCGCGTTTCTATTGGCTGTGGGAGGCCACCTGCTTCGGGCGTGCTGCGCCCGTTCCCTCCTCCTTTCGCGCGCTGATCGGGCGAAGTTGCGATTCTTGGAACCCCTTACGCAACCGTAGGGCTGCGGGGTGGTTCTTTGGCCGCTCCCTGCGCGAGGAGCGTGGCGGCGGGGGCCGGGCCGCGCAGGGCGGGCGGCGCCCCGCTATGGCCCTGGGTGCCGGCAGGAGCGGCGGCGGGGGGCAGCGGCGAGCGGAGTGAGCGCGCCGGGGACCGGCCGCGCTGCGTGGGGGCGGGGGCCGGCCGCCATGGAGGGGGTGCTGTACAAGTGGACCAACTACCTGAGCGGTGAGTCGCTGCAGGGTCGGGGAGGAGTTGGCTTCAGCCGCGTCTACCCGTTCGGCAGTCCCGGCAGCGTTGCATGTGCTTTCTTCAGGCACGTATCTTCTGCCCTGAGGCCGTCGGGTTATGAGTTTATGCGATGATGCAGAAAAAAAATACAGTGGTGTGTTTCCCCACGGCCCTGGGGCAGGAAGCTGTATCTTTGCTGTGACCTACGTGTTTACTGACAGCAAGAACGGTTCAGAAGTAGGAAATGAATTGGGTTTACCGCGGGCAAAGGTTGGAGTGCCCAGATTGCCAAGTGAAAGACACGTTAACTCGCCTTACTGCTCAAACAAGTTACCCTGTTTCACAGTAAGCACGTTTGTTTGCTTTATTGTGGATGAGGATAATGTGAGTTAGTGTTGATTGATTTCCGCTTGGAGATCGGTTTTCCTCTGGCGCTCAGCCTCAGTTCACGTTTTGATTTCTACGTGTAGGTGCTCCGAGCTGCCTCTGAAACCTGACTGCAGAAAGTTTGGTCTTTTTCTTTTATCCCCTAATACAGTGGTCACCACCCAGTAATTTCTCAATGTCGTTATTACTTCTATTTTTTTTAAGGTCACAAAAACTTCCACAGAGTCACGGAGGTGTAGAGATTGGGAGGGACCTCAGAGACCATCCTGTCCAATTCTCCTACTAAAGCACATTCCCTGGAGTAGCTTTGGATCAGATGCTCTTTTCTACGTCTCATCCTCTGAAGCAGATTAAGCCTTAAGAGAATGGGAACCTTTGCAAGAATCGTTGCTAAAGTATTAAGTGTGGTAGAACTTTTTCACTTGGCAAATACATGATGCGTCTGCAAACTTCCAACTCCAAATCCTTAAACCCTAGGTATCTTAAATCTTGAAGGCATGTAAGTTAGATAGCCTCAGCCAAGTCTGTGATCAAAGCATGCAATTTGATCTGAAAAATTCCTACATTTCATCCTTTGCCAGAACCATCTCCGCGTTGCTTGGTGAAGGTTGTGAGGCTTATTGTAGCCAGCAGTCTGAGTGCTAAGAGCATCACCCTGTACCTTCCCTATGCCTCTTTGGTCCATTGTGCCACTGCCCATGGCCCAGGTGAGCTTTGAGTTCTCTGGCATGGACAGTGTCAAAGTGGATTTCTGGCCCCGTTGCTGTAACGTGGCTTTTCCCAAACAGTGGGGTTGCTGATTGCAGAACGGAGAAAAGGAGAGAGCAGAGATGCATCGCACATGCTGGCTGCTCACTTCTGCTTGGAAGGTGCCTCCCACGTGGTGCTCCTGGTGAACTCAAGCTGCAAGTCACACTTATTCGTAATCACGCTCTCTGATTAATAAAATACATTTCTTCGCTCTTTGGAGATTGCCTTGTAAAAATAAGCTGGGATTTTGACTTCTCACAAGGTTTATAGACTGAGCAAGCTGTTATTATCCAAAGAGAAACAGGGTGGAGTCAAGGAATACCTTCCTTCAATTATGCGTGTATCAGCTTGGCACTTTTGATTGATTTTTCTACTGAAATTCAATTAAGTTTTCATCTTCAGCGTAAGGCATGCTTTACCTGGGTTAACTGGCCCCAGGCAGGACTGAGGCTGACTCTGGAAGGGATGGGATGTATCAGACCTTGGCTTGTGGATCAAAGGCAGCTTAGTCATTAGAAAGAAAACTGCTGACAGCCTCTGCTGATTTGCCTAGCATTTTTTATATGCTCAGGGTAGTGGCTTTGACTGGTTTTATTTTTTGTAACCTTTTCCTGGTGTTTAAGTATGCCCTTTGCTGAGTAACTCTAACCCTACCTAATTCATCTTCACCCTCACATTCATGCCAATGCTGGTGATGCTGCATCACACCACATACCACAGCTGTCTCCTCTCACCTGCCTTTGTGGTGTGTTCACTGTAATTTTGTTGTTACACTCTGAATTCTTTTCAGCTATGCTGAGATGCCAAGAGCCAGCACCAAGCAGTAGATTTCAGGCTTCCCATAATGCCTGAAGCTATTCTCATCTCTCGTGATTCAGACTTCCTTAAGCAACTTGAGTGGAAAACTTGAAAAACTAACACTCTTTCAAGTGTTTATAGCTATGGATACATAGATATCCCTGGATATTTGGATGCACTGCTTAGAATGAGTCTTTGATTTCAGAGTTTTAAGAAATCTGACCTTTCAGGATGGGGGTACGTTCGTGTCTATTCAATATGAAGCTCTGAAAAACAAAGTCCTCTGTTTCTGAAGGTGGAGGAAGGAATTGAAAACTGCACATTAAGTAAACATTTGGTTCCCAAAAGTTTTTGTTTATCATTTTTCCCCTCTTTTTGGCTCTGGTTATAGTCCAGCTTCTGACTGCATAAAACGAAAAGGGCATTACAGAGCGTGGCTGCTGTCAGACTGTGTGTCGGTCTTTGCATTGTGTGTAATTGTTTGCGTGATTTGTCCTTTCCCATCCATTCTCCGCAAGCACACCTTCCTCACCCTCCCCTGCTTTTTCTTCACGCAGCAATCTTGCTTCTGTCCTACCTTTTTGGAAATGAATGCCGTGCTTTGCAGCAGAGAAGTCTGATGAGGCTGCAGGAAAGGCCGGCAGTGTCCCCTCTCTCCTCTGTAGGTGAGGGAGCTGCAGAGCAGCGCAGCACTTCCCACCAGGTATGCTGCAGTACCAGTGCCTCTCCAGTCTGCCCTTCTGCACGGAAATGAGCGATCACAGGGAACAGAAGCAGAAGGTGGGGCAGAACGATGGTAGAGATTGTCTTGTGTGTTTTGGTAAAGCCGTTGTGTTGACTGCGGTTAGCAGGTTAACCACAGCACGGGTCGCGGACTGAAGCTGGGGAAGTGCAGACAGAGGAGGGGAATCCCTAGGAGCTGTTGATAGGTGAATGTTTTGTTGCTTAGAATCACTTAAATTAGCATGTCTGAGCGGTGAGCAGGTTTGCTGCACTTTTGCGTCCCTCACTCTCAGCCATCAAGCCCTTCTCTGCTCTTTGTCCTTTCACCATCCCTTTTAAAGATGCCTGGTTACTGGGATGATGCTCTCCATTCCTTACAAGGGTAGCTGGCCATGGCTATAGAGCTCATTTACAAATACGCAGACAGTTGCTCTGCGAAGGGAGGTTGCTTTTCCAGTGCTGCAAGTTATGTTTGGAATGGGGCTGGATTTTGTGAAACTTCTGGGAGAAAAAACATTTGGGAGAGGATTGCTGCATCTAAGCCAGTTCTAGCTGCTTGAACCACTTTTCTCCCTTTTGTTATAAAAAGGTGATACAGTGGTTCAAGTGCTCTGTCTGTTAATTTCAAGATTTCTGGGGACTCTTGTTACTGCTACCTTTTGTCACCGTGCACGTCCTCAGTAGTAAAGCTGTGGTGCAGGCATTCCTGGCAGCTGCTCTCTACGTGAGAGGGCAGCAGCTCAGGGGTGTATGAATTGTGACCCATTCATGTGCATTTCTGCTGTCCCTCATGGGTGGATTTTTATCCTGGCAAATTGTTTCACTATAGAGGTAAGGTTGTAAAATGCATTCCGGTGCCTCAGGTTGCACCTACATAAAATCCTTTTGTAGCCTTATAAGGTGGTTTGAAAAGTGGAGGCAGCAGTTGTGGGTGCACTTTACTTCTGTCAGAATAACCTATTACTTGTGTTGTTTCTGCAGGGTAAAAGGGAAAGTTTCAGGCGTTGTCTGTGCAAAGTACTCTTCCTCTAAATGCTATTCCTGAGTGATAGTATTAAATGTGTGGCCGTAAGTCTCATAAGAGGTAAAATGAATTCTTAAAATCAGAACTGTTAAGGTTTATTGTGTGTGTTCCTAATATTTGAGATTGCTAACGAGTTGGTGTTTTGGAAACTGTTTTGTCGTTTGCAGCATGAAGATTTTTATTGCCTTTCTTCAACAGAGAAATCCGTGTCCTTCACGTATTAGTGTGTGTTAAGATCAGTAGTGTTGCTTATGGGCTGACATGGAATATTTGTGTTGCGCAGCTGAGGAAGTGCAGGAGGAAGTTTATCAGCACAGCCTGGGACAGCTCAGCAAGGTCACAGTCAGCTGGAACTGAGATCTCTTGACTCAGTCCTGTGTTTTGATTGTTGGAGATGCATCCTCTAACTAATTTTCTTCAACACTGGAAGGCAGGCATTTTGTAAGTAGCAGTTACATGGTGAGAAGATGGTGTATTCTGGGCAACAGCTGCTACATGAGCAAGCAGGGACAGACTGGGCTTCAGCAAAGACCCAAACTTTATATTACATTCATAGACTTGTATTAGCACTGGCAACAGGTCCTATGATAGCTTTTCACTTGTGTTTTGCAAGCTGGCAGCACTGCCTTGGGCTTGCTTGAGCTTTTCCAAAAGCTCTCATCAGGCTATCAGCATTGGACGCAGTGTCAGGCAGAAGCTGTTGTTCTTGGGTGAGATAAAATGGTGGGTGAGGGTATGTTGAACATTGCTTACCCTATCTGGGGTGGGATGGATGAAGAGATGGACGTTGCTTGCACTTGCTGTGAGATGTTCCTCTTGACTTTGCAAAGAATAAGTGCTGAGGGCTGCCACAAAGTTGTGTTGCTGGCCTGGGAGGTTAGCAGTGGGGATGTGATGTAGGCTGTTATTACGTGGATGTTGCTGTAATGTGAAAGGTTCATAGTTATCTCCTATCCACACTTAAAATCTGAATTCAAGTCTGAGAAACCCAAGGATAATTTGTTGTATATGTTTTGGTTTTTTGTTTGCTTGTTTTTCTGAAGACTTATGTTGAAGCTCAAGAAATTAGTAAGCATAAACTATTAAAAAATTCTCCTGGGAATCAAGTAGTAATAAAAGCCTCTGTGTCTTGCCTTTGTGCCTTTTAGAAATGCAACTCGAACTGGCATCTCTTAATTGCAGCTTGTTTTCCAGGTCATCAGTTTGACTTCCTGGGTATGTAATTCTCCCAGATGGTTTGGCTTTGTACATGTCTGACATGATCTACATGTCTTCAGATGTAGGTGTTTTTTTGTTTGTTTGTTTGTTTTTCGTTTCTCCAGGCTTGGCGCTTTGGAACCAGAGCTTTCTGGAGTCTGAATTGTGTAACATTAAAGTTTGAATTATGTCCAGATTTCAGCTGTGTTATCAACAGATGTCAAGTTTACTCAGCGATAGCCACATCCAGACTTCCCGAAGTGTGATGGAAGTAGGCAGATCTCTCAGACAGGGGAAACTGCTTAAATATTTGTTTCTGTAGTGGACAATATTTGATCTTCCAGGCTCTCCAGGTACTGAGTTTAAGTTTCACAAAGAACTGCGGTCTGTGTTATGACCAGTGTCTGCTGGGTTTTCATTGTTACTGGCCCTCTGCCTGTAAGACAAGCTGTGGAAGCGGGAGCTGCATTTTGTCCTGCCTGTGCACCAGCAATATGAATGGGCTCAGTAAATTCTGCTCTCGTGTTAGTGCTCTCACCAAAGGTTTGGCTTTAACTTTCCATCTCAGATGAAGCCTGTATTCCAGCAATTGCAGTTGTCCTACTAGAGTGTATAGGTAGAGAATAAAACTGAATAAAGCCAAGATTTGTGCTCATGGAAATGTCTTTTTGCTGCTTTTTCTTTCTTTGCTGATTTCTTTCTCTGCTCTTTGCTTGTCTGTGAATGTGAAGCACTTGTAATTGAAGACTGTATCCCTGTTGCACTGTACGGGATTTGTCAGCCACACACTATTTTTAGCTGGTTGTTTAGGATAACCTTCCGGTGGCATTGAGAACCAGGTGCTTAGTGCATCTTCTGACAGGATCCCGCTGTGATTGGGGTTTCATTTTTTTTAATTGCCTACTTTTACCAAAGTGCATTTCTATTAGAGTAATGATTGTGTTTAGAAGATGTATGCTCCTCAAGTGAACAGTTGTCTATCTTTGTACTTACGATACTTCCTTAATAAAGAAGAATTAGGTGCAGCAAAGCAAGACAGATAACTGCTGATACTGCAGATAAACCCCAAATAAACAAAAGCTCAACAAAATATATTGACTCATGACATTTTTAACCAGCTTCTGAAATGACAGGAGCAGAGTGCTTTGCATGTTGGCTAATTGATAGCTTAGCCTTTGATTGATGAGATGCAATTTTGTAGAGCATCAGCTGCAATTGTAGGCTGCGTGAGCAAAGCTGAAATAGTTTGTGTGCACCAGCAGGATCTCCAGACTGAATTAGAGGCTTGTATTGACTGTGACACTGTGTTATTTAAAGGACTGGATCTGTGCCATCGAGTGTCTGAAGCAATAAACTACTTCTCTCTGCTGAACAGTCACCTCCTTTTTGTGAGCTCCTCGATACAAATAATGATTTTAGGATAGTTTCTTTATTTTGGTGACAAGACAAATAAAAACCAACCTTGTTGTTTTCTTTTTTTCTTCTAGAAGTTTCAATCTTTGCAATTTTTACCATTCAAACAAAATAAAGAAGTTGAGAGAATGCTTCAGCACTTACAACACTTCTTCATTCTAGAAATGAGTGGAGGAACTCTAGAAGAGAATGAAGAATGGTTTATGTTTAATTTGTTTTCCCATTTCCCCAAAGATTCAGTAATGTGTAGACCCGGCTGTCCTTTGTGCCGTGGTACTGCTTATACACAAAGCAAAACCCATCTCCTACTATCTGCATGGGTCTTTAGGGCTTTCTAAGCATGAACCAAGTCATGCTTGGCTACAGTGCTGGCTCAAAGCTAGCTGATTAGGAGCAGTCATTCCTCCAAGGAGATGTGCTCAGGCTCTGGGGGTGCTGGGTGCATGGTGGTCATGTCTTTTCCAGTTATATTGCTGACCCAGTGTGAGAACATGTGTATCTCAGCTTTGGCCCCGGCCAGTGAAGCTTGTTGCAGCTCAGTAATGAAAGCTGATTTGCTCCGGTGACGTTACTCTCTTACATCTTAGGTTAATGAGCTTTTAGTTTTTAATTAGAAGTAAATGGTTGCTACTCTGTCTTGTTTATTTGCGTTTTTTCACACTGGTGAAGTACTTTCAGAAGAAGAAATCAGAAGGAATAATTTAATTCTAAAGTTGGGCAGCAGGGTGGGCAAAAGTAGTGCTCAAAACTGTTTGTTTTGGTCTATCCTGATGTTTTCATTGTTCTCCTGGAAGGGATCCAGAAGCACAAGTTAATAATTACAGACTGCTATTTATAGGGACAGCATGGGACCTTCAAGAGCTATTGAGAAAAGCTTTGTTAAAAGACAACTTCCAGAAATCAGTTTATCCCCTCTCTTTCCCTTGATTTAATATCTTCTTGCCCTTTGTTTCTGAAGGTAGTTGGACTGGGCCTTTCTGAAGGGAGGAAGATAGATAAGGGAGGACAGCTATGGTGCCTTCTGGGGAGAATGAAGGGGTAGATTGAGGAGAAGTGGATGGAACTGAGAGATGGTGGTCTGAGAAGGTGCTTTGAGGAGAGAAAGAGTCAGTGATTCCATGCTAGTATAGCTACTGAAAATGACGTGGCGTTTCAGGAACGTATCTCGGGAGTGTAGCTGACAGCCTTCAAGTCCAGCTGCCTTCAGGAAGTACGTTGCTGGCAGGCAGTGGTTGTAGAGTACTACATCCAGACCTGTCATAATCTTACCTCTTCAAACAATTTATTTTTCCTGGGAAAACAGGGAATCTTTTGGGCCTTATTTGCAGCAAGTCTTGAATTGGGGAGGTGGTGGAACTGCAGGGGATGCAGTAACTGAGAAAAATGCAATTTTGTCTTGCAGGCTGGCAGCCTCGTTGGTTTCTTCTCTGTGGTGGTATCTTGTCCTACTATGATTCTCAGGAAGATGCCTGGAAGGGTTGCAAGGGAAGCATCCAAATGGCTGTGTGTGAAATCCAAGGTAAGCCAGATTCAGTGACACAACTGCACAAGGTTTGGCTAATAAGCATATCTTGCATTTTAGATGAGATTTCAGGTCCTGAGGGCTGTTTGTGCTCTTATCTTGATGTTATGTATTTCTAGTAACTCCGTAACTTAATTTACATGCAAGTTTTCATTCTGTCGTATTTTGAAAATGTTACAAGAGTGTTATACAGTGGATATTCTACATGGAGGTGTGTTGCTGTTTTTTCATGAGCCATGGTGGAAGAACACACAGCTTCAAGTGTCTCTTCCTGTGCACAAGGTGCTAAGACTAGAAATACGGGTAATAAACTTTGATATTGCTCACTTAGATGGGTTTACTTGCCACACCTTTGAGGTGTGGCTTCCAAATGCTACTGTACTGATCACAAAGCTGTCTCATAGTCCTTTGTGTCCCGCCTAATTCTCTTGCTCAGCAGAGAAGTAACAAAATGACAGTGGGGGAGTTCTGATCCTACAGATTCATACTCCTCTGTCAGGGTTTCACCTGCCACCTAACATATCTGTTGAGATTTTCATTTGGGCTTGGAAGGGTGGAGGAGCTGGCCTGAAATCTGTGTTGCTTTCAGTTCATCCTGCAGATAACACACGAATGGACCTGATCATCCCAGGGGAACAATACTTCTATCTGAAAGCAAGAAATGCAGTTGAGAGGCAAAAGTGGCTGGTTGCACTAGGAACTGCCAAAGCCTGTCTGACAGACAGCAGGACACAAAAGGAAAAAGGCAAGAAATCCCTTTTTCTGATACATATGTTTGCGTTTTATTTCCCCATCCCCTAGTAGATGAAACGCAATGATGACAAAATCAGTACTTGATCTCTATGTCCAATCTGTGCTTCAGGCCTTTGGTTCTAATGAACGCCAAGAGTTCTAGGTAGTGATTCAGACATTAGCTCTCACTGCAGGGATTTTAATACTTTTCCCTAAAACATGCAATGCCTAAATATTCTGAAAACTGTGCTGATGGCTTCCTTGAGTACAAGAAGAGTACACGAAATGCCATTGATAGAAGACAAAATGTCTTTATTTAGGGGTGATGGAGTACTGGGGCGAGTGGTACACAGAGGTTGTGAAGTCCAGCATTAGCAATATTCAAGACCTATCTGGACTTGACCCTGAGCAACTTGCACTAGCTATTCGTGCTTTAAACAGAGGAGTCAGACTAGCTGATCTCTCCTTGCCTAAACTATTGTGTGACTCAAGGATATACACTGTTTTGTGCTTTAAAGTGGATGTCTTTTCCCTCCAGTGTTTTCTGCTCAGAAGATAGAATCCCAATTCTTTAACTCACAGTTAAATTTCACTAAGTTTGCTTCTTAGTGAAAACAAACAAACAAAAATATTGTATGTAGGGATTTTGTCTTATTTAAAAGGTCCATTGAGGTAAAATGTTGTCTACTTGTTTTTTCTTAGTGTGTTGTAAGCCTAGGAACTTGCTGATCCTGCCTATGGCAGCAAATAGTGAAATGTTACCTGTTACAACTATAATTTTTGGCCTATCTGTCTCAACTTTTTGAATTTATAGAAAATGTTTTGAAACACAGTAGTATTGATTGAATTAGATTGGATAGTAGCATTTCATCAGCTTTACAAAGTCACATACTGCAAGATGGATACTCTGAGTTCAACATTACTTTTTTTTTTTTTTCATTTTTAGAGTTCACTGAAAACACAGAAGCCTTGAAGACTAAAATGTCTGAACTTAGACTGTACTGTAACCTTCTTGTTCAGCAAGTGCATAAAACTAAGGAAGCCAGCATTTCTGCTGTTTCAGAACCAGAGGTACACCTCTATTTTTGGTGTAGACCCCTTCTGTAAAGACTTTAGCTTTCTGAGCTCTTCTGGTTAGCAACTGCAGTATTTGTTCACATTTACTGTTGCACTGTCTTTCTGCTGAGGACATTTGGGAAATTGCGTACCCGCACAGCATTTCTTGTTTAAATGAAGTAATACTGTATTGTTGTTGACAGTGAGTTACTTCACTCTGTGTGTTTTTTAGTTGCAGTAGTTCTTTTTCAGTTTGTGGGATTTTGGAAGTTACCGTTAATTTCAGATTATTCTGTCTCATTTGTTTGCTTTCTGTTGTCTGTGATGCCTCCTGGAGTACCACTGTTGAATACATCAAAGCTTGCATTTAATATATTTTTAACATCAGAGATGAGTAATGTATAAGGCATAGCTGTTAAAATACAAGCCTGCTCAGCTTGTTTTAGGGAGAGACTTACAAAAGTGGCAATGATATAAAGGGCCATAGGCCTGGTGGTTCGGGGATGCCAGTTCACTCAGCTGCTGACACTTTGCATTTGCAAAATAATCATATCTGTAGCAGTTATGGGCTTTGTAGATGTTGGTTGATCCAACATGATCTTTTGTGGTGTGTCTGTGTGTTCCAATTGGTTTATTCCTACAGAGTGGGATTGACATGGGAGCTCTGTTGAAATCAACCTGTGATACTTTCCTGAAGACTCTTGAAGAATGTATGCAGATTGCAAATACTGCCTTTACTTCTGAGTTATTACATCAGACCCCTCCTGGATCCCCACATTTAGCAGTTCTCAGAACAAACAAGGTAATGACCAGTACCTTTCTCTATCAGTCTTGGTGTGGAAAATGCCATTTTTTAAAGAAACATTTGTGGAAGCAGATAAAGCAGTCTCATAACTTTTAATGATAGGTGAAAGCTGTTAACCATTAACTTTCAGGGTCTGATTCAGCTGCAGACAGTGGTGTTTAAAATATCCTAGATTTATAGCCAGGATGGTCCGTTGTGGGAGCTCACAGCAATTAATACTCCTAAGTTACTGCGGCATCGCATCTGTCTTAATGTGCCAACAGGAGCTGATGAGCATATCTTTTTCAATGACTTTCTTGAGTCTTGAATCCATGACTACAAATATAAAATTGGAGTATCTCTGGCAAACAGCAGGTTAAGGTGTATGTAGGAGTGTAGATGCTTCGTTGCACCTAGGAAGTGAGTTCACTTTGCTGCTGGTGTTTGGCTTCATATTTCTTATCATAGTTTCTCAGATACTTTTTTCAAGTAAAGAAGATGTCAGTGCAAGGAAAACACTTTGCCCTAGTTTTGTACATATGCTGTATGGCATCTCACTTGACACTTGTTATGTAGCTAGCTTCTGAAAGAAGTAATCTTTTTTCTTTTTTCTTTTATCTTTATTCTTTTTTTTTTTCCTTCCTCTTTCCAACATAATGACGTTGTCTTATTTTTAATATTTATCTGTATATTGCTTTTGGGTCTATGCCTAGCTTTTCTGCTGTCTGCAGTTTGGATTTGTTAAAATGGGGATTTCAAGAAAGGATACAGTCTTCTTATTACCCACCCCCTCTTATCTTACAGATAAAACACTCGGTCTTGTCCAGTCATACCTCAACAGAAAGGTATAATAACTCTTTACTGTAAATCTTTTTCTTGTCTGTTTTTGGTAGTGTCTGTTCTTTCCTTATTTTTACTCTGATTTTATCAGTAGTGAGTGCAGGTAGAATTACAGTGTTCTGAGCTGTATACTTGGAAACTGATGCAACAGAAAGGAGTTGGCTCATCCCACTTCATGTCTTTTCTTTCTCAACCTTTTCCCTTTTGTTTTTCTCCTCCCCAGCCATCCACTGTGTGACTTCCTGGCCAGTAACCAGCCACCTCTTTCTGCCTCAGTACTCTTCCCTGCATCTTAGGTTCCACTCCATAAGCTCATAAAGTCATTGAGGGAGAGCGAGCTATATTATTTATGGCAAAAAATATTATGAAATGTCAAGAAGTGTCTTTACATATATATATAATATTTAGAAGCACTAACACAGGGATGTTTTTTAGTCACAATATCTGCCTGTTTTCTTTTCTTTTCTTTTTTTTTTTTTTTTTTTGTACTGAACTTTTTTGATTGCATCTCTTTTTAATACAGATCATTACCTGTATATTTCATATTCTGAAAACAGGTTGTTAATATCCTACTTGCTGTGGACAGCTGGCCTGGTTCCTTATGTTGTTGTAGGGAAGTTACTTTTCTCAGAGCAGTCTGTGACAACATGCAATTTCTGGCAACTGTTTTTTCTGTATTGTTGTTTGTGTGTTTTAACAGGAAGAAGCTTACGAAGCACTGTTTCATACTAACCATTATTCCCTCACTTCCTTCAGGCAGATGGAATTGAATCCCTGTGAAAATGGCTCTGTGAAAGCAGAAGTTAACCAGCAAGAGCAAGCCCTTATAAAAAGTCTAGCATGTTTAAACTTAGAAACAAATGAAATGAACAGTGATGTTTCTGTTGAGGATCATATAAAAGAAGATTTGTCAGGTAAGTATGTGTATCATCTTTTACCTAGCATCATCATTCTTTAGGTATAAGTGGAGGGTGGTGTAGGCTGCCTTTGAGAGAGCTGCTGATGTTTTGCTTCCTGGGAGAGGGAATGTCAGTGTAGTTTAGTCTGATACCTGCCCGCTGTCAGGTCGACTCAGCATAGTTCCTTCCCTTGTTGATAGTTACCTTAGGACTGAATGGGGAAGAAATAAAAAGTTCTTTTTGGACAGGTGCAGACTCCTCTACATGCTGACTGACATGAGCACCAATATGTTCTGGCAGAGCTTGGGCTCTTCTTGGTCTGTGGACAGATATTTAATTCCCAGAGGCTTTCTGCTGGGAAAGCCAGCACCTCGGCTAGTATATATGGTTGCCCTGTCAGAAAGGAGCATTGAAGTTTTATCTGCCTGTGTCAGGGTGGTTGACCCTGTAGTTGCTACTGATTGCTCTGACAAATATTTATGGAAAACTAAACCTTTTTTTTCCTTCCAACAGTGTGTATTAGAAAGTACCTCTTAATCTGCCTGGTCTGAAAAGAGTTGTTTGCCCCCAGTATTTTTCTCAGTTGCCATGAAATCAAGCCAATTAAAATCTTCTCTATGGATTTGATTTCTCTATAGATTCGAAGTACTATAACATGTCTTCATCTCAGAGCTTTTGCTCTTTTTGTCATGTAGGGTTTACTGTCTGTATTAGGTATTTCAGAAGACGCTGGTCTTTATGCATGGTACTCATGTGGAGTCACTGTGGACATGGACTGTTTCTTTACTCTCTGACTTCTGTGTATTTTTGCAGGACAGAACAGTGACATCCTGCAACCTCTAGTTTCTTACTAGAGTTTATTTGCTTGGAAATGAGGGACAGATAGAAAAATGGCCTCAGCCATCACTCTTTTTCTTTTTTTTCCCTGGGGAGCACGGCTGAAGTCTCATTGCTCTTGCTGTTACCAGATGTGAATGGTTCCTTTCACCCAGCACACATTCCAGGCTTGTTTAGTGGTTCTGCAAATTATTGAAATTGCTGCAAACTTGCTTTCAGGCTATCTTCAGAGGAAGAGAGTTTTTTGCAGCTGAATCTCTTCTGCTAGAAGTTTAATTTCACTTCAGGTCTATAAATCTTCACTGGCATTTGAAAGTACTCTGTTTCTGGGGAGATGAGTTCCCTGAGAAATTCTGGATGTTTGTTGGATGTCATGGCAGTAGGATATGCTTTGGCCTATGGCCTGTACACTGCAGATGCTGTGAATGTACATTTTTGCTTCTCAGATTGTTACCTGCATTTTTCCATGAGGTCAGAAGGTCTTAACCATGCATGGACTTAGATAGGTTTGGCTTTGGAAGTGCTTGTGCCGTCCTCTGTGTGAAGCAGATGCACTTGACCCTAAAGAAGAAATAAAATAAACCACAGTGGGGGAAAAGACAACAGGATCCTTTTCTGGGAAACTTCAGGGATATTATTTCAAATCACAAGAATATAGCAACCTTTAATATCATCATAGTACCTGCCTAAATAGGTAGTTTACTTACATACCAGGAAATGCAACCAAGTCAGATTCTGAAAATGGGCAGTGCTGCTTATCAGTAGGGGAAGCTATTGCTGGGTGAGATCTACTTTCTTTCTAGCAGATGAGCTAACAGAGCTTTTTCAAAGCTCTTCTCTAATAAGGCTGTCCTTGCTGAGGATGCATGAGTTTGCTGACATTACAGCCTGGTACTTTGTCTGGCTGATTAAAAATAGTGGGGAGGGGACTGGTCTAAGTGTTGTCTTAGCAGCTGAGAGCAGTAGAAGCGTGGTATCATGGTGCTGGCGGGGAAAACTTACATGATCCAAAAATCCTAATGCCTTCCTTCAAACTGGACACACCTTGAGGAACAGTAACAATACTATGAATATGTGGCTGTTTTATTTTTCTATTTATGTTATTATTTTGTTTCCTTTGAATTTAAGGCATTAAGGAACATGGAGAGAACAAGCTGCAAGGTGTAGAAAGCCTTGATGCCCACAAATTGCTGCAGTCAGAAACAAATTCTTTAAGTGGATTGACTCTGTGTGAGGAAGATGAAAATGAAAACGGGTTTCCTACTTTCTTCAGTGTCATGAGCAATAGGTAGTACATATTGCAGATTTAAATCACAAGGATAATTAAACTTTTTAAGCCTTTAATTGACTCAGTTTCAGGTCTGTTCTGTCTGCAAAGCTGTATTTGCTGGAATAATGTGTAAAAAGAATGCATACAGTGCAGAAGTGGATGAAGATGTCCTTTGTAAAATCAGTTGTACAGAGTGGAGTGGGAGGGTTTTTCCCTTGTTTGTAATTACATGCTTCACATGCCACCAGATGTGTATTTTCTGCAGTCATTAAATGATTAAAATGAAAGCCATGATGGTGGTTTAATATGTATTAATTTTATTTCTGTTCAGATTAAGTAAGCATGAAACGTATTTCTGTTTTTTAGTAGTTGCAGGAAAGGCATCGTTAAAGTAACAATTTTTCCTGCTTGTCTTGAACACCAGGTTCAGTGATATTGAACTTCAGGAGGAAGAGGGCATACCAACAGAAGAATTTCTGGAGTCATGTTATGCAATTGTGCCCGTTCTGGGTAAGCAGCTTCTTTTCATGCTGTGGTGCCTCTCAGTCCTTTTATCTGCCACCAGCTGAGAGCAGTTGTTTTGACAATTTTTTTACTTCTCTGAATTAAGGTAATATAATACCAGCAGAATTAATGTTACTGGTGCTAGGAGATGTTTCTCATTCTTGCTCTCTATAGAGGATCTTCTCTCCATTAGATAGGACCCGTGTATAAGCTGTCTGGAAATCTATGGGTATATCTGGAAGAGTAATTTTTTTCCCCTCAAAAGAACAGCACGTAATTCCTTATGCATCCAGTACCGCTGTCTGCATACCACCAGCTATACTATCTATTGTCACTCTTTGATTCTCTCCCCATGCCCCAAGTTGTTCTGTTTCCAGCTGGTGCAGTTCTTCACCTCCTTTGCTCTTGAATCTAACAGTGGCTAAGAAGTCCTTGTAAGTGTGCATCCTCCTGAGGACTCAGCATGTGGAAGTCTGTGTATTTTAACACTCGTACCAGCCAATACAGATTTGTTCTCCACCAGAGAAAGACTTCAGCTTATGTTGTTCCTCTAGATTCTCCTACTTTTTAGAGGGATTGTTAAGACAGTAAATAGAACTGTTACTAGGACATGAGGGCTGAAAAGAGTCATAATTCTAAAGTATGTACCCTTTTTTTTTTTCCTATAGACAAGTTGGGACCAACTGTTTTTGCTCCTGTTAAAATGGATTTTGTAGGTAACATCAAGGTAACTGCTGATTTTTAACATTGCCTTTTCAAACAAAATACCTACCTTAGCTACCAGACCCCAAGAATTTTTGTCGTTGTAGTCAATACTGGAAGGCTTTCTCTTCATCTTACATCTAAGTAAGGCTCACTGTAAGCTGGTTGACATTAATAAAATGAATGGCCGGAACTGGATTGCCAGACCAAAATGCTGAATTGTCCCTAATTACTGTAAGTACATGCACAACAGTTGGATTTACTAAATACAGCATGTCCAAACTTGGAAAATACCTAATTGACTACCTTGTCAAAAGTCTGTTACATAATGTTTATGACTTTGATTCTGAGCTGAAAAGATCTGAAGTCATAATGTGGTGGTATCAGTATTAACTTTAGACTGCAGGACAAACAGGAAAGCAACACCTGTCCTCAGCCAAGAAGGAGCAGATTATCTCATTAAGAACCAGTTTCTCAGCAGCTGCAAATCAAGAAGGAAACCTTCAGCTTAGGTTCTCCTGAAAGTTTTTCCATCTCTAAATCTGAAAATGTTTGCTAGTTGCGAGATGTGTTCACAGTGAGACTCCTTGTAGCTTTTCTTTCAAGAATAAAAAAAAAAAAAGGAAAAGCAAAACGTATCTCTTGAGTGTATGGTAACAAGCACTGGAAGAATGCTGTTTAAGAAAGAAAATGCAGATCCTTGACTGAGCCACCAAGGTTGGAAAAAACCTCTAAGATCATCCAGTCCAACCACCCACCTGTTGCCAATGTTTCCCACTAAACCATGTCCCTCAGTTCAACATCGAAATGACACGTAATGAGCCTAAGAGGATGGGACTGATCGTTGGGAGGATCTGTAGTATCTCTCTGCAGGAAAGAATTACGATAAATAGCTGGTATGCGTGGGATAGGGGGCTGTTTGATCTTAAGCTTTGCCTTTTGTTTTTTTGTTTTTTTCTCCAGAAAATAAACCAGAAATTTATAACCAACAAAGAAGAGTTTGATACCTTGCAGAAGATAGTGCTCCATGAAGTCAATGTAGGTGTAGCACAAGTTAGAAACTCTGCTACAGAGGCACTCCTATGGCTGAAAAGGTAACAGCTTCATATCTATTTCAGCTTGAACCATCAGAGTGCAACAGAGGGCCAGCACAAGTATATATATATGGAACAAATTAGTTACTTTCTCAGGCTCCATTTAAGTTGACTAGGCTCAAGATTAATGTATTATCTGTAGTCGTGTCACCACAACTGCACCGAAAGACCTGAAAAAGTAATCACAGCCTTTTTTTTCTGTATAAAAATAAAAACAAAACAGGTTACAGGAAATGACTGTTCCTGCTGGGCCAGTACATCAGGCAGATGATTTCAGACTTCAGCACAAGTGTTTTAGTGAAGTGGTTTTATTCCTTAGGCTGAAGAGAGGCTGGAGGACGTGACTATGTTTCTTTGTTCAGATTGAAAATGGCTCAGTAATTCTGAGTCTTATAAGCACTGGGAGTTGAGTCAGCTCCAGAGTATCCCTCTGATATGTAGAAATGAGAAGCTGACTGTATATTGACATTACAAAACCTCCAAAATTGCACTGCAAACTGTGGGGCCTACTTTGTTATATATGTGATTTCTCTTTGGTTTTTTTTTTTTTGGCTTCATCCTGGCAGAGGCTTAAAGTTCTTGAAAGGGTTTTTGACAGAAGTGAAGAATGGAGAAAAAAATATCCAAACAGCTCTAAGTAAGTATCACTTGCTTTATTGTTCATGTGCTTCTGAATTTACATATTTAGCTGTCTTCCTTCTTGTTTTGAATGTTTTCTTTTCTTCAGTGATTAATAATACGAATAATCTCCAACACAAAATGTCTTCTGAAAACTTCTGTTTTTTGAAAATGACAGTCATCAAGCAAGTTGCTTAAATAACTGGTGAATTGGCATACTTCTGACAAGGGAGGCAGATATATCTTAGGAGAAAAGTGCTTTGTCTCAACCATTTTCTCCACTGATACGCAGTGAGAGCATTCCCAAATTCACAGTTGCTGTTCTGTTTCTTCAGTTCCTTGTGGAGTTGGCCATTGCTCTTTGAAATTCCCTCTTTGCCAGTATGGACATGACTTGTCTGTCTGATAGAGGGAATATTGTAAGAGAAGAAAAGGAATTACTCCAATTGCATGGTTTTTGTCACTTACTGAGTCAGGCCAGTGACCACAGCAAGTGCAGTACGAAATAGAAACCCACTTTAGACATGATTCTTCCTGAGCTAAGATCCTTTCTGTCTGCATGCTGTTTAATCTTATAATGATACAAACTCGTCAACTTTTCACTTGTTGTCAAGGCAGAGAATAAACCTGTCAATACTATTTGTTACATTATAATTATTTCCCCCTTATTTCTTTGCTCCTATTGCTATATGCTTTCCTCATATACTTTCTCTCTTACTATAAAGATAAAAAGAATACATTCGCCAGTCGTAAGACTGGTAGCTGAGGAGTATTTCATATTACAGCAGACACTGTGGCTGGCTTTTACTGACTTTATATGCTCTTCAAGAGTGACTGCATTCTCTGACTAAATATCCAAATGCAGCAAAAGAGATATTCCTGATGCAGCTCAGAGAATGATGCCACATACTTAAAAACTAAAGAGAAAGCCAAGGATATTGAACAGTGACAGTAACAAACTGGAAAAATAAGGCTCAAAGGTGTTCATTTTGTATATAGAATGCTTTCTATATGAAAGTGGAGCTATCTAGGAACATAAGGATCTTCATCCAAGGCTACACTTGGGAGCACTCACAAATGGGGCAAAGTTTTTTTGTTTGTTTTTTTTTTTTTAAATAAGGGCCCTCTGTTTTCTGTTCTGGGGGTTTTAAACTTGGCTTTCAAAAGTAAAGAGAAGGTTCTCATTCAATATCTGAGTTAACCACGTGGGCTGAAGCTGGCTAACCATCTGCTTACAGAATAGTTTCACGCCATGTAACATTTTCTTAGACTTGCACTGAACTAAGAACTAAAAAAGGAAAAGTTAGTTTTGAGGCACAGCCAATCTGCTAGAACACTTACTTGCTATGGATCACTTAGAGTGGTCTGACAGCAGAGCTGAGACCCCAGTGCAGAATCCTAATCTGCCACTCCTTTTTTCCTTCCTTCCAGTCCTAACTTCAATGCTTAGAGCAATCATTTGCATCAAGCAGTGATAATATATCCTTGACTAGTTGTTCCTAAGCTGTAGTGTCTCTTGGTGATGCAAACCGAAGTGCCATACCTGTATCTCTTTTTTTTGTTTACTTTAAGACAATGCTTACGGAAGGACATTACGGCAGCACCATGGTTGGGTTGTCCGCGGGGTCTTTGCGGTAAGTGCTTCTCTTCGTTACAGTTATACCTGGGGGGTCTTGTTACTGGGAGCATCTGTTATTTTTAATGAACATGGTATTAAAAATAGAAGCATTAAAATAAGTTGATTCCTTTGTCAGATCGTATCCTCAGAGTGGGGACTGTAGCTGTCACGGTATTTAGCATTGAGCTTTCAGGTTGGAACTTGTTTTCTGGACCTGAACTGGATTATTTCTCCATGTGTATTGTTTTTATTGTGTGTTTTGCGCTTCAGTCATGCAGACCTGCTAAAATAAGTGAACTTTTGAAATTGCTTATTTGAGGATTTATCTTTCTTTGTGTGCGAGCTGATGTGCTGATGCAGATTGTGGCTGGAGTTGAATATATTGGCTCTGGTTGCTTATTTTTTGTCCAGTCTGCCAGCTCCCCCTCGTGTCTTTCACTGGAAATTATTACTGAGACTATAAAAAGGAATGCCTCAGCCAGCTGGTCACAACTGAGACTGGGAGAAGCAGGAATGCTGGGAAGAATTTTCTAAAAAGCATTTTGAGAATGGGACTTCAGTGCTGTAGTGTGTGATTCTGGGTGCTTCCCTAACAGTCTAAACTTAGTTGGTTTCTGTTTAATTAACATCTGATGTTAGTTCTATATTTGTACAAAATATGATAAATTGACACTTCCTAAAGACACCTCTGAGGATGTCTTAAACTGAGGATCTACACAGAGATAATAAAAATGTTAGTTTCTTTGTCAGTTAGAAAACTTAACATATCCACATTCATATTAGCAAATTAAATCTAGGCAATCTAAGTGTGAAGAGAGATGCCTTAGAAATTTTTCACAACTTCACTTGGGTATATTTTGGTGTTCTGTTTGACAAATCTAAAAGCTTTGTTTCCCTTCCCAGTTAGCTTTAAGGGCAGCTCCAACCTATGAAGACTTTGTAGCAGCTCTGTCTGTAGAAGACTGTGATGCTCAGGAGGAAACATTTTACAAAGCAATGCAGAGGGACCTCAACATTTACTTACCAGCCATGGAAAAGCAGCTAAATATCTTGGACACTCTGTATGAAGTACATGGTTTGGAGTCAGATGAGGTGGTATGACGACAGTTAAGACAACGTCTTAAAACTTCAGGGACTGTGTCTGTTAGCAAAGATTTTTTTGGACATCATTTCTGTTCATTGTAGCTTTTCAGGTGGGAGAGGTGTGAGTGTTTGGGGGGAAGGGTATGTATGGCTTTTATTTCTTGTTGTGCTTGTTCTGTGTTTAAATGCAGAGGTATTGTTTCTTCTTGGGTTATAACTATGTCTGTGATGAATGTTTTGGACTGTTTCTCACTTGCCTCACTCCCTGTTCCCTTCACCTTGTAAAAGTAGCAGAGCAGAATTTGCCCTTTGCTTCCATGCTTTGCGTGGGAGCTGCACATGCAGCAGTGCTGTCACGACGTTCACATGGAACCAAGCAGGCATTGCTGGCTCAGACTGTCCCATGCCCTGTGCTGCCCACTCTAGTGGGCATTATTGTTACCCTGGTAGCAGAAGAGAAGAGTGGTTAAATGCCAGCTTAACAGGTATGCAGTGAATTTTTACCTTATTTTGGGTTGAAGCTTTTTTGTTTGTTTGTTTGTTAGTGCAGCATCTCCACAAATATTAGAGATATTCACCATGAGCACATGTGGCTGGTGATCTGAGCTTCCACTGGGAGCCAGCCTTGGAAACTAGTTACTGTGTTCTGTCCCAGCTTTCTGTTCACGCTGTGTTTTCCCTTTTGGCTCCTGACAGTGAGCCAAATCTAGAGGAAATTTCCACTAGTGCCCTTCATGGCAAGAGGATGCTCCTGCCCACACTGCCTGAGATGAGTATGCTGCACCATATATCGTGGTACAGAAAGGAAATGTGTGTGCGTGACAAGAAGAGGGAAGGCTGTGAGCATGGTGTGCCATTCGCTCTGCACTGGTACCACCACCATTGTTCCCTCTGCCCCATGTTGTCCCAGTGCTGGCTCTGGTGAGCCAAAGCCTCAGCTGGCACAGACTGGCAGAGCCCAGCCGGTTTCATCGGTGTTTTACACGTGCAATTGAAAATATGGCCATCATCCTGGTTTACTGAAGTGTTTATTTTCTGTATTTTGGGTTTAGGATATATATTTTTTTAATTTAATTCACACAAAAATATATTTTGTTTTTAATTTGAATACAGTTTAAAAAGCAAATTTTACTGAAGTTCTTAGGTTGCTATTGTGGGCCAAGACTTCATGAAAGTGGGCATGAAATAGCAAAGCCTAGGGAAAGCTAGAATTTATCACTGAGTCGTTGCACATTATGCCAATTGCAGACCTTAAAATCTGAAATTATGCAGAAGTGACTTGAATTAAGAAAGTGGAATTTCCTCTTTTCCTCCTTTGCTGTCACAGATAAAAACGTGTTCCTAATGGCACTGTAGCTATTAGAAGTGATAAAGAAGTCCTTTTAGATAGATTGTTATAGATGGGTAAGGACAAAATTCCTTCGTGTGCTGAAGATTAGAGCACTGTGAGTTACTGCCAGTTCAAGGTGTGAGTGGGTCTTTCAGTAATGGCACAGGGCTTTGGATAGCTTTGTCCAAGGAGCTGAGTCTAACTCATGAGGAAAAAAGACTAGTGGTACTAAGGTCCTTAAACTTGGTAAATCCTTGTAAATACAGAAGTGTAATTGTTGCCATGCTCGCGGGATAAACACTGGCTTTTGCTAAGCTAAAGAACACATTCTGACTGAAGTGAATGTACTGCAGGCCTGCTGCATCATTCTGAGAAAGCAGCCGCTCTGCATACTTAATACTTGATCCTTTCTAAGGAGCCTAGGATTGCAGGCTTTAAGAAAAGCTTATAATGAGTGAAGAAAACACCAAATGACACACTTTGTGAGTAAAGCAAGATACTAGAAGTGTAATAAGGCATTTAAGTAGTATGATTTTCTTCTTCCTGTCATCTTCTCTGAACTGTGCCTGTCTGTAGTTCCTGCGTGCACCAGGATAGAATCAGAAGGAAATAAGGGTTTTAGTACTAGGACTTTTCTTATTTTACTTAGTATATATTTGTTTGAATATGAAGTCAAAACTTTTGACCAAAGCTCCATTCAATTATTTCTGTGCTTGCAGTGCTAAAAATGAAGCAGAGAGCCTTTGGAATATGACTGTCTGCTTCTTTGAAGTATGAATGCGAAAAACCCCATACCTACAGCAGAACAACCAGCTTTCCACCTCAGGGTTTTCACCTAGTATGCGGGGAGTGCTGTGATAAGGTGATAGAGACCACACTGCCACAATGTGGGGAGAGCAGGAAGAGATTGGTCTTCTATAAAAATCAGTAGTGAAATAGTGATGAAAATGGACTTCTGTTTTTTCACTGTAAGCTTTTCCAGTAGCAGGAAAACAGATCCAGCACTTAAAGGCTCGAAGGTTTTTGCTTTTGTTTCATTTCTTCTGTTTTGTCTTTTTCAACTAGTGGAAGAACCAGTGGCTTGTTAGTAGAGTGCCAAGCTCAGTATTTGATATAAGAAGTAAAGAAGCGTTATTTCTTAAGCAAGGAACTTCATTGGGCCGCTAGCTTCAGCAATTACTAACTTCTACAGTTGTTCTTTTTTCTAACAGATAGGAACTCATCCACAGCACATATTCTCTAAATAGTGTGGCATCCTCCCTTGGAGCAGGCTTTCTTGCCTTGATCTTCTGTGTAAAGTTGGTCTTTTTAAACCCTGGAACTGGGGCTTGGGAACATTCTGCCAAAATGGTGGCTCCAGGAGATGCCAGTGTCCGTGTTGTTTAATAGGGAACTTGTAGAGATGGAGCTGAGCAAGGTCACCTTGCCTTCAAAACCCATGCTTCTTCATGCACTGTTCTTGCAGGATACTGAGCACTTTTAAGACTTATGAATGCTATCTTTTCAGTCAGACCACCACTGAGAAACCTATGCAGCATGTTGCAAAGCTGAACTCCAAGTTATACCTCTAAGGATGCAATAGTCCAGGTTACTACACATAAACAAATACACTGCTAGATGATTAATTTCTTGCTTGGCAAGCATAGAAGATGGTTCTTATTTTTAGTAATAGTAAAGGACAAGCAACTAACTTTTGGCCTCAGATTTATAATTGGCGAAGAGGTGGGTGGTTTTTGTTTGATTTATTTGTCTCTTTGATTAGTGGTGGTGGGTTGGGTTTCTTTGTTTTTGTTCAGTGGCTGACTCAGATAACAGCACCCTTGCTCTGCATACTTTGCATGAACTGCTTTAATTTCTTAAACTGCACTATTCTGAAGCATTTTTGTCCCTTTCCTTTAGGAGTGCTTTCAGCTGTTTCCTTCAGTGTCCAACAGTTGCATATTCTCAGGGATATTACTTAGCCATGGCAAAATAAGAGTAATCACAGCCTTACCCTAGGAGAATCAGACTGCTTTTTGAGAAACAGATATAGCTGGGTATAGAACTCTGATACAGCTTCGTGACATGGGCGAAGTCTGTCCCGTGCACATCCTTGCTGAGACATGGTAAATCCCAAAGCAATCTGAAAAAAGAGCTGTCTAGTGCTAAATAATGGCTGTCAGCATATTTTAGTAGAGGTCGTACACACATCTTTGTAATACACTGCTGTTGGCATTAGAGCAGAGCTCCTAAATGGTTCCAGTCAAGTTCTGCTTAGTAGTGGGAGGCTTTTATTTATTGAATTTATTATGTATTCCTTTTTAAAACAAACTGTGTTTTGGAGCCCCCTCTGCTATTTTAAGACTGCACTCAATTGCATACTGAAGTTCTCTGACATTACAATTGTAGAGTATGAAGTGCATACTCAAGTGCTTTAGCATTAAGGTCTCATTGAAGCATTTTGTCTTGATACTGTTGTAATATGGGTCTCCCTTCAACATATACACATAAAGTTAATGACCATATACCTCCTCTGACAAACTTTTTATAGAGCAACATCAGGATTTAGGTTACAGTCTTGAGAAGTCTTTCATAGATTGAACGTCGCTTGCTTGGCTGGCCACATAGAAGGATGTCCAGAATGTGCTCCAGTTGTTTGCAGTGTGCTTTGGCAAAGGGACATGGGCCACTGTAGAGAATGATATTACCTGTGTGCTTGCGCTGGAGCCTCTAACTGTCTCTTTTTATCATTGATTTGGCTTTTGTGAAAAGCTTTAGAGACCCCTAAAATGCCTTTTAGACACCAGAAATGTTCATTAGCACATTCCCACCTTGCTGTCTTTCTTCTTCCCCACTTGTTTCTCACTGCTTCCTTTCCTCTCATTTGTTACCTTTGCTGTCAGAGCTGTTGCTGTCCAGCCAAAGCATCTCCATAGCCGTGTGAAGTAGGAGATTTTATAAGTCATAAAAGCGGAAACTTTGAAAAGCAGATCTCAGTTCTGTGGCAAGGACAGAGTCGGATGGAGAATGTGGTACTTTTCTTTCAAGCTTTGCCCTGGTTTGAGATACTCTGCCAGGACACCCGTGCCACTTTGAACTTTTAATTTTACTGATGAAACTTCAATCAGGACGTTTCACAATTGGCAGTTCTACCTCTTACGAGTGAAAGCACAGGGTTTTGTATTTTTAATGGGCTTATTGCTCTTCTCTTTGCTTGCATAGTACTGATAACACAGCAGAGAAGAGGGCAGGCTAATAACTGAATTCCTACCTTCTTGCTGCCTTCCATAGCCCCTTGGTGAGCAAACCCTGCACACTTTTGATGTCCTGCACGCTCCGGTATAAAATCACTCATGTGCAGAGATTAGACCAGAGCATGCACTCTGAGCAAACCCGTTCGGGAGCTCATCCTACTCAGTTCACACAAGGATTTAAGCACTTGCTTTGAAGTTTGAGCACAGGGGTATGTTTCACTGAAAGACTTCTTACATTGGCGTGCATTTCTTCAAAATGTGGCCTTTCAGTGGCATTTGTTAATATCCCTTTTGAGGTATAGTATTCTGTGTGCGTGCACCCCCATGCTCTGGATGTGCTAAAGACTTTGTTAAAACTTTGTATTGAGCAGGAGTCAGGGTATGGAAACAAGGAAGTTTCATGTTTGCTTACTTGATTGTGCGTTGCAGCCTTTATGGGTCCCAAGTTTATTCTTTGGTTCTTTTATTTAAAGCCACCTTGAAAGTTGGTGGTTTTTTGTCTACTTGAGACAAAACAAGCAAATTGCATTCTGGAATATGGTGACTGAACTGAATACCAAAGCAACTTGCTTTTGTGGTTTCCATTTCCTTGCATTTTTCAATCCAGTTTTGGGCATTCGTTTTATTAACATCAGGCTGAGCTTACAGTGAGCCTTACTTAAACGTAAGATGAAGAGAAGGTATATTGCCTCTCACTTTAAATTTAATTCTAAGGGCTTGTTCATGCCCCAGAAATCACCTCCTCCAGCATAAATGTTGCACAAACCGTGCTGTCATAAGCAGCTCAGTCTTGAACTACTTTGGAGTTTCCGATCTGCATCATCTCTCACGTGATATAGCATCTGTCCTTTTTTTTTTTTCTTTTTTTTTATGAGTATTGGTAAGACCTTTGCCAGACTTTTTTTATTGTTTCATTGTAATAAACTTATTTTAAATAAGCATGTTTTAAAATCTCACTTCTTCCTTGCATGTATTTCTGTGGGTTTTTGGTTTTTTTGTTACAATAGAGGGCCTAAAGTGCTCTTCAGGACTGCGTCTGTTCTAGGTACTGTGTGAACAGTCAAAAACAGTATGTTTCTGGTTCAAAGAAACTACCTGTATGTATCTTTGTATGAAGAATGTTAACACCCACGGAGCCTGTTTTGACTACAAGAATAAAAGCTGCATTGGCAATATAGTTGTGGGTCCCTGGCTAACACGAATGGCTGAAGGCTGTGGTTACAATAAGTAAATCTGTCTCCACTGCATGCAGGGTCCCACGTGAACTGCAGAAAGAGCTCCATCTAAAGCTTTGGCAGAATTTGTGATGCTCATGAGTAAAGGTCATGGGCTTTGACAGACGGCCTGTTAAATTCCTGTCCCTACAGGAATCCAGATCTGTGGCTCAAAATAAGAAGTGGTGTGCTTGAACGAATTGGACATGAAGCAACACACAGGTGCTGCTGCTTAAATAGGAGGTTTAAAGAGGACGCATTAAAGACACAACAGTGGCCGAAAGACAGTGAAACAGTCTTTTACCATATAGAAAAACCCTAAAAAAGAAATCTGAATGTGAAGAAAGGAAAGCAATGCAAGGTTTTGTCCAGTGCTACTGGACAGAGTGAGACCTTTACCAAGGTGTATTTTTTTGGGAACCCACTACAGTGGGGCAGCGTGGAACTGAGGTGTAATCACGTTGGCCCACAGGAAATAGAGAGATACTGAAATGTGGAATAAGGGTCTGTAATGCAGTGATGCAAACAGGACAGAGCCAGCCCTGCCCACAGCAGAGGACTGGAACTGGGTGGGCTTTAAGGTCCCTTCTTACCACAGCCAGTCTGTCAGTGTATGTTCGACCCCTGACTTTGCACATTTGGGAAAAAGGCTCTTCTAAGTTTCATTGCATTCATTGTGTCCCCTCTAACCTTCACTTTTTACCAGCCCATATTTGCCATTGTTCTTGTTTCAAGGTTTGGTACAATTCTTCCAAAGGTCTTTTGTTATTTAACTGCCGGTGGCACAAGGGGTGACCATTGATGCTGGTGCTTCGCTTGCAGCAGGAGGAGCTGAAACTGGTGATCTTTGCATACTTCCAGAGCCATCAGCCAAGAAGACATGGAGTTGAGGAGTTGTGGCCTGCCAGGTCCCAATCAGACCCTGTTGTTGTCCCCACAGTGTGTGAGCATGCACTTCACTGCTTTCTTGAAGATGAAACTGTGTGTGGCCTGTGCAAGTTCCTGCATCTGCACCAAAAAAAGAGACCCAGCTCACTGTTTTCTCAAAACCCAAACAGGTCGGAGATTTAAAAACACATTTTGCTTATGTTTGTCTCTATACCAAGGCTCCAGTGATGGCTTTCTGCCAAAATAATTTCCAATTAATTTAGCATCTGTTTCTAGTGCCGATATTGTCAGCTCATCTGTAGCCTCCAGTGACAGACGTGCCTCGCATAGTTTCCTATAGGTCACACTTTTCCACTTGCTTTCTTGCTTGGCAGCTGGTACTGGGTGCGAGGGAGCCCTGTGCCTTCAGCACAATGTGTGTCCCCACCACCTGATACTTGAGCCTCAGCTCGGGGTTACCACGCTGCCCAACGCACTGTGTGATGAGTGCATTACCCAGAAGCCACAGAACAGAGAGCTTCACGTGGGCAGCACAACATGTGTGCAGCAGGGTGGCAAGGGGCAGGCACTTGGGCCCTGAGGCATTGTCCCCTTCCCAGGGGTATGCTGAGCTTCCCAATCACCTGTTGACCCCTGCCTTTTCACTACAGATTTTCCTCAATTTAATTTCATGCCCAATCTTTTAAGGATTCGTGTTCTCTCCCCTTTAAAAGATGTCATGCTGTCGATGTATATGTAGCCACTGCTGGGTTTGCCCTCTTCACACTCAACTGGTGACCTGGGGCAGGAAGCTCCAAACAGCCCCTGGGTGGAAGATGGGGGCAACCTTGGGCTGTTCTGAACAATCTGGGACAGCCTCAGCCAGCTGAAAAGCTTCTCCATCTGGGGCTTTGTTTTATTACAGTGGTCTTCTACTTCAAGAGCCTTTTGCCTTGGTGAAACCAAGGGACAGCGTGGTGAGCTGCCGTGCTTCACATCCCTATGGAAATGTCACACAGAGCTGATCATCTCTGTAAATGAGAGCTGTCGGGCGCATTGTCCTTCAGCCTCTGTGCCCATGTCCTACAGCTGAGCAGTAGGCGGTGGGAATTCCTTCCGCTCCAAAGTGCTGATGTTACACACGGACTCTTTGTATGATAGAAATCACAATGTTTTCAGCCCTGCTGTGCCTATGCTCAGCAGCACAGGCCACTCTGCTGTGAAACCTGAGCATGGACGTACCAGGCAAGGGAGGAGAACTCAATGTCACCACACTGCCTGCCACTGCAGAAACCCTGCTGCCAATGTACTGCTAATTAACTGCCTTGTGACACCTGGGACGGGCTGGCCTTTTCCATCAGGAGCTCTGGGCTTTGCTGTACTGAGCCCTCAGCTCACCTCTAAAGCAGGGCAGCCTTGCATTTAGTGGGGGGTTTCACCTCCTTTCTCCTCAGCTGGAGACCCTCGGCCTGTTGGGACTGCTGCCTGTGGCTGCCTGTCCGTAAGCCTGACTCCGAGGTGGATGTTATGGCTACAAAATGCAGGGGCAGCCCTTCATCATGTACCCAAAGTTCCTTCCCTTTGGCACTTGCCACAGGGCACCTGTTTCCCGCTGTGCCTCAGGAGCCTAATGAGACATCAGCAGGCTGCCAGGCAGCTGAATTATGTCAACCAGCCAGCCATAAAACCAGGCCTGCAGCCACCTCTCCAGGTGTTCCTGCTCACTGCTCTTTATCCTGGGCAATCCCCAGCCAAGCCCCTCTACACGCAGAGCACGGGATAAATGCTCAGTGTCTGTAGGTCAGCCCGGCAGCTCAGTGTCAGGCAGCCCAAAGCAGAGCCTGCTTGTCCCTGGACAGCAGCAGGTACAGCTCCTTGGCTTTTAGATCTGTAATCCCACAGCATTTCACACCAGAAGCTGTCCTGCTCAGAAAGTCCTGGCACGGAGCAAGCCCACAGAGAGCAGTGGGTAACCCAATTTTCAGTGTCAACAGCAGAACCACTGAATCCCACACATCTCACAGGGACCCTCTGTCAGACACACAGGGAACTGATTTAGAGTGCTGGAAGCATGGGGCTGTGACTTGATGCTTTTTAAGCTTCAAAATCTGTGTTTCAGGGGCAAGGGAAGCAGATACTTAATTGATCTCCAGCAGGACAGTGCTCCTGTAGTGCACTTTGGCCTGACTGCGCATCTCCAGGCCCATGCCTCCCACGTGCACTGGATATTACCCATGAAGGAGCGCAAACCAGGGCTTTGCTTTGCACTCCCTGTGCTTGGAGTGACACCAGTCCTCAGCACACAGATCCACAGATCGCCACTGTGCTGTAAAAGCCAAACAGAGATAAGTGAAATCAAGGAAATGCCAGAACGAATGTAGCGTGATTTATTGATATGAGCTGTTAATACATGCAGTAGGTACACATATTTAATCACATATTAAGTGCAAGCTGGCTTTTTAGTATACATTGAATACAGTGCATGATGTAATCTCGTACTAATTCTGAGTTCACCTACAGCTGTGCACTAATGATTAGAAAACATTCCCACAGGCATCTGCTGCTACAGGAGGCAGAGGAACTGAAGTACTTCAGTCTTTTGAGCCGTACTTGGCACAATGCATTAAGAAACTCAGACAAGGAGGGAAGATAAATCATAGCAGCCCAGGCACCGTCCAGCTGAAGAATCCTTGATTAATAATAAAGTAGGTACATCTGAAATAAGGAGGAAGGTTTTTCGGCAAGTCTTTTGTAACATGAATACCGAACACCTCAGAGTTTTTTCGGCTGCTTTATCATCTGAAGGGAGCAAGATGATAATGGCCGTAAGAAACTTGTTCCATGACTTTCTTACATTTACTTTTTTTCCTCACAGCTTGCAGTACTTTCTGTTAAGATGTTGATTTTTTTTTTTTTTTGTGCTGTATAAATACAGTCCTTTAAAAATCCACGCTTCATTTTCTGACTAGGCTGATGCTGCACTTCCCCGTGTGCAGCACACTCCAGTTTGATGTGTGTGATCAGGACTAATTTCTCTTTCCCTGCCCTGGGTGCACTTTGGCTTTACAATGTCCTTTGGAGGTAGGAGCTTTTAAAAACAACAGGACTTAAAGCTGAAAGGCTGCTGGGACTCCCGAATTTCTCAAACACTTTGGCCTTCTGGGGGAGCTGCAAGTGGTGATGGACTCCTTGGAGAATGTGCTGGATCCTACCAGGATCCCACCAGCTGAAACCCACTGCTTGCACCAGCGTGCAGTATGGGACATTACAGAGCAGCTCTCCTGATGCACAGATTTCCAGAGCTTATGGCAAGTTTCTTGCCCCTTTGGTTCTTTGATTTTTATTAAGACCTCTGTTTAAATTAAAAAAAAAAAAAAAAAAAAAAGCAACAAGAAGAACAGTTTTGAACTATGGAAACAGGCTACACCTTTACAGCACAAGCAGCCCGGGTAAGCAATAGCCACAAAGTACATTTAGTTTTATTTTGCTTTTAATTGATGATTTCCAGTATCGCTTTGGACATGCAGAGCTAAAGTCTCCTACACAAGTGGTAGACGTTGTGTGTATTCTTGGTTGCTTTAATGCATTGTCATTATAATGTAACATGTACCTTTATTCAACCTTTAAGATGTAACCGTGTAAGTGCAGCTGCTGTGACACTGACAAGCAACTCAGACACTTCAAACATTCAAGTACAGCATTTACAGCAAAGCAGCAAAGAATGGCTTATATGAAAATCACACCTTGGTTTGAGGCTTAGTCCCAAATTCCACACATTTTTGTGCCATTTTCTTCTGTTGTGAACTCTTTTGCACATAAAGTATTTAATATGCCTCCCATGTGAAATTTGTTCTTCAATGCTTGCTAATAAATAAGTAGATTATTACCCTGACTCGTATCAGAGCTATGAGAGTTGACCAAATGTCCTGAAAAACAGAGATAAATGTACGCTGTACAGAATAAATGAGCACCCACAAGCACACTAGGCCAGGATTGGTGTTATGGGGATAGAAAAGTGAGGAGGCACATTGCGGGGCACTCCAGACACAGTGGCAGGAGAGGAGAACAGTCCAGAGGGCTCAGTACACAGGATGGCTAACTGCCATCATGGAAGGTTGGAGTTTGGATGGACCTTGGGAGGAGAACAAGGCCTTCCAGTGCCAAGACCAGAGTGCAGGCCTGGTTGCATTGAGGTTTCAGGTGGGCAGCCTTTCTGATCCAGTACTTGTACTTCTCCAGTCCTGTTGGGCTCACACACAGTGTGCATCTGGCTTGGCAAAGGTGAAAAAGCGAAATCAGCTCATCCTGCATCTTCGCTCCCAGCCTGGTGCCCTCCTTGGCGCGAGAGCACCTTGGTTGCATCACCATTTGTTGTCCCTTTGGCCATTGTGGCCTGCAGCCTGAGGCCCAGTGTGATAGCCCACATTCCTGTGGATGGTGCAGGTGGACGCAGCCCAACCATTTTCTAGAGGGTTTTCACCTTGTTTGCTGATCTTTAAAGCATTCACTGGAAGGACCCTGCTCCTCTGACCCACAAAGGTGTGCAGCTAACCCCAGTGCTGCTGAAGCCATCACCACTCCCCTGGATAAAACACGAAGGAAGTTCACATTGTAATACAGGAGAAAGTCTATAAACACATGTCCAAGATATACTTCGCGTATATGCTGAGAAGGCTGAAAAACAAAGACCCTGAAGAACTTAATTTAAGCTGAACAGTGCTAAGCCGAGGTAATGTTGTCTTGTTACACAATATGCCTGTGTTTCCTGTAGCATTTGTGACAGAGTGAGTCCCCACACACAGCCCCACAAGTCCTACTGGCAAGCACTGTTTGAGTTTCTCTATTAAGACAGGATACAGTGGTCCTATTTTTTTCTGAATCTGACTTAGTTAATTAAAAAAAAGACAAACATCTCAAAATGGCCATCAGCAGCACAAAGTCTGTCTGTTTGTGTTAACAGAGATGGCTTTTTTTCTTCTTCTTCTTCTTTTTTTTTTAATCCCAGACCTTCCTGGATAGATGATAGCATAGCACCTCTCACCCCGTGACATGTGGGGTGCTGCCCTTCTCTGTTCCCTTCATGTGAAGTATCGGCACTGTGTGGAGTCAATGTAGCAGTAAGAAGTGCATCGCAGTTTTCCGTAAGACCTAAAATAAAAGAGAATACCTCAGTTTCAAAATGTGCTGTAGCTCACATGATATGCTCTCTGGATGCAGCTCTCTGGAAGAATCAAAAACAACAGAAAACACAAAGTGCGGAGACATATGGCAACCAAAATACGAGGGCAGTTTTCAGTGGTTCTCTGCTGTGCTCCCCCTTGTCACTATGAATAAAGTCTTAATTACCAATAATTAGAATTAAAACAAGCAAACAAACAAACAAAATTGACAGTGGGGTTTGTTTGTCTCTTGTGTGTTGGTGTAGGAAGCCTTGGCACTCACTCATGGGAAGTGTGTAACTAAATATCTGAGAACCCAAGTTAAGTGTTTTCCCAGTTGCTTCCAATGGCTCCAGCAGTTATGACTGTGCCCGTCCTTTAACTTATTTTTCATGCACTTGAAATAACAATAGCAACAGATGCCTACCTTTGAACTAAAAGGAGGCCTTTGCAAAGGGCCTTTGCAAGACAAGAGAAAGCATTTTTTATTTTGTCTTTCTGCTGATTTACTCTGAGCTGCTCTGAGTACTCTACATACTGACCATTTGACCGGTGATGTTAATGAAATAATAAAACCATTGTGCTGAGTTTTTATTGCTGCCTTGAGTGCAAGTGAATAACTCATCCATCAGATAATCCACAAACTGTAGTAATAGCACCAGTCCTTTGAAACACTGGATAAACCACATTCTCAGAAACAGAACCAAAATTTGAAGATTTATGAAACGAGGGGAGGGACTTGGGGGCTGGAAAAAAAACAGATAATGGGAAAAGCAGTTGCAGCAGAGGTGTTGGAGAGGAGGGTGAAGCTCCTGTTGCAGTGCCAAGCTCAGATATTCATTTCATTTTACCAGTGAGTCACAGCTCTTTGATTGAACAGATAACCTACAGTCCACAAACACAAAGATAAAGGATCTCAGTTGCATCTCACTGCTTGATTATACATGGAAAATGAAATTTATAAAACTTTCTCAAGCTTTTGTGGGTCTCAGCACCAAACTTCCGAATTCTTAAAGATGGAATAGCTTTCACAGGAGAGCAGCTCCATGCTCTCTGCAGATGAGAACTCTTTAGAATGTTTCTGTCAGGTTTACTAGTCTCAATTCTAGTAATCTCTTACACCAGGCATGCTCCAACAATTGCAGTGGAAGGATTAGCACAGCACTTGATTTACAAAGATGTCCTGTGGTTTCTTATTCCTGTCAATTAGCACATTATTCTTCCATGAATGATGAGGGCTCTGCACATAATTTCATTTGCAAATTAAATGTTTCCTGTTATCGGGTAACAATACCTGACAGTTAAATAGAGGTGCTGCTGCTTGAGGCGAAATGCTCACCAAGGAGGCTGCTTGAACAAAGGCAGAGGAGGCAAGTCAACAATGCACAGATGTTTGAAATGAAGGGTGCTGCAAAGCAGATGTATGCATTTGCTCCTGAGTGAATTTCCTGGTCTTTAGGTCTGCCGATAGATGATTGGTTGATTCAGAAACAAGGATACTTCCAGAGAGCTCATTAAAAGTACAGGAGATTGTTTGGAGGCTGTGGTTTGGTTGGTTGGTTTGCTTTCCCTCAGTGTGATCATCTCTTTGTCGTGGTGTATCCTGCTCTTGGTGTGTTATGGGTGAGTATTAATGCAACAATAAAGTTACCAAATGAATAAATCTTTGCAAACAAATATCTGCGTGATCATTCACTTTGTAAGCATGTACTTATAACTGAGAAATGAAATAGAGCCTTAGCAGCATACAAAAATAAGGTGACTGATAGCGTCTTTCTCCCTCACTACCTGCAGTGGTCCCAGAGGAACAAGGTTTATGTGGATAATCCTCTTCTCTTCTAATGCAGAAGGTGAAGAAAAAAGTGACAAACCCAAGGAAAGACAGTTCATACATACCCAGGGAGATATGTTCTACATGTCAAATATCCAAAGTCCTTCCCATCGCAGTCTTCCACCCCTTCATGTCTGTAGCCATCTCCACAGTAAGCACGGCGGCATCCTAGTGAAAAACATAGAAGGAAAAATCTTCATCACCCTCCATACGTAAAGGATTTTGGAGATGCAAGTGGTGCTAGATTTAGGGTGAAGCATAAACTAAGGCATTTTGGGGTGGGCCTAACTGGTACATAGGCTGCAGTAACTTGTGGGCTGTACTTTAATAACTGGGAAATGCTTCTGAAAATAATGAGCCTGTTTTACAATTAAATTCACTTACCATTTTGTTAATCTCTTTTGATATAGCCACAAGATCAGAATGATGGCAATGCATTCATATTCAAGCAATTTGTGATATTAAGTATAGTAATTAACATTAACATGGTATAGTAATGCTACTCAGTAGGTCAAGTTGATGGTTGGACTTGGAGGTCTTGAAGGCCTTTTCCAATCTTGTGTATTCTGTGACTTTGTAATTCAATTAAAAATCTTCAGGTCACATCAGTGTCAGAAGTTAGCATACTGCCAGGCCACTACGACTCTGCCCAGTGCACAGCACACAGCAACATGATGGGTTTCCAGATGCACAATGTGCAATTTCACAGGCACTAATGCTAATGAGCACTATTTTTCCTGCATGTTTGTTCCCCATGGCAGACAGCAAATTCTAATTGAATCATTTTCTCATGCTTGGAGCCTGGAGAGCTCAGTCTCACTGGACTGCTCTGTAGTCGAGCAAGCTTGGAGGGGCATTTATTTATACACCTGCATTTTGGGGAAGGAGCCAAGCAATGGAAGAAAGGTAAATAAAAGGTAGATGTGAAGGCTGTGATAGCTGTCTGCCAGGCTTACATTGTGCAGTCCTTGCCTTTGCTGTCCAGAATCAGGACAGCACAATGAAGATCAACTAGATAGGAATCAAATGTTGTGTAAAGTTAAGTGAAGGCAGTGGGCTGAAAGTGATGGAAGGAATCAGTGCACATGCTTGTTCAAAGGGGTTTTGTGATATACTGCAAGGGTACTACATCTTGCAGTCAGAAAGACACCTTTCCCACAGAAGATCTGTGTGTAAAACAACATCTGGATGCAGATCCTGGAATGAAAGGTCTTTGCTCTGATGGCAAATACATCTTCACAATCAGGAACATGGTTCTCAGTGGGGATACATGGGAAACAGATGGCATCACCTCTGACTTATGCCTTTGTGTGGCATTCACATGCATGAAAGATCTTGATTTTGGTATTGTGGCCATTGTGCAAGTTATTCCACAGGAACAATTAACGCGCCTTCCATGCAGAAAGAGGCTGCTCCTGACTTACTTATGCAGTCATCCGTCACAACTGCATTGCCATCGTCACACTCTTCCCCATCCTGGACAATCCCATCACCACAAGTACTGCCAACCTCAATTCGGTAATCCACAGGGTAGAAAGGGGTGAGCTGGATTAAAAAAAACACACTGCAGTTACCATGTAGGAATACCAGCAGTAGGGCTCACAAATAGAGGTGGTGGGCTGTGGAAGGTGGGTACCACAAATGCGTTTTCATATCCCAGTAATTGATGGAAACAGGGTTTGTACAGAATCTGATTTCAAAGCCCAGTGGAAAAAAATAAAGATTCGGCTGCTGATTTCAGTGGAACTTAGTTCCTTGAATCAGGGGTTTGTGCAGCTCTTCTCCCCACTGAGTTTTCCCTTATTTTGTGTTAAATCAAAACTGTTTTTTACTGTTGTAATTCCCCAAACTCAGTCCCAGCTGGCTGGTTCACCAACTGGCTCAGAGAGAGGTTAGCAAAACCTGGATCACTGATGAGTTAACTGACGAATAACTAAGACTCCTGTGAACAAAACCCACAGGATTAGATACAGTGGAAATAATGCTGAAAAGTAAGATTTTTCTTCATTCACTTGATTGATTCTGTATGATAATAAACCTGCTGTTTAAAAAAGAAACATACACTCACAAGTTTTCTGAAACCACAGTCATATTTTCACCTGGACTGGGAGCCATCCAAAGGTATCCTTGAAATACAAAGATCTCTGATCTCTTCTAAAAGCTAAGGCATTTTCAGTGTGTAACCGGTCCAATTCTTCTTGGTTATTCACCACAAAAATCTGGGGCACAGAAAAAGAGGTGATTGGTAACCCTCTTGAGAAGTACTTTCAATTGCCTCGTACTCCAGTTTTGCAAACAGAATTATGTATCTGCAAATATATAAAGAAGTGCACAGAAAAAGGGTTTGTTTTCTGAAACAGAATGGCATTCCAGCCTTGGGTGGAAATGTACACACATAAGATGCTGCTTTGCAATTGGTAAGAGACCAATTGCAACCAAATACGAGTCTTCAAAAGCTCATGGTCTTTCCTGAGTACCCAGCTTTATGTGCATATACTTTGGTCTAAACTTTAGTCTTCAGTTAAACAGAAAAATATTAGTAACAAATCGAGAGAATTAGGACAAGCTGCTCTTTTCCCAGATTGTTTTAATGTCTCATTCACCAAAAATCAGCTGTAAGGGGTATTGGGAAATAACTTCTTCCCTTGGAACCTTAATCAAATTTATTTTAGTAAGAGTCAAATCTTTTTTTAATAAGGAAAAAGCAAATGGAATGATTCAGAGCAAGTAGATTTGGGTCAAAGCCCGATTCCCACCAGCTTAATCAGAATTGGCTCCTTTTAAAATGAATTACCCTGAAGTTTTTACATAGCAGAATATTCCCATAGCCGCTGACAAAGGCCGACTGGATAAAAATGCCTTCAGCTAGAATGAAAGAGAGCAAAGAAATAGAGAGCCAGCAAAGAATGTAGCTGTGTCCAGGAGATGAAGTCCCAGCCTCAGAGCTGTATTTTCTCTGGAAATCAATAACAGATTGTACCCTCTGAAAATCTCTTATAGATACTGCCCTTTGAAATTGCAAAGATTTAAAAAAGCCCGAATGAATCACAGCCAGGGACAGAAAAGCAGTGCTTTGTTTCCAACCCTAACCCACAGCAGCGTAGCACTGATGTGAGAGTGGGTGGCTGCACCAGGGACATGCAGAAGGTTGCAGGACCTTCTCTGCATCTTCCCACGGGCAGCTATAGCAACCCTGACTGAAGTCCTCAAGTGGCACAAGGAGGGTTTCTGAGCTGCTGCGAGAGGATCTGATCAGAGTAAATAAATGCAGTGTTAAGCTCCCTGCTGCCCAAGGGGGTGAAACAACTGGGGTAGGTGCTGCCAGAAATGTGGCTTTCCTCTTTGCTGTCCCTCAAGAGAAATGGCACTTGGTCATCACGAAGTGAGAATTCATATAATGTGCATGACTTATATTCAAGGTAGCTAAGCTCTCATTGCAATCTTTTAAGCTCTTCTCTTAAACAGTACTTGGTGAGGAAGGAAGGTGGTAAGACCTACACGTAACACTGTGAGCCTTATACCTTAGCCTATGAGCTCCCCACGAAATGCATCATATGATTTTTTTTGCAGTATCATACAGCACGATGCAATATACACCTTGATTTCATGCACTTTCTTCTACCACCATTTTTTGGCAATGCAGCAGGGACAAGCAAGCAGCTGACAAGACTCGCAGCACACTCATGCAGAAGATTGAGTTCAGTGACCCGGTTAAATGAACAGTGTGTGGTGAGCATGTCCCTTTCACACAGAAAGCAAGAGCTCTCTGAAAACGTGACAGATGGGAAAGTTAACAAAGCTAATCACTGCACGTTCAGAGACAAGGCAGCTTGAGTGGCAGGGCTGTGCTAGTACACAGCAGCAGCAGAAAGGCTGCAATTTCATTGCTGATTAAGTGCTACAATGCACAAAACAGCAAATCAATGCCCTGCAGAAGGAAGACTACAGAAATACTATTTATGAAAGCCCAAGGATATCAGAGATGAAAAACTGCCAGATCACTTCTTAACAGTGACTTAACTCAGACTAGTTGTGAGACCGAATTCTTGTGCACAGATTGATCTCAGAGGTTTTGGATACTGGACATAACGCACTGCCCTGATACAGCCATCTTCCTGTTACATCCAACGCAGCAGTTAATGCAACGATTCTTAGAATAAAGGACCATTCACATCCTCTCCCAGAAATCTGCTTACCGCAGGGACTTTTGGATACCTGTGTCCAAACACAGATTCCTCATACGGTGGATTATTCACATGCTGTGGGGGTCTGCAGACACATCTCCCTGGAGGACCTGGAAGTCCTCTTTCCCCTTTTGGTCCTATTGAAAAATGCCCTAGGAAGAAAAATACCATGTTGCACTATTATTAAATTAACAAACAACGCCCAAACACAGCCTTAGTGGGAAAAGTATGCGTCAGGGGATGCATGCGTTCGTGTAAGATTTGAGTTACACACATCTCCCACAAACACCACCGGGAATGGAAGAAAGTGGTTTCTGGAATCACCAGTTCCACCACTACAGGAGAAAGAACAGGATTTGTACCGCAATCATCTTTCAGGTCACACTTTAACCACCATTTTGGAGAAAGAAAATGTCCGTTTGCTTTGGATTCCCAGACAAATCTCAGCCTGTTTCAGAAAAGCTTTGTGGTGAGTTTGGTAAGACAGACATTAAGTCAGTCTCTGTGGATGTCCACCACACATGGGATTTGCTTCAGTAGTTTTGTTTCAAAGGTTTCTGTACAGGAAAACCGAATGATAAATACAGGAGTGCTACAAATAAGTACACAGAAACCTACTGCTTTTTGACTTTCAAATTCTGGCAAGGATGCAGTGCTCTGCAGAATTAGATATGAGCCAACATGTTCATATTGCAAGCAGTGATATTATTACAGGAAGGTCATTTAGGAGAAGAACTTATGTTCTAGAGGAAAAAGACAAACAAGCCTGATACATAAACTTTCTGTGGATGGTATAAATCCTTTTAAAAGTAATCTCAAGATCCTGGCTGCCTTCCCGTCAGCATGGTGAAAATTCTGTCCTCTGAAAACTTCCAACTGAATTACTCAGGTCAAAGGTATTTTGTAATGGGACACAAGAGATATGCGTAGATGTTGAAGCAGCCCCAGCTTCACAGGTGCACCATTTCCATTAGTACCATTTGGAAGAGACCTCCTGTCCACTGGTGTGAGCAAGAGAAGAAGAGGGGAAAAGAAAATGAAAAGAGGACATTGAATGCCTGAGGTACAAACTGCTGTTGTCCATTTGTGACAACAGCTGTTTCCAACTGAGCTCACTTTTCTTTTCCACTACTTGAGCCCGTATACAGTTTGGGAAACCCATCCATTTTCACTGAACATTACAGTCTGTGTACCATTCTTCATGTCTCTGCTTGGCCTCACACTTGGCCTCCACTGTAAGCCAGGATATCTGGAGAAGCAGCAGACCCTTGATGATGGAGATTCACTAGTCCCTCCAAGGCTGACAGATAGCTTTTCATCACCCCCAGCTGCCAAAAAAACACAGAACCATATAGGCCCTGCTTTTGGTTTTATTTGAGGCATCAAAAGTCTTAATGTAGGCATTAAAGTCAGATAGAAAGCCCTAATAATGGGTAGCAAAGGCATGATGTGCCTTGAAGAGAAAAACTTTCCTTATTGTTGATGGATGGTTTTTTGTAAAGGGGCTACATATGCATATGTATTGAACCAGGAGGGGCTGGGGAGAATAGACACTGCTTAAAATGGCCTGATCCCCACTTACCTAATCCTGAAGGTCCAGGGGGGCCTGGCTGGCCAGAAGGACCAGGCCTTCCAGGTGGGCCCATGATACCCACAGGTCCAATGTCTCCCTTTTGCCCCTAGGAGAGAGGAGAAATTCATTTATTTGATAAGCAATCAATGCCTCATAAGTTCCCCCAGCCAGCACTGGGAGCCCTTTCAAGAAAGTCAATACATCTGCCAATAGGAGCATACATCATGAACTTCATAGCCACCGTAACAGGGAAGAGAGGTGCTGCCCCATTCTTCTTGGGTTCAGGCAGGACTTCTGCTTCTGAAAGTTAAAAGTATCAGCAGATCTGCTCTGTGTGAAATCAGGAATCACCCTGATCTGGCTTTAATCATTCAGGGGCTTTCCTTCAGGGATGCCTCTCTATTCCTGACCATTCCCAAGGAGTCACTGCAGCTCAGAGACAAAGGCCTGGTGAAGCTGCAATCCTTAGTAAGCAGCACTGAGTTAGCAGGGTAGACAAAGAAATCGATTCATTTCACCTCCAGAAAGAAAAAATCCAATGAGGAGTCCACAAGGGCTTCCACAGTGACACTTCCCAGTCTTAGAGCATAGATCTTAGAAGAACACTAATTGCTTTGAGGCCCACAGTATTTTCAGAAGTACTTTAGAACCTCGATTCATGAAGACCCTTGTCTATCACCGTGAATATACCTTTGTTAAGAAATCACTGCAAGACAAGCAAGGGATTGGTTTTACAAAGCATAAGCTAGCACACAGCAACTGCCCTGCTGTATGCTGACAAATCATGTCATTCTGGTGCTTTATCACTCAGTCAGAACGCTGTAAAATTATCTACGGAATACAAGCTCACAGTGTTACCCTACAGTAATATAATATTCTGCAAAATCAGCCCTGATTTGCCTCAGGCGAGCTTGTTTGTGTAGCCATACCATGAGGCATTTGAAAGTTTTACCCTAGAACTATTCAACACCTTCCTATTTTTGCTCCTGAATCTAATATGGTGACACTTATTAAAAATAACTATATTTATCTTCCTGCTCATATTCTCTCTGAGGCTTGCATTTCTCAGCTTTATATTTCAGAAGTGTACTACATACCTTAAAGCTGAGATAACCAATTTTATTCTTACGTAACAGCATATCACTTAGTAAAACAAAAATGTGCTGTGTTATCCTTCTTTCAGTGGCAATGAGATTAATTCCTTCAATACGGTGTAATTTCGGGTTAATGCTCATTCAAGAACAGTTGTATAGCTAATTTCAGAGTAATGAAGCATGCATAGTAATACATGCTAGAATAATTTGTTGTTGTGTAATATCACGTATCCCTTGAATACATCTGAAAGTCACTTGCACCATTCCAACAGGGGAAGGTTAGGTTTTTTATGGTCCATAAAGAACTAATCAAATATTTGCTTTGTTTAATTCCATTAGATAAGCTCTGTGCCATTAAACTATTCCACGATTTATGTGAATGTCAGCAATGCTGATCACTAATTGATTCTTACATCATGCAACAAGAATATACAAAACTGGCAGATCAAGACTTTGTAGCTCCCAAAGAAAACATTGGGAAATCTTGCTCCCAACACTATAAGGATTTGGCATAGGAAATCCAGTGCTATTCTGACACGCTGCCTGAAAACTAGCTGAACTCTGTGACTCCTGTTTTGGAGGAATGCCTGTTTAATGCTTGCTTGCTTAGCACAGCTAGGTTAAAGAACGTGTTCCCATAGCATTCAGAAAAGCTGATATTTATAGACCTCTCCCTTTTTTTCCAGTTAATCTTGACTAAAGTTTTAAATCATTCCTCCTTCACGAGGGAAATACTAAACTTGCTCCTCAGGTGTCAAGTCACAGGGCTTTGAGTGTTATGAGTGGTCTGGGGTCAGCAAGGCTGTGACTTGTGGCTCCCAACTCCTGGCCACCACTTAGGAAGAGCTTGCCCCAGAGGCAGGGCAGAATTGAAGAAGTGAAAGGGATAATCAAGATGCATCTCAAAATGGAAGTGGAAATGACACCTTCCTAATTTAGCTGCTTTCATCTGGAGATGTCAGCAGGATCAGGAGACAGGAAATGGCTCCATGTTGATGGAAAACATCAGCTGAACAAACAGCCAGATAACTGCAGCACTTGAAGGCAGCGGTCAGCCCTACACAGCCTTTAAATGCCACCTGCAGGTGTGTGGGTTTTGTAAAGGTGTTTTTTTGTGTGTGTGTGGGTTTTTTTTTTTTTCTAAGAGGAGAAAGGAAATAAATAGTTTACTAATTACAGAAAGAGAAGCCCTGTTTTCGTGCAGAAGATCAATGCTAAAACTGCCTTCAAATTGACAAATAGGGATTGCGTACCAAGCCTCCATGAGTCCCTAGTTTAGGGCAAGACTACATTTCTTTCAGTCACACTGATTGCTGCCCCAAACTGTGACACCTTATGTGACTGGATTTTGATACAGATATTGTGTAACATGACAGAATATCTAAAATGAAGTATAAAGTCCTTTTGAAAAGAAGGGATGCTGCACTGTTTTCCTGTTGATCTGCAAGCACTGTCTTTTCTCTGCCTTATGCTACAGAATGATTTTCTGTGAACATCCCTTTTGTCAGGACAGACGAGCACAGTTTTACATTGCACATACCTTCTTTATGTGATAACTTAAAATTCCCCCTCAACACCCTTATTTAATTTTTCCTCACATGGGTTTTCTTTTGCTTTGGATATTAGCTGACAACATTAGACCAACTGTGAAGCAAGCTTGAGCCTCTGTCTGCAATGCTGGGCATAACCAGGCTGCACATAAAATGCTTTCAGCCGAGCCTATTAACCACAGCATCTATGAGCTTTTGTATCTGAGCAGATGTATGTTAAAAACAACATTGATACAGCAGGAGTCTGGTGTCTTCCTGAACTTTCTTGGAGTAGAAGAATCTACCCCGGCATGCTGTACGATAGTGAGGTGTCATATAAATATCCTAGTCTAACAATTAAATATTGTTCTGGTATTTACAGAGGGAAAAAAGGGTGCTGCAGTGTTTTGATTCTTTGCACTGTTTTGGACATCTTCAAAGCCTTGCAGCTCTGCAAAATGATCTATGTCACCAGCAATGGGCCTTGTCAGAGCCTCACTGAAACCAATGGGATGTGGTGGACAGAACACAATCACCTTGACCCACACTCCAGTCATCAGATGGGATTCGGAGCATAGCTCTGTGATTTTTAGGGTTCAAAGGGTCCACTGTTGAGGCTCAAGGTCTGCTCTTGTTATATTCAGTGAGCTAGTTATCAAACCTGGGAAAAAGCACAGCAGGGCATATGAGCATGAATGACAAGGCCTGGACATGTGTGAGGTGCTACAGCGCTGCCAGTGGGACCAAGAGCAGGGTACCAACACAGACCAGACCAGACAGTCATACCCCACCATCACCCAAACACTGGGAATCACGGGAAGGGGAAACACCATGGACCTACCTGTTTGCCTCGTTTTCCAGGTCTTCCTATAGGTCCTCTGTGTCCTGGTGCTCCAGATTGTCCCTTTGGGCCCATCTCCCCCTTGGCAGGTGAGAAGGAAAAGAAATAGAACATAAAGAGATCTTACTTGCCGTTCAGGACACAGCAGGTGGTTGACGGTTTGGTTCATACAATTCTTCCAGATAATGTTGGCACTGTATTTTTCTTGGAAATTCACAACATATTTTAAAACAAGAGTAAGGCCAAAAAGATCTATTTTAATTTGCCAAACTTTCCTTGAAAAAATTCCTCTTTAAAGAGGAAGCCAAATGGGAGACCAGAAATATTCTAGAGGGGAGGTAGAGACTTAGACTCACTTTCTGTCCCAGCATTCCAGGGGAGCCCATTTCTCCCTGCAAAGTGAAAAGAGAAAAATCATCAAAATAATTATTAGAGTTATCTTTGACAAAGCAGCACCAATTTAGGCCTTTAAGGAAAATTGAGAAGTGCCACTTACCCTGGGAGATGATGGGGTACATGGACACAGAGGAAAACATAGTGTGGGACCACTGCCTATTTACTGTACCAGGAACATGCCTCCATATCACCCCTCTTTTTTGCTATCAGAAATACCTCAGCGTCTATTTGCTCATGCACCTAAAACAGCCATCTGGAAAAGTACCTGGTCTCCTTTGACTCCTTTGTCACCCCTGTCCCCTTGGGAACCCTGGTGAGAGATAACAGGATAGCAACAGCTTAATTACTATCATTTCATGAGGAAATAAAAAACATTAATGCTATGTGAGGCGTTGTTTGTCATGGCGCAGAATGCAGTAGTATCTTCAGGGTGAGGTGAATGGTTGATACCCTAAAATGTTTCCTTATTACCTTCTTTGATATTACAATAGAATTAAGAGTAAGGTTGGTAGAAAAAGGCACTTATTCTCCTAGGATAATTACTTTAAACATGGGCTTCCTTTGATGTAATACTTGAGACTTGATTGTTTCCCAAACTGCCTTCACTGAAATTCAGGCTACACTGAATGACAAAAATAAGTCTCTGTGACAAAGAATACATATCCCAAATAAACCCACCCAACAATTAAGGATTATTATACCTGTGCTAGAGATGGGGAAGCTGTAGTGAAGTTCGTAATAGTAACTTGCTCACAAGAAAATGGGGTGTAAGACTCATATCTTCAGCATCTCACCCCAAGTCACAAGACTGTACTCCTTCTCAGTGCATCTTTACGTTTCTTAATGAGACCTTCAGCCTTCCCTCCATCAAAATTCAACTTCACTTTTAGTTACTGTTTTTATTCAACTGCTCCCAATTGCAAAATTATATGTTATTCTATTGTTACACTGACCTTTTCTCCTCTAGTTCCTGGAAAGCCCTAAAGGGAATGACAGATATTTTAATGCTTCTCATTTTCAAGGTTAGCAAAGAAGCACATTCATATCTTGCAGATTTAAAGTGAAGAAAATAAACAAAGCACGAGTAATTAATTGCATCTACTTGCAAAGGCAAAAGAATATTTATAGCTTCTAGAAGTGCACTGAAACAGAATAATGAAATAAAAATTAAAGGCAAGACAAATCAGCCCAAAAGCCAGTGTGAAAAAGCCAGGTAAAGCCAGCAGATTCAATACTGCTTTAAAAATCACAACATGGGAAATTAAATATAAACGAAAGTTAATGAAACTACAATTAATAACCTAAATTAATTTTAGAAATAATCTTCTTCTTTTCTTTCTCCCTGTAGAGCACCCTTAAATTACATTTAAACCATCATCTAAGAAAGATTACTATAAAGCTGAGTTTCTCTTTAGGAAAAATGCAGCAAATTACTGTGTGCAGCTCTTCTTTCCATTGCTTTGCCTGAATAATCTAAGTAGAAGATACAGATTTTCTCCAGTCTTCTGAGGTGGGTCAAAACCACTGCAGGTATGACTTAATGGTGCAGGTATGCTGAAGAACTGCAGTATTCTAGTGGGACAGTTATATGTGTACTTTGCTTTTAAAATAAATTTCTGCATTACAGTAACTTATACCAAAGCATTTTTACCAAAAGCCAGAAATGCAGCCAAGCCCAATAAAAAAAAACGTAGCCTTTCTTGAAGGAGAACTTACACCTGAAGCTGCATTAGAAAAGCTATATCTTGATAAATGCTTTCCAGCAAATTTATGAGGGAAGCAGCTGTCAGCAGAGCATTAGAAACCAGTGTCTGAAAATGCAGCATTTGCTTAACAAACCTTGGAGCCCATTGGTCCTCTGGTACCTGGCAATCCCATCACACCCAAATCTCCCTTTTCACCCTAAAGAGGTTAATAAAGAGAGTTATTGATTGTGGCTCTCTGATGAGGTCATATCTGAATGTCTGATTAATAGTTCAGTGTTCCAGGTTTTGTGACAAATACATGAGACAAGTCTGACCTTGCTGTAGCACTGTAGTCAGAGTTCCTTGCTGCAATTGTATTCTATCCGAGACCTCATGTATTACCTTGTTCTTCTATTTACTTTTTCTTGGGTGTGTCATTTGTGCTTCAGTTTTGGTAGATGCCATTAAAGGACATGAAAGCAGATTAACAGCAGAAGCACATCATTTTTCTACATGAAGTTGCATTGATTCTCCCAACCATTGCTTCTACTGAGTTGCAGAAGAGAAAGTATTTTGTTGCGAGCTCTTATGGCTTGGAGAGACATGATAAATTTTATCATCATTCTGAGATATAATGGGCCTTATGGTTGTTTGGAGACAATAAATCATGTAAAGGCTTTACAATATCCTCTCTGGCTGCAGCCAGCTAATTATACCTAAGGGCAGACTTTGCAGACCAGCAGAACATAGTTTACTTTCATTCCTAGTACTTGAGAGGATTTTCATGTTGGCTGCTGCCTCAGCAGTTCAGAAAAGACCTGAAGAAACAAAGTAGAAGTACAGATTGGACCGAGACCCTGTCTGAGAAAGAGGAAGAAGATCCAACCAAAGAAATAGAAGGCAGAGATGATACATGGTGGATAAATAAAAGCAGGTTATCTATCTCAAATGTCCTTGTAGAAACTTTGTGTACAGTGGCTCCTGTGAAGACCTGCATACCTATGTTAGGTGAAGTTAAGAAAAGGACTGTTTTGCAGCATTTTTTTATAACAAATACAGATGAAGAGATCACTCTGCAGTAGCAAAGCATGTACTGCCATTCCTACTGCTACTGGCTAAGAAAACTCACAGGAATGAAGGTCTGTTCGTGTAAGAGTGTGGCCAAAAAACACTTCAATAATCCACATGGTTTGTAATCCCTTTCCCCTGAAAGTAGCCTGATATTTTCCCTTTATATTGTCAAAATATAATCAGGCAAAGAGATTGTCAAGACCAGTCATAAGAGACAATGACACTGATTCATGTGGTTGGAAAACAACAGTGGTTATCAGTGAGTCTCCATTAGTCTAGATTTTCAGGTTACCTGTGACATGTTTAAAGAAGTGCTACATGGGGTTAGGCTGATAGTGCAGTGTAAGGTGTAGGTCTTCGCAGAGCAGTGTAAGAAATCAGGCAAGCACTGCTTCATCACCCCAGCCTCCAGCAGACAGTGGTGTAGAGAATTCCTGAGCAGCTCTTGTGTTCAGGCAGTGATGTTTAGTAGATTATCCTGTATGGATTTTGGTCTTACCTTCAGCCCCACAGGTCCAGGCCATCCTATTGGTCCTGGCATCCCAGGGACACCCGGGGGACCTGGTCTACCCTTGAACAGAAAACATTGATTATAACAATTCATGTAACATCATTCCTACACAAAGGTCTCCACTGCAGAAGGGAGATATGGAAGAATATAATACTTTAAGGAAAATAACTGAAAATGCTACTTTACCTCGCTTTTACCAATAAAAAAGTACTGTTTTATATTCGTAATACTGTTTGCATTGATGCTACTGGAGGAAATCTGGACTCACAGAAGTACCAATTTATACTGATTCAATTAAGCTAATCAGCTACACTGAAATCAACATGTCAAAATAACCACTGCAAAAAAAGCCAGTATTGTTAACTTTAACCTTACTCTCATTTAAATTATACAGTATGAAGCAAAAAGACCTGTACACAAATGCAATTTATAGTAAGAACAGAACCAAACCTTTAAGATATATTTTTTTATTCCTTCAATATTCTCATTCTGAGCACTCATCCTCACAATTGCTCTTCATCTGCTACTACATGATATGCAGTAATTACATGTGTAAAGTAATTTATATCTTGTAACTACTGCCTGTAATTCACTCTTTGGCTACCTCCTAAAATGCTGCAAATTAGTGCTGCACTGCTTCATTCCACTTGACAATACAATCCTGGAAATCTGATCACAGCTTTGAAGCAAACAGTGATCTTCCTTGAGCCAGGCAGCTTTTAGCAGGAATTATATTGTTTTGTTGGCAACTTCTCCTTTGGGACCTACCAGTATCTGTCAGAAGTGTAAGTACATCATGGTCTGAGGTTTGCAGTCTCTTGTAACTTGATGGGTGACTCTCTCTCAGGCACTAACTTTGGCAATTTTTATATAGATAATAATTTTTCTTACTGTGGGGTGTTTGAAATTTAGGTAAAAGATCCCTTTGTTTATATGTCTCATATTCATTTTAACCACTGTTCAGTAGCTGGTGTTAAAATCCTCTGCTTTTATTAGAACAGTATTTCTTTTCCTGGTTAGTGACTGCTCCCTGCATAACTCTGATTTCATCCTGCATTTCTGTCTTCTTTTAAAATTAATTACATTAAATGGAAGCACTTAGTAACTGAGATAACATATTCTGTTTCATCACACGTAGAGGCACATATTTTTGACAGTGTATCATGGCTCATGTGTCAGCAAGCACAGGATTATAGACAGCATATTGCATTGGTGCCAAAGTTCTGGAAGTGTAATCATTAATGGCCATTCCTCCATAATGGATTTTGGGTCAAGCCTGGCTCTGCTTTGGAGCAGTAAAAAATTTGATTTGGCTTTTTTGGTTTTGTTTGTTGGTTGTGTTTTTTTTTTTTTTTTCTGTCTTTTATGGTAGGTCCTATACTCTTCTTCCCTTATCCACAGAAAAGTAGTTCAGGTAATTTCCCACTCTTTTAATTGTCTGGCTGGTGGTGGAGGCTCTTACTGATGGAATTAACTGAATTAAACCAGCTGTGGCAGCCCTCCAGGCCTGCAGCCGGAGCTCCCTGACACATTCTGGCTGTTGGAGCAACACAAGCAGGCTGAACTGCACCAACAGCCAATTTATATTCAGAGTTTGCCCGTGCTCCTCTGCCAACTGCTATGCGTCATGGGTTGGGCTGGCGTCTGAGGAAGCACCTCTGTCCATACCTTTCTTCCCGGCCTGCCAATCTCCCCCTGCCAGAGAAAGGAATGTGTTAGACTCAGATGTACCACACAGACCACAGAGGCTCACGCTTTTTAGTCAATGCATATGTAAAGAACATCAGGAATATCTTTACATTCAGAGCTTTGTTTCCAGAAGTAAAAAGAGAAGAATAACTTTAGTGGAGCTCCTGGACTTTTCCTGTGCTCTCAGCCCTAAATCTATGGCCACCTCCTTGTCAAGAAAAGCATGCAATTGTGCCCAGCTTCAGGTAGGCATCATCATGGTGCAAGTGCTTTATAGGTCTGAAGCCATGCATTAACATACAGTCCGCTTTTAACATAAGCTGGCCCATACAACTAATGCTACTTGGGATAGCTCTGCCCCTCATGTCCTCCCAGAGGAAGACATGTTTAAATACAGGGATTAGTAAGAGCACTGACTTGGCACCCAACCTGCTCTCTCACCCATAATGTAGAGGCAGTAGCTATCATGAGAAGGCATAGAAATATTTTGAGTAGAAAATCAACATTGCAAGATAAAGCTTTAAATTATAGCTCTAAATCTATCCTTAGATTTGCATTCAAATTAAATCAAATCCCACATGTACTTATGTCCCATCACTGACTAAACAGACAAGAAAAATCCCCAGTCTTTTCCTTTGACTTCTCAAAACCACACAACAGACTCTTACTTTCTCTCCTTTTGGTCCCATTATACCAGGAATTCCTTGCGGACCCTAGGGAAAGAAATAAACGCTGTTATTGAGCTGTATCTGTGAGAGGGCACCAGGTGGTTGCCTTCCCTCAACCCACAACCCTGTGGGTGTCAGTGGGGAATGGTGTAACCCCACAGGGTCAGAGTATTGAACATGGTGTTTGAACATTGTCTCTAAATGCCAGGTCTGTGTCACTACCAAAGGCAACTGGGGAGTTGCACTGACATGGGAAGTGCAGGGGCATCTCCTAGATGAAGAAAAGTAGGAAAAGGACCTAAGGCTGAGGAAAGATCATAGAATAATAGAATATCCTGAGACAGAGGAAGCCCACTGGGAGGAAAATTGAGTCCAACTACTGGCTCCACACAGGAACATCCAAAAACCAGATTCTATGCCTGGAAGCATTGTCCAGACATTTCTTAAGAACTGGCAGTGTGGGTCTGCAATCACTGCCCTCGTGCTCGACCGCCCTCTGGTGAAGAACCTCTTTCTGATATCCAACCTGACCCTCCCCTGTTGCAGCTCCATGCTCTTAAGATGAGAAATTATTGGAGCCCTGAAGAATTAGCATGGAGACACCGTATCAGACGGCAAAGGACGACAGCCAAAGGGGCTGCAAGGTAAATGGCACAAAACACTTATTTTAATCGTTTGCATTCTGAGCAAGACTTCTCAACCCATCTATCTCTTCATGGTGCTTCCTGTCCTCATCCCTGCTGGAACACTTCTTCCAGACAGTGTCATGGAAAGTAAATAATGGCTTTCAAATTTAGGGCTGGTTGTGTTTCTGCTCAAGATTTAATAGCTATTTTATGACCTTCTCAGTATCATGGTCATTTTCACTCTCTCTCTAACACACACACAAGCTTTGCAATTCTAAAATCTACCTCCCAAAATTATTCTGACTTTTTTCTTTTGTGAAACAGATTTTATTCACCTTTTCATAAAAAATAACAAGAGATCTTTAGTGGTTTTACCTTTTCTGCATTTTCCTGTGTTTATGGATTGGCGTTTTTTCACAGAAAAAAATAGCTAAGAAATGGAAATACTATCTGGAATACAATTATAATTACTGTTGTTGCTCAAGTACTTTAAAAACAAATAAACCTTGCATACTTCACAATAATTTTGTCACATTGTGCTTAAACATCTCCCAAACTTCTAGTTAAACTGCAAACTTAGCTTTCTATTTGTCATTCTCTACAGTCTCTGCTTGTGTTCAAACCAGATGTAAGCTGTTCAGAGGATACATTTGTTTTCGATGAGTGATTTCAAAAAATACGAATCTGCATTTCCCACTTAGCATTAAGCTGCCTTTCAAAGATAGCCAACAGCAACTTTTTGAACATGTTTTCCTATTTCCCTGAAATTATAACTGAATGAAGTGATGTGGCTTTGAGAAGCTGGACATAAATAATGGACAACGATGACATAATCTGAAAGTCATGGTTAGAAAAGACCAAAACCAATACTGAAGTAAAGACTGATGGAGCCTCACGCATCCGTTTAAGCCATAAGACACTAAAATAATTCTCTTTCTCATGTGAAATACATTCCCCTTTCAGAATTTTTTTTAAATCTGTGGAGACCTTGAATCCCAGCTCAGAAAATAAAAAATAAAAAGTCCGAAAAATGGTGTCGTTTCTAGAGTACTTAAGTCAACAGAACTCCTTCTGTTTCCGAATGACTAAGGGAAATCCCACCAGCCATCATGAAAGGAGCATTAGGTTCACCGTACAAATCACTCACTTCAGGTTTGGAGCCTGGCTGTCTTATACCATACAAAACACGATGCAGATTGAACATGAGCAGGAACAAGCTGTATCCTCAAATGCAAATTACTCCAACTATTTTAGTCTGTAGAGTTATTTTAAGCTTTTAACAGTGTAAATCAGAATGCTGCTAATTATAGTCTAAACCAAATTTTATCTTCTTTTTTTCATTTTATGCTAGGTTACACATGAGAGGAATTGCATGCAGAGTGACATCATTATAAATTTCATTCTCCTTATTATGACAAAGTCACACATTTACAGCAGAAAGCAATTCAGAAATAGTTCTTAGATTTTTTTGAGTAACAGTAACATTTATTTTCCCATTACTATTGCCATAAGAGTATTGTCCAGAAGACTACTGGCTCTAACACTGTCCTTCTATAAAAACATATTCATAATTAAAAATTCCAAAGCAATGTTGCACCCATCCTACTGTCTATGCTGTGATACAATCTGTTGGTATTTAAAGACTTTCTTTGAGGGATCAAAGATAATTTCTTTGTGAGGTTAATTGTTATTCATAGCAGTAAACCTTAAAGAACAGCCGAATGGATATTACTGTTCTCTCCTGTCAAATCAGAGATAGTACAGTTTTACTTTTCAAAAAGACAGTCTGGTGAAGACTGAAAAACCGATGGCTTCTTCCACATGTGCTGCAGCTCTAGATGGCAGTCAGCAATACCACTGTTCCATAACATAGAGGAGACTTTTCTCAACACCGCGTAACGCAAACATTCTTTTACCATCACTTCTCCGTGTCTCCTAGTTTACACACTAAATGACTTTGTCTTATGTTTTCTTCTTCATTGGAGGGTACAAACAGGAATGGAAAGGCAGGTGGGTCACATTCTCTACAATTTGAAGACTTTTACAGAAAATTCTCTCCTACACATGGAATGTTTCCCCAGGAGATTTCTGACCTCCTGCCCTAACTATTCAAACAGAAGAATATGAAAGAAGAGATCAGATGGGCTGCTCAGCAAGCCAGGGGCAGAGACCTTGCAGAAAAAGCTGGAAGACCCTACATCTCCTGAACCCTACCACAATGCCCTTCCAAAGCCCTTCCTTGCCTCTAGCCTGCACTGTGTGTACTTTCCTTCTCAGGGATGTACTCCAAAAACCTTCAAGTTCATAGCACCTCTTGTGCATCAATTCCACAGGCTCTTTTTTCTCTGGTAACAAGAGTCTGAAGCAAACAGATAAACGATGACGAGCCTCAGAAGGAGGTGATGGCACCTCTGGGATTTTTCAGGCTTGCTACCCGCTGTAAAACTCCATGAAAATGAAAGCTGAACTTGAAACCTGGAATATGCAGGGCAGGGATGAGAGCACAGGGTAAAAAGCCCACAGGATTTATGCATAGTCATGTCAAAATGAAATTAAGCCAGAATTTGATATGCTTATTAAACTATAAAAGACATTTACAGAAAACATTGAACAGCATTATAAAGACTTCGGAGTGAGTGAGAGAGTGTTGTGGTTTGGTCACAAATGCATCACTCACCTGGGGGCCAGGAGGCCCTGCAGAGCAACGTGACTCAGGCAGAGAGAAAGCCTGTGTTGTCTGGAGCACTTGACACAATTCCTCCACGTCCAAATCAAGCAGTTTCTATGTAAGATAAAATGTACCAGTGAGCATTTACAGAGAAGGAGAAATACACCAACAGCCACTACAGCCTGAAGAGCACTTATTCACTGCCTCAGGGAGAAGCCTGTGATTTGTCACAAGGTTATCTTCATGGATGCTTCAACATTATCACTTTCAGCATGGTGTTCTGTCCCACATTTCCTCCTCCTTTTCCAGGCACACGCTGCAGCTGGGCTATCGCGTCCCCCCTAAGCTGGCATGGGACCCAGTGCTATTCTTAGCCTTCACCCTGCTCCTTCCATCACGCTTCACAAGTGGCAACTCCTCTCCAAAAATAGCAGCTTTGCTCTAATAATACGGCCTGCACTCAGCAGGGATATGGACATTGAGAATTTCACTCCAGTAGATATCAGCCAGACATTCATTCACTGCTGACCAGAGGCAATGTCCTTAAAGATCAATGGATCTCTAATCATGTGACCTTAAAATTAGGCTTGCCTGAGTAAACTGGTATGTTTATGTCCTATCAGAAAATTTATCTACCTCCCCTGGATATAAAAACAAACACTGAGGCAGAAACACTGGGTTAATAAAGCTGCTCTACACTGTCCAAGTGAAAAGCCATTTTCCAGAAAAAATCCAACTAGAAACTACAAAAAAAAAGAGTATTCACAGTGAATTCACACAGCCCCCACTTTCTTAGTAACCACTAATTTTTATTTTATTTTATTTTATTTTATTTTATTTTATTTTATTTTATTTTATTTTTAATGAGGAGATAGTGCCAGGAGCAGTTTTATATTCAAAATATTCTCTGGAATATTTGGTCCTGGTCCCAACCTCATCCTCACTGAGAGACCTGAAGCAGTATATCACGTTTCCTAAGGGCATCTTTTCTCTGGGTCTCCTTCCCCAGGAAACTATGGCACAGGCAGTATAGGGCTAGGAAGGGGATGAGAAAGGGAGAAGCAATTAGATTTTGGGCTGAGGAAATTATACACTGAGCTCAATCCCATTATCTCTGAAGACAACAGGGGATTTTATGCTGTACTTTTTCCTGGATTAGTTCTCATAAGAATTTTTTTCTAATCACTACTTACATAATGCTTGCAATAATTGTTATATTTACATATGGTAAATGAAGAGTAGAATTAATAAATAAGAATTACTAGCAGGTGGAAAAATTCATTATGTTAGGATGGAAAACATATTGGAGGTAACACACCCCAGCAATAAATGCAAGTGGTCAAACTGCTATATCACATACCCACTGTATATCATGTGCTATGTTAACATGTATAGATGGACACATATCATATAGAACAGGAATATCCATATGTGTGAGGGAAAACTCCATACCAACTACTCAAATACACCTTTCATTTTTGCAAAATGGTGGGAATAGGTTGCACAGAAGGATTTGGGGACCCTGATTTCACAAAGGCAAATGTGATGAAAATTAAGACATCTGTATAGCATACACTCTGAAATCATGGTGTAGGATGGGACATTGCCATTCTGATCATGATTCATTGCATTTACATTTCCTTCTGTTCAGGATTGCCTTGCTCTAGGAAAGCAATAGAGCCCTACCAACACAGCCAGAGGTGTCTGCTGAGTGACAGCATGAAGAAGTACTTAAAGAGGACACATCAGTCTTTATCAAACATCAGAATTCACATAAGAAGAAGAGGCAGGACCCTCAGCCACACTTACAGAGCTCCAGTCACGCTTGAAGTGTGGTGGTGGGAACATGGGCGGCGGCGGTGGGATGAGGAGGCAGCAGGCTCTGTGGGTAGGCTGCTTCTTCTGTTCCAAACAAGGGAGATCTGTTCAATACAAACACTCATCCATTGTCTTGAACACCACAAATATTTCTCACAGAAAGTGACCTTCCATTCCACAGCACTTTTCTACATCCCGTGTCCACTGAAGCACTGTAATCCAAGCAAAAATTTCAGATTCCATGCAGTCCCTAAAATCTACAATGTCCTTCATATGCTGAAGGCCATGCCAAGTCCTAAACTCAATGTGGCTATGACATAGGCTGACTTTCATAGAACCATAGAATCTCCAAGGTTGGAAAAGACATCCGAGATCATCCAAACCAACCATCCACCTTTCACCAGTATTTCCCACTAAACCATGTCCCAGTACAACATTGTCTTGAACACCTCCAGGGATGGTGCCTCTACGACCTCCCAGGGCAGCATGTTCCATCATCCAACCACTCTTTTGGAGAACAATTTTTTCCGAGTGTCCTACTTGAATCTCCCCTGGTGCAAGCTGAGGCCATTCCTCCTAGTCCTCTCACTAGGTACACAGGAGAAGAGGCCAAACCCCACCTTCCCACAGCCTCCCTTAAGGCAGTTGTAGAGAATGATAAGGTCTCCCCCAAGCCTCCCCTTCTCCAGACTGAACAATCCCAGTTCCCTCAGCCACTCCTCACAAGACGTGCTCCAGAACCCTCACAGCTTCATTGCCCTTCTCTGAACACACTCCAGGTCCTCAGTGTCTCCTTTGCAGTGAGGGTCCAAAAACTGAACATGGTAGTCAAAGTACAGCTTCATTGAAAAATATCAGATAACCATTGTTAGAAAATAAATATTTCTTTCACTCTCTCTCACTCTTTCTCTTTTCCGTTGTAAAAGTCTATTAGAAATGGCATTTTCTTGTTCCCACCAAATGCAGTAAATATTTCTTTGTGTCTGTTGGCTTTTCCTCTGAACACTAGCAGCCAGAATGAGTGTCTGCAAAGTGAGGGGTGGCAGGAAGCCAGATACTGTAGGAAGAGAAGCCTATGGTGAAGTATCTGGTATTAATAGAAAATTTCCAAATTAAGTTTCTAGGAAGATAAACTTGGCAAAATTGTTAGATTTGTGTGCAAATCGGTTGCAGGCTGGTTTTTAGTCACATCTTAGAGTAAGACAGATTTCTCTAAGGAACAGAGATAAGCCTAGGTTTTCAAATGTCTCAGAAAATCTATTACATCATGTTCTGCAACTCCACACTCATCTGGGCAGCATTTCCCCTGATGCACAGAAAACAGCTGCCCAGGTGAGTGTGGTTGTTAAGACCTCAGAGTGGCTGCCCAAGCAGCAGCTCAGATGCTTTCCTGTCTCCTCTGGTTTCTGTAACAGCCCCATTGTCTATGTCAGGGTAGCTACTGTAGCCCAGAGATATAGTGGATGCCCTGATCCTGGAGACTTCCAAGGCAAGGCTGGATCAGACCCTGGACAATCTGTTTTAGCTGTGCTTGTCCTGGTTCACTGAAGGGCAGCTGGACTAGCTGGCCTTTAAAGGTCCTTTCCAACTTACAATTCTGTATCATATCTTGCCTGTACAACAATCTGTGCACAGGGTCCAAGGGAATGCACTTCATAAATTTCGTTTCATTTATCTTTCTCAACAAGAACACTTATCACAAAGTGTCATGGCTTTCCTTTCTCCAGAAAATAAATAAATAAACTAACAACAACAACAAAATTTCTACTGGCACCAGACTCTTCAGAAGTGATTTCTGCACAGAATTTTTTTCTCTAACAAAACTATTGGAGATGATACCCTAGAGAGGTGAGTCAACACCCAGAAGGTTCACAATGAAGACTCTTCCTGAACTTTTCCTACCAAGTTTGAACTCAACAGAAAGCTTCAGTTCATGCACACAATAAAATACAGAGTTAAAAGTCCATATTATCTGACCCTGAATTCAAAGCTACAATGGGTAGCTTATAATCTAAAAAAGCATAAAATTTGATAATGATGTTATCTTAGCTTACATATCGATATCATGCTGTTTCTTAGTAATATCTCATTCCATGGTCTAGCTCAATTTCAATGATTTTATTACCATTCAACGTGAATAAGAATACCAAAGCAAGTCTGATACGGCTACATCTATAGTTTAAACCATATACTTACCATGTTCTCATGAGTAAAGTCAAGTTCTGGGTTATAAAATATTGGGATTTTCCTTTCCTGGGAAGCCAAGTTGGGAACATTTTTTTGGAACATTTTTTATTACGAAAACCACTACAGCTAATTAAATTGGTAGCATGATATCTGTTGCTTTCCTTGTTAGGTTTGCAGGCTCTAAGCAAACGCAACATATATCATTAGGCTCCAGGTCAGCTTTGTTTGCTAAATACAGCTTCATATCACCCTAGTCCCCATCAGCGGAAAAAATCTCAGCCCAAGAATAGGGCTGTCAGTTTTCAGTGAAACGCAAAGGCCCTGCCTACACAGGGAGTTTGTTTACGCATCTTGTATGGAAAATGCCCTTCCAACATCTTTGACACCAAAGAAAGTATTCAATAAGAGAAGGAAGGCAAAACAAAAATAACTTATTTGTACTTGTCTAAATGGCAGTTGGTTTCAGAGAGCATAACAATTAAAATAATCAGCTTTAAAATAGAAAGTCTTAAGCATTTTCAAACTAAAATTATTTTTAGTGATCAGGAAATATTCAAGAAAGTGACTACGTCAATCTCTTGATCTATATGTAGTGGCTGCTTCAAGAAATAAGGTATTTTAGAAGGACTGTTGCATTGTTTCACTGTGTTCTTGCAGGCTGCTTGCTTATGGTGCTAGCTGGAAGACAAAAGCTGTGATGCGAGACTCAGAGATGAGAGGGGCACTCCCCCAGCAGTGCCCCCCAGAGCAGGGCCTGTACAAGGTCCCCACGCCCTCCCAGGGCTGATCCTAGAGCTAACCTAACATTGTAAACCCCCATGGCTACAAAGAGGTACTAGAGAGAAGTGCTGCACCAGGTTCAGCACAGATTTACGGGATTCCATTGCAATAAATAGTAAGCAAACTGGGAAAGTGACTTCTGTGCTACAACTGTGAAGGTGTAGGCTTGCTGGAGCAAGGACAATGGCAGGATATAAGGGCACGGCACGAAAAAAATATTTAACGTGTGCTTCCCTTCCTATTTGCAGCCACATTCGTCTCACAAACCCCGACCAGAAGCTGAGCTGCTTTCCAAAGTCGTGTCCCCAATAGCAGTGCAGTAGCCTGCGGGTTCACTGGCTGGCAGGGCCTGCCCTCTGGAGACCTCTGGCCACTGATACCCTGCCACAGGTGTTTCCCCACTTGGATGGTGGACAGAAGTAATAATAACCAAGCTGGGAGATGACTTAGTTTATGAATGTGGGCTTTTCCAGCTGAAAGTGAGACCTCCATCTGCTTTGCTGCTGTTCATTGAGGCTCCCCTCAGCCTCCTTGCAAGGACAGCAGCTCGCCACAGGCAGCAGCCATCAGATGTCATCCTATGTATCTACTGCAAGGTGACCACCTCTTCCCTTTGACATCCGGAAAGGTTAAGGGCTGCCAAAGTGCCTGCTCCCAGGGCAGGGAGCAGCACAAGATGGCACAGGTGAAGGTGGGCAGGTAGAGCTGTGGAGCTTCAGACATGAGCTCACGTCTGGAGCTGGGTCAGACAGCTGGGTTCAGGAACAGGTTACATCTCTCTTGCATCTCTCAGTGTCTTCATGAACATAAGCCTTATGGCCTAAACACACCCTTTCCCATGTATCAGGTGATGTAAATACAACAATTAAATACAGCAAGTCTACAGCTTATACACCGATATCTGTGCGGGGGAGGTGCTGCAGGAGCTGCAGGATGAAGCTATCTCCCTATCCCTTTGATGGAACATTAAATACTCCAGCAACTGATAGAAATAGGAAGATACTCCGTGTCAGAAATCCTAACCCCCCCAAGGTGGCTGCCAGCTGTGGCAGAGCTTACAGGGCCTCTCACCAGCTGACGAACAGCCAGAAGCTGTCATAATTAATAAATACATGGAGATGTTTAAAATGAGCCGGCGCTCAAAAAAAAAAACAAAAATACTTGCAGATAGCACAGACCTTGGCACGCTGCCTAATCTGTATTCACTCAGTTGGGTTTGCTTCTATTGGCTTCCATTTGCTCAAGTCCAGGGCTCTAGACGCTGCTCAGAGATGCTGGCAGCTCTATGTGCTCCTTTTCTGTGTATGAGAAATTGAGGCACTGAGAAGTTAAGCAGCTGCCCCAGGGTTGTGGAACCGGAATGAGATTTTCAGTCCTGTAAATCACAATACTTCACCCCAATCATTTTATGAATCTATTACAAAACTCATTTTCTTGACACTCTAGAATGATGCTACAAATATATCGAGTATTAAAGTCTAAGAGCTTAGTTGCATGCTTGGATAAATATATTCTGTCAAAAATGGGTAATGGCTGCTTTTCTCTCCCCCTCCCCCCCACTTTGTCAGACCTCTTTTGCACTCTTCCTAGATCCATCTTTTCCCTAGATCTATCTTCTATTCCAAATCCTCTTTTCTCATTACAGCTGTGTGCATACAAAGATCATTCCCCTGATATCCTTTCCATTGAAGAGATGATTCCTCAGAGAAGGGAGGAAGCACGACATTTAGGATGGTTTCTGTCAATTCCTATTGACTTTTTCTCCCTCTCCTATTCCTGATTCTTCTCACAGAATTCCCCCTGAGGGCTGAAAGGGCTTTTCCCATTTCCTTCTACCTACTATGCTACAGTATGAAAGTTAGCAAATCCTTCCATGATAAAAATTGCACTGATCTATAAAACACACTTTCCATTTTAATCATTACAGTACACTATAAATTTCCTTTCTTTGTGCATATGTCTCATCCATATGGTTTCCACGCTGCCCTGTGTGCCCAGCACTGCCAGCACTGTGCCAGCTCCTGCCCCAGGTGGCAGGACTTGTTCACCACAGACAAGTCTGTGCTGCTATCTCCAGGGGAACTTCTGCAGCCTGAAGCCAGACACCTGCCTCACTTGTAACGCAAGGCCTGTCCCACAGAAATAAAATGGAACTGGCCACCAGCTTGTCCCATCTGTCTGCACTTTGGGAGTCCTGATTTGGTATTTCAGGATGGTCATCAGCCCACCACTAGGAGCCAGCTACGCTGACCTTTACATTAAACCAGGGTGAAGTAGGAACACCTGGTCCTTTGACCTGAACATCTGCACTTCCTGCAGTAAACGAAATTCATGACGCTCATTTGAAGAAGCATATAACTGAGCCCTTTCTTTTTATTTGCATTTAAGTCAATTACTTATTTATTTATTTACAATCTGTGCGTCTTTCCATTCAGTAATCTAGATTCAGAGAGATTGTTCCCAGTGAAATAGGGAGCTCCCTTTCTCTGGGAAAGCAGAGGAAAAAGGCAGAGAAGGCATTAGGAATACTGCCAGCCACATTCAGTCCCATTTCATTCCTTTAAATTAATCAACTATACTTTTTTCATAGGGCTTTGTTTTGATATTGATCACAGGAAAAAATTCAATCAAGTGATACATTTGTATGACGCGTAAAAGGAAGTTCGGTTCAGAAGAAGCACTGATGAAGAGATAATGCTCTTCTCCAGCTCCTGGAGGTGTATCAAATACACAACAGTATATTGCAATAGTGGAGGCACTCAGTTGTCCTGCTCAAGTGTACTGTGCAGGAACCTCAGCAGAGCAGAGCTCTGAAAAATAATGAAGGACATTATAAACTCAGTGATACAATGGATATAAAACGAAGCCTCCTGCCTCTGAGGGGCTTCTCTGTTACAATGAATCACAGCCACGTGCCTAAGCGTGCTGTAATGTTACACTATTAATCCCTGAAGCACTTTCCCTGAGATGATGCTTCAGCACCAGGAGAATCACTGTTTGGCGCTGACATCACATTCAAAATACTTCTAGGAGCAACAATGCACTGTTGCCTGAGTCTGATGGAACTACAAAACAGAGAAGGCAGCAAAATAGAAAATGATCCAGACTATTATTCACATTTGCATTTCTCCCTGCTAGTTGTTCATTTCTGTTTTACAGTTACCAGCTTGTGATGTGAACACTTACATTTGTGATCTAATGCTATAGAAAGACATGTGAGGACTGAAATGAAAGTAGTTTCAGCCCAGAGGTTTTCAGATGCACTTGGAATATAGTTATATGCATTCTTCCAATTATAGGAAAGACAAACCACTGCTGAGGAACATCCTTACTGTTGATTGTGGTTAGTTTTAGAGTTTGCAAGTATAATACTGGAATCCGTTCTTTAAAGGCAAAATTACATCTTGGTGTCAGATGAAAATCAGCTGCAAGTCAAGGGCTGTAGGCATACACTACTGCTGTCTGAAAGATATTTGGGCAGAAAACAAGCGTGCCAGCCCCAAGCACACTCCCTACCTTGACGCTATACCACCCTGAGCATTAAACCTTTACACACAGCACTACTGCTATAAAGAACTTCTCCTTATCTGCAATTATTGTTATCCTAGCTCCACAGGTGCATATTTAGGGACTCAAAGGGTTTTTGTAGCTCCCTGCTACCACTGGTAGAACCAGTGCTGACAACCTCAGGCGATGCACTTCCCTACTCCTCTCCTATTACGTGGCCACCAGAGATATGAACTTCCCTCCTTGGAAGGGTCTATTTCCTAGGCTGTTTTTTTTTTTTTTTTAATTATTATTATTATTTTTTTTTTATGATGATTGATAACCAATTTAAATGTCATCTCTAGGCACTGAAGTGTACTCAACAGGAGAAAAGCACTGCATGGGAAAGACCAGGCCACACAAACAATGGAGATGTGAACTTTGTGTTTGTCTGGCTGGAGTCTACCAGTTTCAAGGCAAGGTAAAGCCCTTTGAAACAATTTTTGAAGACTAATTACTTACATCTTATTGCAGGTCCATTTGGAACATATCACAGAAAATAAGTTTTGATGGTTTCTGTACCATGGCGTTAATTAATATCAACTTTGTGGAAAAATCCTACCCCACAAAATAGAGATGATAACAAATGAAAATGCTCTTCAGAATTGCTGAGAACTCAGCAGAAAAACGTACCAGTTCCTAGAGGTCTGACAGATGGATTTCATTGGTTTTTTTAAGGAATGTCTTTTTTCAAGCATTAGGCTTCCCTAGATGCAATCCTAAAAGCAATCTGAAAGGACTGCAGAAATCTAATGGCTACGTTATTAAATGCTATAGGGCTTTTCCCCAGAGGATAACTGCACTGGCCCAAACTGGCCCTCAGAATCTTATTATTCAAGTATTTCTAAATGAATGGTCTCTTCAAACCATTGGGGGTGAAATACGTGTTAGTTCTGTGTATTTCAAAAGGTTTTCTTAAACAAAACAGAACAAAGACCAACATAGGTGAAATCACTCATATCAGTACTGCAGTTCCGTCCAGAAATCTGTTGTCCTGCACATGCTGTCCTGCTGATCGTTGTTCCCTCTCAGAATCATAGAATCATCAAGGTTGGAAGAGACCACTAAGATCATTTAGTCCAACACCAGTCCTTCACCACTGTGCCCACTAACCATGTCTCTCGGTGCCACAGATACCTTGAGTGTAAACCACTTGACTGCGGTCACACAGAAATGAGAGAGAAGGAGAGAGAAAGATTGTGCACCTTTAAATCTGTGTCTAAAGATGATTTTATGTATGGTTTTGGAACGTGGAGGCTGTCTGGGTGTCAGAAACACTGGGAAGATCTGAAGGCTAAACTGACATCTACCTACAAGTCTCGCATGAACCATCCCAAATCTGACATAAAAGGAACCTAGGATTTTAGTTAGCATCTTTTGGCTATAAGTACTCTGCCACAACATGGTGAGAGTTCCTCCAAGAAGAAATGGAGATGGAGATCTTGTTTCCCTTCTCCTCAGAATGTGGGTAGAGGGGACTCTCACTGACCACACTGTAAAACCTGCTAAATGGGATTTCCAGTGCCCTGGCTCAGCTGACAACTAATTTGTTTTGCCTTTGCCTAGCAGGGATTTTCCATGCAGCGGACTCTTGTTTGCTATGTGAGCCATCCGAATATTTGTTAGTGTCACAGCCAGAGCCAGATGATGTTTATTCTGCTAACATCCAGTCGGGCTCCAGCAGCACTCATTGAGGTCAGGGTTTTATTTATAGAAGCAGATATACATTGAGATTCATTTTCTTTCCCTTGCTGCAATCCACCTAAGATCATCAAAAATAGAAAGAACCATGCAGACGTGCAAGTAATACATTAATTGGGCCAGGTCCTCCAGCAGCACGCATTAGTGCAGCACCAAACCAGTGGGAGAAAAAGCATTTTATTGTGGCTCAGGCTCTTCTCTATTATTTCTCATAGGGAAGGGCATAAAACAAGAAATAATAAAGCAAAAGCCACCAAGCAAGAAATACGCCCCATATCTGCAAGGCAAGTTGTTACTTTCTCCTACGCTCTCAGTGACTGGGATGTGTGAGAAGCAGAGTGCAGGTCCGAAGGAGGCAAAGCAACAAGACTTAAAGCGATTTACCTGCTGAGAGTGAGAAGGCATTGTCAGCGTAGGGGCTGTGAGAGAAAGCCCAGCAGGAGAGAAGCTGCAGGTACAGTCCCCAGGCAGTCGGGCTGAGGGTGGACATGGTGCCAGCTGTGGGCACGGCGAGCTGCGGGCTCTGCTCTGCCTCCTGCTCGCTTCCTCTTCCTCGCTGGCCGCGCTTCTGTGCCGCTGTGTGCTGTGTGTGTGCACGGCTCTCGCCCGCTCCCTCTCTCTCGCCGTGCCTTCAGGAAGAAGGAATGCCAACCATTTCCCATTCACTCTTCTCCTTACACTAGGCATGGTTATATTTAACTCTCACGCTGGATCAGTTGCCCCCATTGTGGATGTAAGCTGCTAAAGCGGTGGCGGGGGGGATTCTGTTTGGGTCACAGAAGCAAAAAGGGCACTTTGGATGATAACAATAACGAGCTGGAAAGGGAGAGATTATAAACTGGACTATAAACAGCACCCGTTGGTGCCGTCAACCAGACACCGATGTCGGGAGGGCTAAAATCTGATCATCTTCTACAGGTCACTAATTGCCTTAATGAGCGAGATGAGCAGTGATGTGATGCATTTACGGCTGGCGGTGCTTTGCACTCGCTCACACAGCACACAGAGCTGAGGGATCCCACCGCCAGTCTGCAGCCACAGAGCAGATCTGCATTTAATGTTAGAAGTCAAAGCACCAGCATCCCTGCTAGTGATGCACTGTGTGACTGCGAGGAGTGCACTGACAGTGTGCAGCAGGTGAGAGAAACAATGTGAGCGTCACTATGGGGCAGCTGAAACACAGTCAGCTCTGGAGCAATGGCAGCACTGCTGGAGGAAAACAAACCTCAACTTGTTACCTGCATGACAGCCTGGGGTCTCTGTGCCTTGCTCCAGCCAGCAAGGCTTTGCAAAGAAGCTTCTTCAATGGGAATAACTAACACAGGCTAGAAGATGCAAGAACAGTGGAAAACAAATCCTTGAAAATGTAAAATGTCACCATTTTATCAAAAGATTCACTTCTGAAAATGTTTGACCAGCTCAACGCTCATTCAAAGCAATGGCTGAGTAATTTCAAATCCTACTGAAATCCTCCTCCAGTCTTCTAGAAAGTGAAAATGTGGTAGAAGTTTGTAGTACAAAATACACTGCTTGAAAAGGAAACTAATCAATCCAGTAATACCATGAATCATAGAATCACAGAATCACTCAGGTTGGAAAAGACTTTAAGGATCATTGAGTCCAACCACAACCTAACCATACTACCCTAACAACCCTCCACTAAATCATGTCCCTGAGCACCACATCCAAACGGTTTTTAAACACATCCAGGGATAGTGACTCAACCACCTCCCTGGGGAGACTATTTCAGTGCTTAACAACCCATTTTGTAAAGAAGCGTTTCCTGAAATCCAGCCTAAACTTACCCTGGTGCAACTTAAGGCCATTTCCCCTCATCTTATCACCTGGCACCAGTGAGAAGAGATAGACCCTGCTCTTGCTGTAAGCACCTTTCAGATACTGGAAGAGAGAACCAAGATCAGGCAGTAGTACACATGTTTTCCCCCTCTTCCATCCCCTGTTATCATCTTGTGTTCTCTGATCTCTGAAATGCATGATTAAGTAAAAATAATAATAATAAAAAATCAGTGACATATCTCAAAAAGAATAGTGCAAGGATTTCTATCACAAACCACATCCACCCTTGTGATTGCATAAAATAAGGTAGGAACAAGGCAAATACCTCTTCCTCACAAGGATGAATGCTTTCCTGACATGGCCAGAAGCGATACAGAAAACCAGAGCTGCTGCTGAGCTCCAAAGTCAACTTTGCAGTCATGTTTTTACCAAAAAATTTCCATCCATCTGTTTTTCAGCAGAGAACCCTGATTGAAAAATAGATGTTTTGTCCGCATTCTTCTCTCTTTTGGCTTAACATCTTCACCACTCCAAAGTCTGAGTCTGCTTTACTTGAACCGGCTCAGCCAGTGCCAGATTTCCTTCTGTAGGCACACAGCCGAGGCAAGCGTCACCTTCCAAAACAGAACCTGTAAGGAGACGTTCAGATTTAGATTTGAAGATATCTCTTCATCATGATATAGCTGTAGGTTAGTTTTTAGGGGAACTACCGTGAGATCATCAGATAGAAGAGCCCTTGCTGCCATCAGCAGGTGCAGGTGCTGGTGCTTTGGTTTTAAGGCATCAGTCTTACTAGCTGAATCTGCTGGCAAAGCTGCTGATGGTTTCAGCAGGAGAAGAATGAAGTTGATTGGAAATGAAGCAGAGAGCAGCTATGGGCTTTTTGGTTTTGACTTTGTGCTAACTGGTGCTCCAAGCCAGATGACAAGGACGCACCTCTGGTTACAGGGCTGCTTCCTGGCCTCTGGGGTGCTGGCTCACGTGACAGAGATGATCCCAAGGAGGGGAAGTGTCACATAGCAGTGTGTCTTACACAGTGTGAGAAGCTTGGCAGACACGTGCTTTCCATCCCCTGAGCTATCTATCCTCTGTGAACCTGCTCAGTCAAGCAGTCCATGCCTCCAGCTATTCCCGTGGGCTCACGAAGTCAACAGAAAGCTTCTGCTCTGTTCAGAGGGAGCTGCATGATGCAGTGAAGGCCAACGCTCTGAGAACCGAAATCCTTGTCTCTATCAGGCAAATAGTAATTAATAATTTTTGTGTCATCCTTTTATATTCACTGCAGCTGCTATCAGTGGTGTTGTGAAAATCCACATTAATACGATTACCATGATGTAACCCCTAGGATCCTACAAAATTTTTGAATAAAATTAAAAAGAATCTTATTTTTTTTTTCATGGAATTATTCAGTCATTAAGAAAAAAGGAGTGTGCACGTGATTTGTACTTGCGTCTCCCCTAGAATTGTTGTTTTAATACCAGGAGTGCTCATCAAACAGACCACAATGTTTTCAGTAGGATTTCTGTTTCAGATGCCACTAGCTTAAGAAAGAAACACGGGACAGAGTTGACACCTTGCAGTGTCCAAGCCTTGTGAGATAACAAGCTGGCCTAAAGTGAGAACAAAGTTTGGAGGACTTGGCTTAAAAGTCTTTCAATGGTAGGAATCCCAGAAGCCAAAATCATCTCTGATCTGACATTCAAAGAAATGGAATGCCAACTGTCATTACAGGGAATCAACTACAGTTTTAAATACCCTATTTTTAGTAGGTGCCACAATAGCTAATAAAATGTCAAAAGCCAACTGGCATTTACATGTATATATATTTCTAAAGCCTGACCTGTTTACCTTCTCTTGCTTGATCTTTTCAGCCCAGAGACGAGCCCTTACAAATGGATGGAAGATCCTGTGGATCTACCATGTAAATCGCATTTATGGACCTCTCCCTTCTGTGCAAGAATAAAATGAATACTTGTTCAAAGGAAAGCTGCTTCTCAGTCCCATCCACTTTCTGTTGGCAGATCCTTCGTCAGTAAAGGAAAATGCAGGTAGTTCATATAAAATATCATTAAACTCAGGCTTCCGAATGAGCACAGTTCTATCAAGAGGGAAAAAGATAACTGAGGATTTCCAGTTCAAAAGACTCAACACTCTTCTGCTGAGTGGGCCAAAGGTAAAACAGCAACCCAGTGTTATTCCAATAATTCAATAATGTTATGTCTGCAAAGTAGTACAGAAGAATTCTGCTCATTCAATTAGCGTGGGAGATGGAAAAGATTCTTTATAATTATGTTTTCCTTGCAAAACCTGTTAGTTATTTAGCAACAATAGTTTTTTCACAATAAAAACATCTGCTCAGGTTCACACATCTGCACTGTTTATGCCTAACATTTGGATTTAGTACTTGCACAACAGAGCTAACATTACATGCTGTTATCTACGAGTACAAAGGCAACAGCTGAGGCAAACAGACTGTAAACACTCAGAAACAAAGAATGCCTTCATAATTTCCTTGCTGATGAATTTAAATTTAATACTGAAGCCTGTATAGGAACAGACCCTCAAACTACAATGGAGAAAACTCAGCCAAGCTCTGACTTCGCAGCTCCCCTGTGCCACTCAGCCAGCCAGGTACCACATCCCCGTGCAGCTGGCACCAGCAAGTCTTGATGTGAGCCACTGCATGAGTGCATCCTAAGGGCAGCACATTGGTGCCTAGCAACTTCCTACAGCACTGAAGAGATATCATTAAGTATTAAATGATAGTGCCAACTATTTTCCATCAAAGCTATGAGAAGAACCCCACTGTGCCCTTGTGTAACTTTGGAAGGCACAACAAAGGACAATTTTCAAACAATACTTAAGCTGCTGTCTTTTATAACAGGGCTTCCCTTCCACTTTCCTGTTTCATCTGCCTCTTAGCCTTTGTTTTTCAAATGGAAAGTCATTCAGCTTCTGCTGCGAAGTTGTATACAATTTTGTACAACAGCAGGGCTGTTCGAGGCAGAAATGTGTGCACACTTCACATGGCAGACATGCAGAAAAACATAGCTACAGTGCAAGAACCTGCTGTAAAAAAAATATACAGTCAGGAATCCCAAGGAGTTGCTGAATGTGTTGATCAAACCTACGGAAAGCATGATGGTTCCTCAGGATGTTCAGGTACAAGGTGAATATTTGGTGCCTGTATGTTCTCGTTGTGCTCTACCTACTGTGCAGGAGCAGACAGCTGTGCAGGACGTGTGCCACACCCAGTACTCCTTAGATGCGATGCAGTAATCACACAAGCATCCAGAGGAGACAGAAATAGTTTTCAGGGTAATTCTTCCATCATTTTTCATTAAAAAACAAAAACAAAAACAAAACCCACCAGAATTACTGCTTGCTGGCAGTGCAGCATCCTGATTTCTACACTGCACTGCAGAACTTTACATCATTAAGATGTAGGCAAACATGGAGCTGAACGCTGGGACGTGCACACCTTGGAAAATGTGCCTTAACATGGGCACCACAGCCCGCTGCAGGGGATCCCTACTGCATACTCAAGAAAAGATGTGGTCATCAGCACAGTAACATCAAATATCCAAGTGACACCAGTGAAGCTGCTCCTGAAGTCAGGCATGTGCCTGGGTGCCTGGCCAAATAAGGGCCTGAAAAAAACTTCAGATACTCTGCCTTTAAAATAGCATGATGCTGCGTTATCCAGTGGTTGGTTTTCCTCTCTTCTCGTAGATTCCTCTGGACACTAATTACTGAGGGATTCTGTGCCTTGCAGAACACCAAGCCAGCAGCAGAAAACAGCACTTCCTGCTTTAGCCAAAGGCCTGAGAAGAAATAACAGACTCATAGAATCACTGTGGTTGGAAAAGACATCCAAGATCATCCAGTCCAACTGTCCACCCACCACCAATATTTCCCCACTAAACCACGTCCCTTGGTACAACACAAATGTTTCTTGAACACTTCCAGGGACAATGGCAACCACCTCCCTGGACCTACATTATAAAACTGAAATGGGATAGAGAAATAGACCTCAGAAGAACAGCAGGAAGAAGTAGCAGGATGCGGCCAACCAGCGATGCTTTTTGTTTAAACAAACGGACGACCATAAACTCTGACTAAGATGCCATGCATAGCAAGCAGAGCTCCCATGAAGTATAAATGAGATTTCCCTGGCACAGCACTTGTTGGGTAGCCACCATCCACATTTTAAGTCTGTTGTTTCTGTACGGTGATCACTGATTTCCAAGGCTGCTAGGTCAGGCAGTGGGTATAGGAGCTTTGCCTTCATGTAGCGCTTCACATTTTGAAGCCCAAGCTGTGCACAAAGTGGTTGGGCACTGCACATTGCCTAGTCATTCTGGCACACCAGGATTGTCCTCTTCCAAATGCAGGATGCAGCTGAGCCTAATCAAACCAGACAAATGCATTTTCCAAGCTCCCTTTGCAGAATTAGGGAGCTATAATTAAGGCTATGCCAGTATTTCCATTTTAAAGTCCTGCATTTGAAGGTTCCGTAATTTGTATCACAAAGATCCATGCCAAGAGGCAGTTTGGCATACAGGGATAAAAACTTCTGAATAAAGTCAGCGCTTGAATAAATTCAGTAAAAAGGTCTCACTGATTTCAACTACACCTGAATTATAACCCAGTATTGTGGAGAGAGCAGGGTTAGGGCCTGGCTAATGAGGCTTTGGTACCTACACCACAGCCACGCCTGCTTGCTGCAAGGAGGATGTATTGCTTCAACTGAAACTCAAGGTGTGCCTTGATATACCAGCATCACCCAGGGCCAAGGTCTACAAAATGCCAGATACACACATTACCTTATGACAAGCATCAAGGAGACAGAAAGATGACAAGTTCTTTAAGCATTTCAAAAAAAATGTGCCAGTTTTTTATATATATATATATATATATATATATATTTCTAATGTGCCGATTTCATTAGAGAGAGACATTTACCCAGACAGTGTGGAGCTCTGGCTTGGACAAGTGCCTGAGTGTTTATTGGCAGTCGCCACTGTAGGTGCAAGGTGTATCACAGAACTGTAGGGGTTGGAAGGGACCTCTAGTTATCATCGAGTCCAACCCCCTGCCAAAGCAGCTCCCTAGCCCAGGTTGCACAGGTAGGCGTCCAGGCGGGTCTGGAACATCTCCAGAGAAGGAGACTCCACCACCTCTCTGTGCAGCCTGTGCCAGTGCTCCGTTACTGCACTGTGAAGAAGTTCCCACGCACATTTGTGCAGAGCTTCCTATGCTTCAGTTTGTGGCCATTTCTCCTCGTCCTATTGCCATGCACTGCTGAGAAGAGTCCAGCCTCGTCCCTTTGCCTCCCACTTCTTAGATATTTATAGATGTGGATCAGATCCCCTCTGAGTCTTCTTTTTTCAAGGCTGAACAGCCCCAGGTCTCTCAGCCTCTCCTCATGAGAGAGGTGCTCCACACCCCTTATCATCTTTGTAGCCCTCTGCTGGACTCTTCCGAGGAGGTCCCTGTCTGCACGTAGAGATGTGCAGACCTGCTGCAGCCACCACACAGAGGGCAGAAGGGCCTCCCCACCTGACAGTGTATTCTGGTTCTCAGGTAGGCTCATAGGTTACACCACACCTCATGCTGCAACAGAAATGCTCAGAAACACAGTGACTGGAGGCAAGAGACAAAAACTGGTGCTGCTGTATACATGTGGGGTGTATAAAGGCTTACATGATCCTTCCACTATTTCGTCATCTGGAAGCATAAGCAACACTACAATCCACAGGCAAGTCTCCCATCAGCTAGGTGCAAAGATAACGTTACTTGCACTCACGTCAGCAGCCCTTTATCCAGCTCTAGGTTGGCTGTTAATGCATTTAGTCAACTCCAAAACACAGGAACCATACTCCTGTCTTCAAAAGCATCCCTTCATTGCATCCCATTCAAAATCTGACCCAGAATGTCACACAATTACACAGGTTGTTGGAACTGACAGTTTAAGAAGTCAAAAAGGTCTAAATTAAACTGTTCTGTGCAACCTTTTCCGTAGCATTTCCTGATGTGTTCTCTGCCTTGAAAAGACAGAAGAAAACAAAAACTTTTTTTGGAGTATTAACTCAAGTAAGTCAATTGTCATTCTATTAATTTCTCTTACTTATTTCTGCACTATTTCAGGCAGCCTAGATATTCCTGGAAAGAACAGACACTGAAATCATTTCCATTTATATTAGGGTGTGCCATAATTAGCAGGAAGGGTCTGCTTTACTGTGGGCCTCTTTAAACTTTGACCATCTGGTTTCAATCAAACCACCAAAAGAAACAGAAAACAAGTCCCTCAGAATCACTGTTTCTCACTCATTACAGTACCCAGTTATAATTAAATAAGTCAGCAGTGCCAGTATGTAAACAAACTAAACCTGTTTGAAGCTGAGCATTTCAAGAGACCACAGAAACACATAACTCCACACATCACACTACCTCAGGAGGAAGTTCACTTGTTCCCCGTTTCCAATGACCTGGCAATTCTTTTTTTTGTTTCAGCTGATTAAGTGTGGTTCCTCAGTTAATTACCCATAATGCTTTTCTTGTACCACCTGTAGGTCACAGGTTCCTGACAGACCCCTTCAGTGCATGCTGGTGTCTTCTCTTTATAGAGCACAAGTGCTGCTGGCTGAACCACTGGGTTTCCTCCCCTACCTAAGTAGGTACCCACTAAGAAAAGCATTCATGGGAACTAGAGCAGCAATGGATGGATGCCATCCTCAACAGGCGTAACAAAATTCCACTTGGTCTTTGTTTACCTGAAAGCCACGTTAAGAGGCAGAGAAGTGCCTGTTTAAACACTAGCTTCTCCTGGTACACCTCAGTACCTCTTCCACAGCATGTTCCCCCAGCTGACCCCCAGGCACTTTGTTCCTCTTGAGTCTGGTGTCTCGTGACTATTTGGTACCTTTAGTTCTGCGCTCTGGCCTTGGAGAAAAATGTCACGTTGGTATGAATTTTGATAATCAAACTGATAATCATTTTTCTGCCTCATCTCTGTCCTTTATACAGTTTCATTTGCCTAACATCCCCCTTTTATACCCTCCACAGTGTAAAATATAGCATCGAGCAGGCAAGCCATACAAATAAAATAGTACGAATATCACTTTCCTTGGGAGGAAATTATGCTCGGTCTCTACTAAAATACAAAATACATATCCTTAATTACCACAACATAGGAGTTTCTATTATATCATGGCATTAGTCCTATCAGAAATTGTGCCAATCCTTTCATGAACTTACAAAAGCTCAGCAGCATCCAAACTGATGTTATCACCTCACCACAGTTTCAGTTCTTTCCATTTTCCAGCTCTCTTGACCTATTAACATCAACTGCACGTTTTTGTGGCTATTTAACAAGTTTTCTACAAATCCATCTGGTTTCTGACAGTTGGCATAAAATGCTGCCATAATTCAAGTGCTCTCATTAATTCTTGATCCTATGATTAAAGAAAAAACACAATGAAAATCACTTTTTATTGATTTTAAAAATACAAAATCTGTAATTGCTTATCCAATAGAAATGATATCCCCTCTGAGCAGTCCCAGCATTACCTTTTACAGACATTTTGCATTGCCATAATGCAGTCCGTTTAATTGCTGCAACATATTAAAATCAATCTGTCAGACTAAAATCATCCTGTAGAGAGTATGAAGGAAGAATGAAAGAAGATCTGCTACAAGATCCAATGTCATTCCATTCCCTGCAGAAGGACCCACAGAACACAACTCTTCTGTCTCAGCTGTCTTACATTTATTCATGAGTTGTATCCACTCAATAGATTTTTTCTTACATTTCTCACCCATCCTGTGGGTATTACCTTCATAGACACAAGTAGCCATGTGACACTATGGATATCACCAAGCACATCACTTGTTATCTCCAGAAGATTGCAGTGCTCTCAATCATGTCAGAAGTGTGTAGAGGTAACACTGCTTAATAGTAACCCACAGACCCCTGCCAGACCCAGACTGAAGCATAAAAACTAAGCTAAGCTTTTTGCAGCAAACCTAACTGTAGCCAAGGATCTTGTGCCAGCCCAGTCCCTATCTTCCTTCATTCATCCAAACGTCTTTCATTAGTTACTTAATGGAATAACAGACAACAAAGCTATCAAAACCCAATCATAACCAGAAAACTCAAAAGTGCAAAAGACAAAATCGGTCCTCGAGTAGGCTACTAGCACAGAATCACAGAATTGCAGGGGTTGGAAGGGATCTCAAAGATCATCAAGACCAGCCCCGCTGCTAAAGCAGGTACCCTACAATAGGTCACACATGTGGATGTCCAGATGAGTCTTGAGTAACTCCATAGAAGGAGACTCCACAACCTCTCTAGGCAATCTGCTTCAGTGCTGCATCACCCTTACTGTAAAGAAGTTATTTCTGAGACACTGCTTCTACCTGGAGTAGAAGCTAAAAAAGCATCACGTAAAATTAAGTGACTATTTCCCCAATAGGCTTCAATGCACAATTAGGCCAATGAGCACGTGCACAACACTGCATTTCAGTAGTCACAAGGTAAGGTCTCAAACAAGTAGCATCAGTTAAAAACAAAGCTATTGTAATGGCAGACTGGCTATAATGTCTGTGTTTCTAACAGTGTAAAACTGCCAGAGTACTCTCTTCTTCCAGAATGCCTAAGATCTTAATTTACAAATCTCGATGAGCATAATTCTGAATCAATGAAAAATTATGCAGTCTTATCATCCATATTTCTGTGTGACCTGCTTAGAAAGTCTGGTATACATTAAAATGTGTCCTGTTTGCTACAGTTACTCAATTTCAGCACTTAAAGATTACTCTGATATCAATTTTTAAATTCCATTTTGTTCCACTGTTTGTGTCAGAGTTGTACTGTTCCCTCTTCTGGAAACCAGTTTAGTTTTGCTTCATGCATTGTCTTGCACCACGGTCAACTTCATCTTCTTTTACAGGTTAGAACGAGTAAGCCAGGGAAATTCCTGGAGGCAAAAAAAAACCCCAAAACACCAGAATGAAATATGCATCAGAATGGTCAAACAGTATGAGGAACTGGATATAAAGATGCATTAATGACCAGATGGAATCTGCACAACAAAGCCTGATCACTATAAAAGTTTCATCTCCTTTTGTTAGGAGTGGGAAGGAACAACTGCTACTTCTGGTAACAGTCAGCAAAGACACTGCAAACTGGTAATAGCCAGTGAAGAAAAAAAACAAGGAAGGAAGACAGGGAAGTATAAAGGCAATGAGTCTTCAGTCTCCCAAATCTGAAGAGAATCCTTTTGCCTTTTGATCACCTCAGCATTCTCTGCAGGTTTTGTTCCCAGCTACTCAAGATGTATCCCCACATGAAGCCCACAGCAAAGTGAAAACATAAGTACCTGTTTCTTTCTCTCAGACTGTGGATCAATCATTACATTTATAAGGGAAGGTGTTCTCTTGTCAGCCAGACTTGCTTTCACAGCATTCTGCAATTCTTCTGGTGTATTAACGAAGTATCCTTTACCACCAAAGGCAGACATAATTTCCTCATAGTGTGCATTTGGAAGGAGGGAAACAGGAGGCACACTGTGAAGAAACAGGTATCTTCGGTAAAAGCAAATTTAAATAATTCAATATTGATTTTCAACTATGAGATTAGTTAATGTTTCCAGCCTGACAAATTCTCCTGGGATTCGGGAATATGTTTCCCATACCACTACTGGGCTGCATTTTAATCTGGAGACACTCATCAGCAGGCTTTTATCCCAGCTCTCCTGGTATGGGGATCTCAGCTCCAGAAGCAAGTCCAACACAGACTTGCCACAAAAGCCTCAGGTAGTTTTGGAGATTATTGGCAAGTAGGAAGTTGGCCAACTATGAACTCCATACCATGGAGCTTGAACTGCTGCAGGAACCTGAGAGTGTACCATTTCTCTGCCACGCAGTTGTCTAAACAACAGTCTGGAATATCAGTTCCTCACCTTTGGTAATGGGTCCTTATTTACATGAACTTACCCCAGGACTAATTTATGAAAATCTTCCATCTGGATCACAAAGCATTAAAAGCAAAACAGAGTGACCGTTTTGGTCACTTCTTCCTTAACTAACATGACATACTTTAAAGACATTCACCTTGTAACAGGATCTCCATACTGCAACATCTCTTTCCAGCTACCTGCATCCAAGCCAGTGTAAATCCCATTGTTGTTCACTACGATAATCAAGATTGGCAAGTTGTACCTGCAACAAAGAGACGTATTTGGAAGAACTATGAAATACCTGCGCCTTTCCGTGAAGCATTATAAAGTACTGCTTTTCAAAACAAATAAAATGATTGATAATAAAAATATATATACACATATTTATCACATCAATCCAAAACATAAGCTACTCATCACGTGTCAGAACAGAAGAATTACTCTATCCATTTTTGGGTTGTTTTTGTGCATTTTTAAGAGCACGCTGTCTGACAGCACTGTCTTGGCCTTCTGGTTTAATTAACGTTTGCAATATACGAAGGGCTTCCTGAGCAAAAAAAACCAGTTACCTGCAAATGGTTTCCACTTCCATCCCAGAAAATCCAAAAGCACTATCTCCTTCTATGCAGACGATTCTCTTCTCAGGCATTCGGTCTCTGGCCACCAGGGCAGCTGCTATGGCAAAACCCAGTCCAACTCCCATGGTTCCAAAAGTACCTGCATCAAGCCTAAGGGTGAGAACACGCAATTACATTCCCTTTCTAAGTTCAAAAAATGTCTACTCAAGCATTTTAGTTAACCCAAATTTTATCTCAACTTTTAATAATTCCTCATTGGTTATTAAAATCATGTTTCATAATCATATGAATAGAAATAGACATATGGATTATTATGTTCAGTTAAATATCGGATAAGACTAGGATGTTTGTCTCAAAACATTTGCGGAACTAATAAAAACTGAGAACTCTTATACACCAGTAGTATCCCAATAAAGAAAGTCTATTATTACATGCTTTTAGCTGCACAGTAACAATATTTCAAAAGCATTCAATTACTCCAGAGATGGGCAGGCTACACAAAATCTTTCTATATTTAATTCCTTGAAAATTTAACGAGAAGTCGGAAGGCCATCAATTCAATAACGCTGCCCAAACTTCGGCCTTCTGTTCAACTTTTGAAATCAAATTGCAAGCTGTAATCAAGTTAGATCATTTCAATCAGAAGGCCATAATGGATACAAAAGCACGTGGAGAACGAGATTATTCCAGGGGTAGCTTTTAACATTTGCTTTCAGACACATGCAATCCCGTATGAAAAAGGCAACAATTAACTCAGTACTGCGTCCTTATTTAGAAAAGGGGAGAAAAATGTAAACTCCTCCCCAGGTTCACTGGAAGTAAGTTTCTTTGCTTGGTTGTTTTTTTGTTCTGGTTAGAAAGAAGTATTCAGGGTACTTAAGACTTTAGAGGTACTTTCACAAAGAGGCTCCAAGCTTCCCAGTCAGATCAGAAGCGTCACTTCAGACAGATCACACTCTTTTCCTTCTTGTTCAAAAAACAGCACTTAATTCCCACTTATCATCATTCTGTGTGGTTTAGCTTTAATAAAATGACATATCCACGCTTCCAGATTTTGGTGCCTACATTTTAAGCATGCAGATTTCCATGGAAGTGTTCTCAATATAGAATTCAATTTTCAAATGGAGCTTATTCTTCTTGAGTTTTTCCTGCTTTTTCTTTTTTAAGTATTGTACTTCAAAGAAAAAAATTTGTATGAATCCTTTTCAGCATCAAACTATTAAAACTACTGTTTTGATTTTAAATCAAGATTTCCTTGCACTACAGAATTAAGCACCTAGATTGGGGAATTTAATACGATGTTCCTTACTCACTTTTCACACACAAAAAAATGAGGAACTATCACCCTTGTGTTGCAAACTACGCAGACAGATCATGGAGAAGGATTAAAATCTATAGCAGGACATTGGTACAGGAGTGTGTAATATCCCTTCAGACCTTCCAACATATATATGTTGATTTTACTTAGAACATTTAAAAAGAGCAACGAATACTGGACCACAACACTTTTGTTCTATATAAATCTAGTCTGTTGAGCCAGCACAGCAAGGAAAATATCACACCTTTGACGGGGATGATAATTGGGAAGCATAGTTCGTCCAATGTCCATGGTGTTTGCTCCTTCGCTTACTAAAATGCAGTCCTTGGGTACCAGTTCTCTGATGTGATGAAAGACTGTGTAATAATTCATAGGCAGGGACTTCTGTAATGCTAAATCCTTAAAAATAAAACCATTTAGGATGAGGTGCAGAACTGAGATGCATAAAGAATACTACGGAAATAAAAATGTACTATGCTAAGTAGGGATGAAGTTATTTGGATGGCCACGCTACACTTCAAGGTCACTTACAATTTACCTGTTCTGGTGACACAACATGTTTACCTGAGGCTCACTATGGTCAGCAACCTGTTCTCCTGGCTGGCAGTTTAACCTGAGACATGCGTGAGCCTTCTCTACCACAGGTTCCACTGCTGATAGCTCTAAATGCTGTCAGCTGGGAGGTATGTCAGCTGGGAGCTAGTTCAAAAGGGCCATCTGCTGCAACAAACCCATGTAAAAATCCACTTGGAAAAAATGCACTTGAACACCCAGAACACAAGTTGTATTAAGTCAGACACATGCAAAGTGTCTGTGGCATCTTGGCTCACTTAACACAGATTATGCTGCCACCAGCCTTGCTAAAGAGCACAAATACAGAAAAAAACAAAAGAATGCATCCATTCTGTGTGAACATCTGAAGTAAATGAGGAGTTTGAGTACAGCGCAGTGATAAAACTGTCTGTGTATCAGTCCCTCTTAAGGTGAGAAAACTAATGTGTCTAACGTAATACTACCTTTGATCTTTCCTCGTTGCTCAGTATTTTCTCCCTTAGTCTCTTCCACCACTCCGAATTAGAGGGATATTTCAAAGACCTTTTGCTGAATTCTTCTAAAAGCTGGAAGAATATTTGAGACATTGGAGATTTCTTTCAACATATTTAAAAATACCACAGGCATCAAGAACATTATCAGGAAATACTTCTACAAATCAGAATCTTTACCACTTAATTTGGCACTAAACTGGATACAAAGCATGAAAATGTTGCATGAAAAATGCTTTTTTACTTATTTATTTTAAACTGTTATCTATGTAAGTAAGTGACAATAAAGGTAAAAACAGGAATACATCTGACATCACATTACCTGCTTAGTTATGGCGTTTATGTCACCTAATAAAACTGCAGCTGGCCTCACGTTATTCCCCATCTCTTCTGCACAAATATCAATCTGCATTTCAAAAAAGAAAGACTACCATTAACTCAAAGATATGAAAGGGATTTTTCCCCCCCCACAGTTCAAGCGAGGAACACTGTCTGACTGTCTTTATACCTTGTTTTGGCTGTACAGATAGCTTTCCCTCCCTTTCACTGAAGGAGCATCAGGAAATCCTTTACTGAAAGTAAAATTTTAATACACATCCTTGACATTGAGAAAAATAACTCCAAATGAGCTTAAAAAGTATCACTCCTGTATTTTTAAGAGAAAGAAAACACAAAAGATATATTGATTTAAAAATGTCAAAAGGAATTCTGGATTAAAAGTTTGCTACTCCGCTGGAAAATATCTTTGGAAGTCTGGAAACTGAGATGATGCTCCAGACCACTGAAAGCAGGAGAGGCACATCAAAGTAAGCCAACTACTTCTCAGTCTTAGACTCCTACAGGAGAACATTTTAAGGGCTTAATCAATTTAACAACTTTTCTATAAGCTGGCAGATTGCCAAATAACTAATTGGTTAAACAGCCTTTCCTCCACCGTGAGCATTTCTGAGTGGTTGAGCTCTTGCAATGACTGACTGACTCTGAATCTGAAGCTAACTGTATCTTGAAAACGTCTGGCTGAGAGGGCAGTCATACAGTAAGAAAAGTTTCATAATTTCAGGACAATCTGTTTTCGATCACTGAAATTCCAGTGCTCCAAATATCACGTACATGTCATGAGTCCAATCCTGTGTCAGTCAACTGCACACAAGTGTGCGCCCTCCCCATGACACCAACACTGGGTCCTTGATGGCTGGAAAAACTCTGGGATCATTTTTTAAAGAATACAAGGAAGTAAAAACTAAATAAAAATTAAAGAAAACAGAACCATTTCTTCAGAACTACCACACCTACGTGCACACAACTGCACTGTCTGTACGGCAGTGTTTTCCACAAGGACTGTGCTATGAAAATAATTAGCAAAAACTACCCTAGGCAATGCTGGAATGCAGAGGACATCTCTGAAGTGGCAACTGCTTTCTTGCTTACCTGAATAACCTTTACATCTTGTCGGAACCTTGGTGGAAGTCCAAAATGCAAAATCCAGTTCAACCTCGCACCAAGCAAGACAATTACATCAGCATGGAGTAATGCCCTGCACAGGCAAACAGGAGAATCAGATGAGGAAGGACTACTGACAACTTTCAGTGTTTTCAAATTACAAGTAACCCTAACCACGGCAGCAAACAGAAGAACATACATAGGATGCTTTGAAAGCAAGTCTTATTTATATCCATGGAAACTACAACAGGTACAAAAAGAGTGAGAATACTACACAATAGTGCAAAATCTCAGCTACAAAACACTATTTTCCAACATACAAAACTATTTTCCATACACTATTTTCCAACATAGTCACTATCATTAGCTGGGCACTTTCGGCAGCAATGAACTAGAGCCTGCATGCTATGCTCATAGACATCTGCACCAGCAGAAGTGACACACTGTTTCATAGCATTTCACCACCACCATCTCACTGTGCTGACATTCACTGTTCCACACCTGCACTCTGGCCAACAACACGCCAACACAGCAGAACTTGAACTGCAATGTGTGCAGTGTGTTTATGGCGTTAAAAATAAAAGGCTGATAGCTTTTCTAGACCACTAAGCTACGGATTTCAGACAAACTGTTGATCAGTTTCCTTTTATGTCATGAAATGCATGATGACAACATGGACGCATCTACTTGCTGTAGGTTTTATTAGCTACAGAATATTATCTCTCAGATGAAGTATCTTTCTTAAGCCAGCATTCTAAGCACTGTCAAAAGCAATACACCTAAATTTGTCGTTTCTTTCCAAGCCAGATCTTCACAACTCTACAATGAAGTACAAAATATAGCTGAAGCAGCTTCTTATGTACACATTTTGTCCTCCCTAAAATTTGTAAACCTCCCCAGTTCTCAGCTGTTCCTCAGATTAAGAAGCCTTGCTTTATATTTACGTGGATCTTGCTGCAGCTACACAATTTGGATGGTTATCAGGAACTACTCCTTTAGCCATTGGTGTAGGCAAAAAAGGCAGCCCAGAAAGGTCGACCAACTTTCTGATGCTGTTTTCAGCACGCGAATAAGCAGCACCTGAAAGAAACAAAAGACACTGCTTAATACCTACTGTATCCACCTGAACTGCGATTACTGGAGGGGCAGAAAGAGTAGTATTTCCCATTAAGAAAGCCATCTGTGATTTTTCACTCTTGAAAACTCACAATATAATACACCAAGAAGAGGTACCTGGTTTCAGATTTCCCATAGGTGAAGCTCTATATTATGGTACAGACAGTTCTGCAGCAACAGTGGGAGGTGGCATTTGTGTCAGGTCATGTCCTTTCTTTTCTTGCCCTGTGCGTGCCATTGTATCACACGCTGTTATAACAATCTACCAAAGCAGGACTATGCTAACACTCTAATGAAAGGAGGAGAAGCTCAAAGAAGACCCTGAAGACAGGTATTTACACACACATTTATTGTGGTGCTTTCTGCAGGACAAAGCAGCTGAATTAAGGTTGCCCAGACAGTTGAGAACCGTTGAGAACATCAAGTTTCGATGTTTTTTTGAAAGAGAAGGGAAAAGAAATCCCTTTAGTCCCTGCTCTCATCCTACACTTCTACAGTCAGAGCATTCTACCTTTGCCAATGATTAGCAGGGGCTGCTTGGCGTGAGCAATGATAGATGCTGCTTCAGATACAGCAGAGTGCTCAGCTGTGCTGATGGGAGGTGGTGGGCAGCATTCCACAAACCTGGAAGACAAGCAAGGCAAAATAGGGTCTTTAAAAAAAAAAAAAAAGTCAAAACAAGAAATAACCAAAAATAAAACCTACTGCTTAGCATAGGAATCCCTGCTGCTGCACACTACGTTACGCACAGAATTTATCAGAACAGGATATGCAGATCTTTAAAACAGATTCTGAAGTTTTTTTTTTCTTGCATGCTTCTTTAATCATGCAAGTAGTGTTGTTCCAGAGATTTACAAACTGATGTGACTAAGCCACCACCACAGTAATTCTCTCATCTTCACACATTTCATCATAAACTATAATCCACGTCATGTTATAATTGAAAGTTAAATTTCAAAGCTGAATTTTTGATATTATTACGCTGCCTTGCTGTAAAATATTTAATCTCTTGTTTATCTTTTTCTAGGAAAAGGTAACTTAAAACTGAAGTGAACTAAACGTAAGCTGTACGCACTTGACAGAGCTCTTATTCACCTGAAGATTCACAAAATCCCCAGGTATGTCAATGTAACAGGAACCCGGGCGGCCGTAAGTACTGGTTCTTACAGCCTAGAAAAAAAGATGATCAGAGTTTTAACCACTGTCTGAAAGGCTGATAAGAATCTTGAGGTTTGAAGAATGGAGATCACAGTATGCAGGGAAGGAACGTGCTGTTTCGAGATCACTGGAAAAATTCCCACGGATCGATTGATACCAATTAATTTAAGGTAACTAAAGTAAACTTCTGTGCTGAATTTTATTTAAAGTAGCATAAGCAGAGGAAAAACCAAGACAACAATCTTCTATCACGCTCTTAGTTCTTCTCTTACAGGCAAATACTGTGCTGAATTTACATGTTCGAAAACAGTTAGGATTGCATGCAGAATTTAGGCTGACATGGCAGAAGTGTTCCTACAGAAGAGACTTTTCTCTTTTCACTCCTCCTGAAGCATGGGGATAAGAATGCTTTCTCCCCTACACACAGATACACAAACAAAAAAAGCCAGCAACAAGCAAAAAAGACACCCCCAAAATTATCTCCCCCTCCCCTCCCCTCCAAATATCCTTCACATAATGAAAGCATTTTGTAACAGAGCTAAGAGAGCTGAAGCTTATAGTCTATTTCTAGTTCTTGCACATCTCCCTATGTCATGGTTTTATGATTTTTGGTATTGGTATTCCACATCATAACAACATGTAGTGCATTAAGAGTTAAAGAGTTAATACTCCAACTCCATAGATCATTGATATTTCCGGGTATACCTGTCTCAGAAGAGAAGAACTATATTCCCCAGAAGACTTCACGATGCTTTGCATTTTTACGTATTTTCCGCTCAGAGGGAAAAGATAAAAACCCTCTGCGGTCACGGGACATGCTCTTTCCTTCAGGATCGACTCAGCAGTGGGTGCTCGCTGCCGTATCGCCTTCAGCGTTAGCGTAAGGCCTTCGGTTTATCGGACACTCTCTCTTGCTCATTTTATTTGATTTATTAGCTTCAATTCCAATTATATTGTATTATATTGTGTTATTTTGCTTTCTGATATCTTATTTAGTAAATTAGCTTTCCTCCTCAGATCGTTGCCGCTGTTTTGTTTCTAGGCCCATTTCCCTTTTTTCCTTTTCCCTTTCCCCCTTCCCCTTTCCTGGGGCGTGCGTCTGTGGGTCCCCCACACCAATCGTCACGGAACCGGGCCGATCCAGCCCGGTAAACCGTTGACACCCTAGAAGCATTTTTCATAAAAATAAACCAGCACCTATTTCTAACCTATTCAGTAGCAGCGCTCATAGCAAAAAACCTCCCTGGCTGTGACCTCAACTCAGCTAACCACTGCCTGGTAACTGCAGGATCAAAGCAGTTGTAGTTACAACTTTACAAAATGAAGAAACAAAGACCCCAAAACAAACGAGCAAGCAAGCAAACAAACAAAAACAACAAAAATCCCACAGACCTTATGCAGAGGAGACAACTACTTGGTGTTCTGCTGTTAATTCAGTACTTTCTCATACCTTTTCAATAACAGCAGGAATCACTTCCAGGCTGCTTGGGCGGACAGACCATTTGTTATACAGCCTAGCAGCTTCGACCTAAACAAAGCCATACAACCATTACATTCATTTATCAGTGTGAGTCAGTCCAGCATGAATAAAGTGAAAAACCAACAAATTAAAAGCAACAAGATATCAAATCCTGCACAGAAAAATGCAGCTCCTCACGTGGTGTAAACTGGCAAGCCATACTGCTTCTTGGGGCTCTTACATATTTCTTCCCAGAAAGTGGTGCTGCTTTTCTTGGAAACTTTGCTTTGCTTTCTTCCATCTCAGATGAAACAGGCAAAGGTGATTTATACCAGCTGAGAACCTGAAACACAGCCTGAATTCGAGCATGGCTGTGGACAAAGAAGTTCTGAGTGATCTGGTGGGGTACACAGTGTCAACTCAAAACCACTAGATGGAGCAAAGCAGCAGCATTATAAAATCTGCTAGGAAATGCTGGTGCCTGGGATACTTATTCCTATGCTAAGGAAAAACTACCATAGGTTATTTAACTGAAACCATTTTGGAGAAATGTGTCTGCCTGCATACCTGTGGGAATTCTTGGAAAGCTCCCATAGTTTCTTGATTTCTGTCAGAAGAGCCTCCAATAACAATCAAAGGCCTAGGGAAGTACAAAAATAAACACACACACACACACATATATTTCTATAACTGCAATCACATCTGCAAACTTGCCTTACAATCACGTCTTTATATTGTCAAGACCTCAGCAGGAACAGCAAATGACCAGCATACTACAGGAGTAGATCCTTAATATCACTGTCAGACAGATGACTTCCTTTGATTCATCAGATTTAGGATGCTCTGGCCATATTAAATGATCCCCGTTTAGCATAAAAATTCTAAAAAAATTCATATTTTACACTATTTTAATGAGTCTGGCAGCATAAGTGGCAAAGCAGTTGGAGAGAAATGACAGCTTCTCTCACAACAAATACTAAGATTTGTTTACAAGAGACACTGTAACGGGCAGAAACACTGGAACTAAGAAACACAGCAGGAACTAATCTTTTCAGAATCAATTTTATTTGCACACCATTTGAAATGCAGCAGAAATGAACTGAGTATTTGACAGTTCTTCTCCTTGCAGTCAGCTTTTACTTGAAAGAATCTCCAAAGATAAACACCTAACATGTTTATAAGGCCCCTGCTCTTGAAGTTGTTTATAGCAATGTATGAAAGGCAGTGTTACGTTACAGTGTGGGCAATATATTCCATACCGACACATTTTTGTCGTCAGTCCCACAAAATACAATCAGCTATTGTCCCACGGTGAATGAAAACTGGTTTTTCATTCAGTTTGTAGGTCAAAACTTGAAGTGCTAAACGTTGGGTCAAGAAGAGAAAGCTGTCTTATTAATGTGCTCATTCATCCATACTGCACTGAAGCACTGACCCAATGTTTCAAGCCTAGCTTTCCAGGCTTCCAAAAGATTTCTCTTCAGAGACAGCCTTTCCTTGGACAGCATTTACCCATACAATGTGTTAAGATGAAACAGTAACAGTGAGCTCAAAGCATAACCCTAAATTCAGAGACTCCTGAGATGCTGGGATATGTTTATCTAGATCCAAGATTTGTACTCAAACTGTTCTCTGACACAAATCAAACCTCAGTTCCAGCTGTTGGATCTTAAGGCTGATGGAGAGCTACTTTTTAGTTGCTCCGTTTTCTGTTGTATAAAGGATGTTATTTTTGTGACTGAGAATCCAGATGCTGGATATATTTATACACTGAGCCATCTGCTTTTGCTTTAAGAAGCTTAAAAATCGAACTGTGTACTTCCCGAAGAATGGAATTCTTCCCTCAGAAACGTGGTGGCGAGAGAAGCAATAACGTAAATGTGACGGCAGAACTTTGTGCTCAGACGATTGAAAACGACTCCTCCAGACAATCGTTACCACTTCCTCACAGGCAGCTCTCAGTCCGAAAGCTCTTTCACTCACACCCTGACAAGGTGAGATCAGAACTGCAGGCTGTATCTCAATCCTATGAAAAAATCTTATGAAGAGAATGTGACATCCTTAACGTGGCTAGCCCCAACAGTTACACTGCAAAAAGATTTGGCCCTGCTTGGCATCTTAGAATCACAGAGTCAAAGAATCCTTTGAGCTGGAAGGGACCTCTGAGGGCCATGTAGTCCAACTGCCCTGCAATGAACATGCACAGCTACAGCAGGTTGCCCCGATCCAGCCTTGCCTTGACAGTCTGCAGGGACAGGACATCAACCACAACACTGGGGAACCTGTTTCAGTGCCACCACCCACACTGTACAAGATTTTTTCCTTATATCCAACCTAAATCTACCCTCCTTGAGCCCGACTGACGTAACTGCAACCAGAAATAAGGTTCTCCCTCTATGCAATCACCATACTGTACAGCTGGTCCAACAGAAGGCATTTGTAAGAGCCATGCTTATTACTGCAAGCAGGTACAATTAAAGTCCAAAACAACAGTGAAGCAGGAAGAACAACAAGTACAATGAAACTAATAAGAATATCAAGCCTTGCAAGTGAAGAACTTACGTAAACTGAAGAAGCATTTCAACTGCAACCTCAGGTAAAGAACAGCATTGCACCATGCCACAGATTATAATGAAATCTTAAAACTACTCTTCACAAAATACTTTTGCAGCCTGAAACAGAAACACTTTTACTCAGAACGAGTCAAGAGAGAAGGTGGCTGTGCTCTAGGTAATTTGTAAATATGAAATAACACTTTCCACTCCTGGAAACGTAGCTTACATTATTGTATGTATGCATGTAAGCCTCACTCGCTGTCTCGATTGACACGTCCTACAGCCTGCTGGGACAAGCTTCCAGGATAAACTCAGCTATTCTACTCAGCCAATCTGTGCTCAGGCAGTAAATATAAAAACGGAACTGGGAGTAAATTGTGCCATCAGACTGCTTGTCTTTCTTCCAGTGATACATAAGAGCTTCTTTCACCAAACAGAGGGGAATCAGAAGACTGGGTTTCCAGGCTCAGGAAGGATAACTCAGGCTGGAGTTTTAAGGACTACCACTTATTGTAACTAAATCAGAACCATTGGGCCCAGTTCAGCTATTAGCTCCCTTCTGCTAGAAGCAAGCCAAAACTCAGGTCACAGCAGCACGACACAAAACCAGGTATAATGCCATGGAATCACAAGACACAGCAGTGAACTCTAATCTTGCCCTACAATGAGAGGAGACTATTTGGGCCTATGTCCCTTCTCATGGCAGACTACTAGACCCATATAACCACACTCCTGTGCACGTATCGTGTTTTCATCATCACATTAAGCAGGAGCAAGGAAGAGCTGCTACTGAATGAAGTGATCCTCTCCTTCCCTTTGCTTGGGCTAGGGCTTCCCTTCCCTTCTAACACCTTATCTCCTTAAGGCTTGACCACGTACTCATGCTGTGGTGTAGTAAAAGAGACCAGAAACCTCATCAGTAAACTCAATAGAAAAATCACTGGTCTTCCCCTCTGAAGTGAAGCACCATGTCTTTCACTAGGAATGCCAACTGAAAAGGAGAAAACACTTCTGAGACTCTGCACTGAGTGGAAGTGCTGACTAGTGAAAGAGCCAAAGAAAACTACTTTTATAAGGCTGAATTTAGCCTTCGTGTATGCTTGTTTCTCTCCCTAAGGCACATAATGGGCAAAGGGCAAGACTGATGGGACTAATGGAAAAATGCCTGTTCAAAAACTGTTGTTTGCTCAGTGAAAACCAATCTCTTTCTCACTAACATGCCTTCAAGCAAACAAGTCACTCCCTCGTCCTTTTGCCAAGAGTAAAGGTTTACACAAGATGAAGTTGGGTAAACAAAGCTTATCTCATATGAAAAATCAGCTTGCAAGAGAAACAGGGCCTGCAAACCCAGCAGCAAGCACTGTAAACATTTCCTTCTTATGGCCAAATTCATAACTGTTCAAAAGAAAAACTTATTTATCTAAAGTCACATAGGGATAGCAAAACTAGTCAATAACTACTGACAAATTTAACATCAACACTAGACATTTTTTTTCAGTGTCAGAGACTTCATTTGGTAGAGCTCCCATTACCAACTTTCCCCTGCCAGGCAGCCACTGCAGATCTACTTCTCCAAGTCACACTTACTTGGTATCACACAGCTTCTGTCCCAAATACCTCCTACAGCATTCTGCACAGTTTTATGGGGGCAGACCAGCTAAAAGGTGCCACCTCTCAGTGAAGGCTCATGGGAGTAAATGCTATTGCTCTGTACCATCACTTAATTCAATGCTTAATCGCTCCTCAAAATGTGGGGACCAAATACAGATTTTAATGATGCAGTTGTCAATTAATTCACGTATGAAATATGGAAAGTGCAGTAATTCATAAACATTATGGTCTTCAAAGTTAGAAAAAAACCCTCTAAAACTCTTCCAAAAGTCAGTAAAGCATTACAGGCTGGATCTTACCTTCACTTCCAAATGTACCCATGTAATAAGGTATATTGATAGGCTTTTCAATAAGCACATACTGGGGTGAGACAAAAAGGAAAACTTATCCATGAGGATACAAAAAGCTGAACTAAATTACTATTAGGGGAAACAAATGAAGAATTCACTACTCATTACCTACAGGAAGAAAAGAAGGTCATAGACTAAATACAGCAGAGTTCAATATCTACAACAAATAGCAGTGAAGAGTTCTAAAGAGAAAAAGTAGTTAAATTACCAGCAGTTCACATTTGCATTTGCCATCCCACCAAGGGCATGTAAAAAACCTGGACCAGAAACCACGAGACATACTCCTGGTCTAGAGAGAAAACAAAAAAGAAAGAAAAGGAAAGTGAGTACAGTAAACACCAAATTAACCGCAAGCAAAAATCAGTCAGATCACGGAAAACAAGATAATAAACTTCTATTCATGTTGTCAAAATGCATGAACAGCATGGGATCTGTAGGAAGGACCAAACATAACGCAATCAGAAATCACTTCTCTTTATCAATGCAAATTAAAAAGCAAGTGAACAGTTGTCATGTGCTGCCCACAGAGAGGTCTGAAACATGGTGGCTTATCATATTTAGCATCGTGATTACGCAGCCCTTTATTTGTTTTGCCTCATCTGTTCCACCATTTAATGCCTATGTGGAATTTGGTAAGCCACCTAAGTTGTCTCAACTCCAATTAACTCCAATAAAGAAAAACTCACAAAGAGAGAAAAGTATCTGCCTCAAAGCAAACTTTACTATAGTCTGAGTCAAGCAGAGGCACATCTTATTCTAAATAATGAGATAAAAATCATCACTCTTAATTACTGAGCATTCCCCAACAGACCTATGGGCTATGTAGGTATGAGAAGAAAAAAAAAAAAAAAAAAAAGCTTATTTCTCCAGGATTATTGAAAGGAATAACTCAAAACTGTACCACAGGTCTAAAACTTGCAGATAGGAAAAGGACTGATTATCTGCATCATCAAGTCTGCATTTGTAAGAGCACGCCAGATGAAGACTTTAGGAAAGGATCTATGGGATACCCAAGCAGCGATACCCTTTGTTTCCACAGGCCACAGAATGCTTCCCAGCAATAACAAGAGCAAAATGCAGGACAAGAGGAAAATCCAGCATTTCACGCCAGGAGAAGCACATGATAAACAGGCAATCATATAATTAGCCTCTTTATCAACGAGGCGTTTGCTGAATGATATGACAAGACTAAGGTATAGCACAGCAGGTCTACCAAGCACAGCAAACTGGCTGCATTATTTCTGCCCTTCACACCAACAGCCTTAAACTACTCATCAGAAAACAAAAGGGAAAAAACTAAGGCAGTTGTAAGACTCACAGTATTACATGGCTTTTAGCATCCCATCGCTCCTGCCCTGAATCATACCAACGGAAATATCAATCACTGTGCTGACAAACAGTTTAAAACTGCTGTTTCATTTTAATCTTCTGTATCTGCACATACTAAAAAAAAAAACCCAGCTCCAAATCAAGCTTCTGCTGAACATAATATAGTCGACATAAATAATATCACTATAAATATTGATAAATATCGAATTTACCTGCCAGTCAAATATCCGACAGCAGATGCAGCGTAACAAGCCTATGGAAAACATTGCAGAGTTATTATTTATACACACATTTCATGGTATGAAAATAACACTCACCAGCAATACTGAAATTAAGCAGGTAAAGGTATTTCCCTGATAATTACAGCTAAAATAGGACTAGCAGCAGCCTTGTGCCCTCCCCATTACTAAGATGTGCTTATAGAATGCCAAGTTGGAAGGGACACTAAAGACCATCAAGTCCATTAACCTCAAAATTGACATGAGCAGGAAACATAGGCAGTCCAGATAAAGGCACTGAACTTCAAATTTGAAACCACTCACGTGAACTCTGGGTTAGAGAGGCAGCCAAAGAGGACTATTACTGCTAGACAAGGAAGACTTAAGTACTACTGTTTTCAACTCACATACAACTAAACTAACGTAATGTAACTAGCAAACTATGTTTAAGTATTTTTGTACACACTGGACCAGTAAAAATAATACTGCTATGCCAAGGAGCAAGCCCTTATGCTGAATGTTCTGGGACTGGCAGTAGGAATTGCAACCAACTTGTTGCAAAAGCTTGCTGTACCAACCTGAGCTCGGTGCTTGGTACATAATGTCTTCCGTCACAATGAACAGATGAAGAACAGGCCTGGAAAATACGGCCACAGGTTGAAAGCAGAGGTTTCAGAATAATAAAAAACTACACTGGTGGCCAATTACTGGCCAGTGCAAAAGTGCTGCTTTGAGAGCTGGGTAGGCTGTGCTTTTGATTCAGAAAATGTGGCAGTGGCTCAGCTTGGGGAAAAAAAAAAAAAAAACCAACAAAACAGACCAAAAAAAAAAACCATATGTGCAACAGCCGAAGGCACTTGTCCTGGCCTGTGAAATTAACATTCATCCCATGCTGCACTGTCCATAGTCCAGGCACAAGGGCCAAGGGGTGTGAGCTGTTCACAGGCTGAAAGATCACACAGAATGAGATTGTGAATCTGAGGGGCGGTGAAAACAGAGGTCTATTTTGCTTCCAGCTGCCCTCATACTGGAAGGCTCTCAAGCTTGGCTCCTTGGCAGCAATGAGCATCAGCACTAGCTACACTGCTCTGCGTACTGGATACTCATGACATACATAAGATACAATTATCAAAATCAGACTGCTTTCAGTACTTAGCGATAATTATCGTTACAGAGGTAAACATCAGCAATGTGCATTAAGCTTAAAACTAACCTATCAACCTTCTACATCTATCATAGTGATCTCTAATTATTCAGGGACAGAAACACCCTGCTGAGTTGCAACATAACCATGCAGTGCTCAAGGGCCACGTGGGCATGGGTTAAACTGCTACTAGCACATAAAGGTAACTTGCAGTGTCACTGAGCTTTCAACTTTACACTTCAGTCTGATTTTTCTAATCTAACAGTTTATTCTGCAAATGTGCTACGGTCCTGGAATGAGATGTGCACCTGACTTCCATCCATCTCAGACTACAGATGTCTGTCTGCCTTCACCTACTCAGGAAGTAACTGTGCACATGAGCTCCACAACCACACAGCTAATAAACCTGGACAATTAGAATTATGATGAGTAAAAATTAAATGCATATAAAATATACTGTGCACACAAAGAGCTTGCTCTCCTCTCTGCCAAAGCGTTCACAGAGGACAATGAATGAAATAAAAATCCTCTCAGGACACCATTCAAGAAATCTCGACATTTTGATGCTAAAACAAGTCTTCGTACTATTGTTCTTCCCCTAAGCAAAAATATCTTGCTATTTACTGGAAGTAAATGGAACATTTTTACTGAGAGAGTGGTGAGGTGCTGGAACAGGGTGCTCAGAAGGGCTGTAGATACCCCAACCCTGCAGGTGGGGAAGGCCAGGTTGGATGGAGCCCTGAGCAATGTGATTGAGTACTTGACCTAGCAGCTGGCATCCCTGCCTATGGCAGGGGGAGCTGGGACTCAATCCCTGATATCTCTTCCAACCCAAGCCATTCTGTGATTCTACAATTTACGAAGGAAAATGTTTCTTGTTTTCTTCGTTCTGACAGAAAAGTGTCTAATAAACAGTGATAAATAGGAAAGCATCTAATTTGACAGTGCTGAGCAATCTTCTCTGCCTATGACAGAGGCTACTAAACTAATTTTAGTCGCACTAACAACCAAAACTGAAGACAGAATAGTTGCTAAATGACCTACAGGAATATAGAAATGGTGTCAAATTCCCAGTCAAAGGAACCAAACGTACCTTTCACACGTGTTAACATGTATCCGCCTCTCTTGTTTTAGAGGCAGATCTTCCATTTAGAGACATGTATTCCTCTCTAAGCCCCTGCAGTCACCGATGTAATTAATGACAGCACGATTAGAGAGCCAAAAGACACAGCTCAACTTGGTTCAGGAGGGAAAGAAGCTATTCGTTCTGTGACTACAAGTACTAGAGGTGGAAATCCAAGTACAGAAGGCTGGCAGCCCACCGGCGAGCGATCTGCGAGCAACTCCTGAAAGCCAGACACAAACCTGATGCTGCTCAACTCGCCTGCAGGCCACGCACGCCTTCTGGAAAAATTACCGCCGGGTAATAAAACAAAACCCAAAGCCAGAGCTGCTGTCACAGCACCCAGATGCCCACATCCCGGAGCGCACCTCGTGCCGCCCGCGCCGCTACGCTGCCATACTCACGGCCTGCTCGTTCCTCATTCCTATGTACTTGATCCCAGCTGCCTGCGCCGCGACCGCCACCTCAGTGACAGGAATACCGACAACTCCGAACATGTACTCGACGTTCTAAAGCGAAAAGGTCAGAAATCAGAAGGGTTTCCGCAGGACGACCCGCCACACGCACGCCGAGCTCCCACCTGCGCCCTCAGGGCCTCAGCCACGAGCCGCGCGCCGCTCAGCTCCTCCATGACTGCCCCGCGCCCGCGCAGCCCAACGGCGCAGCGCCGCCCACGCACTGCCGCAGCCCGCACGCTGACCGTCAGCCCGCCCAGACAACGCGAAAGCGGAGGAGGCGGGAGTGAAGCTCCCTCAGGGCGAGAGAGCTCCCATTGGCACGAGCGGGCTCCCAATCGGAGGGCGGGAGGCGGCTGCCGCCGTGCCGGCAGGGGGCGCGTCAAGCCGTTGCACGGCGGTGGCGGCGGGCGGGGCCGCGCTGCGGCGGAGGACAGGTGGGTTGGGGGCGGGGAGGGGCTGCGCGTCCGTGAGGGGAAGCGGGGGTGCGGGGCGAGCCGTCCCCTCGCCGTCCCCTCGCCGTCCCCCCGCCCTCCCCCCGCCCTGCCCGCTTCGCGCTGCCGCCGTGGCTTGGCGGGCCCAGCATGGCCGCGCTGCGTTCGGCCCTCAGCCCGTGCGGCAGCGGCGCGCCTCTGCGGCTGCAGCTTTGGCGACGGCGGCAGGCGGGCTCATCGCCGTTGAAAAAAGCACCGCTCGTGGTGGTGACTTATGTTGAGAAAACAGGGTTTTTCTGTTGTTTATTTACTTATTTATTTCTTTTTCCGAGCTCGTCGTTTGCTCGAGTAGTTTCACTGCGCTCTTCTGTTGTGCGGAAGTAAATAGGAGGCATTACTTTCGGAGCGACCTCCGTATATTACGTGAACACGGGCGACATTGCATAACTTCACGAGCATAACCATAACTCAATTGGAAAAAACGACTCTTATTGAGTATTTGGCCTGGTACTTGTCACTGTTAATACGGCCTTTACGAAGCATTTGCTGTTGCTCATTTAAGAGCACGTGGTTGCGTCCCGCTTCTGCTTTTTTCTTTTTTTCAGTCCATTGGATTCTGGTAATTACAAAAGTGCTAAGAAGCAGAGTTTGCTTTGCTCTGGGTATATAGATCCACGTGTGCTGGGAGCTGACAAGCTGCTGAGTTTCCAAAGCTATTGTATGGGTGCTGCACTGAACCGCTGTGCTGAGAGAAATGGTACTGAAAAATTCAATAGGAAAGCATCCTGTGCTGGTAAAAAAGGATATATATAATGGATCTGAGCTTAAACAGCAGTCACCTTTTGTGTGTGGTGCTGTAACAAGAGCCCTGCAACTGCATGCTGGTATGAAATACCTGCAGGTGCGTTTGTAAGGTGTTCTTACTGAAGCACAGCTGCCAGGCAAGTGGTCCTTACAGGAAAGGGGAAGAGAGCTTAAATTATAAAGCATTTCAGGTTGTGATTTTTATTTTATTTTATTTTGTGACTCAGATGAGCTGATGGCTCTGCAGTCTCTAAACAGTTATCCTTATTGAGGGGAAGGATGCGACCTGGTGTAGGGAACATGCTTTGGCAGGGGGGTTGGACTCGATGATCTCTGGAGGTCCCTTCCAACCCCTATAATTCTATGATTTGTTAGATAGCACAGTGCTTTCCGTTAGGGAAGTGAAAAATAAAAGGACGTAGCTGAGACTTGTTTGAAGTCTCACATTAAAAGGGATGAGTAAACCCTGATGGTGTCCTACTACTGTTGGCTTTGAAGGTTATCGTCCCTATGCCCTGGAGCTTGCTACAGCTCTCCCTGCTTAGGGCACTGCCTTCACTTGGTGGAGTCCCCGTTGTTAAGCTGTCAAAAAGGGAAGGGGCTTTAGGGAGTGCTCCCAAGCACTCAGCTGTTGCTTGTTGCACTGGCAGCAATCTCAAGTAAGGACTTGAGAAACATTTTAGTCAATATTAATTACTTATTGCGGGTTCAGCAGGATGAGCTTGTGTGGTCAGGTGTTCACTGCTAAGGCTCTTGTGCATCCAAAGGAAGAAGGACTACTGTAGTGTTGTATTTCACTGGTGAACTTGGAGAATTCTCATTTCTCAGATGTGGTTTACTTTTTGCTTGTTGAAAACGAATGTGAATCCCTTCTTTTGGATGCCCTCTTAAGTTTCTACGTTGTTATGTTTGTTTGGCTTATAAGATGTATCTAATACATAGCAATTCAGTCCTGTGCTCTGAAACTCTTTGAGTTTTTCCATTGCTAGCAGAGAGTAATTCTCCTTACATCTTTGTTGACAACTTTGTTAAGGAATGGCTGATGTGAACCCATTCCTGTCCTAAATAGGCATTTTGGCTGGGAAGGGACGACAGAAAGAAAAGATAGTTTTGTCACTGAAGTGCAACGGCGTGTTTATTTTCATTGGCTTCCTCGATGGTGAGAGGCTTCCTGTCTCTGCTACTCTTCTCCCCCTACTGCTTTCCGTATCTTCTTGCACCTGGGTATTGCTGAGTTCTGATCAGATTTCATTAGCAAAGTGGAGAGCTGTGTAGGACAAAGTGGGAGCCATGGGTTTGATATACGTTGTCAAGTCACCCCCCCAGGTAGTCTTTTCCTCGAGGAGTGTGTTGTAGAATAGCAAGAGGAACTTACTGTACATCACTGTCAAAACTATTTATATAAATGGAGTATTTTTAACACGACTGTTTCCAGAGATGCCAGAGCTTCTTCTATTTTTATTCTTCTTTAGGTAACTTGAGTTCACTGCTGCAGGCCAAACTCAAGGTCAAGAAAAAGGAACATACAGTTGAGCTCAGTGGCATCTTTTACCTAAGTCACACCTGCACCCTGATAAGTGTTACTACATGTTATGAAACTTTTCGTTGAGCAAACAAATGTGTTGTCTGATCCAGGCACAAAGGTTTTGATTTTCCTGTCCTACACAGGATTGTGTTGCTCTCAAGTGAGTGCTGCATGTAGAGCTCATGGAAATGAACAGGTGGTTTAAATTAAGATGTTACTTAGCAAATGCTATCTGAACGGATTCCTGCACACTTCAAACTGCACGCTGCTGAGTACTGGATGAGATGGCATTTAGGAAAAAGGGGAGGGGGAGAAGAAAGAAAAGCTATACCAGTACTGAGGATTGATTATCACCTGCTGTTCATTCTGGAATTGCAGTTAGTGCGCCTAGACTTTGGGTTTGTTTTTTTTTAGGTAGAAAACTACTTTAAATGTGAGACAAATAAGAATAAAAGTGTGACTAGTTTAAAACTGATCTCTTTTTCCCACTGAACTCCTCCTAACGAGAGCTAGAGAAAGCTCGTCGTATTTGCTTTGGAAAAGTTCAGGGTGTTGTGGGTCATAAGGATTGCAAAACAGAGTGTTTTAGCACATTTTTTCCTGGATTAGCGTTACCAAAGAAGAAATACAATTAAAAAGTCAGTAACTGAACTTGAATTCTGCGGGCTGTCAGTATGTAGCATTGGCACATCTCTCCTTCATGCTCTCTCAGCATCACTGATACCCTTCCAGACTCTGTAATTCTTTTGTTTCTGCAAAAGGGAAGCATGAGAGGGATTTCTTCAATGAGAGAATACAACAAACTTTTCAAGGCAGTGTCTTTCTGGGCTGCTGTTGAGGTCTGGATTGAACCAGATGGGCAAAGAATTCAATCTAAGAGGAGCTCAGTAATGCTTTTTTTTTTTTTTTTTGCATTTTGTTTGGGTCCTTGCTTTACTGTTGTTACCACAAAGCATGTTACCTTACCTGTCTGCACTGTATGGGAGGAATGTGGCTCTGAACTGTTCTCGACGTTTTTATAAATGTTGGAGGAAAAAAAAAGCCAAATTAGTCCATTTTATCACATGTGCACAGTTGGAATGAAATGGGAATTCAGATTCCATCAGGAGAGCCATTCCCATGAAGAGAAAAAAACAGGTAAATGCAGAGGCAGTTTCAAATTCTTCTGGCAGTTACCTGGATTGATAAAGCATTATACGTTGCTCCTTGTCTCCTAAATACAGTGTTCACGTAGCTCTGGGAATCACTACGTGTAAACCACCATGGCTACCAGCTGGGGGACAGAGTACACGTTTGTGAGCTGCTGTTAGCTTTTCCCAGAGATAACTTCGATACGTGGTGCAACAGATCTGTAGATGAACGAGAACGTTAACTGCAAAGGGAGATGGAGTGAGAAAGCAGTGCAGCTGTATGTGTAGCAAAAAGGGTTTTTTTAAAGCCACATCATAGGATGAAGTTGTAGAAACAATATGCACATCTTTGTCCAGCGATTTATAAAACAACACGCTCAGTTCAAACACTGCAGAGTCTCAGTTACGCTCTGTATTTAATATTAAATTTAAGTTCTTGGCACAAGTTGTCACCAGAGCTCCCCCCTCTCCTCCACACCTGTTTTGTTGTTTTTTTTTTTTTTCTGCTCCAGATTTATGGCATACAGCATGGTGGAGCTGTGCTGGAAGCTGGCTGTCTGCTTTTTCTGCTATCGAGTTGTCTCAGGAAGAGTGAAAGAGGCGCGCTACGTCGCCGCTGTGTACGAACACGAGTCCATCCTGAGTCCGAACCCAGCAGCCCTCGTTGATCGACGGTCTGCGCTGGAACTCATGGGCAGAAACCTGGACATCTACGAGCAGCAAGTAGTGGCTGCTGCAGGACAGGTAGTGGCTCAGCAGCAGTTGTGTGCGCCTTATGTATATACAGAGTGAGTGCTGTTTGAGGATAATGTTTCACGTTTGTGTTCCCAAGCAACTCCAGCCATATTTATATACAGAAGTATGCTCTGTTTTTTCAGACATTCTGACCCGCCAGCAGCTCTGAAAAAAAAATCATGCCCATTAGCAGCTTGTCTGCCTCGAGTTATTCCAAGCTTGGAAAAACGTACCTATAGTTATTCAGTACAGGGAAATTAATGTTCTATTTTAGTCTGGATGCCCAATTCCTTTCTGTTTTCTTCAATGGAATGTTTTTATTAAAAGATTTGTTTTCGGTCTTTGGCTTTGATTTTATTCCAGTGCTCTCAATGGAAATTCCTGCATGTTTCTCAGCACTGAAGTTTAATGCCTTGGAAATGAATGTTCCACCATTAACAGCTTTGTGGAAGTAAAGTTTTCCATTCCTTTCCCCTTCCCTCCATGGGCTGGTACTCAGCCTAAATATATTCAGGGGATAGAGCCCAGACCTTGATGGCTGCATGGCCATCACTACAGCATGCACTGCTTCCACAGCCAGACTGTCTCTGGAAACAGTGCTGCTGCCAGTGCCCTCTCCAGCCCTATGAGCCTAACCAGGGTGTATAACCCACACTCACGTTGTGCTGCACCCTTCATAGACTTCATCCACAAATGGCACAATTCTGAAAACAGAATTAAGTCTTTAACCTGACCAGTTTTTAACCTGAATGATAACACTCTGTGACCCATGTAAACAGAGGCTATTTCTGCAAAGAATTTACATGAGGTTCGCTCATATTTACATGCCCCCAGAATAAAGCCACGTTGTCTCTTTCTCAAGATAAACTTATCAGCCAAGTTACATGAGTTTTGTTTTAAAAAACAGTTTAAACTTTAAACAGTTACACTCTGTTTGTTGTTAAAGAAGTGATGTTTTCAAGCGACACTCAAATCAAAACATACTGGAGTTATTCTTATCTTCTTTAGCTCTCTTTACCCAAAATATTGTCGTCCTTTTCATTTCGTACTTACGTTGCTTTTGCTATCCTTACAAGACATGCCTTTGTTCTACATACAGGGGGCACAGATCATTGTTTTTCCTGAAGATGGAATCCATGGCTTCAACTTCACAAGAAGATCCATTTATCCTTACTTGGATTTTGTTCCACACTCTGACTCTGTGAAGTGGAATCCATGCAGAGAGAAGTATTTGTTCAATGACACAGAGGTAAATATAGGAATGTTCTGTGGCACAAAGTGGAATAACTAAAAGCTAGATCTGTGCTCTAAGTGCACAAATCGAGGTTTGCTTAGGGAATTCAGGAAGAACTGTAACAACTCATAGTTAGCAGACTGACTGAATGGACTCTGTTTATGCTGGTTTCATTCCTAGATTATTTTGGATAGATGCGTGGAAGAGCTTCAGCATGTTTATGTGTTCTAGGCTTTTGAACTCCCCCCCCCTCATGAAATGGCAGTCTAATAAGATATATCACAAGTAGTCGGGGATTTCACTTTGAATGTAGTTTCGATAAAACAGTATTGCACTATTGTCGTTTCTGATACTTTCTTGTCACTCAGTTTTAACGGTCCAAGCAAGTCCAAGCAAGATGTCATGACTTGAGAACACTGTGACTCATTTGACTGTGTGTGAACTGATTAGCTCAAGTAACAGGAAAGGACCTGCAACAGTGTAATGGATGTCATAACTTAACGTAGATGGAGTGAGATTACAGAAGAGGTGGCCTGCAAATTACAAAGATAGTGTTTTCATCTACTCCCCTCAACCCAATGGTAATTACGCCACACTTAGGAATACAAGCTGTTTATTCCTCTAATGTTACAGGAATCAATATATTGAAAATAAGTAATAGTTTGTGCCCACTGAGACAGCAGAATTATGTGCAAACATCCCAGTGGTGAATTCTGACCTACTTTGGCCTATGAATCGTTACTGCTGGTGGTCATACACAAGCAAACAAAGGTTTAGTTTGATGTTCAGATCCTATACCTGCAGTCTGCAATACTGGAAGTCTTTGTTGCAGTTAAGCAGGGTTCAGTACCCTTGCTGATGCACATTCTCATTTCAGCAGAACTGCAGAAAATCACTTCAAAATGTTCTGAAGCTCTTTATATATAAACACGTAGCTTTAGACTACAGCAGTACCCCACCAGAACCTAAACAGCTCTTCAAAAATATCTGCACAGTCTCATTTAAGGTGGCTGATAGATCTGGATGGAGTGGTGCTGTTCTTCCTGAGCACTGCACTTACCTTCTCAGCAACGTTATGTGGTTCAGGGATGAACCTTAGGAAAATGGTTGGAATTCTGATGGATTATTTGTACTTGTCCAGACTTAGCTTCAAACAGCTGCACTGCTGTGCAGTCTCACCTTGAAAGAAAATAAACAGCAGTTAATGTACAGCTTTCTCTGTGCTGCGGGAAACATCCCAGTAGTGCTGCAGCCTGTAATGTTCAGTATTTCTTTTGTGCAACTCAGCAGAAGCAGTTTACCGCTCTGCTTCTGTGAGTTGTATTTAGTCATTTTTTTCTTAATAAGTTTAAGGTGAAAACTCTGAAGTAGTTGCAGGAACAAACTGGTGCAGGTCCAGATAATTGATATAAGAAATATGCTTTCTCAAGGTGTGCACAAAGCAGCTGTGCTGCTTTCTCAAAGCTGGCAGCTGTCTTAAGGTGTCTTAAAGCCGCTGATGTTCCAGCAATGGTCAGAAGCTGCTGAAGTGAAACTTCCTCTCTGTATCCTGGTTCTCTAGGTTCTTCAGCGTCTGAGCTGCATGGCACTGAACAACAAGATATTCCTCGTGGCAAACCTAGGCACTAAGCAGCCCTGTGAGCACACTGACCCTCGCTGTCCTCGTGACGGAAGGTACCAGTTCAATACCAACGTGGTGCTGGACGACGCTGGCACGCTGGTAGCCACGTACCGTAAACACAACCTGTACTTCGAATATGCTTTTGATACCCCTCCAGAGCCTGACTATAAGCTCTTTGACACCCCTTTTGCTGGCAAGTTTGGTATGTTTACTTGCTTTGACATACTCTTCTTTGAGCCTGCAGTGAATCTCATCAGACAGTTCAGTGTAAAGCAAATAGTGTATCCGACTGCCTGGATGAACCAGCTCCCACTCCTGTCCGCTGTGGAGTTTCAACAAGCTTTTGCAACAGCTTTCAATGTCAATATTTTAGCAGCTAACATCCACCACCCTACTTTGGGCATGACAGGGAGTGGCATATACACTCCGGTCCGATCATTTATCTACCACGACATGGAAAGTCGCGGAGGCAAGCTCATAGTAGCAGAAATTCCTGTGATTAGCACAGATTACAAAACTGATCTGGAGCATAATGAAAGATTTAGAGGGGACGTACATCATTCGTGCAATACTATTACAAGTCCCTCCGTGGATGGCCAGGTTTGCTCCACGGAAGGACAGGAGGCCCCTGGCAAAGCATCAGAAGAAGGAAATGAATGGTTACCTCCTCTTTTCTATGCAGAAATGATGTATGACAATTTTACTTTTGTTCCTCTATGGGCAGAAAAAGGAGAACTTCAGGTCTGCGCCAATACTCTCTGTTGCTACTTGAAGTATAAGAGGGATGTTGTAACTGATGAATTATACGCTTTGGGGGTTTTTGATGGGCTCCATACAGTGAATGGCATATACTATGTCCAGGCCTGTGCATTAGTGAAGTGTGGAGGTCTCAGCTTTAGCACTTGTGGACAGGAGGTTACAGATGCCACTGCTCTGATCGATTTCCAGCTGTGGGGGAATATGAGTACTCCTTATATCTTTCCTTTACTCCTGACATCTGGTATCACCTTGGACTTTGCTGATCACATGGGTTGGAAAAACGACCACTATTTCCTAAGCAAAAATAGAACCGCTCATGGCCTACTGACAGCTGCTCTGTATGGGCGATGGTATGAAAAGGACTAGCACAGATATTTCACTGAAGCAGAAAAGCACTCAGATTTTCAGAGCATAAATCTTAACAGGAACTGCTGAACATCTGTACTTCAGGATCTTCAGGTATGTTTGTTATGTGACTGTCTAATTAGATCCTACATTTGAAATGATGACCAAATAAACCACAGTGTGCACCTTGGAAGCTTCCGTCGTTCCATAAGTAATGAATTGCACTGCAAATCTAAAGGCTTGTTACAATGCGTTGAGATGTTTTAGATGAGGAAAATCATATTGTTTCAACTGAATTCTCCCCTTTTAATTTAATTCTTTGGTTCTCTGGGGTCCTGGTGGGGATGGAAATGAAAGGAGTGGAAAACCACTGCAAAAGCAAGAAAAAGAATGCACAAATACATGCAAGAAAACAGATAAATCTAGCTTGAGTAGTGTCGGGTTCTGATCTGTGGTTAGAGCGCTGATGTTTTCTCTTTACTCTCACCTCCCTTCTTCCCTCCCATCTGAAATCTCCGTAACATACTGGCTGCTTGCTTGGCTGATTGCAACCTCACTCAGTTAACTATCTCATATACTTTTAACAGTAACTAAGTAAATGTTACACCACTGTTAACATCTGTGAACAACCAGTCTGGGAAGGGGCGTATCAACTGCTATACTGAAACACCAGCCTTCATTGAGGCACCATTTCCATCTCCTGTGCACGAAACTGTGTTTAAAGAAAACTCAGCAGTGAATATCAGCAATTATGTTATGTGCTTCTTCGGTGTTCTGACTTCCCCTTTTTAAAAGAGAAATCACTGCACACCTGTTTTGACTTTGAGACGATTTAAACGTTGTCCATAAACTCGTTCAGTAAGAGCTGTGAAAAGCACATAATGAACTGTGGGACAGCAGGGTTTGCACGTAAATGCTGTGCCATGTGGCAGGTTCCTGCTGCTGGAGCACACCATTCTTCCCAGAGCCATCTTTAAAAAGATCTATCTTAAAGAAGCTGTCACAAGTCGTTGAGAGATGACTGCAAGTGGCCACGCAGACTGGTTAATCTCGGACTGAAGGACTGATAGGAATTTCCTGGATAAACCTCAAGAATTGCAATACTTGCTGTTTTTCAACTGATCTTAAAGTGTATACTTCACTGAGCTGAAATACAGCTCCATGGAAGTGGTGGTTGAAGCCTGAACTACTGATGAGGACATGATGAAGGCCATTCTGCCCAACGCTTCTACAGCAAAAGCACAACAGCCTCTGTGCTGAGAAGTGCCGTCAGCAGAGTCACAGAGAGAGCAATGTGAGGAGAGTGCTGTGGCAGCTGCAGCCAGGGAGTGCCACCGAGCTCCTTCCCCTCAGCTGCACACCCTCCACTTCTGCAGAACCGCTGCTTCCTTTTCATTTAGCTTTCTGCTTTTATGATGTGAACCTCACTGCTCCAAACACGGAGTCAGGATTATAAACTCCCCTGACACATCTGGCACTGCTGAAATGTTCCATGATGAACCACGTGATTAAACTTCTCACAGCTATTTGCCAGACAGCAATCCTCAGAATGGTATTCACTTCTGCCTACAAGGTTCTACTGAGCTCTCTCTCAAACTAGAATATACGCAGAAAACTTTATCTGGATTATTACAGCATTTGTTGCTTTTAAATGGACAGAATCTAAGGGAGCTAACTCTTCTTAGAAACAGGATTATGGGGCTGAAGAATGTACGAACGTTACCGGTTGCACATGAGGTAACAGCTTTGGGGTCTTTAGTACCCACTGTCCAGATACTAACCGGAGCAAAACTTATTATATGCCTGTTTTGGAGAAATCCAGGTGCTGGATAAGGAGTAATAGGAAATAAATAAGTAGGAGGTGAGACTTGATATGACATTACAAGAAAAACCTTGATTACAGAGGGGTCACTCCTGAAAGGGGAGGAAAAAAGACAACAGATATAAGAAAGAAAAAAGATGGATTCTTCCTTGTGACGAGATCAAGCGTTTACACAAATACAGCGCTCTGAAAACAGCTCTGTCCAGTAAGTTCTGTGCTAACTTGGCATTTCCTACTGCATGACATTTATCCCGAGAACTGAATAACCCATAAAACACAGCAGCAGTCAGGGTGCACACAGAGCTGATCAGAGCTGGTTGCTGTCATTACTGAAGTCCCTTCATTTTTATAATGTTGTCCGGTATGAAAAGTCTTTATTTTACCCTGATGCACTGCCTCAGTGGTCCAGCTGTGCTCTCCTGCTCCCTCCTTCCTGACCTCTCATTAGGAAAGCAATCTCTGACAAAGAGTAGTATGTTTTTGAAGCAAACGTCGTTCCATTTCAGGAATCAGATCATTTTCTAGTAAGAGTCCCAGTTACCATTTGGGAGGCACAACTACTGTCCTACCCTGTAAGAACATTCACACGAACAGAGTCTATCTCCACGCTCACTGGATGAGCTCCAAAGATGAGAGATACACGCAATTCTGAATCCCTAAACGAAGTTAGCAACTTGTAATAAGAATCAAGCAGCTTCAAAACGGGACAGCTTCATTAACAGAAACATTTCACTGTTACCTTTCCCACAGTGCAGGTGCTACTTGCCATGGTGATTCCCCTTGAGGGTGGCTGGATCCCTGCTGTTTCGACCTCGGTATTTAAACAGATGGGCTGAATCTCACTGCAGGCCAATAGGGACCTCCTGAGCTGCCTGCTTGCTCAGCCAAAGCCGTCAGTCACTCCCACGAAGCCATGCACCCCGAGAGAGTTACAGGGAAGAAAACAGATCGCCATCGCCCTGAAGTCATCTAGTTCTGCTGGAAGACAAACGTACTGCGTATGCAAACAATGAGCACAGGCACAAATGGTTAAAGCAATACTTAAAAGAAGGCCTAGAGGAATAATGAACTCGTCTAACATTACAAGTTCCTTTGAGCTCCAATAGCTCACCTCCAGTTTAGGATTACAGAGCCATTGTGAAGCAGATCTTATACATTCTAACAGTTCAACAAGAGACTCCGCCATTAATGCTTAACAGATACAAATGAATTATTCCTTAGAACTCACATCTGAGTTTTATTATACTCCGTAAAATATACAAGAATCTTGAAGTACTGAAAGAGTGCAGGTAAATACAGTATTCAAGCAGTCACTATTTCTATGTACATGCTCATTAATTCTTCAAAAAAAAAAAAAAGAAAACCCCACAAAATTATCAAATAGATCAAAATATTGTCCCGTGTTTCCACATTATGTTCAGAAAACCAGCTGATAATTTACAATATCATAAAGATTTCCAGTTTCACAATACAAAAAGGATAAAAAGGAAATTCAAATTGGTTTGCAGTAATTTATTTGTACTTCACCAGGACACGCAAGGGCTCCTTGCATGTACATAAGCCATTTCACTTGAAAAGTAACAGCTGTAGTTAAAGCAGAGCCAAATAAAGTAAATACTTGTATTTAACAGATGAGACTTGAGCTTGCTTATGTCAGCTTTTCATTCTTCAGGCAATTAAAAAAAACAACAACAACGCAGTAGTCTGTTATAAATTAAAAACAAAATAAAGATCTTGGGGTGAGTCTGAACTACATACCAGGGACCTGCTTCTGCTGCTCGTTTCCTAAGCGGGGCACAACAAAGATACACGGCTCTTCCCACAGACCAGACACTGTACTTCTTTCTAATAGGGAAATATACTTTTAAATTCACCTCCCCCTCCCCCGGTAACTCCCAGGATCCATTAAAAAAAAAAAAAAAAAGTGATAGGGACATACAGTTTGAACTCTACGTACAACTTTTTCGACGTGAGGAAGCGGACAAATTGTTGGAAAGAACTCTGTCACAACGGGGTTATGGACACGCTGCCACTCCTTTTATGCAGTTTCACAGTTTCCTTGTTACTCACTTATTTTAAATTAAAAAAAAATAATAATTCAAACCACCAAAGTTAAAAAGTCTAAAACTGTGCAACAATGACCGTTCCCCTCCCCCGTCTCCCACCCTTCCCTTGTTTATTACACTGTACATTTTTCACCCTGACTTCACCTTGTTAGCTGGTTTAGTTTTAGTGTTAGAAAAGTACGACAAGTTCCGTTTTCATGTTGCCTAAAAGAAAAAGGAAACAAAACTGAAAAATACATCTGCTTTCTCTCGTGGTACATTTAATAGTGTTGGAAGGCTTTTAGATGGGAAACAACAACAACAAAACCCCAACACTTAAAACCAAATCTAAGCTCCTTTCCCAGAAGTAAAACAATTTCTCAAAGAATCTATTCCAGTTCTCACAAAAAAGGTATTTAATTAAAAACAAAACAAAAAAATCTTTTAAGTTATTTGGTCCTTTGGCAATTTGCAGCACAAACAATGCCTACTGTACCAAACGCTTTTATTGCCTTCAAAATGATTTTCGTTTTATTGACAATATTTAAATCTGGCATCCTCTGTGTTGCACAGCAGTGTCGTTCCTTTACATCAGGGAGGGCTCCCACTCTGCAGAAGTTACTCCCGGCCGCAGACACAGAATGGTGGAGCGGTTAAATAAAGCAGTTTTGACATTCTCTTTATTAATTTATTTTTTTTTTTGCCATGGGTTCCAAGAATTTATTCAAGATTTTCTGCTTCTTCTGCAAAATATGCTCTTAAAAATCCTTCTAGAGTCTCATGGATTTTTTTTTTTTAATATGCAACCACAATAAAAAGCATCTTCTGAAGGTCTGTCCTCTTTTTGTATTCAAATTCTGACAGCTTTTTTCAAAAGCACAGACGTGATGCCCCTTCCAGCCTCAGGGGTCACGCTCCAGCCCTACAAAACACAGCGTTCAATAGGTCTCAGAATCTGAGTCATTGAGTTCGTCTTCTTCTGTGTACGGGTAGCCATCCTTCCTGCCAATATTGTTGAAAGTACAGTAAGAGCTATGATCGCTCCTCATGATTGGCAAGGAATCGAAGGTGACAGTTTTAGAGGTGTTGGTGTAATGATTAATGGCATTGAATGTAAGGGAAGGTAATGTGTTGCCGGATGAAACGGGCATCATCGTGGCCAGGATGAGCGCGAGGCAGTCGGCCACGTCCTTGTTGGGTGCGCAGGCCAGAGCTGGTGTGTAACCTGCAAGCCAAGAAAAACAAAACGATAACGTACGCATCTGTCCAAGGTCATGTCATCTTTCTGCTGCAAAAGCATTTCATATCACTTAGTTCTGTGCTGTTTAAAACAGAACGTAACATTCAATACATTATACAATTTTTGCGGGTTTGTTTGATCACAGCTTTCAGTTAAAAAACCATCCCGGAAGTCAGCATTCTTTGGAACGGAGACGCCAGGGCTTTTTAAACAGATTGGCCAACCAGAGCAGCCTGGTTCTGGACATGGTGAGGTTTGAGAGCCTGACGCCCCATACTACTCCCGCTTCACAGCCTGAAGGTATACAGCACCCAGGTTTGAAGTTACTCATCTGCATTTCGTAACGCATGGCTTTATGGTAAGCCACACGACGGCCTTCTATCCACACACTCAGGAGGCATGAACATTGAGGCAATGCTCATTTCACCAGCAGCTGCTGCAACTACTGAGGAACTGCTTTTATTGAAGGAATGACCCAGGTGGGGTTTTAGGACACGGTTCAGAAATAGTTACCGTGGGGATAAACCACACTGTACAATTGCACAGAATTTTTAAGCAGGGAGACAGGCTCCTGATGGGAATTCACTGTGGCTAGAATGTAAGGATACAGCAAGCAAGGGACAATCCTGACTTAAACAGCCCAGAGTGAACAGCGACAGTCTGCGGAAGCAATGGAAGAACTGGGCACTCCAGGTGTGTAAGGCAGCACTCGTGCATCTCTGGAACGCAGCACCCCACTTTGTTGTGAAAAAATAAAACTGAAGGTCAACAGAAAGATGAACTGATGGACTTGTTTCTGTTACAAATCCTCCAAAGCCCAGAACTTACACTAACATTCCATTTTACATCTCGAGCTTCCATAACTAGGAATGAAATACCACATTTTTTTCTTTCTCTTGTTCTCTCACAGCTCAGAGCATCCACTATGAATACTCTCAAGGCTGCCTGAGGTTCTATAAGCAATGTAATCGCTATCAGGAACGCTAGGAACCATGGAAAGGAACTAGAACTAGGCAGCACTGAGGAGCTGCTTTAAATTTAAAATATTAGCAGGTTTAAAGAGAAGTGTAAATGTTAGTTCCATCCCCTGGCTGCCAGTGAACTGCGGCTTCTGTATGAACAACTGTTACAGCACAGATCCTCCTCAGCATGGCACTGACGCTATGCACATGAACCCACAGAAAATATAGATGGTATCTCCAGCTGGCACAACTGTGATGAGAAGCTAGAAGACAAAGACAGATGTTTTCCCATCTTTTATTCTAGGGCGTTCCATTCAGCAGTTACCCTTTACCCTATTTTAGGGGAGGAATGATCCTTGTATCACCCGCGTCAATTTAAGCCGTGCAATTTGAGAAGCCCTGTAAAAGGAAAGTCACAGCAAACATCAAGAGAGGACAAGCTTTCCAAAATGGAAATCTAAGTCGAACTATTAATCAGGAGTGCCCTTTCTGGAAAAAATAAAGAGAAAAAAAATCCCACAAAAATGTAACAAAACAAGAAAACAACCACTAAAAAAAAACAAAAAAAAAAAACCAAAAACCAAAAAACAACTACTGCTCTTAGTCACAAGGCATATTGGAGTCATACATCTCATATGTGAAAATGTGCAAATAAGAAGTCAGCAGGCCTTGTGTACTTTTGTCCTTACAAGGCATGGGATTTATTCTCTGAGACTTTTCTAATTCCGCTACTTTCTCTTACATGCAACAAAAAGCTCTAGTGACCCAGAAGCTCGAGACCCAGTAACTGAGATCTGTAGTTCACACTCTTATTAAAAAACAAAAAACAGTACACCTAACCCAGACAAAATGGGTGGCTATTCCAGCCAGCTTAACAAGTGAAAGTTTTACTTTCGTAACAGCCAGTGTATCCACAGTATATGCACTATGAGACCATACATTTCAAACAAATATTTCTTCACCATCAGCTGCACTGTTCTGAAAACTTTGCTTCCCCTCTGCTAAAAATGACAGATCACCAACATACTGTTTGTATTATGGGGAAACCTCCTGGAAGGTTCATATGAAATTTCCACATGGTTATTGCATTCCAGTGAGTTGAGTTGAAAAGCATAGCTGCTACAGGGAAACAAAGTTAAATTCATTCTTACCATTTTCATCCACAGCAAGTACACTTGCTCCCTTTCCTAACAGTTCTTGAACTACAACTGTTAGTCCATTTCGAGCAGCCACATGCAGAGGTCTGTGAAGACAAACAAAGTGGTATATAAAGCTTAGAACAAAATATAATACACAAGACAGACTTACTGCATCTACTTAAATGATTACTGACGTATTTTATTCACACGTTATCCAAGAGATACAAAACCAAGATGGGAAAAAGCAAAGCTATTTTCTTGCTGCAGAGAAACTACATAGTAATAACTCTTCATTTCTCTTCTTTTTTTTTTAACGGAACCACGTGTGAGGAAGTAGCTGCTGGAAATGATCACAATAACAAATCAGAGTCAACTATACCTTCCCATTAATAAATCCTTCACTAAACAGTTTTTATTAGACTGAAATCTACTGCGTCACTGGCAATAATCATTAGAATACAAATATCACTACGTTATTTTATTGCATATTAATGCTTTCAAGAGACGCAGAAGCACTGCATCAGTCTGCCTTCCAGAAACCACCACATTCCTTTGTGAATAGAGATGAAGAATTTAGAACACATAAAGCAGGGAGAAAAACAAATTACATTGGAAAACCTCAAACTATTAACCATCTCTTGTGTGGTGTCTCCATGTATCAAGGGAAGTGTAAGTTTACCTCAGCTGCTCTAATTATACCTTTTAAAAAAGCAATAGTTTTCCTGAATTGATTCCCACTGGTTTAAAGAAACCCTACCACCACTCAGCAGGAAACAATCACCAGCTTCATTCCACTTGGATTTCTACTGCTCTTCATTCATTCTGAGGTTCTTACGGCTGTTTGCATTAACTCTAAACTCTATTTTCATCTGGAAGCAAGTGAAATGTGGAAGACAAAAACAGGAGAAACTGGTGCTTATGTTGAAGTGCTAAAATTCAAGAGCAAATGCAAACCACGGATACAATGAAAGATGTAAAAAATCACTTTAATACAGAGCCAACAACTGCTCATCTTGCCTCTGCGTAGGAAGGACATTGTTTATGATGAAAGCAGTTTAGATTAAAGCCTGTTTAGTTACTGAGAAGCATGTGCTCCACCAGTAATATTCTGAACAGCTGTTGAAACGTACACAAATATTTTATGGGGGTGCAGATATGTACCTGATGTTTCTCATAACAACTGGTGATCAGACCAGAGGAGCCAAGGCACGCTGAGGTGTGCCACAGTACACAACAAAAGCTGAGGAAGGAGTCTTACTGTCTCAACTCCTTGCTTCAAGCAGATCTCTGAGAACAGTCAGTAAAACTGCAGGGGTTTGAACATGACAGATTCCAGAAGGGATGCAAGGCCAGAGAAATGCACAAGTTGCTTGCAAGTTTTGGTGTTTATTCTAAATGGTCTGTGTGATAAACATTACTAAAGCAATCCAAGAATTCATGTGCATAACTTAGCTACATATCAGCTGTCACATGTTGCCTACAACAGAAATACATTCTTTAAAAGTAAAAAAAAAAAAAATAATAAATAATGTGGAAGAGATATTTATTTGCTCGTTTGGAAGCACATTCCACAATATGACTTACACACTGTAAGCTTTCTCTATAATTGTACTAACAAAACAGGCTTAATTCTGCTTGGTGGTAAATCCTCAGGAAGCACCGAGAATGAATCCTGAAGGTGGTCAGCCATGGAACAGCCATCTCAGGGCAGTGCTCACGGCTCCATAGTGCTGGAGATCAAGGAGCACTTGGACAATGCTCTCAGACATAGGGTTTGAGTTTTGGGTGGTTTGACGATCCATCTTTTTGCGTCCCTTCCCACTTGGGATATTGAGAATATAATGTGGAATGATAGAATAAAACCGAATAGAAAATGAACTCTTCCATCTCAGTAATAGATACATTTTACTAACAGCAAGCACAGGAATAACACAAGAACACTTAGCTACATTTCCATGCCTAGCTACGAAGAAAAAACCTTCATGTGCCTCTGATTAATTTAAGATACATTTTGATGAATTTTAATTGAAAAATTAAGTAATTTGTAAAACAAATATATGGGTTTACAGATAATCTGAGTGGACAGCAGTTATCTCACGCAAGATTCCCTGAACCACAACACATTAAGATTTACTTCTCATCCTTTTCACTCAGCTAACACTAGAAGTTCAAGTTTGAACAAGACACCTTCTCACTTCCTAGTGCTTCAACTTCTGGTATTAGGCAATTCAAACAAAATTCAATCAAATAATTCTCTTATTAAGTAAGTTTTAGCAGAAAGCCACCAAAAAGTAATCTGAAAAACACTCTCTGCTGATACATACGTTTGCAAGGCTGCGTTGGTGGCGTTGATGAGGTTTCTGTCCGTAATCTTCTCCAGTATTAACAAGGCACTAGTTTCATGACCCTTAACACAGAACAAACATTTGTTACGTAACAAATAATCCTTAAAAAAAAAAAAAAAAAAAAGCTTTGAACGCCTGTCCAAAGTAACAAGTTTTTAATTGGAAACAATGCTTGACAAAGCACTGCTGAGGTCAGAGTATGCACGCACCTTGCTGCAAGCCAAATGGAGTGCTGTGTTCTTACAGCTGTCTTGCAAAGTCAGATCAGCCTTAGCACTGCTAACCAGCACCTCTGCAGGAAACGAAGGTTTGTATTAACTGAAAGCACACACTGTGAAATGTCAATAGTTTACATTTGTGCAAAATGAACATGCTGTTTTGACAAAATACATCCACAATAATAAAGTGATGAAGGCAACCTCATCCGTGGTAAGATCAACACACTTAGCAGCAGAAATAGATTCTTTACCAACAGTATTCGTCTGTCCATTCTCTGCAGCCATCATTAAAGGTGTTTTCCCAGAAGCATCTATAGCATTTACTTGAGCATTGTGACTGAGTAGAAGCTGCAGACACTCAACGTGATCTGTAAAAGCTGCTGCATGAAGAGGAGTCCTGAAACAGATCACACGGTCACACTCAGCTGTGCTTCCTACTCGATGCACAGACACACTGTGATCAGACCTGACCGTAGGTACAAAGACCAGGCCCTCATCCCCACTGATCAGTTGAAATCAGGCATGTTAAAAGTTGTGACTGGTGCCTTCCAGAAATCACCTTCAATTTTCAAATACATAACCGTGTAGTTCATAGCACAGATACAATTTGATTCAGAGAAAAAAAAGTAAGCATACAATGATACCTGTGAAGTGATGCAGTTTTAACCATGCCTACACAACAAAAAGCCAATTCAAGTTTACTGAATCAGAACTAGATTAAAAAAAATCTCAATCTTTTTCCTTACTCAGAATTTAAAATGATCTTCAAAGAATAAAAAAGGGGGGAGTAGGAACAAATCTAAGTGGTCATAAAAAAAAACCATAAACAACAAAATTTATTGAGGCAATTTGAGTCAGTGCAACCACTACATACATTCTTCCACTATGCAGATGCACTCTTACCTTCCCTTTGAATCTGTTGAATTCACAATACCAGCACCTAACGTATCAATTAACATTTCTGCAGCACCTTCATTGTCATTTATCCTATAAAGAATTAAACAAGCTGTTATTTACAGAATGATAAATCTTTTGTTAAATACTGTGATTAAGTCTGTGAAGAATAATTTTGCTTTTCCTTACACAGCACAATGCAATGGACTGAAAGAATTTCCTTCAATTTTCTGGAAAACTTCTTGTTCCAGGAGGAGTTCCACACAACTGTCATGACCTAAAGCAAATTTAGAGATAGGTGTTACTAAAAAAAGTTCTACTTATGATTTAGGACAAATATTTCTCTAAATTAGATCAAGCAATACTTTATTTTAAAGTTTTAAAGCAGTTTTAAAGTATTAAGAACTTCATCTCAGTATTAACAATTAATGTATTTTAACTGTCAACCCATCTGATGGAGGAGTTTTGTGTTAAAAAGTGTATGTGCTTGCCAGGAGTACAAGAATGTGAAAACCTGACACTGAACACTTCCTATTTCTGCAGCTGATGAACATTATTTATTCCAAGACTATGAGAATAAAATGAACAATTGGACATTTTATACAGGGAACCTTCAGAAAGAAGCACCTGGATACCTCTTTACACCCGGAAACCATTCCAACTACAATTCAGTAGATTGCTTTGTTTTGGTAAGTTATAAAGATGCTTCCTATTTAAGGAATTCAGAGCTATCTGTATGTAAATGTCATTTTGTCTCTGGTCTTCACTAATGACAGTTAATACAAAATCAAGTTTGAAGAACATGTACATGACTGACTGCAGAATACAGTAAAATGTAAACATTTGCATTAGTGAAAATGAAAGTCATCCATAAATGGCTAGCACCTCCACGAGTATGTTAGTAGAAGATTCAGCTCTTACTAATTAAATGATTTCCAGGCGCTGACTTAAATATAACACTGCATCCAGCATATTAATGCACTGTTTTGTCCCTCAGCTTTTCCTCAAACTGTTGACTCCCTTTGCAGTTGCATCTACATTCTGACGTTTAACTTCAGATTCCAGATAAATATGAAATATGATTTTAAGCAATACAGTGTCGACACTAAATTCATTTGAAAAGGAAGGTTTACAAGTATGTGACGATTACAGTTCAGGAAGTAAAAAAAGAATAAACATGACATGACAGCCCTGCACATTTTTCACCTCCAAAATGCCCAACATAAAAAAAAAATATCTTATCTCCTTGGCTCATTTCATTGTTGAATACTTAGCTGAGATTCAGAATGCTTTAGTAGTACTGGAAATCCTTTGTGAGACACTATGCCTACAAAGAGATACATTCCCCCCCAAGGATGCTTTCATGTTTACCATTGTAACAGGCCCAGTGCAGCGATGTATAGCCGTGATTGTCTGCTACTGCAGGAACTGCATCCACAGATGTTGCAGACTGCAGGAGAGCTCCTAGAACACCTATATGTCCACAGGCAGCTGACAAATGTATAGGGGTTCGCCCCCTACAATCTCGTAATAAGGACTTAGCACCATGTTGAAGTAGTGCTTCCACACATTCCTCGTGCCCAGTAACTGCCTGAGAGAAAGAAATGAAACAAGTTTGCAAATATCCATGTATAGTGTCAAGATATATAACTGAACTAAGCACACTGCAGTCAACGTCTTAAATATTGAAGTAATAACAAAATAAGCACAGGTACTGTTTTTTATGTTAAGAAACAGCCACTCCATTGGAATGGACTATACTTTTATATTCATGATTTCTTGGAGTGATACTGAATGAGTCACCCATCTCTGGGCCTAGTTCAGTTATCAGACAAAGGTTACAACAAAACAAAACAGAAAAACCCAAACCTATTTGGCATACATCATAATTTTCTTCCATCCATTAACAAGCTTCCCCCCACTCCATGACAAAATGTCGTACTTCGGGTCTTCTCCAGCCAGCAGCTTATAGCAACATTAAGAGACTCAGGAAATCCAACAGAATTTTAAGGTTATGTAGCAAACAAGCGAAAGCAGCTTTGAAAGCAACTAAAGGAATATCTAAAGCTAAGATTGTAATTATGAAAATAATAAATTCACTAGTGTTGCAAACTAAGCCTGTATTTTAACTCAGTATATACAATACTGGAAAAAACAGAAAGGAAGAATTCTCTTACCCCTCTGTGTAATGCTGTCCTTCCCCACTTATCTTTGGCATCTACATTTGCTCCTTTGTTAAGCAGTGAATAGACACAGTCCGTGTGCCCATTGAGAACTGACAACATCAAAGGAGTCCTATACAGAGAGAGAAATGAAAGTGTCATTTACATGGAAATTTAACAGACTAGTGCTCAGCTGAAATATAAAAATCCTCCGTACACACACACACACACACACACATACGCACAGCAAATGGTTGAGGTTGGCAGAGACCTCCGGACCCATCTGGTCCACCCCCTGCTCCAGCAGGAACACCCACATCAGCCTGCCCAAGCTCATGTCCAGGCGGTTTTTGAAGATGCTCACTGAGAAAACTATAGAACCTTTCTGGTCAGACTCTGTGCTCTGTCACCCTTGAAGAAAAGAAGTACTTCCTGATGTTCAGATGGAACTTCGTGTGTTTTGTGCCTGTTGCCTCTTATCCTGGCACTGGGCACTAACAAAGAACACTGAAAATTTAGACAACCAATGTAGACTACCAGTGAGCTCCTCTAGCACTACCTTCATTCCAAGAATCCCAGGAGAATCAAGAAAATTAACTTATTTCCACTAATTCTGAATTCCTGATTGAATTATTCCCAATTGAACAAGATATTTTTCACTGCTGAAACTGTTTATTGCAAAAATATGCACTCATTTGTCTTAGTTCAAATATCACCTCCTTCGAAAGCAACGAAGTAAAAGAGACCAGTGTAAAACAGTATTCGGTTTTGCCTTTTTATAAAACGAAGTAATTTGTGAAAATTAGAATTTGTATTTTTAGAACTTACTGTCCATTTCCATCTTGAATATCCACTGCGTTCTGTGGTTCTGCATTTCCTATCAACAGTCGCAAACATTCAGAGTGGCCGTTTGTAGCTGTAAAACATCATCAAAATACCAGTTTTACAAGAACTGTCTACAAGTGCGCAGCTGAATTGGAGCACTATCTTGCTCATACTAATACTCAACAGTTTGAGAAGCCAGTGTACAGCTTTATCTCTGATATAATTGAAATTAAAACCAAAAAACCATGAACACTCTATGATTTCAGATACGAGATATTCTCAATTATTTAGTATCACACAGAATCAATTGCAAACACCAGTTCCCAACAGGTATTTGTTTTTTAGCATACAAATGGAGCTACACACATTAGCTGTAAGAATATATGCTTATACACTGTCCACAAGAAGGAATAATTAAATATAAGACTCAGCACAATTTTTACCTGTGCCTTAAAACAAGCAAACACATACACAGACAATCATACACGGAATTTGATAGCAAGTGTAGCCATGTAGCTCCCAACAATAATGTCAATTCCAATAACCCTATTTTCAAAGACAGGAAAAAAAATGAGAATGAAGTATGACTGTCAGACTTTGAGTTAATAGATTTCTTGGAAAGACAGTAAGAAAATACTGCAAAGGTTTGTTGCCATTTGAAAATATGTAAGAAGTGATATAAAACATGGAAGAAGCAAAACACAGTTTTCAACTCACTTCTCAAACTGACCCGAGCATTTTACTGCCAAGAGAGGCAACACAAACACATATCTATATTTGGGCTGTGTGAAAGATGAGGAGAGATGCAAGAACATACCGCTGACACCTCTCAGTACAATTAGTCTTGCTTGCTGAATGGACAAGGTGGGAACTAAATGGTCTTACGTCCTTTCTAACCCAAACCATTCTACACACCCTTTTAGACAGTAGCAGGGAACAGCAATGCATAAGCTGAACCATTTATGAGCTTAATACAGGTTTCTACCCTTAAATGCTTTGTTACCATTAGAAATATAATCTATACCTATAGGTATATAAAGATCCAGAGGTCTTAACAGGAACCTAAAAGTCATCATCCATTCCTAAACATAATTTCTTAGAACATAAAGAGACTTCGAAAGATGAAGGAAGATCTACTTCAAAAGTCAAAATTTTAAGAGTCTGTCAGTTAGCACAAACCTGCTGCATGTATTGGGGTCCTCTTTACAACATAGTCTTTCACCAAGATTGATGCCCCCTGATTAATGAGCACATCTACACACTCAACGTGTCCCTTGAAGGCAGCAAGATCCAGTGGTGTCCTTCCATTATTATTCCTCACATCAAGGTCTAGCAGTGACTGTACGAGCACTTCCAGAGCTTGATGATGGCCGTGGTAGGCCTAAGAGAATAAGAAAATTTTTCAGTTTCCCCAGGATTACGTAAAGGAAACAGTGAAGAGAGTATTTTTACATATGGAAGAGCTCCTGATGCAGCATACAAATCATTACAAAGTATTTACAACTGATTCCAAAAACTAAAGTTCAGCAGGGAGGTTGGTGTTTTTTCATTTCATTCTTCAAATAAACAACAAAGTATCTTCATACAATTTTCCCTGCCTCCAGTTCATAAAACTACTGGTATTCTGAAGACCACATTTCATTCTTTACATAAAAGTTACATCATTCTCACAGTATTTTGAGTGAAAAACATATGCAAACGTAGCTAATATCTATGAGGTTTTAAATAAAACATTTTAGTAAAAAAAAGTGTGAAGTTCTGTAGGTAAAATACAGTACAATTAGCTACCATCATTGGTAAAAATAGAAGGGGCTTAAAAAATGAAACAGTAAAAGATAAGAATGGATATATAAGGATAAAACAAAATAAAGCATCAAAAATATAGCTTTGTCTTGACACTTAACATCAAAATAAGTGACGAAAATAAACAACTACAACTTTTTTATAGCTTCCATAGTAAACTCTGAATTTCTTCTCATAGATACAGAACCCCTGTTCCCAGAAAAAAAACTCATTTGCAGGAACAGTCTCTTCAACTGGTTTCTTTTATCAGTATGAGATTAGTTTTCCCTTTGCCATATATATAGCAATATGCGTACTACATGAGACCTAGGCTATTTTTAGAAAGTACATTGAGGTTTTTCCACTGCTAGGACTCCAATGAAAAGAATAAAGTTACATATTAAGCTGTTTTTCAGGTCCCAACTTCTAGATGCTTTCAACAGGTTATTTTCTCCTACTGTTTTTGCATTTTTTTCTTGAAGTACTAAAGGTAAACATTTCTTATAATAAATTACGATGGTTATAAACCAAAAAACATTATTCATAGAACAAGTTTTTATAAAAGTTTAAGTAATATAACTCATAACATAAATCTTAATTATAAGATTCAAAGCAAAGGCTGTTCCACAGGGCAAACTTCAAGTGAAAGGCAAAAATCATCCTGTACGGCTCATTCAGGAGGATTATGCATTGTATTTTCAGGTTTCATTTATTTTATTGGCCTACTTCAAAACAAAACAAAAAATCCACCAAAACCAAAACCAGCCACCACCAGAATAAATCAAAACCACATCATCAACTGCTTGCAACTAGAGGAAGTCTCATCACTGACTACTGAAGTACTTACTGCTAAATGCAGTGGACTTATGGGTGCTCTGTTGTCCGAATCGTTCAGCATGTCAGTACCTGATGTTTCCATTAGCTTAACAGAGAAAGTCTGAGTGAGTACAAAAACTTGTTACCTTTAAAAGCATTCAGCAATAATTGCTAGCTTCGAGTACACACAAATTAAAAAATAAAACAGAAAGAAGATAAAGGACTATAGCTTCCTTAACAATTCTGGATCCATTCCAACCTTTTAATGGCTTTGAACTGCAATTACTGCAACCCCTCCCCCATATTCATCTCCTGATGTTACTTAATTTTGTGTAATAATGCAATAATTAAATCAGAAATGACTGTAAAATTAAGTTTCTTCCATAGCAATCGCATGAAATAAAATAGATGACATTCATACGAAGGGAAGTTCAGAACTGGTGAGAAGAACAATTGCAAGGAAAAAAATGTATATACATTCCTATTTGGTGCTTTCAAAGTTTTTTCAAGTTTTAAACCTGGGTCTTTTTCATAACTGTATTTAGTTTATTACAGTGGCAGAATTCAAAGTGTTTGAAGAACATCCAATACATTCAGTTCACTAAGTTTTCGCAATCACAGTCTTACACCAGCCATACAACAGGTTAAGCCAACTCACAGGTTAAAAATATTTTTGTATTTTACAATGCCAAACTGCAATTAAATCTACACTGCAACTGAAATTAAATAATACATCCAGGCACTGAAGGAAAATTTGATTAAGTCTGACAATAAGGAGCAGTATTTTTAAAATGGCATATTCCCTTTTCCTGCATAGTACTTTAAAAGTGAGAAACCAAACACACTTACCACATCTAGAGGTGTTTCACTCGCAATCTGCAATTAAAAACATTCAGAATTTTATATTTTAATACATTTCTACACAGAAGTACAATCTGCATAAAAACATTACGTTGTACAACACAGAGCAGGCAAAATTATCTCATTCAAGTAAGATGCATGTTTTTGCAAAGGGATCCACCAAAACTAATCGAGACCCTATTACCTAAAATTGGATTGAAGGCCGTTAGTGTACCCAAACTATGTACTTTAAGGCTGTCTTACTTGACAGGTTTTCTCTACTTTTTAATTTACTCCTTCAGATGAAAACCATGAAATTTCTTAACACTCCTCTGGAGCATACCTGTAGTTATTTTATGTCAGTCATAAAGAAAAAAATTATCAGTATATTCTAAATTAAAAAAAAACAAAAAACAAACAAACAAACAAAAAAAAGAAACAATGTAAAACTAACATCACATATCCTCAGCCTGCCTTACCATTCATCTCAGAATATGCTAGCTTTTAACAGCAGTATCTAGCATCTTGCCTCTATTTTTAGAGTACCAAGTGTTTAAATATTTCTTCTTCCAGGGACTGAAAACCACTAGCAACCTAAGCTGACGTGAAGAATGAAGGTAGAGGAATGCCCTGGCCTTTGCATCGTGCTCTGTGAGGACAGCTGTTACATCCTTGACCTGTAATAAAAGTTTCCTTACCAATTCAAGACACAAGCGATGACCATAAGCAGCAGAATAATGAACTGCATTGTATCCTTGCTTGTCTCGGATCCCCGGATTGGCATCATTTCTTAGCAAGTATTCCAGGCACCTGTTTAAATTGAAATATGGAACCATGTTGAATTTCAAGCTTATTTTAAAATATTATAAATCATCCCAACTCAATTGGAAAAAAGATTGCAGCAAAGATTAGTAATTTAATATACAATATTGGCCCGGACTAAAGAACACCTAACTGAGTACACCGAGTGCTAAGATCAATCACAAAGTGTCTATAATCTGAAAGAATCCTTCTCTGAATACATCCAGAACCTTCTGAATCATGATTTGGCTACAACTAATATTCCATGGCTATTTTCCTCTTAGGTAATACAGTTGCTGATACTTTTGTTAATAGAAATGATAACTATTTTTGTATTTTACACCATCTACCAGTATGTTTTTCTGCACTTAATATGGAAGGAAAAGAGCTAACAGCTGAGTGCTTCGGAATCTAGTCCAACAGACCCACACTGACCAGACACTAATGTGTTGATTTATATATATACACACTCTAAACACAGTTGATGACATACTCATATCCTACCAATCCTTCCTCTTGTAACTTGAGGTTGTAAGGCAGATCAGCAGTTTCAAGCACTGACACTCAAGTCAGGAGGATGAAAAATGAGATAATGATGTCAGCTCTCTCTTTTAAAGAACTAGTACTATTTTTTTGTTAAGAAAGACTCCACACACGAACACTACATGATCCCTATTTGTTCATAATTTCATGCTGTTCACCACTTAATCAAAGTTTTGCAGAGCTTAAAAACCAGAAACACCAGTGGTCTTATGCATATGAGTTTCTATACATTTGTCCTTTGTGAATTTGTTCGTGCACAGAAAACTCAATGTGCTTTGCAAGAAGTGAAGTCTTCTAGAAGTTCTCAAGTAGCATTCCAACAAATACAAAACAAATCAACAGTTTTACTGTTTCTTCTCATCCAGAAAGATTAACTTTGCATCTTTTGAATACCTGAGTGCCTTCAAGAGGCCTCTCAAAAAAGAGATGAAATCAAAACTTCTGAAAGACCAAACAAATCCAACTTATTTCCCATTTATTTGGTGGTGCACTACTACATAATTTTAATATATATAGAAAGATCACGCTTTTTCCCATAACATGATGCTTAGTTTGCTTTAGTCTGTGACCTTCTCCAATATTGTCAAAGTAAGGCTTACTGATGTACATTCCAGTTCTGAAGCATTTGCAGACAGGAACAAACAGGAAAATAATTTTCAACAAAAATGTCCTTGTCTCTAAATCTGGTCTTTAAAGAATTTGAACAGAGACCATAAAAGCACACTTAAATACATTTGAAATTTCCATATACTTGTAGATCACTTCCTGATACTTTTCCCAGGCTTTGTATTCCAAATCAGTGATCACTTTTAGCTTAATTCCTATTCTAAATATGAGCTGAGCAGCACTGGCTTTTCAGCTGTTCCTAATCATCTTGTTGAATCAAAGCTTCTCCCTCGGGCTATTCTGCTCCATAGTCTGTCCTGCAGAGAGTCAACTGTTAATCAGAACAGCAAATACCACATGGCTTCTCAAGACAATTTTTTTAGTTATCTCCTAAAGCTCTGCAATATTACACTCATAATTTGCAACTGTCCCTTTTATAAGGCGGGCAGAAAAAATGGCGCCATTTGAAGAACTACTGCAGTCTGGAAGTTTTCTAAGCAAACATGAAGCTAAAATTAATCTTAGTTCAACACGTGATAGTGGCTCGTTTAGCAACAGGGATCAGTGTATTAGTTTAAGGTCCAATGCATTAGTTTAGGAAAAGGAATCAGTGAGTGCTAGCTCTAAAACTTCCCAGTTTAGCAGTGCTTGGTGTGCGAACAGCCATGTTTTTCTCAATGATGCTGCTTCATGGGAGCACTGGAATCACAACAGCCTACTTTTATCTTTGCAAGGACTTCTTCCTCAGATTTCACATATACTGTTTTGTGTTATAGTGCACTAAGATAGAAAGTTGCTCACTTTGGTGTAACAAGCAACGGCAATGTGCCCAGTTGGGGAAAAACAGCCAATGGCCAGCTAAAAGTCACTGTGATGAAGCTGATGGTGGAAAAAAAGAGAAGTAAGTGGTTTGAGACCACAAGAGGCAACTACCACGCATGCCCAAAGGGACATTACCATATATTAATGAGTTTTTGGGAAAGAATGAATATGTATGCAAATGTATTGCATATCTCTGTCTTCACTGTTTATGTGTAGAACCTGAACTCTGAGAAGGCGTGCTTGATTTGTCAAGTCACCTGGCGTGTATCATGAGGAATAAAGGAATGCTGCTTTCTCATTCCACACTGGAGTCAGAGAGTTTTCTCCCCAGATTTGGGATGACACATGTAAGAGTGTAGTTAAAGCAGTACTATTTCAACAAATTCCAGAAGGAACTGAATGCGTTTATAAAGAATGTCAGTCTTCTTTTGAAATCTGTCTTTACATAAAAAAGGCATTTACTTTAAACATGAGTTACACAGCCATGAAAGTATTCCTTATTTATCCTTCAGAATCCCATCTGCAAGTTGTGTGCCTCATTCCAATGGCTACCTCACCTTTTAAACATTGCTGCACTCAAATAAGATGATACGGCACCAAAAAGCATTACTTTCCAGGAAAGTGCTGCTGTATGCATTTGTAATGGGATGCTGTGCACTGGTCTGTTTTGACCTATACATGAATGAGCACACATAGAAAAGACTCTCCCCTTAAGTCTGTTACATGCACAATATCTGATACTCAACACACCTCATCAATTTTGTCTATCTCCATAAGCTTCATGTGTATGCACTGAAGTAATTTCAAATTCCATTAAGTACAATAATTAATTACAAAACTAACACACATAAAAGGCATTTATGGATCTATGAAGGCTTTTGGATGCATTTTGTTGATACAAGTTCAACTACTTCACAAAAATTTCTGATAACAAGACAGCTGCAATGCCAAACACAAATAGTTTAACCAAATCCCAAATGGATAAAGTGGTATTTAAATGCCTAGTTTGTCTTTATCCTGATGTAGGCCTACTGTTAGTCACAGATTAGTTTCACTACTTCAGAACAGCTGGGATCAAAAACTGTGCACCATCAGGACATCTGCATTACAGAATGTAATTAAAAAAAATTACAACACATTGAACAAGCCACCTCCAGTTTAAACCTTTAAAAATATATAAAAGATATATTCCGCAAAGCTGAAGGCAGAATGCACCCAAAAGTCCCAGCTCAGATGTTTCTAAGGATAACTTCTGTAGGACAAAGCGTGCCACACTTACTTTCCATCTGTGTCTGATGCAGCTGCATAGTGCAGAGGTGTACAACCCCTCTCATCAAGGTCGTTCACACTAGCTCCAGATCCCACAAGGGCAAACAGGCACTGATAATTACAATTGGCAGCAGCATAATGGAGTGGAGTTCTTTAGTACACATTTGAATAAAAAGTACAATGGTAAATAACAGCAAAATAATACTAGAGAGACAGAAAATGCAAACGAAAATGAAACTTAAATCCTCTTTTCCCTTTTTACAAATACTTGTGGTAAAGAATACATAATACAATATTAAAAATTATCTTCTAAGGGACATTTAATAACACAGACTGTCTAGGAGACATGTCTGTCAGCTAGCATATACAATGCATTATGAGACTTCTATATGAAATTTCTTGTGTAAACATCAAGAGAAAAATAATTTACATTAGACATTATTTTTGGTTAAATAGGTAATTTCCAGCTACACAACAAATATGGACAAGTTCAAGAATTGCACAGCAACTAAACAAGGTCAAAACAGCAGTTAGCGAGTCAATATTTCCTACAAAAATGTATTTTCAGCTAATAGAGGCATACAGTATTTCTAACTATAATAACACATCAAAGGCATTACTGAAGAAAAAGCTTGAAAACATACACTGTTTTCTTGTAACAAAATCATGACATGTTGAAATATTAATTCTGATGAATCACGTCAAGGGAAACTTATTCCATCTTCAGTTCTCAAAATAAAGCATTTTAGCACCATAATGATAAAGAATCCCAGTTTCTATTCATAAATACTGATTGCTACTACAAATTTTTCAATTTTGAGGGTAGAAGTTCTACTTCAAATGTTCTACTTCTCTCCAGATTTTTTTTTCTTAAATTTTAACTATTTTCATAGTTTTCATCCATGAAAACATGTTTTCTGTAACACACAAGTTAAAACCAAACAAAACTGTCAATGAGAGAAGTAGTGACAAACAACTGTTGCTTTCTCAGGAAAGAACAGAAGAATTCAAAGCAAAATACAACTCTATATCCTTAACATTTCCCTCATGAGCTACTCTTGCCAGTCACATCCTGGAACATCTGATCTTCCAGGATGTGAGTGGCAGGAGTAATGCATGAGTAATGCAATGATTTCAGGATGCGATGTGAGATTTTGCACAAGTTGTGACTGTGCAATCTGAAGTTAAATAATTCTACGCTAAAAATAAAAATTAATGTCATTGCAAACAAGTTCTGGGCACAAACAAGGAAAGGAACAGTAACAGACAAATACAACGAGAGGAAGACGAGGAAGTTATAATAAAAACAACAGACTGATATATTATTTGGAAAACACTGCTAATGTCCTTGAATGAGAGAAATATAAACTCATTACATTCATGTTCTAAGCACTGAAGGCTCTCAACATTGCAGCTGAGTAGGTTATGCACTCTCCAAAAACAAGACTGAGCATCTACTTAAAAAATATATATATATGCAGATGTATATACATATATGTATATGTATATAAATATATATCTGCAACTTCCTATAACATACGCTGAAGAATACTTTATATTTATATATATATACTTCAGAAACCCTTCAAAATATAATTCTAAAATTTCTTACCTCCCAAATCTGTCCTTTTTGTTGAAATCTGCACCAGTATTCAGCAGAAGATTTAGGCACTCCAAATTCCTATTAAATCAATGCAATATTGCTTGTGATTGCAGATTACAATTTCTTAATGTTGGCCTTTATAACTGCCAGAACTGCTATAAATACATCCTAGATGGTATTCTTATTACAACTGAACTAAACAAAAACTTTTGAAAAGTATATTTGCTGTGAATCTGTATATGTAATGTACATTTCACAGTTTCCAGAACCAAACTAGAAAAGAACACAAATTATTTCATGACCACATACAGAAACTGTATTGATATCAAATGGCATGCATAAAGGGCATGGACATTAACTCTTAATAGGAAACTCAATTATTAAAATAAAATAAAAGTAAAATAAAAATTATACCTGAACAGCACATGATTTTTGCTACCAGGATTCCAACACAGAAACAAGTTTTTATATATTTGAAGCTCAAATGTAAGTTGCAATGTAATGCAAACATTTTACTTAAGCCGTTCATTTTCAGTACAATATGATCACAGTAACAGATGCACAATACTGCCTCTTTAAACAAAATCTTAATAACTTTTCTAAATTGGAGATGAATGAGGGAATGAGTCACAAATCATGTGTTTTTATATGGAAAGATAGCATTTTAACCTTATCATTTGTAACAAGAATGTACCTATCAAGTAACTTTTCACTGAGGATGATTATTTAGCAGTATTACTTAAGTAACACAGAAAATGAAAATATCATTATAATGGAGTTTTTGTGTCCCACAAAGTGTATCATGAGATTTATTACCCAGTTCTTCCAGGCAATTTTGAGTAGCTGCTATAGATAACCTACAATACAATAACAATAATCAATATAGATCACAACTCAAGTGATGAACAAGTAGTTCTGACCACTTCATTCATCTAAGCTCTGGAATTTAATTACGGCTTATAATTTTGCTTGATCTTTTGTTTATGGATACGGTAAAATGTATTTCCCAAAGTTGCTTTTCCTCACCTCATGTCCTACAGTGATCTAGCAGGGCACAACATCTTTGCAATTGTACCATCACCCATGGGAAATTAAAATAAAATCCAGTTCATCCCCAAGCATAAACCTAAGATAAAGCTGATGATACCTGGACACTGTACTCCAGTAATTACTTATAGAGCTGAATATTTAATTATTTTTTATTGCTTGTAGATGGAATCCATCTTGAAATTATTTTCGCATTTACATAATTCCAAGGGGAGAGCATAGGAGAAATGCAAAGAAGAAAGAATAATAATAAAAAAAAAAAGAGAATGATCAGCAATTAAAAAATGAACACTAAAAATACAAACATGAATGCTTTTTACATACCCTCCAGCTGCAGCTGCGTGAAGACAAGTTCTGCCAAAGTCATCTGGTGTGTCTATGTCAAAACCTATAAATCAAGTTATTTGTAAAGCAGCTATGCAACACAGGCTTCCACAAAACTGTTCTCGTGTACCCTTAAGAGAAATGCTTGCAAAGCAGACTTCACAGCTACTTGCAAAAAAGCACTGAAGCACTGAAAACACGACTCATTTGAAACTAGTTATTGATATTTGCAGTGTTCTGAAAAACATACAAATAAAACTGAAAAGGAAAAAGTAAAACACAATTTGCAGTGTTGAGGTAAGAAGCTGTGTTCTTCCTCATCTAACTACTAGTAATTCAGTACTGGACATAATATCCATGAATATAATAGGAAAACTTAAGAATAAGCTAGAACTTCTAAATGTTTTACAGATAACTTTTTCTTTCAGATAAAGAGGGAGGTACCAACACTACCAAATCCAGAAGCAATTTAAATTTCATCCTTTGCTTTAGCTCTCTAGTCCCAGGCAAAGACCTTCACTAAACTGGAGATCCACAGTTAATGTTACCATTTAAGCCTTAACTTTGCCTTGATATTTCTATGAGAAAGACAATCCTCAAGCCATGCATTATAAAATAAGTAACTAAAAACCAGTTGGTCAAACTTATCTTCATTAGGATAGGTATTTGAAGAAAAAGCTGTAGCAGGAAAGATAAAGTCTACATAGTCAAGTGAAAGAAATGGTACATCTCAAGCATCTCAAACTGTGTGTTCAGGAAATTATATGCCCAGGACAATCTCTCTTTTTTTAATGATTTGACACCAATTAGCACACACATACCTTTCTACTCACAAACTAAGTGTTCCTAATTCATTCTTAGCCTGCTGTGCTGCAAATAAGGAATTTATAAAGGCTGTATCTGAACTACACATCACAGAGTAACACAAGTGTTGGAAAAAATAAGCAAGGGCACAAACTCTCTCCTCTGAGCAGTATTAGCTACAGGAAAAAAAACCCACAAAACTGACTTCTGTTTTAAGTGACCCCACAAAAATCAGCATGAGATCCACTAACACAGAAGCAGTAATTAATTAGAAAAACTGAAACTACTTCCCATCTTAACGAGAACTTGGACTGATGAATCTATGCTCCCTCTGAATTATTTCATTTAAATAAAACTTCCCTTACTCCATTCCACACGCTCAACTTCAACTTGTTTTTAAGCAAGAAATTACATTAACAATAAAATATCAATGCAGATTTCTAAATGAGCAGTCACAGAGTCTTCAGAGCTATCAAGCTGTCCGCTGTAGGAGTAGACAAGAGTAAACAAACCTGGATGAAACTAAAGACATCATGGGTGGGACATGAAAGATGCTGGATAAAGTGATTAGAAAATTAGCCTTTCTTCTTGAAGTCATATTAAGCCTGGATCAGTTATTCCAGCACTTTGGCCAACTTAGAAACAGTGTCTCTATAGCTTATAAAATATTGTTTAATGTGGATTATTTTTTTCAAGGAAAGAAATTACTTCAGTACAAATTTACATTCACTTTTTCCACAGACGGTCCATTAAAACAAAATACACACTGTTCCCAGGCTACTAGTAAACTCTAAAGATTCCTGTATATTATTAAATTAAGAGTTATTCTATGGAATAAAAATTAATTATAAAACCATCAGAAGATTTTTCATCCTACCTGATGAAAGGAGCTTTCTGCAGCAGTCTGAAAATCCACTTAATGCTGCCAAATGGAGAGGAAACATCCCATGTATACCCCGCCTAAGATACATCATAATCAGGTATCACAGTTTCATTGCAATTGAAATAAAACAATCACGACTATGTCAAAGTGAACGTGCATGGCTTGCTCACCAAACTACCTAATAATCTATAGAAAAGCCTCACATATTAAATGCTTTCTTACTAGGCAGGGTGTACTAACTCAGTGCAAAAGTCTATTAAAACTTCCAGAGATTTTATTTCAAATACACTGCTTTACAGAGAAAAAAAACATTTCCTTTTTGCGCAGGTTGTGATGTATTATGCAGATACTTAAAAGGACAGTACAGAATAATAAAGAAACTATTTCCTATTTCGAACTGTAGACAATTTGAAAAAAATCCTAGTAGTCTGATTAGTCTAATAAATACAACTCTAAATTTTCTCAGCTTGCACTCATGTCAGCAAATGTTACCTACTTTGCAGTGTCAGCACCACTCGTAATCAGCGTGTTGATTAATAGCTCATGGCCATATCTAGCTGCTATGTGCAAAGGAGTATTTCCATTCTTATCTTCACAGTCTATTTCAGCTCCTAAAATATAAAAAATAATAGTATGAATATGTATTGGCATACAGATACTTTTGCCAGAAAAAACAGCACTGATAACAATTACAGCAACATTAGTGGTTGTCCAGCAATAACTGCTCTGAATTTAATATAAACGATAAGCAAAACGGAGAGAAGCACTATCTAATAACATGGGACAAATGCTCTGCAGCTTTGGTTATGAAAAACAAATTAGCTCTTCCTGTATTCTGAAAAATAATCAGCTCTTCAATGCAACTTGCCAAACTTTATAGGCAGATATACTAGACTCCACCATTAACCCAACTACTACTGGACCATAGATATGAAAGAGACTTTCAGTATGCTGCTGTTAATACGAAGGATGAAAACACATGAAATACTGCTATATATGAACTATTCCTTCCCACGTTTTTTTTTTTTTGTTGTTGTTGTTTTTTTTTACCATTTTGAATGATGGTTTGAGATCTTGAAAATCTTCCGTGGATTGCTGTCATGTGCAAAGGTGTCTTCCCATCTTTACTCTGCAAAAGAAAGAAAAAAAAAAAAGGGATGACTTTTTGCCAGCAAAAGTAATCCATCAGACCTGACCCTCACTGCCTCCTTTATTCTCCTCCTGTGCAATTCTGAAAGATGGATGCTGGCAGTTAAAAGTCAGCATGACATGAAAAACTCTACGAAAGAGGTGCTCTTAATCACTCTTTCAGCTCTGAGTGACAACCCACTGATGCCCTTTCACTCACAATTATGCCTTTACGATAATTGCTCTCGAGGGGATGATAACAGCACACAATGTTAACAACAAGCCCATGCCCAACTCTCCCCCCACCACGGTCTCAAATAACACAATGCTTCTTTACATAAAATTTGTTTCTTGAAAGAAAACAACTGTATTTACTAGGGGTGTTTACACATTAAAAAGCTCGTATGTTCCACCAGAATTTCTGTAAAATGATACTTGTAAGTAATTTATCATAAGCCACAAGTAATGCTTCGATAGAACTATGCAACCATAATAAGTATTATACATCTGAATCACATACCAAGAGTGCACTTAGTCACTCACCCAGTAAATATGCTCTTCAAGTAGGCCAACAATAATGCATAAGGGACTTGCAATTTTAAACAGCACAATCTAAATGCACTTACAAAAAAAGCAGGTTTTTTTTTCCTGTTATCATTTCTTTATAACTTTTCTTTCCTGTACTTTATCATAGGTAATGGGAGAGCCTTAATGCAGAAGAATTTTTACAAATGCACATAAAAACTGTACTCAAAATAAAAATATCTTTGGACACAAACACATTGTGCATCTCCGCATTTTAAACACTGGCTTTGAAGATTAAAAACATTCAGAAAAGTCAAAGCTAGAAAAAAATGAAAGATGGGAGGAGAATCATAAAATATGAACAGACGTATTGTCATAGTTTGCGGCTGTGCAAAAACAAGTTCCCATCTTTCTCTTCGTTTGGAACCTATCGACAAACACTCTAAGGACATACGTGTTACTGAAAATCTGCTATGGACTGTTTTTTCAGATGGACCTGGAAATAACCCAAAAGACAAATCCACATATCCACAACAGAAGCAAAGGAACACAGAAAAAGAAATGTAAATCCACTTGAGGAACTGGACAATCAATTTTACTTCAGGAACTTCTGCCACAGGAAGCCTTGAAAGCTAAACAATGTGACAATTTCTCTATGCAAGTAAACTTCTTTCATTATTTTGTTTTAAAGAATTTTCTTGTAACATCTATCTACACAGCAGTTTAATTCTATTCTCTTTATACAACCAGTAGTATTCTCCATGTCCAAATAATTTTGTACTATTTATTTATTTATAAGCCTGTTGTCTCTTTCCCTCACTTTTCTCTTTCTTCAGAATAAAATAAATTAATTAAATAAATATGACCTTATAAAATAAGCTTGGTATGAGAGAGTGACCAAAAGCTGCTTTGATAAATAACATTATAACTTAGATGAAGAGACCTGCAACCTCACTGGTTGAGCGGTGCTAAAACTCTACCTCAAAGGAGAAGAAAAAAAGTAGATCCAAGTGTACTAATAAAGTACCTCACAGGGACTTTAGGAATAACTGAATGTGGCAGTATTAGAAACTACAGTAGAGTGGTGATAGAGTGAGAACCCTCAAAAGCAACGCAACATCTTGCAAAGGACAGCAATAAAATAATTTTGTAGTGCAAATGAAAAAATACAACATACTCAATATGGGATTTTTAAAAAAGTATGTTCTGTTCAAATTTTCTTAAAAAGGTATATAACACAGATTTTTGAGAAATTCTGCATTCCTTACTGGAACTACTTTGTAAGAACTACTTTGAACAGCAGCCTTAGAAACTAGAAACTGAACTAGCTTTGTTTCAACACATACTTAGTAGGAAAGCTCTAAAAGCATCCAATTCTGGCTTTGCAAGTAATTACTAGCCACACAACAGATTTTAACTTAATTTCCCTTTGATGTTTTTTAGAAATTATTCTTTTGATTAAATCCAGTATTTATCTTCGTATGCCTTTCCAAGGAAGCAGAAGAACAGAATTTTTTTTCTTTCTCTCTGCATTGGCTCTTTCCAGCAGTGCAAGTGTTAACTTCCCACATACAAAGTAAGGCTGCTCATATCTTCAGACCCAGATTCACAGATTGAACTAAGTCATATGGTAGAAATTCACAGAAATACTATTGACAAGAATGGCAGTGGAGAAATGTATGTTGGTACACCAACAATGGACAAATTATACTTAAAAGATGAGATTGCTTGAAAACCCTGAACAACCCTACATATTTAATTTTTGCACTTCATAGTTTTGCCACTTTGTCAATCACATCATTTGTAAGTTACAGTCAGCCCATAGCTAAAACTACTAACGCATTCCAATGTAGAGATCTTTTCTTCTGAAGCACAACACTTCAGGAGCCTAATATGTACCGAACTCTTAAGAGAGTTCTGCTTATTTTCTCAGTTCTCCAGTATGCGTCAGGTGCTATTTTCCAGCCTCACCACCATCATATTTCAGATCTTTCTTTCCTCATCTCACAGAAAGCTTTTAAGAGAGAATCTGGGTTCAACCAGGCAAAAGCTTTTGAGGTTTTATTTATTTGTTTATCTTAAATAAAGGAACCATGATGTCTATGCTTTGGATCCAGTAACTTAAAATCAAGTGGGCAGGATGGCAACAATTTGTCCCTCTGATGTCAATGAACCTTTTGTCACCTCCAAACAACACTTCACCCACATGATAAGCTTCAAAGAGTTCAGAAGCTTTGCCCATCAGTTTGAAGATATTAGCTGTTCTCTGCACAATTTCTGAAGTATTGTAACTGACTAAATGTAATCATATCTACAGTGTACCATATATTAAACAAAGATTCTTATTTAAAGTTCAAACATTAAGAGTACAATAATTTTTAGCCGTGCTTAATTATTCTAACAAAACATTGGAAATTTTTCATTTTCATTCCTAGCCTACAGTTTAGGTGTATTTAGAAACAAATAGCCAAAAAAACCCAAAACACTGCTTGCTGCACATAGTTCTGTCCTTACAGCCTCTTTCTTCTGTAGCAGGAACGTACAAATTCATGCACCATTGCAAGCCAGTGAACAGGGAAACAGTTAATTCTTTGCTTGGTAGTATTTATGTTTCTCTTTTGTTCTTATTTGCATATGCAACTTATTTACATAATTAATAGTATATTTAACATTATGGGATTCCCTTCATGACAGAACATACGTTACTGAGAAATATGGTTTCAAGAACGTAGGGCAAAAGTCAGCTCGGCAAGATTAGGCCCTCAGTCATATCCAGTCTGGGACATCAGGTAGAGTAGAAAGCTGGCAACAAGAGTAAATGAACTGTAGCTTGCAGGTTTTATGCCAAGCTGGCTGTAAACCCTGTAGCACAGCTCCTTCCATATCCAGGACACTTCAGTGATGAATTTTTACACAACTGAATTTAAGTACATGTTCAATAAATGAGCTCCACGTTTAGATGTACGTAAAAGTGAGCAGCAACATACATCTAAGATTTTTCCATACTATACAGGCTATTTTTAAATTACCTCCAAATTTTCAGTGGGCAACATGTTTTGTACTAGTAATAACTAGTATTTTAAAATTACTAACTGTACATACATAACTGTATTTTAAAATTAAGTTACCTGAGAAGCAGTGCAAAGCTCTTACACGAAAAGTGAACCACAGAACAATATTAACCGAAATGTTAACTCTTCCAAACATTCATCTTTGATCCACGTAATACTGAAATTAATATGTATCTCAATAAGCACAGAATATAAAATAAAAATAAAAATAAACAATAGTAGTATATACTTCTATTCCTAATGCATGTGAGTGATGGTACAGACAATTATATAAGAGGAACTTTTGGACTCTTCATACCCATTTCCCACTTCCCCCAGCCCAATACCTGTCAAGACATTGGATACTGCCACTGAATAATGCTTAACACAATTAAGCTCTCATTTTTAGAGTCAAAATGAACTTTGTACAATCACAGAATGTCAGGGATTGGAAGGGACCTCAAAAGATCATCCAGTCCAATCCTGTCAGAGCAGGAACACCTCCATTAGGTCACACAGGAATGCATTCAGGTGGGTTTTGAATGTCTCCAAAGGAGACCCCACACCCTTGCTGGGCAGCCCATTCCAGAGTTCTGTTCCTCTCACTGTGAAGAATTTTTTTCTCATACTTCACACTTCTCCTTTGTTTTGTGTAAAGTATGAAATGTGTGATCTCATCTCTCTTGCACACCTTGAGACCTTAACCTATACACTCAAGAAGATAATGTGATATTTATGTTGTAGCTTGTTTTTGTACTTGCTGGATTAGAAACGATCTCCACACTAAGACTGGATTCTATGGAATATTCTGCTGCCAAAGAACTGTGACCAGGAATGTTAAAAGTATGCCAACGCTGTACACAAAGTTTTGCTGGAGTATCTGTTAAAAACTCTGCATTAACCTAATCTACTTACCTTTGTACTGTTAATATGCAACTCCACCCCTCCTAGATTTTAGGATTTTTTGTTGGATGAGTTCCTGAACTACTTCAGTAGTTCATACACATTTCTCTGAAAAATCCTGAATTTCTTTTATGACACTTACAAATAAGAAAAATATTTAATTTTGCATTATCATTATGCTCTTAATCATACAGACAGATTCAGGAAAACAAGATGATGGAGTCTTTCGCCATTTAAACAAAGTCAAGATTGACTAGATAGTACTGTCAACTTTCATTATCCTTTTGAGGTACTTACTACATCCCGTAGAGACATTTAAGATTTAGATCAACTTCCTTGAAGCAACAAGCTTTCTTATTTTTTTCTATAATACATTTCACAGAAATACTATTCCCATCAGTTGGAACTCCAATCATTGCCTCAACAACAGCTCTAAAAATCACTTCTGAAATCAGGAGATTTACTACATTGTAAAGAGTGAATGGATAGCTTGGGATTCACCTACCTTCATATTTACATCTGCTCCATTACAGACCAGAAGTTCCAAACACAGTGCTCCATGTGTTGATGCAGCAGCAAAGTGCAAAGGTGTAAACCCCTTTTCATTCATTTGATTTACATTAGCACCACAGTCTATGAGTTCATTCACTACAACATCTTGTCCATTGTAGCAAGCTACATGAAGAGGAGTATTTCCATAGGCATTTGGTTCATTCATCTGTTAGCAAAAAAAACAACAACAAAAAACACATAATTAGTTGACAAAAACCTGTATTACTGCAGCATTTGATTACCACAAAGAAACCTTCATGTCGTGAGATAATTTCATTATGTTTTGGAATTTTGCACAGCCAGTAATTAAGAGCAAGTTCTGGATATACTACTTTGAAACAGAGCATGGGGTATGATTGCTTTTCAGCTGAGCTAACCTCCTCCAACTGTGTCCTTGCCAGTTTCCTGTATTCAGTATGTAACTTGAGAGAAAACACACACAAAAAAAACCAGCAGCGGCTATTTACACTTATGCTACAGACTGACAGCTTAAGCACAGCAGGACCTCAACATTTCTCAACAGCATTTGTAGGTTTCCAAAAATATTGGTGTCAGAAGGACAGAGTCTCCCCAAAGTAAGTTTTAAGCATTAAATATAGAACTCCCAGATGTAGAATGTGGACATGCACACACAAAAATGCAGGCTGATAGTTCTGTGGCATCATTAAAAATAAGAAATTTTGGCTATGTACCACTTCTAAAATGCAAATTCATGTGCTTTGGTAATGAATTACAATAAAGGGCCACTGCTTAGGTAACCGTGATTGAAAACATCAGATTGGATCTCTAAACTACAGACTCTAAAGTATTTTTTTGGAGATGGAGTACAGGGAATTAGAACTTGTCCACAGTGTTATACTGAATTCTGATAGACTTTTGGAGACAGAAATTCAGCAGTGTTACCCAGCTTTGCAAGACTAAAATACAATGTATCTTTCTTACATGGTTTCAAAGTTCATTGTTTACATATTTTACACATGCAGGTATTACACAACCTTTTAACTGATTTTGCATTCCAATATTAATACAGCCTTCCTTACTGTATTATTAAAGTTCCTGACAATCTGTAATGTTTCAAAAAATACAGGTTGTATATAGATATGGAATTCAGTAACATCTACATTTTAAAAAGAACTGAGACAAAAGAGTCTTATTTCCCACAGTTCACAAAGGATGTGTGTGGCAAAGCCAGGAACGGAATTCCTATTTCCTTAGTTTCAAGTCCAACACTTTAGGAGTCAGAAATAGCAAGTGAACAAAATAAAAGTAATAACCACAAAGTTATTTCTAAATAATTCTGCAAAGATTGCAAAGCTCTGAAGTTACCCGGGGAAATAAATTTTTGTAACAAAAACCAAGCGAAACAAAACCACCATTACAGCAACAAAAGCATACGAACAAAGATCCTTGGAAATACTTTCTCTATTTTCACCATATCCTGAAGAAGCATAGACAGTGTGCTAGAACACAAATAGGAGCATTTAAAACAAGAACAACAACAAAAAAAGGATTGCTTTTATTCTTTCTTACATCAACTCCAAGATTGAGAAGATATTTGACTACACTGATCATTCCACTAGCCGATGCAGCATGTAAGGGTGTATATGACTTCTTGTCTTTGCATGTTACTTCAGCTCCATGGGCCACAAGTAATTTCACAACTTCAATATGACCTAAAAGAACAGACAAAAAAAAAAATGAAACTGCATTTAATATTATCCAGAACAAGTTTAGTAATTATACAATTATTATAACAGGAACAAGACAATGACCCATTTGGACCTAATCTGGAAAGTAAAAAACTGTTTATGTTTTCTAATTCTTTTGTGAAATATAGACGCAACATACAACATTCCCCTTCAAAAGGGATATTTGAACATAACTCCCTAAAATAATCATAGTATTTACTTCAAAGCCAACTCAGTACATGAAAAAACTTGTCCTCCACTTATATCAAAGGAATTTTTGGAAAATTTGAAAACTATTGAGGTGACTTAACTTCATCATTACTTGAAGTTACTGCAAATTTCTGTTAATGACTACAGAATCTCACTGTCAGTCTTCCCACTTCATCACAACTGCAGAAACCCATTAAAGTTTCTAAGGCCTTCAGCACAAACTTTGAAAGAAACAGTATAAACCAACTAGAGAAGAAGAAAAGATTCTGTTTCTGTACAAAACCAGACAAATGGGTGGCATCACTCCCAGCCACACAGCAAGGCAGAGCTCAGCCCTTCCCCTGCTGGCTTCAGCACCAGCCTTCAGGCCACCATGGTGCTGTGCTCCAAGACAGACACCATGAAAACAGGCTAGTCAAACATTTGTCGCTCTTGCAGAGCAGATGTGTCAAACTAATTGCCACTGAAAATGTAAGAGGTTATGCCACTTCAATAATCATGACAAAGTTTACAGAATTGAGAAAGCTTAAAGTAAATTAACAATGTTAATTTAAATAAATATATTTAAATAAATGCAGAGCTTTACCTTTGCCACTGACTTGTTCAAAAAGAAATGGGAATTTTTGTTTTACCTTTCAAAAAAACCTTTAGTCTGTTTACAAATATTGAAGAAAAAAAAAGCAACCATAAAACTTAGGCTTATCAAGATACTTAAGTACAATGCAACAAATCCAGCCTTCAGTTTAAGCAATGCATGAGCAGTGAGAATCTGCTTTTTCAATGACTAAAAGAACATGCAAAAGTTTGGAAAGGAAATATCTACCCAAGGGAGCACAGAAGTGCTTTAATAAACATTCAGTCAGCACAATATATATTTTATAATATGTGTCCCCAAAAATACAAAAAGATCCTCATCTAGCTATACATAGCAATGTGAGATGCTGCAACTCTTCACTTCTGAATTACTTCAGCTGTCAGAAACTTCATTACTGTCAGAAAAGACACAGAAATAAACTTAAACGCAACACTCACCTTGTGACCCAAATAATATGAGCACAAGAATGAAAACAATCCCTACACGAGATAAAGAAGTACAAAGGATACTGGAAGTGGTGAAGAGAAATACCGAGGAAAACAGTGGCACAGAACTTAAACTAAATAAAAATAATTAAAAAGAAATCACAAAAGAAAATCCCTGACCTGCATTTAAAGTGCAAGCAGCAATCAGCGGAAGAGAATCAAAGAGAAGAGCAGGGCACTTCACCTAAGAATTGCATGGGAGACATCCCACTCGCTCCTGTGGGAATGCTAACACTCACAAATGAAAGCCCACTGCTTGCAGCACTGCAGATAGACAGCAACAGAGCTGGGTGAAAAGCAGGAAGGAAGGGAAACAATGCCTATAGGTCTATAAAGTTATTTATAGGAGTGTGACGAAAGGCATAATGTTTCTTTTACTCTACAGTCCATTTTTTTTTTACAGTGGAAAGATTTTTGGTTTTCCTCTAATAATAACTGGTGCAGTGTAAAATAGCTTTAAATTGTGAGAAATGTTCAATAATAAAATTTCCAGATAATAGCCTGTGAAATAGCGCTCACTAAAATTGGAATAAATGTAGCTTATCTGAAAAATAGAAGACTTTTTCCACCTGGATGAACACAAGCCAGAAAACATGTCTGCCCTCTCACTGATGCTTGTCAAATCTTTGCCATCTCATGCACTGACTTTCATTCAAAAAATGTTGCAAATAATCGCCTTAAGGTGGCTGAACAGCCTGTCACAGAAACTGTGTAAGAAATTGCACAGAAGTCTGTAAGTAGGTCACAAAATACTAATGCAAAATATTCCAAAGAACATTGGACCGACAGTGAAGATTGTTCTCCAAGTTCTCTATTAAACTGGTACCTGTACTTGAAGTACAGTGTCATGGAGTTTCAAACTATAACTTAAGAGCACTAATGCTGCCACAATCTCTTCATGATTTACTAGCTTATATAAGTGTTTTCTTCTGAAGACTGTTCTTTCTGGCATTACATAGGCTTTCTTTACACTGCTACCAGATTAGTTCAGATCTGTGCTGGCACATACAGATTTGACACTGATAAGACTACTGTGAAAATGGCCTAGAACAGTTTTGTAAAGACAACAGTTAGGAAGTGAATGAATCTGTGTCTTTTTGAAAAGATCACTTTTACAATCACTAAGACCTTAGAAGCAAGCATAAATATGTAAATGAAAGTACATTTTCCATTTGTAAAGAACAGAATTATCAGACGGTGAACCAAAGCACATTTCTAACAAAGAACAGGGTTTAAACAGGGCAAGTTAACACACACACAGTTCTGCACTTTTGCTCTGCTCAGTAGGTAAGTTTGAAATTGCATTTCCACTTCCAAGTTATTGCTTTTATTTCCTCTCTTATTGCAAGACTGGGAAAGCAGTTAAAAGATACTTGATGCCTCTTCTTTTTGTGTAACAGCTGAGAAATGCATTTAATTAGCAATCTTAAGTCTGTTTTTAAGAACCTTTTCCACCACCCCCCTCATACACATCTGCAATGCATTATGCTTATTTATAAGCAATTGTATAACTTACAATAACTAACATGAATCTTCAACTGCATATTCAGGGATATTTTGTCTAAGATCTGACTCTCAAGAAGGAATTATCCTAGATAATTCTGTTTTTGGTGCTAAGCAGATACAATTAGAAAACATTCATTTTATTCATGGAAAGGGAAGTCTAGAAATTATTCTTCTTGCATGTTAACTTTACTGTTTGTCAAAAAAGCTGCACCTTTGTAAAAAGATGTAAAGAATAGGATCACGTTCTTATCAAGTTTTGTAGTGTAATATCACAGGTATATAAATGTGTTTTCCAGAAAATATAGCATTTCAGATATTAAATACAAAGAAAAAATGCAGATTGTCAAAACTTAACAGAAACAACAGATCACATATGATCAGGTCTTAGTTTACATTCACAGAAATTTGCAGGCACATAGATTCATACAAGACTGATACTACGGCTTTTATCCTTTCCAATTGTCTGGCTAAGATAATGAAACAATAAGCTAAAATAATGAGTAATAAACAAGATTATGGAATCACCTCAACTGGACTACTGAAATTAGTATCAGAATTTAGCTGATCACTTTTTTCACTACCACAATAGTAATCAACTGCAAATACATACATACATACCCATATATGCTGCCCAGTGTATAGCTCTTCTGTCTTTCTTGTCAAATGCATTAATATTGGCTCCTCTAGACAACAGTAAACTGACCATCTGGGACAAAAAGGAAAAAAAGAAATCCTCTATTCAAAATGGAAAACTCTGCTCACAGCTAGACAAAGAAACATCACAGGAGAAGATTAAAAAAAAGTATGTATTTTCAAAGGATTTAAACGTGCTGTTTTTTTAAATATTCCATATACTTAAAAAACCTTGGACAACCACGTTGGCAACAATAACAAAATGGTAAGTTCCTTAATTCAATGTTATAAATGTTTCTGCTAAGTTAAATAAGGCAAATATGTGGCAAATACAGCAAAGATGAGATCTTCAGGTTGAGGGGTGTACTAAAGGTAATTACTAAACTGGCAGTCCTAGTGCCAGTTTGTCTTCAGTCACCTATACATGTGTCACTTTTCAGGGTCTGAAAACATGCATTTTCTCCCCTTACAGAGGCAATGTTCCATGTGTTCACTATCTACTGAAAAATTTTATCTTTTTTCCATTTTTAATTTATTTATTACTAAATTAAGCTTCACTCAGGCAAATTTGCTTATGTCCAGAGAGATGAACGGTGTAATAACCTTCCAATTAAACGATGTAACACAACCAATCTGTACACACATGCATGTAAAAGACAAACTAAAATATGAAATAGGAGACTGGTCTGTGGTTTTTGAAGGGATGGGGAGAGAAATATGACTGCTAACTAAGAAACAAAAAACGAGAGATGTGTTGGACAGAACAGTAAGCAGGAAACAAGCTAAGATAAATAACTCATACCTCAACGTGTCCACTGAAGGCTGCATGGTGCAATGCAGTTCTACCTGCCCGATCAGACACATTTACATTACTCAGAAGAGGCACCAAAGCTTCGGCACATTTTACAGCTTTATTTGCAGCTGCTATATGTAAGGGTGTCTGCCAGTTTTTATCACGAGCATTGACATCTGCTGAATGCTTTAGCAACACCTGAACAGCATCCTGAAAACATTTAGCACAAATAAAAAGTCACTTAGTAATGACTTCAGATGTTACGTCTTAAATCCAAATATACATTAGTGTATACGAACACACACACTATATAATGCATGACTACCTGTAACTTGTTCTTTTGTAAACATTCTTCTTTCTTTGAGTTTTGTACTATCATAAATCCAGATTTGGGGATCTTCTCAAGGACACAAAGAATGCATTCCCTACAGATTTCAACTGCATCAACCATTTCTTAATTCCGCAAACCAGTGAGCAAATTGTTTTGTCAACACAACTAAATTACTAAGCTCAATAAACCTCCCTAGGACTTCCTTCGCTACCAAGGATTAGTGACATACCATGAATGTAAAACACACTTTCATCTACTTGCCAAGCAGAACTTTTGAACTCACAGTCTAGAAATCGCAGAGAGGCAGAGTAACTTATTAAATGCACAGTTAGAGAACCACAGGTAAAACAGAGCATCCTCACGAAGAGTTTCAAAATATACACTTATAAAACTCCAGGAAAAAAATGTTTCAAAATGTTACAGCAAAATCCATGTCACAAAAAGATTATTCACTTCCAGTCATTAAATGCAAAAGCTATGAAAATGTTACAAGATAAACAAATGCAAATAAAAAATGTGCACACAACTGGAATGCAAAAAACCCCCAAACCTCTCACTGATTTAACCATGACAATAAACACTGCACTTCATATCAACTCTGTGACCTTTCCACAATTTCCTAACTGCTTTCAACTCAAACACTGAGCACAAAAGTAAGTTCCTCTGAAAGCAATGCCTCCTGTTAATTTCCATGAAAACTACAATAGATACAAGAACAGAAAACACTACTTGATAGAGCAGTTTTATCTACAAAACACTACTTTTCAACACAGCCACCACCATTAACGATGAGCTCACTGAGATGCTATTCATTTTTTGGTGTGGCTGCTGAGGATGTTCATCTGGAACATGGATTGTTTTTCACATCACCGTTGCCACTGCTGAAATGCAGCACCCACCGCCTCACTGTGCTCACCTCCACTGCTTAATCTCCATAAATGTTCAGCAAGCTTCAAGGAATGCCAACAGGTGCCAATTTTTCTGCACCTAGTCCAACTCCCCTGCCGAAGCAACTCCCTAGCCCAGGCTGCACAGGTAGGCGTCCAGGCAGGTCTTGAACATCTCCAGAGGAGACTCCACAACCTCTCTTGGGCAGCCTGCTCCAGGGCTCTGTCACCTGTACTGTTAAGATGTTCTTAACACATTCATGCAGAACTTCCCATGCTTCAGTCTGTGGCCATTTCCCCTCCTCCTATAACCATGCACCGCTGAGAAGAGCCTGGCCTCATTCCTTTGCCTCTTGCACCTTAGGTATTTACAGATGTGGATTAAATCCCCTCTGAGTCTTCTTTTTTCAAGGCTGAACAGACTCAGGTCTCTCAGCCTTTCCTTATAAAGAGAGGTGCTCCAGGCCCTTTACCATCTTTGCAGCTCTCTGCTGGACTCTTTCCAGGAGATCCCTGTCTTTTTTGTACTGAGGAGCCTAGAAATGGACACAATACTCCAGGTGAATTCGGTGACCTTCCTTCGCTCCACGTGTGCTTCCATGTCAGATGCCATTTTGTCAGACTTCCCGGAAAGGAAATACTGGCATTGAAGGTTCAGCCTGTTCTGTCATACCACTAAAATGCAACTCTGACATCATGGACCAACATATTAAGATAAGAAGCAATACTTTTGGAGCATCCAATGTGAGTAGCTGGCACAGTGGACTTCAAATATGTTAAGAAAAGCAGGAATAGGAAATTTCAAATTACAATGAAATTAGTATTATTTTCACCAACAAGCAGAATGCTAAGTAACACTGGTAATGTAATTTATATCAAACTGAAATTTCTTCTACTTAAAAGATAACAAAAGAATTGCATCAGAAGCTTGTAACTTAAGTGGAAAATTGAGTATTTTCTCTTTGAGAAACTTCATCAGATTTAATACTTTAAAATTTAACCAATAATTTGACCCTTTAGCTTTTTTGAGACAAATCTTAAGGAAATCCATGAACAGAACAAGGAAATATTAAAACAGCTGTTAACTATTTTGCAGAAGGAAGCACCATAGTAAGACAAGCAAACAGCATAAAAATAATTTATCTTCCTTTTCTCTGTGTATTTAATGATGTTCAAAAATGAGCAAAACTGTGTAGATTTTCCCAGGTATGCAAATTTCAAGGACCACACTTTGGCAGTCTGGATATGAAGTTGCTTGAATTCATGCAGCTGGCAGCAAAATCCACAATACCAGCTATTTTGTATGATGCAATGTCCTTGGTTGAATGCAGTACCCTTGCTTCAAGGGGAAAACCAAATGCTTTGTGGAAACGAGTACGTTCATTTTAGTTACAAACCTGGTCCAGTTTGACTACAGCACTCCTCCCTGCAAGCTTTACTGATTTAAAGAAGTACTGTCCCTTTGAGGAATGCAGTATTTGGTGCTTCAGTCAGCTCTCAAAGGAGCAGCCTAAAAATACCTCAAAAAGAACAAATAGCATTTGCTGCTAAGGGCTCCCTTGGAGATCGATTTTCAAACACTGCTTTGAATAACACAATCTCCACATAACTTGGCTATTAATGCTAACAACAAAATAAAACCATTTAACCAGGGAATTTAAAGGCAGAAGCTGACACAATGGTTGTTTAGATAAGTTTGTGGACCAAATACTTAAAAGCTCAGTGCTTGCAAAAACCCAACTACTGAATTCCATCTTTTTCTCAAGCAGAAATGTGCCCAGAAACATAAGAAAATAATAACGCAAAACCAAAACACTTGAGACATACTGAAGTGTGCATCAATGTGACTCAAGATCTCAAAGAAGATAGCTTTGCATAAACTCTTACACAAAAGCTCAGCATTTTTTTTTGTCTGTTTTGATCTTCTGTAGGCACTTAGAATTTTTATTAGGACATCTACAATAGAGGAACAATAACAAACATACACTTAAATCACCATATTCCCCTAAGTGTGTTACAGGTAGGCTTCAAAAGTGTTGTAAATATTTCATTTACAAGTTTCAGTTCTAGTACTATCATTACTCATTAGTGGGGATTTTTTGTCATTTGTTTCTAAAATACGTTCGCAGGTCATATAGAATCATATATTTGTTCATGTCTGAACAGACAAGTACAAAAAAAGATTATGCTGCAAAAGTCATATTAGGTCCTATTTCATCTCTAGTTGCCTTGTGCTGAACCATTCTTGTTACACAAAAACATGCACTGGAGTTCAGAATATTACGTGCAGAATCCTTTCTGCTAGGGAGATGGCATTTAAGCAAAGAGCAAAGCTGAGAACTGCAAGTTTATTGTTTTCCCCCTTTCTTCCTACGCAGACATATGATATATATGTACTATCAGTATGTTAAACAAGTTGTTGCAAGCGTTCTGCAATTCGAAACATACGAGTAGTTTCATTTTGTAAAAATTGAACAAGGAACAGAAGGTACTTTGAGATAGCCTATTTTAAGACAAAACAGGGAAAAAGAAGAAGAAAAAAAAAGCATACCTCACTACAAGATGCCACAGCTCTGTGTAAAGGAGTCAACCATTTGCTGTCTTTGGCATTAACTCTAGCTCCTGCAACAAAAAATTTATGTATATATAAGAACAGAAATAAACAGCATTTCTGTAAGAAATAATTAAATATTTTCAACTATAGGGAGAACAATGATGGAATATACTTATTTTAGGATTATTTGTAGAGTATAATGACAAAAAAATAAAAGGAAAAGGAGTCTTTTCTTCAGCTCAGGTCAACCCTTTAAGACAATTCTTTTAATCCAGCATTTGTTACACTCCTGCATCAAAGTGAAGTCATTTTTTTTATATAATGTAATACTCCATACTCTTCTGCATTTCTAAAGGTGTTTAAGAAACACAGACTTTTGAATGAAGACCCAGCAACAAAAACATCATTTCCCACTGAAATGAAATTCTTCAATAAAACAGAGAAAGAAGCTGCAATTACTCCTCACACCTCCAGTTTCTTTGTCATCGCTCAGTCTGCTGTCTAAATACATAACAGAATGATGCTCCCTCTACTACTGGATTTTTGGGAATGCATCTTCTTTACTCCATCAGGTCATCTAACCCACCTTCACATCTCCTGCACTTCCTGAGTCATACTGTAACAACCTCACCACTCTGCTTCTAAAAGTGTACCCAAGAAAAAGCTGCCTTCCATAGGAAAAGAGATTGCACAAAAATCTGTAAGAGATACAAGTCTAATCCTGCATTTCTTTTCTCCTTAATAATAACAGGAAAGGTAAGTTGGCAATTTTTTCCCCGAAGGAAGCAACTTAACTTCTTCCTACACACCAGTGAACTTCAAACAAGAAGCTTAATGGTTTATATTTTTTAATAATGTGTGTAAATAAATGTTTGTCTATGTGTTTATAAACTAGTGTATATATATATATACAAATACACACCCTTACACATTTCTTAATACCTTGTATGGAAATTTATCCATCTTTATTTAGATACAGTAGATTTTACAGAGGTGTGAGAACTTAAACAAAATGTTATCTCATTGCAAAATCAATACGGAAAAACTCTTGAAAGTAACTCACACAGTGACGTATGTTATCATACAGTCATATTAATGCTACACGGTCAGAGCATATCTATTTCTGAAGTTTAAAGTACACGTGTTATTTCAGAATCAACTTTTTTTTTTTATGGAAAGAATAATAACAATTTTTACATAAGGGATGGAAGACCAGTGGGGCATGAAATGTTAAACTGGTTACTGGTCAGGATATTAGCTGAGAAATGGGGTATTTTGATCTAAGTCCCCCAGATCTGTACCAGCAGTGAAATCCTTTCCAGACCAGTTGAACAACCTAACCAAGAAACTCAGCCATGCGAACAAACTCATGGTTGCATAAAATGAGCAAAACAAAGATTTGGAGTCAATTCTGTGTTTATTTTTTTGTGGTCAATTCTTCCTTTTCTGACAAAAGAATACAACACAGAAGCTAAAAGTGGAAACGAACTCCCACTTTGATCCTAGATCTTCCAAGTACCAGACAGGGCCTGAGGTTTCTATGTGTTGGCTACAATTCAAAGGATTTCCTTCTTTCCCTGTCTAAATTTCAAAAGGTTGAGATCTCATTGGATTTTCTGAGTGCTAAAGTTTTTGAAAGACAAATTTGAAGAAATGGGAAGAAAGCCCAACTTCATCTGAGAAACACATTTTCTAGCAAAATTTTAAGAGACTTAATCTTAGCATAAAAAAAACTACTTGTTAATCAACACGTGGACCTAGAGCACTGCATCATCACGTACCACAATGTAGTGTACTGCATCTAATTCTGCATAGAACTCAAGCGAAAAAACAAATAAAACAGATGCTTCTAAATGTCAACACATCTGTCAGTAACTGAGAATATTATCTATGTATGATATATCAGACAACTATATCTAGTTCTTTTGTCCATATTCCAGGCTATTTTTAGCCACTTCTTGGTTTTAGCAGACAAGACAAAAGCAAGTGCCAAATGGTGCTCCAAGCTTTATACAAGCCAACAACCAAGGAATGGGGACTTTCAAAGTCGCACTGATTTCTGTTTCTAACTTCGGGACACAAATGTGTTTGAAATGTTTAAAGCAAAGACTGAATAAGAGGAGTTACTAGGTTACTAACTACTGTTTTGATTTTCCTCAGGAAAATGCACTCTCAAAGTCTGAAGTCAAGTCAGATCCACCCAGGTGACCAGGCATGAGATAGGAGCGCCACACCCAAAAGAAATGCCTATTTCCGTTGCAAGAAAGTGCCTATTTCCTAAATTCTAGTGAGAACGTGCTTTGAGTCCAAGCTGTTTATGGCTTCAAGCAAGTAACGTCTTTCTGATACGTTAACACAGAGTCAAAAAATCTCTTACAAAGAGATTAGGAATAAATACAAAACGATATCATATGAAGTATTTTCTCAGTGGTAAGTTAAATTTAGTAGGACAAAAGGAAAAGAATATCAAAAGGTGTTTCATTTTGTTTTTTTTTTTGTTTGTTTCTGGCAGGAAAAACATCTAAGGAAGTTCGAAGCAACAGTTAAAAGTAACATGGCCCCTCAAAAGAACAAAAGACAAAACTAAACAATAACCTTGTTCTGCCAGTGATCTTCCATTCAAAGAAGAAAGAAAACTCACATCTAGGACATGCCATATTTATCAAAGAAATGTAATAGTTGAACATAAACTAAGTCATCTTTTCAAATGCACCAAAGAAGTATATCCTCTGACAAAAGGTACAACAAAGAATTTCTGACAAAAGATCTGCATCTTCGTTGTACTCAACTATGGAAGAACCACCAAGACTGCCATTTCACAACAAACAACCCGTAGAGGAACTCCAAAATCACTAGATTGAAATGCCAAGTTTAAGTAAAGTAATCAGAACAAGTGTTCTACAAAAAAAAAAAAAAAAAAAAAAAAAAAAAAAACTCTGTATGCACTATTAATGTAGGAATACTGTGGGAATCAGGAGAGCTGTGGCTCTACATACTTTAAACAAATATAACAATTTAAATTCCCCCTTAAATTTCTCCAAAAGATATGCTGCCAAGAATGACTTACACTTCACAACACAGCTTCTCCAAATAACCTTGCACCTGAGGACACAGACCCCCTCTAGGTTGTTCTTCACTCCTTAGCAGATGATTTGGAGAAAATGCTCCAGTTCTTCCCTCTCTCTCCTGATGCTCCACATGAGACAAAGCTCCCTCAAACCTGTCATATCATGCCACAGGGATGAACTTCACATCCCTTACCCTCTGACGTAAAGCTCTATCCCAGATTTGAACATGTGCATGAGTATAAACCACTGGATCACAAACTCTATGAAGCTCAACCTGCTGATGTATTAACATTCTGAATGCCTTCTAATGCAAGACAGGCAGCCGTTTCCTTTTTCAAGATATTTATACTTCAATCTCTGTTTCATGAAGACTGGATCTTCCAGGCCACAGGGGCCTGATCTTGATTCCAGAAAACTAAATCCACCAACTAAGATAATATTCTCCCTCATCATTTAAACCTCTTAATGCTATTTCATGTATTTTCTTTTGTGGCTCTATTATTATGTCCTTTGTTAACAGCTGACAGTTATTAACACAGCTCAGTATTTACTTAATGTAAGTTGGGTTTTTTTTTGAAATTTGATTTCATGTAACACTGCAGAGCTTGCAGGAAAAGGATTTGGGGCTTGCCAGAAACCTCAAATACAAAGCTGGATACAACCATTATCTTTGCTTGAACTTAAAAATTGATTATGTAAAGCAACTGTCCCGTCAAACTAACCAACTTCTGTGTCTGTGCACTCAGTTGAAATATCAGGCAAAGTATTCTAAATGATCTAGAAAATTCTATCAGGTCATATCCATACGTCACCCAGTACTCCTAAATACATTTCTGCAGCTCAGTTGCTACTTCACAGGTTTTAATACCCTTGCATATCAGCAGAGTTACCATCTCAGCCCTTCTCTTGAAGAGACATCAGTGAATAGTTGACTGGACAGGAAATTCTGCAAGAAACAGCCATACACCTTAATTCATGAAATGCAACAGAACCACATGCAGCTGTCCTTCACCACATCACTTCTAGTTTTCTCCCAGAACAAATGTTACTAATTTTTGCCATGAGCTTTTCTTGCTCGATACCAGAATTCTTCACATTTTTAAGTTTCCTCAAAAGATTGATGACCATAACAGCTACAGCAGTTAATGTTTCACTGCCTGGGAATAGATTCAGAAAAGGAATACAACAATACTGGCAAGACACTGTTGTCTCAGTGTACTCACATCACTAATTTAAAGTACTGAATTGCCTTCCACTGTTTTGTCTGTGATCAGTATTTTTAGACTCTTAAGGACAATATTTCCCTTTATTATTGCACAAGATGTGTTAGTAATTCTACAGTATCATAATAAAAGCAAATGTAGCAAAAATGTTTTTACTTGCATGTATGTAAATACTATACAATACCTAGTGTTCAGGATTTGAAACTCTGAAAGCATGTTTATTTAAGAGTGAAAGATGTAAATAATTCTAGACTGTGTTAAAAAAAAAATTGAACAACCAATATGATCAACATCTAGAATGCTGAAACAATTCTAGAAATTACCTTTGCAGGAAAAGGATGTTCCCATATATAAACTACTGAGAATAAACAACAGTCTACATTGTAATTAGATTCTATTTAATTATTTCCCTAAGGGTTTGTATTAGCTTTCGAACTTTTTCCTTTTTGAATGATCAACTTTTTATCTAGGACTGTAAAAATACTTAAAATTAGCAAGCAGAAAGAGTTAGAGTTTACAGTAGAATGAATAGATGATGAAAACTTCTCCTCAGATAACAAAAACATATATTTGGGGGGAGATGCTGAAAAAAATATAAAATCTTACGATGACAAATGAGAAATTGGTGAAATCTAGGTAATTTCTTATTGGAAAACTGGAAACTTCAAAAACTGCTGCTGCAAAAATCGGAAGACCTAATCAAGAGGCAGCTTCAACCTATGGAGGAGGTAAACCTGCAACAGAGGATCTACAGAACAGTGGGAAAAAGGAGAGGACTGGATTGTCTTCATCAGCCACACCAATGCTTAAACAACCATGTTTATTTTTATTGCTTAAAAATCCTAAAGAAAATAAACAGAAAAGCAACCCAAAGATCAGGAGAAATGCTGGAGGAAAAATACAGTAAAATCAATGTCATCCTCCAGAACTTGGCTGTCTTGTCAATGTAAAAAGTCAACTTCCAGAACTTAATAGCTCTTGCTACCTCTCATCTACTACATTCTAGAGCTTCTGTGAGTAGCACAAGTTTCTCAGCCTCCTGGAGCCAATGACCACCTCTGCTTCTTCCTAAGTTTGTCTCTCAAAAAGAAGTTAAAGCTGCTTTCTTCAACAATGTTCTATAGCAACCACTGGGAGAGGGCAGTGAAGATAGCTCTGAAATTAAAATTGTGGCTCACACCGTTGAAGAAAGAGGAAGCAGCCAAAAGATACGGCCAGTGTAAAAAGAAGCCCTGTGAAACCACACACCCTTGCATGTGCATACATCTGCAACGCAAACTGAGGAAGCTTCATTCAACTGATCAGTAATAGCTTTTCAAACATCTGAACTGTTTGGACTGCCACTGCATGGTCTGTTAACACTTAAGAATTAGATGAAAGAAACACAGCCTGAGCGGAACAGTGTTGGAGGGTCTTCACTATCCTCCAAAATAGCATTACTGTTACAACTGTTTTCCAGCTTCAGATTCTTACATTTTACAGCTGACCCAGGAGAAAGCACAACAAATGCTTGTAAAGCCACCAAACCTTAATGAGATTAAGCCTGACCACACATTCACGTACGCTGAGCTCTGTGCAGTGAAAATGCTGGGTCAAGTGTCAATGCAATATCAGTAACTAAACCTACTCAAAAGTAAACAACATAATTCACATATTTCTCTTCATGAAGCATGGCTATTTCAGTGAAAGCAATAATAGTCTATGTGAAATACTGAAGAAAGCGTAAAAATATTACTAGCCAAGAGAACACAATGGAAGATCACTATAGTTAGTCCTGCTCCTCTCACTTGCCTGAACAACTACTCCGATCGCATTTTTTAAAAAAAGAGAGCAGGACAAATGGAAAAAAAATATATTTTTAAAACACAAGGAGCCTCAGCATTACAGTCCACTTGCAGGACTTAACTGAAAGAAGGGTTTGAGTCTTTATAAGGACTTAGCTGAAAGAAGTCAGAACTTGATAAGCAGTTGAACAATATCTAAGCTATGTCCCTCTTCTACTTCTCAGTAGTCTGCCATCAAGCATTTATATAATTAAATTCAGCACATTTATGAAAAGTAAACAGATGTACTTTTGTACCAGGATGCTGAGTTGTACATAGAACTTTAGTGTTAAAACTCTTGACACAGTAATAGAAAATGTTCCAAAAATAATGTGACTAAAATATGATCTTTTGTTCCATCATTCTGTAGACTACGAACAAGCATCACTATGCCACACGTACTTACTGATCACCTTCCAGCCTACCAAACTTAGTAGTGCCAATTGCATATTTAGCTACAATCTGGGGGACAGATGATTTGACCATTCAGATTCCTGCAGAACCTAGTGGTATCAGAATTTTCTTGAAAAACATTCACACCCTTAGGGGACAAGTTTAGTAGTAAATTCAATGAACCATTACCTCAAGATTTTTACTAAAAAAATTAAAAAAAAAAAAACAAACAACAACAACAAAAGACAATGTAAATGTCAAGCCCCAAACAGGAGGCATATCAAAGCAATTTTCCATGCTGTTTACAAGCTGTCATCTTCAGGACTCTTGCCCAGGTGAAAAACAACAGGAGAGCTCACAGATCAACCCTGAAGGCTGGTGGAAAAATAATTAATTCAAGAATTCAAAACCAAAATGAATACACTTCTAAGACTGAAAACTTACTCCACAGGAATCTGCAAACAGGCTGAATTAGTTTTTATATTCAGAATGTGAAGTAAGAGTTGCTCACATCTAGAGTAAAGCATCACAGAGTAACAGCAAGTTATGATCCAAGATACATCCCTGAAGGGATGCAAAAGAAGTTCCAATCAAAATTTTAAAAGCATGTCTATGTAACATACAATACATGCTTTAGCTAAGAATAGAGAATGATAAGAATCAGAAAAGAATCACCGAGTAGCAGTGGTGCAGTAACTGACTTCAGTAATTTTGATGCCCAGTTCAAAGGAAGAACAAAAAAACTCAAGGCAAACAGTTCCCACAGGACATGTGGCATAGCAGGAAAACTTCAGAGTAGTTCCTAAGAACATACCAGCAAAACTATGTTAGAAGACATTACAAGATACAAAGTCAACCTCTTGCATGGTGAGAAATGTCAGGATGAAAGCAACCTACAATACTTGATTCAGTTCCCCATGCAAACACATTACAGCGGGCCAATTGTAAGCCAAACAACTTTTACATGCAAATTTACTGACCACAGAATATTTCTAGTCAAATGTGCCAGTTAATTGCTTTGTCACTGTTCAAAAAGTGGCCCTGCAACATGGCAAATTTGCTTCAAACTTTACCACAGTAACAGATGTCCTTTATTTGCTCCTTAATGTTCACATTTCATAACAAGATGTAACCTAAATCTGTCTCCAAGGAGAGATTTGATCTCCAGCTGAATCACAATGGGTGAATTTTCTGTATCTTCATGAAATTGAGAAAATAAATACACTTATGATCTGTTAAGTGGTTCCAATTAAATTCCTATTAAGAGATGGGAGCTGGAAGAAAACTCCTGAGTTGTGTATTTTGAGGGAATCTACACCCAGTCTCACAGAGAAGTACTGGTGCAGCACTTCAGATACAGCTGTGAGCACTCATACACAAACGACAAGATGTCAAATCCAGCATTCAGAAATGAAGACTGCATTAGTGACTACTATTTAAAGAGTCTGGTTTGAGCTGTTTGACTAAGATTCCCAACTGTAAGCAGGAAATACTACAGATCAGTGCCCAAGTACAGCACAGCCTTTCAAACCAAACAGTCTTAACATGCAGACATCCCTTTCTCACCCACTGAATGGTTCCTCATCACTCACTCACAAATGCAGAAACGCTGCAGCTGTGCCTCCTACACTGTAAAGCCCCAGTTCAAACCCAGATCACCCCTCTTTTGGGAATGTGTGAGACACAACTTTTAAAGAAAGACACAATCACATAAGTCACATCCACAGCATAATGCAGGAGCACACTCATGTTAGACCAGTACTGCCTCGTAAGTACACAGCATTCAAGGCTTTTGATCCTACAACAATTTTAATTGCTTTATGTAAGCAAATGATCATTTTTATTAATTAGCAGTCATCTGAGATGTATCAATGCATCCCAGTCCCCCAGAACAATCTCTATACACAGCAGCAGCCCACATCCTCTCCTCCATGCAACAATTCAATTTTGTACTATTTGTACAGTCCTAATTCTCAGTTCTCTGCTTCCCTTCTTTGTTCTCCAATTTTTCTTCCACTTATTCCCAGGCTACGTGCCCAAACAGCATGACTAACTTTTCTTCTCCAACTATTATTTCCCAATCAGAGTCTTATTGGATTAATATCTGAATAAGAATGTCTCTCCTACCATTAGTCTGAGAGAAGGAGTGACGGATTTTCCCCAGTCCCAGTTCTGGTGACTGGACACAGCTCACCCACACTGGTCAGAAGCTTCAGTCCCCAGAAGCAGTTTACCACAACTTCACAAAATTTATAACAAGGCTAATTGTTTTTATTTTATATCACTGTGAAAATCCCAACAAAAAGAAATATCTTTGCCAAATTCACAATATCCTCAGAATAAAGAGGTCATTATATGTTCTCAAGAGTCACAAGAACTTGTTTTTCTCAAGAGATACAGGGATGAGCAGCGTGCTTTTCTGACCCACCTTCTCAGTACACAGTTGAGCTTTTCTGGGAAAGTTTTTCTTAGACGAACAAAAACATTTTAAACTACGGTATATTTCCATAAGAAGTATATAGTTATACAAACTGCTATATTAATTATAATAATGTGGAAATTATATATATAAGTGGAAATACTAAATTTTGCTAAATTATAAACAAATTAAATTTTATCTGGCAATTTCAACTGACAATTGGAAGACGATTCCTATATAATTATAGTGACACTTCCTTAAAGTAAAATTTGCTATTAAAAGGTTGCAATGGGGGAGGGAAAAACAGCCAGCTGTACATGGGTAGTGTTTGGCATTAAGCAGACTGAACACTTGAAGTTCTATGGGACAAGCTTTCATCTTTGCATCTATCCTTAGATCAGTTTCATATCGTTAACTTAGCCTACCTGATGGGTAAGTCTGCCCAAGATAAAAGACAGTCAATTCAGTACCTCAGTTACAAAGCTGTGCTTTTAAGTTTTGTTTCAGTTTCTTGTTTCTCTTCCTTTTTAAGGTTAAAATGGTACTGTTTTACAAAACTTGCACACTATTTTAGTAAAAATAAACAGAAAATGAGAAAAGCAGTTTTAAAACTTCCACCTGAACCTATTTACATCCTGTGCATTTAAGCCAATAGCAAAAGATAATTAAAAAAAAAATAATATCACCAACTTTAAATTCCATTTTCCACCTTTTTTTCTGAAGGCCAATTTAAGACCAAAGCAATGTTGCAAACATCTACATGTAACATACACATTATTACTCCTTTAACGTAGAGCACTTAGAGCTGATCAAGCTACAGAGAAAAAGAGAGATAACTGAAAAAGCTTTCTACCAAAAGCATTTTAGAGCAGAACTACACAGTACTGTAATACTGCTAAAGTGAGGAACCCAAACTTTCAGTATAAGCTTCTTTAGAGTTTAGTACATTAAATATCTCAATAAAAGCTACACAAACTAAGATGTACATAAATAATTCTTTGGATGTGCATAGAGGTAATTTTTTTTTCCATTAACAGGAACAGAACATACCAGATAAAATAAGTAGTTCAATAATTTCTGCATCTCCCAGATAGGCAGCAGCATGTAAAGGGGTCCTTTTCTCATTATCCTGTGGTAAGAGGGGGGAAAAAAGGTTTTATTTAAAATAAAAACTATGTTTTTAGCATTCTGCATGAGTTATGAAAAAACACTGCATAAAAATGCATCTTCCAAATATTATACATTTTATATTTTAGAAAACATTGTTACGTTCGTTGAGTAAAGCACACCACTCCCTAAGGAACTGTTATACCTATGCAGGCAGCTAGCATACATTTTCCTGAGGTACACAGATTGACAGATACTCATCACATGTAAACATAAACCTACCAGTTAGAAAACACCACTCACTTGTCTCCAGAAACATAAACTTAAGGTTGCCCTACATATTCTAAAAAAGGTGCTTCACCTCCATATATTGGTATGAAATGCTTTCTTAGGAAAGTTGAAGGTCAACTTCAGCAATTACTTTCAAAACAGAAAACCGAGAAGAAACTGGAGTGAGCAGAGGCAGAAATTCTGATATTTCAACTGATTTTTTTTACTGCAGATGAGCCAAGAGGAGGTAGAGATAAAGTTCATTTTGCAGAAGCGCTCCAGAAGATACAGATAACATTCAGCAATGTGGATAACTCAGGCTGATATTCTGTCCTTCTGAAGATACAAGCAAGCAAGAACTTTAACATGCACGTTATTCACAGATGAAGATAACATTCACTTTTGAAAGCCCGGAATAAAGTATTTCTCAAATCTTTCAGCATCGGTGTCAATTCCCCTCCACCAGCTTAAAGAGAAAAATAAGATCAGCTTTGGGCCATGCTGAATGATAGAAATGAACAAAAAAATCAGCCAATTTGCTCTCTGGGGAACGGCTGCTGAAAAACTAAAAAATAAACTGATCACCACGAGCATCCAGGATTAAGTTCTCCTCAGACATACAAACCATTTTAACAGAGCTTGAAACACACTGCAAGGTCATGGGAGGAAGAATTAAGATGACAGTCAGCAATGAATTTTAAGTATCAAGGCATTTCTATTATGACAACTGCAGAAAATTTAATTTTAATTGAGCTTTTATTTGTTAAGATTTGCTAAATTCACTGTAATTGGTGAATCCCTATTTGAGGGTTATAAGCATGCAGGAAGAAAACTACAAGTACATGGCAGGAGAGATTGGGAACAAAGAGTTGCTGCTGGAACACACAATTTCACAACTCAGCACATTCCAAACCCCACAAAAGAAAACAACAGAAAGCACACACAAACCCACCTCTCTAAACTGCCTGTTCACTGTTTTGTCACCGGGGGCTCACAAAAAGCTCAAATCACACATTCACTATATTATCAGTGTTTCCTGACTTCGTTTTCTGAATTACATAGAAGGGGTTCAACACTGAGCAGCACACAACCTGACACTGATGCACCGTGAGTAAGCAATCAATAGTACTTCTTTATCATTAACACGATGTAAAACCAGGATGTCTCAACCCTAGATTACAAGCTTCTGACTAAATAAATAAATAAACAGATAGATAAAAAATACAAGAAGGAAGAAAAAAAAAATAAAAAGACTGTAAGCACATGGAAACATTAATACACACATTAAGCTTGCTGCTCCCCACAGACCAAAGGAAGGGAACAAGTCATGCAAGTAACCAGTCAGATCTAATCAATCAGAAATCTTTCAATACAAAGAGAAGGGAAGTGCTTGTTTAGCCAAGCCTCTCACATAATTTTCTGAAATGTCAATGATCCAAATTTCTGATAAATTCATTTCCCCCAAACCCTGCCTCTACTACAGGGAAAGAGTTGAGCATCATGAAGCCACCAAGGCGCTGAAGGAGCAGTGCCTGAAAACACTCAAACCCAACTCCTCGTTCCACTGAGATGCTCACAGCTCCTCATTACTGGGGCCAACTCCCAGAAATCCCCAGAACTCTTCAGAAATGCCCACAGCCAGGGTCTGTACCAACATCAAACGTTCTGCAGGTCAAGGACACTCTGGTCTGAATTCTTCCTTAGTTTTAAGCTGTAATTTTTTTATTTTTTATTTTTTGAAATTAACTTGCATGTGGGAGAGTTTCCATTTTAGTGGAGATCCAAGTTTCAGATCTTCTTACAAAACCAAAAAATCTGCATTCAGCAAGCTTTCCTCATCATGCCTAAGTCAGCTTCCTTTAAAAAAAATTCAATTTTATTCCATTTGAAGTCTTAAGTTTCATTGGTAAATTCTGAAATGAAATCAGGGTAGAATTAAAGAAAATTTTATATTTTTTTATGCTGCCATAACACTGCCATACAGATCAACTACTTTTTATGTAAAGAGTAACCACTTCAAGAACAAATTTCATCAGCAAATATAAAAATGTAAAAATAAAAAATCATTACAGCAAGTAAAATTAGTCAAGCTTTCAGTTATAAGCTTTCAGTTTTAAGAAGCAACTTCGTAAGCAAACATTTTGCAGCACTGATACATCATGCTAATATAAACTCTGGTACACAAATGGCCTTAGAATTATTTCTTCAGTATTAACTTAAATGTCACTAAAAGAAATGATTCATAAAAAGATGTTTGGTAACATGAAAGTTTTTGTTACACAGAATATCTAAAACCATTGGTACTATGTTATTTAAAATACTGCACAATCCCTAGGGTAGCCTTTGGCAATGAAGAGAAATGTTTTTTTCTGACTTAAAAATAAGTAAGGCAGATCAGCATATGACAGCTATAATGATTCAATGATCTAAGGTTGGAAAAAAACACTAAGATCATTGAGTTCAATCACTGACCCATCCCTACCATGCCTGCTAACCCTTTTCCTCAGTGTCATACTCATTCCTTGAAAACCTCCAGGGATGGTGACTCCACCATCTCCCTGGGAAAACTGTTCCAATACCTCACCACTTCTCCTGAGAAGAAATTTTTCCAATCTGAACTTCCCTAGTGCAACTCGAGGCCATTTCCTCTTATCCTGTCGTTGTTTCCTGGGAGAAGAGGCTGACACCCACCTCACCACAACCTCCCTTCAAGCTGCAGAGAGTGATATAAAGTCTCCCCTGAACCTTCTCCAGACTCAACAATCCCATTTCCCTCGGCCACTCCCCATAAGATTTGTGCTCCAGAACCTCTGTTGCCCTTCTCTGGACACCTCCAGGGCTTCAGTGTCATCTCTGTAGTGAGGAGCCCAAAACTGAATACAGTACACAACCTGCTGCATCATCAGTGCTGAGTACAGAGGGACAACCACTTCATCAGACATAATGTTAGCAAGGAACTGTATTAAAGTAGTCGCAGTAGGCAGGTCTCACACAATTCAAGGAAAATGTTGGCATTCCAGTAGAAACTACAAATTTATGTTCCTCCACTCCAAAGTGGAATTCCAGATATTGGCCAATGCAGTCAAAATAACAAGCAATTTAAAAGTCCTCACAGAATCAGTGCTCAGATAACTATTCTATTTCACAAAAATAAATAAATCACATCATCATGTTTATACGCACCTTTGAACTGAAATACATAAAAACATTTTATCATTCCATTTGTACTACTACATTTTCCCAAATTTCCCAAACATTTCATCTAAGTAGGTGTTTCTGTCAGTATTACAGCATGAGAAACAAAGATGATGATCCCTTTAAAGCAAAATTTGGGACAAAATGACAATGTCAGCGGTGCTTAGAATTTCTTTACAACTCTCTTCCTTATCTTCAACAAAGCAAAAAAGCCTCCTTGGTAAAAATACTGTAAAATATTGGGCTTTCACTGTTTCAATAGGTACTCCTGTGAAGCCAAATAGGGAAATTTTAGGCTAAGTGAAACATACAGCATGCACATCTACCTCTTTTTTGTTTTCCCTTTTTTTTTTTCTTTTTTTTAAAAGAAAGAAGTATCCTTTCAGATAAAAGTTATCTTTGTGTGGGTACTATCTCTGCAGTTTAATTAACTGACAGTTAAATTAGTGAGAAAGGACTTCTGGTAACTCCTAGGTTCACTGATAATATGTACCAACACAAATACAAAATACGTGCAATTCTTTAATGGCATCAACTATCAGAGGGGTGTCTCCCAGTGTCAAGACACCAGTGGTGCACTTAACATTCACTAAGACACAATGCAAACTTTGACACAGAGTTTAGAATCATGGTTGTTTTTTTTTTTATTATTTTTATACACCTCTCTCCAAATGTTATGTTTTGAAAGTATGAAGGCAGAGTGCAGGTTTTGTAATGCTCCTGTTGCTTCCACGATTCCTGCCAGTTTGGTTTTCGTGTAATGAACAAATACAACTCACAAGAAAAGCTGAAGCTAGGTATTTATTCTACAAAAATGAACACAACTGTTTTTGCCCAAGTTATGAAGGCTAGCATTTGCTGTGAGTGAAGTCAACAATCCACTTGTGTATTGAATAAGACATGAATAATTGAGCAGGCTTTGAGAGCTTCTACATTTCCCTCTGAGTTCTAACAATCAAGAATTTGGTCCCATTTATCACTAATAAATGCTAGTGAATTGCCCAACACGCAGAACAAATAAAGAGCTGTTCTCCACCCTTTGATACGATGGACTCAATCCTACAGTACAGCTGAGACATTTGGGATGCTTTGTTGTTTGTTTTTTTTTTTCCCTTAACAGGAATTAAAATAGAGCATCTCGTGGCCAAGATTACACACTAAAATATTAGATTGTGAAAAAAAAAAATTAAAAACCAATACAGAAATTAACCTCTTCTAAACATAAAGATTCTCTAGCATTTGAAACTACCCTACGCTTAGAAAATCAGCAAACAAAACATATGATAATCTCGCGAAAAAATACTTTCCCTTGATTTTCCCTTTCCCAAATGTCAAATATACCATTTGTAAACATCTGTCTGGAACAAGCTGCAGGAAAAAAAGCCACAAGCTTTTAATTGAAATGTAGTTGCTGATAAGTAATACAAATAAAATAACTAACTATTCTTGAGGGAAAGAAAAAAAAAAGCAGAATGCACGTACACAGGCATATGAGGAATATTATGTAACAGCCTGTGCTCATGCAGCAGGCTGAATAAGGGCTAGTGAATGCTTTGTCTTACCCTGTAATCTATCTGTAGTATCTGAGGACACAAATAAGAAAAGATGCCAAGAGAGAAAACAGGATAATACAGTCTCTGTTCATGCTCCAGTGAAAGATCACACCACACTAGGTAAGGTATGCACATCTCCATCCCGGTTTAAATCCACCATATTACGTTCAGGCCAGTGACACTTTTGTTCAGAAAAGCTGAGTCCTCTGCCCTTCTTATTACAAAGGCTAGTGTTAGCATGACATCCCTGAACGTGCCTGATGTAAAGCAGGTACTCCTCTCACTAACTGCACTGTCTTGGTGACAGAAAGGTAATAGTTTTTCAGGTTGTGTTTAATGTTAATACTTCTTTCCAGTACTTGAAGGGATCTTACAAGCAGGAGGGAGACTGACTTTTCACTGCCTGATAGTGACAAGACAGCGTGGAATGGCTTTAAAACAGAAGAGAGAAGATGTAAGTTAAATGTTAGGAAGAAGCTTTTCATGCAGGGGACGGTGTGGCACTGGAGCAAGCTGCCTAGAGGAGCTGTGGATGCCCCATCCCTGGAAGCATTCAGTGCCAGGTTGGATGGGGCCCAGGGCAGCGTGAGCTGATGGGCGGCAGCCCTGCCTGCAGCAGTGGGTTGGAACTGCGTGAGCTTTAAGATCCCTTCTTACTCAAGCCATTCTACGATTCTTTGATTCAATGAATGGTGCTGAGAAACAACTCCACACCTCACACCCAGCAAGCGTCTGCATCAGCAAATGAGAAGTCCTCAAATCTTCCATCGCACTCCAATGCAGCGTGCGGCCCCCCAGGCCTCGGGCCTCCTCACAGCCTCCTCCCCAGGCACCTCTGGGACGGCCCTCCCACAGAACAGCAAACAAATGACACTTTCTCCTTCCAGACTTTCATTTACACTCAGCCTTCTACTACTTTTAAAGGACTGATTACTGATGTTGCATTAGATGTTCCACTAATACATGAGATTGCTTTAGCAACTTGCAAAGCAGAGAGAATTGTTTTGTACAAAGTTATATCGCATACACATGCGGAGTTCTCACACGGGAAGTTACTATAAATAATCAGTAAATTCAAATCCTCTCTTGCTATTAACAGCAATGCATTCTTTAAGGACTGTGTCGATGTTGGATGTTAACACATATTAAGTCTACAGAGCTTTATTCTTCTCTCTGCTCTTGGAGCGGGGATGTTCTGTTCTCAAATACCAGTGCCGTGCATGACAGGCACAGCAAGTGCACAGCAAGTGCCAGGAGCAATCCCAGTAAGCTGGAGCTATTCAGGACCTTGCCTCTAGATTGTTCTGTAAAAGTAGCAAATGCAAAATTTCTAATACTTCTAATACTTTCTGAGTACGTAAGTAAGGTTACATTCAGTAAAATAACAAATCAGATATGATCTATAAAATCATTATTGCTAACAAAAATCACACTGAAGATTCAAATGCAGAAATCTTTAATGTGTTTCAAGAGTTACCTAATTATTCACGGTTCTCTAAAAGGATGCCAGTTTTTCAGTGCTAATGGATAGCAGTGACCGGAACAAATCTTGTCTGTCAAATCCCCAATTACTGTAAAACAAATTCAGTGTACAACCAATGGGATAAAAACACTGCCGTGCAGAAATCCAAGCTTGTTTGCCCAGTTCTGCAAACAGTATAACCACATTAACATAGAGTGAGGCAAGCTTACTAGGCCTGATGAGAAGCAGAATATAATTAGCACAAGCAGTACACAGTAATAATATTAATTCAGCCATTAATTCATAGTAAGTCTCTAAAAAATACTCAGAGTTTTTAAAAGTTCTACCTTTAAGAAGAGTCCTACTCTGTGCAATTGTTAACTTGCTGAGTTATCATCCACAGAATGCACTGTGCTGGGCAGCAATCCAGACTGACCTGTAACTGTCGAAGGTTTTATTGTACTGCTCTAATAAGAGCAGTAACTCAATACACTTGAAAATCTCATTTGCACACAGTAAATATGATGTAACCAACAGGATGCAGAGGATTATTTCAATTTGGACTGGAAAGGCTCTGACATTAAGAATTCTGATTCTGAAGGAAAATGCTCACTTACATAGAATGTTTTAAAATACAAAGCTAAACCTATTTCTACACCAGAAAAGGAACTCAGTGCAATGTGGATATACTTTATATTGAGGCTGAAAAGCGTAATTCACTCTCTAAGTTGCATTAAGAAGGAAATAAGCTATCTGATTATTCATTACAGATGACATGCTTGGAAAACATTCCGCACTAATGAACAGGAAACCCAAAACTATAATATAGTTAAGTAGCAGTAAATAATTGCTGTATTATGAATTTAAATTTTCGAGCAGCCGGTGGATATTCTTACAGTACCCAGACACAGTATACAACACCACTGGACGTTTCCACAACACTCAGAAGAATTAGGTCTCCAAAGTTCTCCTTTATTTTTTTTTAATTAATCATGCTTCAGATTCACAAAACAAACAGCCTCTTAGCAATTCCTCTAGAAACAGATGAAAGTTTCCTACAGGGAAAGCTTCCTTATACTCTCTGCAGCTAAGTTTCTTCTTACCCCCTTCAGATACTTAACATTAGCACTCCTGTTACGAAAAGCTTAACTCTATACCAAAATAACCCCTGGATATTCCCAGATGGTAGTGATAAACTTTATCTACTCCCTTAAAATAAACACCTCACTGAACTAAAGCATGCTTAGTGGCAATAAGTTTTATAAGTTAACTCTGGACCTTTTTAATCATAAAGTCTCACACATTTACCACTGCTATGCACATTATGCCTTCTTAAAAGCCAAACTCTTGATATTCTTGCAAATGAACTCCTTCAGCATCGTGTCATATACTGATGCATACCTGTCAATTTTTAGCAGGTAGAACCTGCTGCAAAGGACCACGTTCTCAAGAAATAAGATTCCTCACAGAATTTTCCTAATGTTTCTTCACATATAAATAAATGTCAATTAAATGAATGCTGCAGGAAGCAGGAGAGCCTCATGACTCACCATCAGGCTGGTCACACAGTAAATGTGGGTTCCTGTTTGTGGTGGAAACATCGAGAAAGCTTATTAAAGAGAATATCCAGCATCAGAACGTAATGAAGTTCATTGAAATGCACACTGAAGAGAAGTCTGAGCAAAATATATATATAATATATATATATATATATGAGAAAGAAACATCTTACTATAATTTTACAGCTGAATTTTATTAGAAGCCCAAGGGCAAACAAGATAGGTGCTGCCATAAATCTCTAAGATTATATACTACTTTCTTCAATACCACACAAAAAAAATGTATTTGCATATGTCTCATGCAAAATAAAATCATACCAAATTGGATACAGTCACTAGCTGGTTAAAATGTCTTCAGGTAACTGGAAAAGCCCTCTTAATTCTTATTAAAGATCTGTTCTGATAAAGATGGTAGGTATAGCTTCTGCTAGTAAGACAGTGAACAAAAACTGTTCAGCAAACAGCAGTTTGAAGTGTCTGAAGGCATAACCTATTTGTTTTATGATTTACTGCAATCCCAACTTCACCTGCTGCTCTCTGTGAGGTCTCACAGGCACACAGTTGCTAATACAACATTTCTCAGACTCTGATACAGCTTCTGAAATTGGGTTCTGAATAGAAACAGTGAGGCAGGAATTGCTGTACCGAATCAAGGTCTGTTTCTAAACAGTGGGTTTAATTGCAGATATTGTCATTATTCATATTTGTTTATAACGGAACATTAACTTTCTCTCTGATCTCGTGCAATGATTTCAAAGGCCTGTTCCCACTGACAGCTGACTGCATGTTTAGATAAGCTACCCTTTGGATCACTCCAGAAGTAATGCCTCACTATTTATTTCCATGGAAACCACAACAGACTCAAAGAGCACAATAACACTATCACATAGAGCAAATTCTCAGCTACAAAACAATATTTTTTCAATGTGGTCATCACCGTTAGCTATGCACTTTTTTTTCCAGTGATGAACAAGAACCTGCCAGCTGTGCCTGTAAAAATCTGCACCAGCAAAGGTGACCTACTGTCACCACTGGTGAAATGCAGCACCCACCACCTCATGTCTACTGGCTGGTCTCCATAAACGTCCAGCAAGCACCAATGAATGTCAATGGGAACAATTTTTTCTGCTTGGAGGAACTTAATGATGTTCCTTTACTTCATCCGCATTTCCATGCGATATGCCACTGTATCAACTACCCCTCTGCTGCCATCTGTCACGTGGCAACAACATTAACAGAATATCAGTGGGACGTTTTAACCTCTGCTGTCATACCACCAACATCCACTTCCGACATCATGGACCGACTGAATGAAATAAGAGGCTCTGCCTTCAGAGCAGCCTTTGTAGATGTATATACATCCACATGTACATCTATGACTTTTCAGTACACTGATGTTATTTGTAGGAACATTCGCATCCAGTCATAGTGGTAAACAATTCAAAGGATGAAAATGAACTAAAGCAACTAGAGCCAAACTCATAATTCATACGTTCTCATCAATACTGTAAATCCTTTCAGACTCACAGATATCCTTAATATTACTGGGGAAAAAAACGTTTATAATCTGAACTGTTAAGAAGCCAAACAATACTTGAAATGCATACGTATAAGAAAATTTACTACTCTTCGGAATGTATTACATTTTTTTCTGCATGCTTTGTTAATTCCTCCCTGACATTCACGTCAGCAAAGCAGGAGTGATGGAGCTGCCTGCACAGTCTGTGCTGCCAAGGAGTACAATAAGATGCTGCTCTGCAGCATCAAAGAGGTTAGCCCAAGTTTTTGTCGCCAGCTGCAGCTGCCAGCATAAAAGGCCTTCAAGCAAACAGTCTACATCGCCAGCACAAATTCAACAAATAGTTACTGAGTCTGATGCTTGCTTGAGACAAATAGACTCCTTAGCAAACTCAAACTCTCTTGCTCTTTAGAAACAAGTTTAAATGGCATGTGATTTTTGCTTATCAGTAGCTACCATTTATTCTCACCAGTTCAGATACAAAGGTGCCATGGTAGCTTCATTCTTACTGTGACTGACAGAAGCATTATGCAGTAATACGAGATAAACTGCCCTGGAAAATGATTCAACTTCAAGTGTTCTTCATGTGGACAAAATGACACATATTACAAAACACAGCAGAATTTCTTTCTGGTCAGTGATCGTAAGTGTCCCTGAAGAGGAAAGAAGTATGGTTGGCACACACCTGCCATCTTACTGCCTTCACCTGGCCCATAAAATTTTCTGTGCAAAACTGTCAGTGTTCTCCACTGTTTTCAAACCTATTTCCAGAGCATCTTAACAAGCACAGAAACACAGCACTGCATGTGAACTGCCACTGTCAAAGAAGTGCCACGCTGTAACCTGCTCTAAGCAGCACCTTCTACATGCCTCGCATGGTAAATTCTTCCCTTGATGCAACTTAAGTTACAGAAGGTACTGATAACAAAAGGGATAACTTCAACAGCTCATGTATAGCAATTAATAATGAGAGAGGTGATAAAAAATTCTCATACTATTCATATACCTTGGTAATATGAATGGCTACAGAAAGATAACAAAAATAATCTCCGAGTTGTTTTTTTTTTTTATCTTTTCCTCGTTATACTTTACAGCTTTCTGTTTATCTGCTTTTAAGCAAGGCCATGCTATCTATGCAAGTTTCTTTACCTTTAGAGACACTTTAAAGTAACTGCCAAGTGATTTAGTTTCCTACACAACAATACATCAAAAATCTGTACATAATTTATTTGCATGATCAGAGCACTGCATTCTGCTGCATTTTGTGGAGCATTCTATATTTCAGCCAGCTAAGTCAGGTTTTTCTTGTTCTATGCTGCACTTTTAAGCCTGGAGAAGAAAGTTAGCCAGAATCCAGCCCGCAAGAGAAGTATAAAGATGAAAACGAGGAAACTTTTACCTATTCTTTCTAATTTAACCTCTTGTAGCATTTTCCTGATCAATACCAGCATCATGAAGAATTTTTCTTATTTTTTAAACTGCGCTATAGTTTTCATTATTAATTCCTGAATTACCTGGATAACTGATACTCTCAATTTCTAATTCTCCTGGTACCTAAACTCAGTGCTGTATGAGAAACCCTAGGCTTGCGGCCAGACTAACAAGCCAAGTTTCTTTCTCTTGCAGTGCATGTAATGACGTGCAGAGAAAAATTAAAACAGAAACAATGAGAAATCAAGACAGACACCTTATCTTACCCCAGGAGGAAACCCAGCAGCATTTTCCTAGCATGCAAATAACACCAACAACGAGTTAGGCAAACCCACATTTGGCAGGGCTGGGAACAGAGCCCACACCACCACTGCAAGAGTCATCCATGCAGCAAGCCCTCAGCTCAGAGCAACAAAGACAGATGCACACACTTCGCTCTCCTATTTATACCTGTCACGGTGGTGCCATTGGGTCATGCTGCTTGCCAGCCCCAGCAACAAAACCTGGGATTTATGGGCAACGCATTATAGCTGCAGGGTAGTTTAGCAGCATGGTGTTGGTTATTTTTGTGCTGTCGCTGTTTTAGGTTGGTTGGTGGTTGTTGTTTTACGTTTTTAATTGCATTACAGTAGCACAGGTGAGCTTTAACTTTTTGGTTCCTTATTAAAGTGCCATTAAATTCAGAGCTGTGCTGGATGGCACGTGGTACAGAACAGGAAACATCTGCATACCATGATAGCTGCAGTGATAGTACAGTATGTGGGATTTCATTTTCCAGTGTTACTTCTTGTGCTGTAAAAAATAACCCTACTCACACAGACAACAGTTTGAAGATATGCTTCGTATAAATCTATTACAATCTCTCAAAGCACAGTGAGCAGCAGGACACTGGTGGTTCATGTTGAAGTCACTAATCACACGTGTCAATCAGTATTTCAAATTGAAGCAGTGAGTACCTTTGAAAACTGGGAGACATCTGCGTCACTCTGGGATTCCCCAAATGCAGCGCCTCTCTGGCATTAGTGCGAAAAGAGCAAGGGGCAACTGACACTGCTTCCAGAAAGGATCAGATATTTATTCCCTTGGCTAAGATCAAGTGCAATTGGGTTATAACGACAGCATATAGGGTTACCTGAAGTATCACTTTCTGTGGTTAGAAATATTATCCTAATAGTTCTTGAAGGAGAAGGAAAAGCTGTTTTGATTTTGAACAACAATTTCAGGAATAAGATGTAGAAATTCTGTAGCGCTTCTGTCAGTGAGATGATATTCCTTCAACACATTAACACTCATAACAAAAGCCAACATGAAATATTCCATGCTCATTATCTATGAAACTGCGCATACATCATAAATGTTTTGGTCATAAATGAAGACGTACAATTTTACAGTGTCAATAGACTTCTAAACCTAACAAAAATTAAAGAAAAAAAGGCTAAATCCTGACTGATGAAAGGCAATAATGGTATCACTTAAGTAAAATTAACTGCTGAGAAGTGCACAAATTTCAAGCTAACTTTGCTATTCTAATCACCAAGAAGAGGAAACGTTGACATTCATCATTAACTAACAAAGAGATACTGTGTTAATTAGCATGCACCACCTTCCTTACTGTCAAAACTACAAAAGCATAAGATGGTACAAAGGAAAAACTAGCAGTAAGAAATACATACGAATGCACACACGCGCCCACTCTCACTCTCCCTCTAAATAACAGAAACTCTATCAAGCTCAACATGTGTGTGATTTAAGCCTGATCCGTGAAACAAGCAGCTACAGTTTCTCAAGCTTTTTTGGGGAAGAGAAGTAATCCTTTCTCCCCTGTTTTTTCCAGTAATTGGAGCCTCAGAGAGTGCACCTTCCAAAAATATCTTTGATCAAAGTTCCCGTAAATCAGGTTTGTCTAGGAGGTGGCACACACCAAGGAGCCAAGCCTTTTTGACCCGCAACTTAATCAGCTAAGGAACATGCTTAATTTGCTCTTTCTTCACATGAATCACAGCAGCTGAGTTGAATAAAATATCTACATCCTAAATCTAGACTCAGGCTGTGACTCAAGAAAGCTGGTAAATGTGACCTGAGCAGGGAACAACCTCCTTCCCAGAAGAGCCCAAGTTTACTATCAGTACATTTGCACGCAGGAACTCAGGCTATGAAAGGCCACCCATCTCAGAATCTATCTAAATACAACGCTGTCCTGCTGCAAGACATCACCTGCTTTATGAATAATGCTCTAATACAGTCCAGCCAGGATGCAATCAGTCAGCATTACCAAATGGGCATATCACAGCCTAGCTGTAGGAAGCCAAACACACAGACTCAACTCACTTAGCTTTAACAGAGCATGAAGCCAATGGCAAGTAATGTTAAAGATGATATACCCCTAAAGTAAAAAGGCAAAAGGTGGATGAGTACAGAAAGAGAAAGAATGATATTTTATCAAGATACCAACAACTTTGCAGAATGACTGCCACTGTTACAATAAAGACCCAGTGCAACTCTATCTCCAGCTCTCTTCTGGGCACAATTTCATTTGCAGGACTCAGTCTCCAGTTACATAACCCAACCCACTGCAACGCAGAAGGGAGGAAGGAATCCCAGCTATTAGAATACAAACTGCAAAATAATTAGCTGGTATTGAGAGGAGAGAAGACTCTGCAGGGGCAACGGAGGGAACAGTTTTGGAATTCAAACAATTGTACTGAAGCACTTGGAAAGCTAAGTGGAAAAAGATCTAACACATATACTAGTTATAATACAACCCACTGTAGTTCATCCCAACCCTTCTCTTTATTAGGAAACACACAGTCAATTCATTTTCTTCACTTTTTTCCCCTCCTTATACCCACACCAATTCATAACACACAACGAAGGGAAAAGGTCTGGATCGAGACTGTGTCAGAATACACTACCTCAGTCAAGTACATAAGACAAGTGCAAAACCCAAGAAAAATACCACACATAGACACATGCACAAAGTTCCCTAGGCAGTTAACATCATTTCTAACAATCCACAGAAGGACTTGGATGCTCAGCAAATCCGGACAACTGTTTTATGGGTTATACGTGAATTCAGTATTAAGCACTGCAGTAGGATTAGGACCACCATGATAGAATGGATTGGTTATATGTAATAAGCATCTGCCTATGCTGAAGAACGTGGCTTTGAGGAAAACAGCTTGTTTTCAATGCATTGCAAATGCTCCTTGGGCATCACTACTGCAAGATACATATGTGGTCTAAATCCATAGCAAGAAGTAAAATTGTTACGTACACAGGTGTAAAAACAAACAGAATCTGAATATTCTATCTACAGTATTTTACTTTGGTCTATTTTCCTAGCAGTCCAGAGTAACTTTCTTCACCAAGAGGTATGAAACAATTAAATCAGAATCTCTCTTATATAACCATGACTACTTCATTTATATTTATGCCTGTTTGACAAATGTTGAGCAAGAACCAAAACCAAACAAACTCACCTCATGGATAATGAAACCTACCAGAGGCTTTTGTAATAAATAATCAAGAAAGCAGAAAGATGCTAACTTTACTTTTTTTTTTTTTTTTTTTTTTTTTTTTTTACAATGGATGCTACACCTGACTTGTGCATAGAGAAATATAAATGAAGGGATATATATTAATCAGATTTTTTAAAATGAATATGCTAATTATAGGATCAAAGTGTGCACACGGAGAGACAAGACAGACACACACACATAGAACGAATACTCTCATGACTAAACAGAAGATTATGTCATTTGATATTATATAACCCATCACAGATTGTTGCTGAAGAACAAGCAAAAATTCTCAAGGAGAGGGAAAAAAAAAAAAAAAAAAAAGGAACATTATCAAACAAAACTTTCAATCAGACAGTGAGTTTCCTGGTACAGGGCCCTACCCAGGCTCTACAGGACAGACTTCCAGTTGGCACTGGCCAGATATAAATTCCACAGAACGCTTTTAAATGTCAAAATACACACGCCTAACTAAATATTTGCTTTTGGTTCTGTGAATCTCAAGAACAAAAGGTAAACAATGATTGCGGTCTTACACTGGCCACTGTGTAACATCCAGATGGTTAGCTTTAGCTTTTTAGTGTCACTCTTACTCTGATGGGAGGAGAAACAGCTCCACACTGCTATGATGCTATACCCTAAATAGCTAATGGCAGCCTGCTTCAATAATCAGAACAACTTCTAATAGAAGCAAAAGGTTTATGCAATACTATCTCGCAGTGTCGAAGATGCATATTAGAACTTTAATAGAAAGTAACTACAGTAAACTCATGCTGTTCAATTCTTTGAATTTCACCCAAAATGGAACAAACTCAATTTATTTTCAGTTCAACTTTTAAAATTAAATCTGCAATGTCACTAACATGACACATGCGCACAAATTCTATCTTTAGAGGCTAATGTACGCGTTGGGTTTCCCTCTCTAAAATCCATTCTTAAGTCAACCTACTGAAACTCTGTACTATTTTCTTTCATTGTCTAATATGTACTATACGCTCTGTTGCATTCAAAGCATCACACTCAACTGGTGTTCCTTTCTAAGAAGTTCTGATAAACACATACAAACTTTTCAGCTCCCCCAGTACTGCGAAACTAGCATTTGAAAAAAATATAAAATTAAGGCTTCATGAATGTAGAAAACTAAAAGAATATCTATCATCTTTCTCCATTCTCTTTTCCATAATTAAGTGTACATAAAATCTTTACTTTTACTTATTACATAAAAGCACTACAACTTACAGCTCTTGGATTAACACAGTTTTAAAGAGGTTAGTAGAGCAGAAAGCTGGATCAAAACAAAAGTAGACTGTACTCAAGGCTATTGTTTGCATTTACCTGAAAATTAACATCTTCTTTCTTAAATATTAATGCTCGAACTTCATCAGGGTCTCCATTAAATATAGCTTGAACCAATGGTGGCTGAAACAAAGCAAAAGATAGAACGTTAATCCATTTCAATTTTTAGTGAAGTTGTATGATACTGTGATGAGTAACAGAAACACAAGGTGAGGACAAAATCAAACACCCCAGGCAGCAAAACAGAGTAACTATTAACAGTAAACAGAACTGAAAGAATTCAGAACTTTAAAAACCTCAGACACACAAACATGCTCTGTCACTGCATGAACCAATTAAATATATAAACATTTAAAAAAAGCCTGTAAGAGTCGCTTCTAACAGCTGAAAAGAAAACACCTCTGTATAAAATTAGGGCTATTATAACTTACTGTAAGTTCTATAGAATATACGTAGATAAATACTCTTTACATTAGAAAGTGACTGAAGAGAATAGAAATTTTTTAGAAATTTTTGTTCAGAAAAAGAACACACAAGAAAACAGAGTGCATCAATCAGATAAGTATGGTAACAAATCTGTGCTCACACACTCACTAAATATAGCAGGATTTCTTCGTAAGTAAGAAAAGCTGCTGAGATATGCCAGCAAGATTTTTGTCAGCCACCTCACAAAACAATTTGAAGAAACAAAAGCAGAGTCCCCCCAGCACTGACCGTGAGAGGTACTCTGAATCGAACAATTACATTTCAATTATGACTTAACATTATTTTACTTTAGCTTTTAACTGCTGTCACTTGATGAACTCTCTATCAGTTCCCAAAATAAACACAGCATAAAATTGCAATATAATGATTACATCAGTTCCTAAAGTGGCATTGCATAAATGTGACATTGAGGAAAGAGGAGAGGGGGGAAAAGCATTTACTCTCAACACAGTTCACCAAGCCTCTGACAATCCCCTGCTACTACGCAAGAGCTGAGATCTATTACTGCCGCACCATCAACAGAGTTCCACGCAGAACAGCAAGCCCTTGCAAACATTAATTCTGCAACTAAGTTTCAGGGTTGCCCTCTCTGGTATAGGCAGTTTTTACCACTTCGGCTTCTTTCAACATCATGCACGTTTGTGATAATCTTACAAAATTTCCCCACCAGTACTACAAATGAGAGATATGCCACCAAGCAACGTGTCTTACCAGCACATTTCCGGGAGGTAATGGACGCAAACATATATTTTCCTGAGGTATATTGGAAACAAATGTGGGAGAATCATCTTCCTCCTCCTCCAAAACAACAATACAGACTCGACTCATTCGATCCGTTTGAAGAAGCAAAAGCCAACAGAATTAAGGCCAGCAACTCTGTTTCTGGAAGCACACTGCAGGTATTGCACCAAGGACCATACAGGGAATGCTTTCACCTGTTTCACACACACTCACAAACTTGTGAGTGCTGCTGCTGGTATCTGAATATTTAGAAAAGGACATTGCAATCCCCTTCTATGCTCCATTTTTCAGATTTAAGCACCCTGAGACATTAAGAAAGTTCTTGTTTTAAATAAAATTTCACGAAACATTGAAACCGCAACGACGAGACTGTGGAACAGCTGACAAAAATACCCTCGACCCAACTGAACTACAACAGAGCTCGCTGCCTCTAAGAGCTGTCCTTCCAAGCCAATCTGCCCTTGTCAGCAGCACAACTTGAGCAGCGTGCCTCCCCCCTACACAGACAGGGGGATCATTGTTGGAAGCGCCCCGGCTCCATTCCGCAGGCCTGGAGAATGAACAATCGCTCTGACGGAGACGGTCGTGGCTATTCCCGGTCCCGCAAGGTCAGTTGCCAGCAAACAGTAGCGGGCTCTCTGCCGTCCGAGAATAAACGCGGGCTCTGACCATTCTGTGATTCCGCAGCCCCGCTCCTCAGCGTCAGAAACAGTCCGTCCGAAAAATGCATCCGCTTTCCAGCAGTTATTCAGAGCGTGGAGAGAGGCAAATAATTCTTCCCCGGGCAATAAAAATATCTGCAACGTACAGCGAGGCTGCAGCACATTTACATGCGATGAGTCAGAGCGCAGGGACAATGCAACTCCTTGAATAAGGCTGCTGGCTCGATCCAGCCTCCCCAAATGACAGATGCAGGCAGCTCACCCCTCAGTGCCACCGGCAGCACAGTGCGCTCGGTTCTCCTTCCCCTGGCTGCGGCTTCTCCATCACGGAATGCGCTCGGCACAGATCCCAACAAGAAGGACGCTTCGGCAAAATAAGCCAGCTCCTGCACGCCACTGACTGCCTCAGACTTCTGCAGAAGCAGTTCATCACTCAAGCGTTCCTTTTGATCGCCATGTGAATCCAGTTCCCGTGAGAGTCCTCATTCAGATTAAGGCGGAGAGCGAGGGGAAAAAAATAAAAACTGGGCTCTGCGCAACTCCTCCGAGCCAACTTCTTTATTCAAACATCTGTCACTGTGCCAACCTGATTTTCCTCTTCGGATGGAGGCTCTGCTTAGCAGGTTTTTTCCCCAACAGACGAAATGATATGACAGCAGACAAACCCTGCAGCGGCCCGGCTGCCCCGGCAGAGCGGCAGCTCAGCTGAGCGCAGACTGCAGGCTCGCAGCATGGAATGCCCCGTAATGCTCACATGTCACACGCAGCCAGCTACTGCTCGCCCTGCAACTTCCTCTGGCACTGAAAAAAAGACTGCCCTTTTTTGGGGCAGTCTTTGCGGTTATGTTTGTGCCAGTTTTGTGACTAATCCAGCCAAAAATGTAAAAATTCTATAACTGAGCAAAGAGCAACCGTTTAATATTTTCCACTAAAAGCCACAGAGAAATCCGGTGTGCCGGCTCTGCTGACTAACAACAATGTAGGCAGTAAACAATTCCAGTGTTTAACTGCTTTCATATGGCACTGGACAGGGAAGCACCACAGCCCTTGCTTAACTCCTTGAAGACAAAGGACTCCTCCCCACCAGAAACCCTCTGAAAGTGTAATCTCTCTCAGCGCAATCATAGAAACACTAGGTTGGAAAGGACCTACAAGAGCATCTAGCCCAATCATCCTCCTATCACCATCCCTACCCACTAAGCTACTAAATCACATCCCTTAGCACCTCATCTAGATGCTTCTAGAACCGCCCAAGGGACGCTGACTCCACCACTTCCCTAGGCAGGCCATTCCAGCATCTGACCATTCTTTCAGAGAATAAGTTTTTCCTTTTATCCAATCTAATTCTTCCCCGGTGCAACTTGCAGCCATTGCCTCCCATCCTGTCATTAATTATCTGGGAGAAGAGGCCGACCCCTCCCTCACCACAACCTCCCTTGAGGAAGCTGTAGACTGCAATGAGGTCTCCCATGAACCTCCTCTTCTCCACACTAAACAATCCCAGCTCCTTCAGCTGCTCCTCGTAAGACTTGTGTTACAGACCCCTCACCAGTTTTGTTGCCCTTCTCTGAACACATTCCAGGGTTGACTTCCTGAGAAGCCAATCTCTAGTAGCCAACCCATGGTTTTCTGCTGCGGGGGCAGACAAACCTACCCTCAGGCTGAAACACGTACCTCAAGAATATACGAGTATGAAGTCCTAAAACTTGCTAAATAAGTACTTCAGCTTGAGCGTGCTGAAGTGCTGGGTTGTGGGTGTATTATGTAAGCGGCTGCTGTTGGCGTCGTGGGACTCAGAGCTCCAGGAACAAAGCGAGGGTTCTGCTCACGCTGTGTGGTACCTCTGACGTCCCTCAGAGCTGCCCACATCACGGCGCGCCCATGGTGGGCAAGCTGGCCAGCGTAACTGCTCCTTGGTAACGCATTCACTCTCAAATTTCCCACGTTAATCCAAACGGAGAGAAAGGCAGGTTGGAAAGGAATATTAAATGGTTTGGGTATTAATAGACGCAGCAAATTCCCACCTTTGGGAGTCACAGGAAGGAAAAACTCACATCACCACTCGTTTAAAATAATGTCTACAACAGCTTCGCTGGAACATAATAAATGGCTTAACACACACCTACCGACACTGCACACAGATAAATGTTTTTATAACAGTGCCAGACACTGACTTAGTCCAGAGCTCCCCGAGCTCAGGACCGCCAGGCTCGGCAGAACATAGCCCACGCTTTGGATTCACCATGAAATTTCAGGTAAGATTCAAATTTCTCAAAAGTTTTCACCTACAATGCAGGAATACCACGCAACTTTATTTGATTGATTTACACAGAGTCCAGTTGTTTTGGAAAGTCATACTTCTGGTTTTGATTACAACAAAACAACGGCTGGTACACTGTGCTCCTCTGCTCTAGCATTTCAATAATTTATTAAAAAGAAATACCACAGACTCACAGGAACACATATGAAAATTTATGCTCTTCTCAACCACAGCAAAAATAATTTAAATAAAAATAAGGACATTCTCAAGATTGATCTGTTGCAACATCCCACAGTCTGCTAGGGAACACAGCACCCACAGCCCTGAGGATATTTTGCTTTTTGTGGAAAATGCCCTAGAGAACAGACACTGTAGTTCACTTGCATAACTCAAAATTCCTTTCAAATAAAATAAAATAAAATAAAATAAAATACTTAAGTCCATGGGCAAGGTACATTTACCAAATGTATACTTGGCTTTCATAGTACATATGCAGACATACATTATTCCTTACATAACAGTATTCATGTAAATAACAGCCTTTCAGAGCTAAAAAGTTTATACAGCAAACAAAAGCTACAAGCTCTGTACTTTTTCTTTGGAACTACCATTACATAACTAGATGTGTTGCTAGACAGCAGATAACACGATCTGAAAGTGGCCCATTTCTGACCTTGGCAATTAATGCTTCAAAGCACACTTAATTCAGTTAGAAACTGAACAGTTAATATAAGAAGTATAGGACTTCACACTTACGGAACTGTGAAAATTCAGACGAGTCAAAAAATATTTTTATCTACTGTGATAATTACTCTCTAAACCTTGCCTGTAATTAAAATAAATCAAACTATTTCTCAAGCAAGTTAACACGTATCTTGCAGAACACCATGTATTTTTTGAATGGTGACATTCCTACGGTCAAAGAGCTAAAAGCCAATACATCACAGCTTGCATTAGGAAGAGAACCAGCACAACCAAGTCAATACGATATTGATCTTGATGGCATTATGAGCCACAGAAGAAGTAAGCAGACCAAAAATCACTCACGCTACAAATGTGTACATGCAATTACTTTCATACCCAAAGGACAACTAACCCTAGAAACATTTAGCTTTTGCTCACAATGAACTACTACTCAAAGCTGCTTCAAAAAACAAACAAACAAACAAACAAAAACAAACAAAACCCACAACAGTCCTGTCATCCTCCTCCCTCTTCCCACTCCTTGCTTCCGAGAGTTCAACCAGAAACAATGTCTCTAACCATTTCTTCCTCCACCTTCAACAAATAACCCCGTGTATCCCCTCTGCTTTGCAAAACACAGGTTTTATTCTACCAGCTATTCCAAAAGCCAAAAACTTAAATTCACAATTTCTACTGAAAGAAACCAAACCCGAGTTTTAGTTTTTCAGTGGGTTCTCTCAAAACTATTGACTTTCAGTAAGGGAGGAGAGATAACAGTAAAAGATAAAGAAGGCTGAATGAATTCAAGAGGCTGCTTTATAACTCCACAAACCAATCTAGCAATCCTAACTGGAGGTATAAATAAAGAATATTCCATCTCTCAAAATACACGTCCTAGCTTATGCTGATAAAACTTCAAGCAACTGAAGATCACTGGGTCATCAGCAACCTTCTCCAATGCCCTTGAAAGTTTCAAGATTAAATTTCACATATTTACTCTAAGAAAACTTTTAAAACAAGCAGTTGAGAATAACCTAACTTTTTAATAAAAGCCATTTCTACTGGGCCTTATAGTAGATGCAGTATCTAATGTTAGCAAAACAAAATCTCCATAATCAACTCAAAATTTTAACGAGTACAATGATCAGACAATAAAAACAGATTTTACCTTACTGAGAATGTGTTTTTGCATAAAAATGCCTTTGTGTTGACATAATATTGTTTGCAAATGAACTGTCTTTAAGTGAATCAACATCCAAGAGACTTCCATGAGTGGACAGAAAGTGTGTGTTATAGGAACACAATCTGCAGGTAAAAACATGGATGAGAACAGCCACATCTGCACTAGACAGAAAAAAAAAAAAAAAAAAAAGGTAAACTCAGAAGCAGCTAAAAATAGTAATCGTTTTCTATAGATTGACCCTTTCCTCTAGGAATTGATGAGCAAAGGACTACAGTAGCAAGCACTGTAGATGATGCTGAAAACCTCAGCAAAGCACATTCAGTATCAACAAACCTACTCAGATAAAGATTTCTCCTGACAATCAGCATTTACCAAGGGGCTGAGAATGCTCCAACTGGTTTCATTTACTGTTCTGTGTCATTAAGGATCTAGGAAAGGGATAAAACTGTTCTCTCAGATTTCAGTAAAAATGAAAAATTTAAAACCAAGTAAGGCTTGTGATTTTTCTGAAAAAACAACTTGTATCAAGTTCTGCAAGACTAAGCTCTAAGCTACAGACCTCTCCAGACGACGAGGATTACTCACTGTACTAATAACTGTTCATGCACAAGCAAGGCACACAAACAACAGATAAGCAGTTTTTCTGAATAATTTATCTATAATATTTACTAAAGTGTTCCCCACATACAGAGATGAGTGTTCAGCATCCCCATGAATATAAGCTGCAATACTTCAAGCAGCCTTGTGAGTCACTTGTCTGAGCTCTTTGCTGTTTCCTTCCCACTCCTGGGGGAATGAGGTGGAGTCAGGAAAGAGAATGGACTAAGGCAGTAATAAATAACTATCTTCTCAATGTTGCTCTGTTTATTCCAAACCATATATACAGCTGGGATGCAGAAAAAGGAGACTTGTTTTAACCTCTAAGCTCCACGCTTCTGCTTACGAAGATGAGAGAAACAGCTCTGCTTGCACCTCCTAGATGCTACAGGCAGCTCTTCTTTCTCTCAGGTAAGTATGCAGCCTGAAGTGATTTACAGAACCACCCTATTGCACAGGAAATACATAACTACATCATTTCAACAAAAATTGAACGTAAATGTGGCAGAAGGAAAAAGGTATCTAGCACTCATTCTATCTTCTCTCTATTGGAGCAGCAGATGAAAAAATACTAACGCAACATGCATTTGTGTTTGAGATGTAAATGTAATTTGTACTTTTAATCAAACTGCAACCTTTTAAAGTACCTCAAATATTGGATCAGAGATAAATAAAGTATCTTCAAAGTGTTAAAAGCATATTTTGCAATTTTCTGTTTAAGACTTCTTGCACATTTTATATACATCCCAACAGTTTACTGGCTGAGAAACTTTGAGCTGATCCATAGTATCTTACAGTCACAATGGCACAAGATAAAATTAAATCTTTTTAAAAAGGTGCCTCGATAACTAAAATATGAAGTCTAGTAAGCTGTGTCTAGTAACTAGCCTAGTAGCTGAAACCTGGTTAACAGTGAGCACTCAGCACAGATGTTCCTACAAACCAACTCACCAACCAAGAAGTGGTGATGTGCACTGGTTAGCAGCTCCTCCTGATTCCCCTCCCTACCTCCTGCCCTGGAGCTCTCTGCAGCTCTAACACTCAAAAATGTCCAAAATACAACAGTGGAAATCTGACAGTGGAAATGCATCTTAATGAAGCTAATTGCAAGTCAAGACAACTGCCATTTCCAGAAAGACAGTCTCCAAAAGAATCTATCCACACGTGATGTCGTAGACAGTTAAATCTCCAACTGGATATACCCATACACATTCATGCTTCAGGTTGTCTGGTGTGGGTTTGGGGGAAGACAGACGTTGGTCTTAAAGACACTTTTCTGTTTGGAAGAAAAGTAACAGAATAAGATTTCTGATGGGCAACAGAGACATACTCAAAATTATCAGCCAAAGGGAGAAGCAGGCAAAACACTTCAGTGTTTGTTAAACCCACAAAGAATCATGACTAGTAGATGTACACTGAAGTTATTTTGGCAAGCGTGATGACTTTTTAAAAACGTTTTCATAGCATGACAAACTAAGTCCACAGATCAGCTACAGGTATTTTTACCCGCTGGCAGAGCAGAGGCAAGAAAAGCCACTGATAGCAGTAGTACTTCTGACCCCTATAATTCTTCCCAATTCTTTCCATAGCAACAGCCTATTTTGTTTTCTGGCACTAGAAATACTGCCAGAGCATACATCCAGTAGTAACTACTGAAGGCAGCAATTTCAGCTGCACACATCAACTTTAAGAGCAGAGTGTGCAAGGAACCAAAAAAAAAAAAAAAAAAAACCCAAAGGCACAGCAGTCTCTGTTTGTTCTTCCACATATCAACCATTCTCTCCCAGTACAACTCAGCTGGTTGCTGGGAGGTGACACCAGATGGGAACGCAACCACAGAAGAGTAAAAACACCAACCAGAGGCTTTAGAATAGAGCAACCCGCTGTCACAGCTGGCACTGACAGCTTGCTGCTTCAGGAAGAGATGCTACTAAACCTTCCCAAGGATAGAAACAGATAAAGGTAGCCCTGCTGGAGCAAACAAACAACTGCAGGATTCCTAATCTTAGTTTTGTATCACCAGTTAACGCTGCCCTAAGACTATTTGTGTCAATGTGCACATACTCTTACAAATGAACTAAATCACGAAACCACTACATCATATTAGGGCAGCTGGTAAAACAAGTAAGAATTCCCTGTGGGCACACGGTGTGCTCATACACAGAGAAGAGTTAGTACATCTTCTTTGATCTGCTTCTCATCTATAGTCATGCTCTGAAGATGAGCATACAAAGTGCTGATTTTACGTATTTTCCCCTTCGAATTTTTTCCTGCAATAAGGCTTCAGTACAGGAAACAAAATCAAGACACTTTGCTACAAAAACTCAGCCAACATCACAAAAGTCAACATAACAGTGCTTTATTGTCACCACACCACAGACCTGCTTTCCTCCCCCCCCACCAGGCATTCCTTGGGCTACACTCTGTCTGGGCTTCAAGGACAGATGCAACAATGTACAAGATGACCACATGCTTCTCACCCTTGCCTATCAATAGATATCCATGGAATTTTCTACAGGAAAAGTGGCACAGCAGGTTTAGAAAGTTCTTGCTCTAATGCACTGGAACCAATTCACTAAGTCCACATCTAAAAAGAAAAATATGCTTTTTTTTTTTTTTTTTTAACAATAAGAAAAATTTTAAAAAAGTGTGATCTTTCCAGGGAAAGAACAAGTTCTACCCTTCTTGGAATCATGTGGTTTGTTTATTTTTAACCCCACATGTGTTCCTCAACTTATAAATCAGTTACTCTGATTCTCATCTCGTTTTTTCCTTACCATAGATGCTTTCGCTGAAGGCTGGAAATGTACCTAAAGGAAAGGCAGTTCCCCTAATTCAGCACTGGACAGTGCTGGCGTTGAGACTGAAAACTGTGACATCCTAGCTGAGAAACATGGGGTGAACATTCCCTCTACCAAACCCTGTTGGTCAGGTGAATTTCTGGAAACGAGATTTCCTCTGCTGCCTCTGAGAGATGACCGATTTAATTCTGCCACAAGTTCTAAACTAAGAGATGAAATCTCAAAGCTGCCACTGCAGCGCGTTAATGGAATCTGGCATGATAAACAAATAGGCTACTCTTCTCCAATTTGTATCAGAGCTGTTTCTTTCAATAGTGTTTTGTTGTTTTTCTTTTTTAATTTAATGCAGATGTACCACTCTTCTCCTTTTCCCTTCTCTTCCCCCTGTAAAATTCACTGACCAGCTATTTTTTTCTCAGCACAGTTTCAGTACATACACTAGAGTAAGCAACACATCTGAGTTGTCTTCCCATTCACATAGAAGTAACAGAGCCCTACATTTGACTATAAGCATATATAAGTACGGAAGAAATTTGGGTTTGTTCTTCATTTTAGTTGGCAATAACAGTAGCCAGATGCTATACAAAACATGCAACACATTTTAAAATGCTGATGTACGAGGACATCTAGAAACCTGACGGAAGTGATTCTCCTGATTTTATTTTTTATCTCCTAACATGCACAAAATTTAGGCAAAAAAAGTCAAATAAGTTCTGCCTGTCAGTAGAAGGCTTTTACAGTTTTATGTCACCAACCGCAAGAACACCCCACAGTTAAGTTGCCATAGTTACAAAACGTTTGCTTTCATACATTTGTCTGAAATTCCTATGGAGTTCCCACTTGGCCAAAACCAGCAGTAGTTGGGAGTGCACCACCACCATTTAAGAACTTGAGTCAGAAAAGCACACCATTTCCGTTCAGACTGCTATCTGGGAAACACTAAAAAAAGATGATTCATACCATTCTGAGCTGTGCAAGGGTGGAAACAAACATCACATTCAACTATTTTAAACCTTCACTGATGACTCACTGTAGCTTAGGATGTTTCCAGAATCTGCTCCTTTTTCCAAACAGAAAATTACTGTTGACTGCTCAAGAAAAGAATCTGTTGACTACTCAAGAAAACAAACAAGATGAATTCATTTTCAAAAGAACTGTTCAACTATTAAAACTACCAAAGGAAAAATGAAAGGGAAAAGGTTCTACCTTCCCTGTCCCCTCCCCACCCCCTGGAAAAAAAAAAAGAAGTGCACCTGAAGAAGTACTACACGCAACTCACTGATGATTCAGTGACTGAAGAGAAAGTTGCAAAAATTGGACTGAAGAGACAAAAACAGAAATGGGTTAGAGTACCTTCCTGGTGCCACACACCAGAAGAGCACCTGGAAGACGACACTTTGCACGGAAGCAGTACCCATCCAACTCTTGTCAAGGCTGGCCATCTATCATGACACCATATTAGGGAACAAAAGCTAAAGACATCTTCACAAGTCTGTCTGCTTGTAAGCATCAAATGCTGATAAAAGTAAGAATCAAGATGCTTCATCAAGACAAAACGCAACACTTTGTTTACAACAATAATGAGAGTAGCAAATATTTCTTGGGAGGCCACACAACTTCTAATATTCCAAGCAGCACTCTTTAATTTCCCTTGTGAATGACAAAAGACAACGAAGTCTACTACTTCAAAACATCTATTCACTTTTATTGTCACAACAGAAACTCTCCTAGGAGGAAAGTTCTGGAAGTCAGTAACACCAGGGAAGAAAAGAGGCTTAAACACTAAATGGCTCCAAATTCACAACTTGCAAAAGAGAAACCTCTGCCTTTGAAATTTCTAATTTGCCTACTCATAGTCCTGTGGCGGCACAGTTTGCCTTGAATCCAGATTCTCTCTCCCTGTCCCACCCACGGCAGAGTAGCGTTAGTGGGTGAGTTTTCTGGTTAGGTTTTTTTTTCCAGGAAGGAGTTTTTAGAAAAAAAAACTTTTCCTATAATTCAGTTCAAACCAGATTCTCTCTCACAGAGAAGTTACAGGAGTTGAAACAAAATGATGAATATTCCAGTAGTATAATACTAAAAAGCATGTAAAATTCATGCCAGTGCAATACTTTGAATACAAAGATTCTAGTAGATCTGAACAGACAGACTGTGACCACAGAAACCACAGTTCAGCCCACTGGCTCACAACTGGGATATTTACTTTTTGTTTCCATACATACCAGGGACTCAAAATACTGTACATAAGTGAGCAAAATGAATTCTGTTTGCTATGGATACCAGTGCCATTTTCTCTCTGCTTAGGATGTAAACACTCAGTACTGACTTATATGAATTCTTCAGATTTTCATCTGAATAGTATGGGTCAACAGCTGCCTCATGTATCAGTTCTCTGTCTGGAGGATGTCACGCTTCCTTAAAATTTTTTAGGAATTCCTTACACATTCCTCGTGTCCAAGGAGCGCCTTTCTGACAACCGAAGCCACTCTTGAAAACACAGCTGGATGAAGTGCATACATTCACACACACTATTACGAGATGAGAGCGTTCGCCTGAATCTTCTGCAGCTGCCAAAATGGATGTTTTTTCCCCAAAACTGAGCAAGAGTAAAAACGTCACTAGCCAAACATCCTACGCAGATGCGTCAACCCTTGCAGACTCTTGCCCAATGCCCACTGGGAATGCTGCTTCCAGGAGAGCTCTGGGATATGAGCATCTTGGTGACATTCATTCTTAGAAATTACTTTTGTTGTCCCTTTTTCAATTTAGAGAATTTTTCAAGGGAAGATTAAACAGCATTTCCTTTTAACAGCTAAACACTCCCAACGCTGAATAGAATTGCACAAAGTAGAGCAAATTATTAACCTGAAACACTAATTTAATCATTTTATACCAAAAAGTGTTGTTTTTTTTTTTTTCTTTTTAAAAGTGAGGTTTGAGAAAGTGGCTGAGTCTGACTTCAATTGCTGGCCACCACAGGGATTCTCCACTGCCCTCTTCCTTGCACAATCCTTTGCTTATTCACATCCCCTTCCTGTGCCAGCACAGGCACCTGTGTGATCCAGCCGCCTCATTTTGTTTTTCTGGTGATAAATTAGCAGAGCGAGCTCATCGTGGAATGACAGCTGACACAGAGAAGCAGTGGGAGCATTCAAATTGCTCACTGCGACAGAAAGTGATTCAACTGCTTTATAAAACCTCACCCATAAGACGAGCTGCCTTCATCAACCAGTCAGAACTACTTCAATCTTTATTATCTTCCTTAAAATATCCCAAAAATCCTTAACTTATCCAAATTTAGACAACTATTACGATCAAGTCTATTACCCATGAAATTCTTTCCAATTACTCAAAAACTTATGCAAAGAACTCAAACTTTGCTCCTACACATCAGTGTATAAATGACTCCTAATAAGTTTGTTTTTAACAGAAAATACTTCACAACATAGAAATTTCACAGACCACATTAATCAAATGGCCTGCACAATACTTAAGAGTATAAAGCTTATAGCATTAAGAACAGGACATAGAATTGTCGGGCCCAGTTTTCAGTCAAACACACATACACCACTCACGCATGCAGCATCTGCACGTAGAAGAATCAGTTTAGGTACTTCTCACATCAGACACTGGAATGCAGAAGAAGGTGGTTGCATTACAGCTTAACTCTATCAAACATACACGATTAAAAAGTTAAATGGGATTTTTCTAAGATTAGAATTTGTTCCAAGATTTGCCAGCACTTGCTTCAACCAGTTATTTGTTCAATTAAGATGACACCATGAGGAGAACTTGGGAAGTACATTTTGGCATTCCTAGAAGCCAACTAAATGCTTTAGAAAGAAGCACTTACAGGATCAGAAAGATGATACCAAAACAGAACACCACCTAATACATATAAACAGAACATTATCTATTTAAAATATTGAAAAAATCAGGTTCTATAACCTTGCCTCTAAAATCCAAAAGCTTAGCTACCTTAGAATCTACAAAGAAACAAACTACATTCAGCGAATGTGCACACATGAAAGTTGTCTCCAAGTATCTGCAGCAGTAAGCCCACAAAACACCCAATATCCAGATGTCTACAACTGCTTTTGACAAGGCAACTTTTATCTATGAAAGCACTGTGAAAAAAGCAGATTTCTATAACACAAGACTTTTACAAATGTGTTAGGTACGTCTTTAGCATCAAAGAATGCTGTTTAGAATGCTCCTACTTGTTTATATCACGTGCATCAAGTTATGCAAACTCTCTGCAAAAAAAAAAAACCAACAACCATACCACTGTAACCAGACTCCACAAAACAGAGCTGAATTCATAAACTGCATCTGTGAACTAGACTAAAACACACACACACACATTATGACAAAGACTTAAACGTTAAGTCACACAGATATATTTTGAGTCCTCACTCAGCCATTGTCACCTTTTCTTCTACAAAAGATTCTGGGCCTTAGGAAACAAAGGCCCTAAAACAAAACTGCAAAATGTTATGCTTATCACCCATGTTTCTTCTTGGATGCACACTGACACCTTATGGACATTTAAAAAAAAAAATAAAATAAGGACAGAAATTTCCTTATTTCTGTTTTTCAATGTTTTTAAAATGCAAGTGACTTTTATTTTGATGCCATGTTGACTTCTTAAGAAATGTACAGAGCATTGCTGAGTTTACTGCTAAGCTCCTCATAACATACCTACTTAGCATTCATCTTGAACAAGTAGTGCGAGGGTCCCATCATCATGGGATCTGTCTCCAGCCCTGCCCTTTCCAAATTGCAGAGAAGCAACCCCAGACCCTGCATCTCCCTGAAAACAAGAGAGACTGAGAAGAAAAACAGCATGGATGTCATATGAGTAATGGTATTTGAAATGTGGTCATTGAAGCTAAGAATGATCTTTGGTGGCTACGCAGAAGCCTTCTGCTCTTTTTCTGTATATTTTATGTATGTCAAGTCCAATTAATGGCAGAAAAGTAATATATATTATTTAGCACTACTGTATCACAGAAAATAAAAGTAAGAGGACAAAGTTTCCTTCACAGTCTCACTGCGGAGTAAAAAGAGTATTACTCTGCCACTTATTCTTTCTTGATTGAGGAAGGAAAACAGAAAGCCAAGGAAAAAGCCTATAGTAATCTACATAAATAAATCAAGTTACACAGCATGCATTTCAAGAATGATAAGCTTCTATTTAAAATGACTGTCTGCAATAGTATTAAAAATAATTAAAAAAGAGTAATACAGCAATGTAAATGCAAGTGGCCTGTAATGCTTATTTGCTAGAGGAATTACACGATTCCCCTGAATTGCTATAAAGCTAATGTCATTAATAACACCCAGGAAATAATAACAAATAAAAAAAGCCTCACTCTTCTGAAATATTTAGCCTTAACTAAATAGGCAAGACAAAGCCACTTAAAGGATTTTATTTGTTCTTAAAAATGAACAATTCCATTCTGTTTTTTGAAACACTCATAGCATTCCTCTACACATTTCAACATTCTAACAAAAGCTATGATGCTTTATAGTTTTTTTTTTTATAAAAATTGTCAAAAAAAAAAACTTTGCCTTATTCTTCCTCACACCTGAAGGAAGATAAAAGAGTGAATACCTGAGAATCTTTTATTTAATACAAGCTTTGCTTTACATTTCTTTTTGAAGTGGAATTCCCGTAGCATTAAAATCAAATCAAGGAAGACAAAAGGACTCATTTTTTATTTTTTTTTTTAACACTTTCCATCCCAGAGGAGCATCCTATCAACTCTGTCCCACAGGACTCTTAGCTTCAGCAGAGATGGCACAAGCAAGCTGCCAGTCAGCCATGTTCTCATTCATCCCAGCCGAAAAGCAGCAGCTGGTAAAGTTCATTTTTCACGGAAGAGAGTACATTTTTCAGACATTACAATCACCATCTGGTCAACAAGGGAAATACCACACCTATTCCTGTTTATAGAATGATTAAAATTAGGTCACCTTGAAATATGCACTTCAGAAGAATCTGATGCAACAGATTAGTTTGCTCCCTATGCATATTAAAGTGCTGCTAGCAACATCTGTAGAAATGGTAGACTATGCTAAACCACCATAAACACCCAACCTGGAAGCCAAGCTGTTCAGACTCAGGTTTTCTGCACCAGGTTCCTGACCTCAGACAAAAAACACAGTTTCTTAAAATAAAAATAAAACTCTTAAAATTAAAATCAAAGTTCAGCTATTACCATGAATGTGATTAAAGCAAAAATAAATTTCATCTTCTGAAGAAGAACTGATCTTCAATACAAGCTTGTAGCAACTGAAGCAACAGCACCACACTATGTTCTAACTGTTGTATTACCTTTAGAAACATCAAAGAAATGTGCATCGTTCTGGTACCCATTATACACACGTAACAGATTTTTGTTTTATTAAACAACTGTCAAAAGCAGCACAAATTTCCTCAGTCTTAGCAGTATAATGTAAATGCTGTCAGCTAGCTTGTAGCTGTCCAGTGACACAATTTGCTGAATAATTTACCCCAAAAGGACAGTTTTCAGCTACAAACAGTGCATACAGTGTATGAAAAGTGGACTAGCAAACTGCATCCCAAAACTACTGACTCATCTTTAAGCAAGTACAGTTCTTGGAAATACTGTAGCTAGCACTGCGTTTTTACTAAGGATGCTCATCACATTTGCATTTGCAGAAGAGCAAGACGAGGTACATCAGCAACCATGACTTTCAGTTTCCTAACTAAATCAATAGTAACCATTTCCTGTACAGCCACTTCATCCCAAAGAACAGATGTAAGGATGTCAGGGGAAACCAACACTCCTCCCAAACACCTGGAAGTCAAGACATTTTTCCCAATCAGTTCAAGGCATTCAAATTGTTTCGGTTTGATTTACGTTCGAAACTGTGCAGGCTTGGAAAAAGAAAACAAGACAACAAAAGCTGAACCATACAAAAATGGGAAAGATGAGATAAGAGGATAGGTCTGCAACCTGGGGTTTTCCAAAGGTGCCAGGTTATGAGAGATATCTACCCCATAAATCAGCTTTACCTCTGGACTCCTACACCATGAGGTTAAGAGACTAAGGGAAGCTGCAGCTCTTCAACACCACGCAAATGATACCAGCAGTACAGAGCAGAGCTTACCTGATTATTTCATGCACCTAGGGAGATCCACTTAACTCTACAGGGAAATACACCATTGGAACTCCTTGGGGAAAGTGAAGTCCTTTGGGTCACTAGAGTAACTATGCAATGGCTAGTTTGTGCTTAAAAATTAACAAAACAGCTCTCATTCAAGGAAAAAAACAAACAAACACAAAACGCAGCATATCTCTCAACCTAGCTGTCAGCTCAGAAGTGACTCAACTGCATGGTAGGAGCTCTATCTGTACTTCACTATCTAACGGTATAGATCTTATCCATATCTCCTCTAAAGCTTCAGCAGTAAAAAGTAGATAAAAACAGCTGTACAGCTTCTCAGTGAAAAGAAAGGCTTGCTAGGGGAAAAAAAAAAAACAACAAGACTGATACTTTACCAGCAACCATAGGCCTGTGTAACAAAAACAAATTAGCATCTGAGAACGAAGATTTAAAAAACAATTTAACAGCAAGGTACACCCCAGTGACAGCAGACAAAGATATAACAATTCTGGACACTTTTGAAAATAGCCACTATACCAATAAGCAGGCAGACAAACTGAACAGTCTGATGAGGTTGTTTTAATAAAATCAGGAGCCCTGTGCGCTGCGCCTTCTCCAATGACCAGCATGAGTTCAGCTATCTATTCAGATGAAATCCTGACTAGAATTTACCCTGAAATCCAGGGAAAGATATAATCATCCTAGCTATGTGACAACAATCAGAAACTGAACAGTTCTGTGCATATCACAGCAGCCACAGAACCACTCATTTCTGTTGTTGGCAATCTGTATCACTGCTCTTGGGCTAGCATGTCAAAGTCTGCATTATGGAGATACGAGGAGCACAGTGAGATCACGCTGAATGAGAACAGACTCCAGCTTCTTAACCTGGTAGCAAGACAAAAACAACACATAGGTGATAGAGACATAGGACCATTAATATATATATATATATATATATATATATATATATATATATGTGATGATTTAATTATTGAAGCGATGAACACTTCATTAAATGTCCGTGTTATCTGCTCCTCTCTGCAGTTGAGGGGTACAGGGTTTACCATGCAGCCTGATGGTTAAAACATGCTTCAGCCTTCCTACAGTAGTCACTGTAAGAGTGTGAAGTGACCTATACAAACTTCCCAGGTAAAATGAGCTGTAGAAATTAAGCATCAAAAACTTCAAGACTTCCAAAATCAAGAAGAGTCATAAAACCTGCTCCTTCTCAGTAAACAGACAGGACAGATGTGACATTTATATCTTCTCTAGGCCTGTGTGAGGAAAGGTGGGGGGAAGGAGGAAAGGGGGAAGAAAGAAACACCCAACAGGTAAACATCTTTCTTCTGAAAGCAGAACTTGTGCTTATTTTGTTTTGTTTTTTTTTTTAATTCTTTTTACTCTTTACTTCTTCAAGCATTCCTACTTTCCCAATTTTATTAACAAAGAGCAGCAACTCAGAACAAACAACCTTGGAAAGTAGACAGCTATCTACACCAGTCAGAACCGAAGAATTGGCAGGTGAATTGGTATTTTCCATTTACCTTTAACCTGGAATTTCACTACCTCACAACCCAGCCAAGTGGATTAATGGATTATTCTGAACACTGAGGCTTCAGGTACTGTTGTGTGGGATCCAAGTTCTCACCCGCTACCTCACAAATTGCAACCAATTAGGAAATATGGGATTTTATAGGAAACTGCTATCTCCCAAGAGGCCACACACAAAGTTTTTTTTCTGAATTCTGTTACATCTGTATAAATCAGGTAGATTTTACTTCATTAAAATTAGCCAGACTAAGTCAAGCTAGAAAATAAAAGAATTAAGGTAACATATAACCTTGACCAATTTACCCTAAGTGAAGTAAGTCAAGCATTCACAGAGTCCTCATTTCTAGGCAGGCAGAGAAATTAAACAAACAAACAAACAAACAACCACAAAACAAAAGCCAACCTCAAAAGACTCGGGTACCACAGATAAAAGTGCATATAAAATTAAAGCACGACAAAGGTTAACAGCAGTGGTAAACAGATATATACCCCAAAGTAACAAATTAACAGACTGCACCTTTGACTGTAACACTACAGTTACCTACATTGTTTAAGCAAGACCTTAGGGCAAAAATAAATAAATAAATAATCATTGCTTAAAACAAAACCAATCTTCAGTCACTTTTCCAAACCAGGCAGAGCAGCATGGTTAGCCCCAATGCAGCCAAGCACAAACAGGGACTGCCACTGCCACTCAGCAACTCCTGTGCGCTACCACTGCAGTTATCTGACTGCCCCATAAACAGGCCTCAACAGACAACACAGCAGAAAGCCACGAGTGGTTTTAGCCAACTCACTTCCTCACAGTGGCCTACTACCAGCACAGAAGGAAAGCTGGGAAACTGCCACGGGAAGGAGCATGACTACCTTTGACAGCAAAGGGTTTGAAGCTAGATCAGCTTTGCTACCTTGTTAAACAGCACTTAAGCTAGTTTGCTACTCCATGAAGATATATACTGGCAATTGGTCTCATCTACAATTCAGATGTATTAGCAGTACTTATTAATGAGGGGCAGTAAGCTGGTTTTTTTTCCCAGCCAGGTCAGGCTCAGCATCCCAGGACTACCCTACCCCAGCACAACTCTCCGCCCTCACCCACAGCCATACCCTTCATCTTACCAGCCATTTTTGCTTAGATTATTACAAACCCAACAGCAGAAAGCACTGCTGCAGACTCAACAGCATCACTGTCTGAAAAAGATGTTGTTACAGTACTTCTTTCTTAACTCACCTACACAGATTTGCACAGAGATGGACTCCTGTCACATGGCTGAGCAGAATGAGTGCATTCCCCTTGTCTGTCCTGCTCACAGCTACAAGGTGGTACTTCCAGCTGCAGTTCCAGTTTGCAGCACCCCACTGTTCATGCATGCTTTAAACCATTCTTCTTTGCTTCTAAAACCTGTCTCAGAACTTAACATGTGTTTGTAGTGTGAACGCATAAGATTTTTTCCATCTACTGCAGAAGCAAATAATGAAGACTGTTTCTTCTTTGAACATGTTACTCTCTGAGTATTGGTCAGAATATTAAATACAACTATTATCTTGGTCAGGTTGTCCTTCAAAAGAAATCTTGAACAGAAAAGTCAAACAGGATTCAAAACTTTGTTTCTATTACATAATGCACATCCTCATGTTGGACAAATTCTGTCTTCTGATCAGAGAATTTCTAGGCACGCTCTCTATGTTTGGATTTGCACACAATGTAGTAAGGGAGAGAAAAGAACAATCCTCACTTCAGCCTAGAATTTACATGAGTTAAGGGAAACAGTAACTTGCAAAAGTCTATACTCTAAACTGAACAGCAACAATGAAAAGACCTTTTGCATTCACGATTCTTCTATCCTAGAAATTTCAGATCGTTCAAGCGGTTACGTTACACCAAATAATAATTTGGAATATTACATGCAAAAGGACAAACAGTGCATCATAAAGTAATATTCTTTTCCAGTTTAAGAAAAGAGTAAGATTGGAAAGTACTCCACAAAAGCAGCAATATCAAGTGTCATCACGTGGTGGCAGCACACCAAAGAAAACCAAAGCACTTGAGACACATCCAATTTCTAGTCAGCACATAACCCTTTACATCTCGTAGGAGTGTCAGGATTCTTGAGAGGCTCCAGTTGCTTCACAAATTTAAGACAGGGATCTACATTTTAAGGTTACAGACTTCACATCTGAGTAGAAATTAAAGAGCTCTGCATCACTCTTACTGACTGATGTTTCCAAGTTCACCTACCCCACAGAGATGGCCAGGTGCTTACTGAAAAGGGATCTTAAGCAGCTGCCATTACCAGAAGCACCACTGCTCAGCCAGACTAAACAAAATAAGGCCAGGGTTCAAAGGCACCACTGGTTTGGAGCTTGTCTTCTCACTGAGCTGTCTGAAAAGGCCTAAGAGAATGCAGAATCTCATTACATAGAGTTAAACTTCCCATACCAGTACTTCTTCCGTCATTCAAAATGTTGCCAGCACTACACGTGAAAGGCAGCACCACAGGTAGCAAATACCTGACAAACACTGCTAGTGCAGACCTGACAACAAACCAAAACTGATGGCTTCTACACATAAAGGAAAGGTAGAAAACAGATTAAATAATTTAACGAAAGCATCTATAAAGATTTGAAATGACTGCTATTGGAACAGGAAGATGTAACTCCCTTATTATGCAGCAAAAGCTGATTACCACAAGGATAACACTACCAGGATGCCCATCTTTTTCTCTCAAACCCATCTTTGTCTACAAACATGTACAAACAATCATATTTTACTCCCATAACCACATAAAGAAATTTTTTTTAGTTATTTGTATTCTACGTGCCAAACCATCCTGACTAATTAAAAAAATGCCATATACCATCACATCATTAATACAAAAGCTGCAATGATGGTTCTTTTGAATCTATTTTCTATATGTTAAATTTTGATTAGTAAACATTTCAAGGTGTTCATCACAAGCAAAGCCATTTCTTAAAAACAGTCCTACTCTTTCACTCAGAGGGTGGTGATGCACAGGAACAGGCTGCCCAGAGAGGCCGTGGATGCCCCACCCCTGGAGGCACTCGAGGCAAGGCTGGATGTGGCTCTGGGCAGCCTGCTCTAGTGGTTGGCAACCCTGCCTACAGCAGGGGGGTGGAAACTGTACGATCTCTGAGGTCCCTTTCAACCCAGGCCCTTCCAGGATTCTATGATTCTACTCAAAACAACTACTTTTGCATTTCGTACCATGCATAAGCTGGTGTTGTTATTCTAATAATTGACCTCTGAGACAAAGAATTTAAATTTAAAATAGTTAACTATTCTTATTAAAGCTCCAGCAAGAAAGAGTGATTACTTTAAGCCAAATATTAGGAAATAATACTCCACATGAATTACTGAAGAGGGACTGTGGCATTTAAAAATACAGAATAAATTAAGCGAGAGACAACGAGCACTCCCTGCTTTCCCCATACCTGACTAAAGAGCTTACGATCACACAGCGTACACGTAGCAAGGCACAGACTTTCCATTCCACCGGTTTCCTACATCTAGTCTCCCTGGGACATCCAAACACAGTGCAAAGAATCAGCCTAACCTCACAGAAAAGCTGAAAAACAAAACGGAGACCCAGGAGCAATGGGGAAGAGGAAGGCAAGGCTGCCAGCAGGGAGGGGCAAACCCTGCTGCAGCTGACAGCCTCAGGTGGGCACTGGCACGCAGAACAATGGTGTGTGGTAAACTAGGGCAAGCTGGATGAGTAGGGCTCTTCAGCACACACCAGCTCTGTTCCATGTTCTTGCCTCCCCTTCGCTGTCCAGTGCCAAGGCTGCCTTCAACTCCCTGACCATCTCCAGCCCTACCTGTAAGAGCAGATTCGAGGCTGAGGCACGGAAGACAGCAAGCAAAATGATGCTATCTAACAAAGATAATAACTCCAGCCAAACCAAAGATACAAGTTCTGGAGCCTCCCTTTCTCTCCCTAATACTATACAGGAAAGAGAAGCCATTTTTCAGCAAATCTGGGACCTACTACATCTAAAGGAAGCTCTACCAGGCCCCCACTGTTTTACAAAGGCAAAACATTTGCCCATTTAACCCAGTCCCAAGCAGCAGGATATGCTAGCAATGTCCCTTTTCCACACTGTCCCATTACAACGTGAAAAAGACGGTTGTCTGCGGTTTGATGCACTGAAGAAACAGTAGTAGGGTTGTAGGAACTCAAGGTATATGAAAAATGCAGATACATTTCCACAGGTAATCCTTGTTTTTCCTCTTTAAAAGCGGCCTCAGCAAAATCAGCATTAGTCTGGTATGTTCAAAAATTAATGGAAATATATTTTCATCAGAAAAGAATGAATGCATGCACAAGTTAAAAAAGGTCAACTAAAATGAGATTGAATTACAAGAAAATAATTCTAGTGAGGGTTTGGGGGAGGGAAGCATCATCCTTTTCACAGGACTAGAAGCACCAGCCTGCTGCTAAGCACCTGGCCTGCCTAGGCCATGTGTAAATGAGTCACGCCATCTGTACCCGCATTCAAAGGGGAGTCTGGCGAGATAGCACCAGGAGCAAACAGCAACGTGATGCACAGTTCGTAATGCTACAAAGGCATTTTAGTTGGGGAGCAGACAAAGAGAGATCCCTTAAAGAACTATCCACGGCAAGAGACGGTGAATGTCTGATCCACTGAAATTGTACTGGTAGAATTCTACTCAGGAATCTAAAAATACCTACAGAGTCACGTATAATGACACTGCACAGGCAGGTGAATGTGGTTTGTTGCTTGAATATATTTATCTCACAAATGAAGACAATAGAAAAGGAAAGTAAATAGGTGTAAGCAAGAAATCATGCTGGAGCACCAATAACTCAAAGATGAGCTATTTAAGATAATCATTTGCTACAAAGGCAAGACAAAAGCAAAAGCAGAATCCACACCGGCGAGCAGTCAACAGAATTACAGAATTGTAGGGGTTGGAAGGGACCTCTAGACATCACCTGGTCCAACCCCCCTGCCAGTCCTCTACATCGAGTTGTGCTGAGCAGCAGTGAGGAATGAGGATCTCAGGAAAACACAGTGCAAGACTCAGCCTAGTGAGGGAGAAGGAAATCTCATCCAAAAGGATGACTCACAGCAGAGCAAAGAAATGCCAAATGACAAAGCACCTGCTACACACCAGAGAACCGTGTCACCAAGGTGTCATTCCCAAAGCACAGGAGTGTGGATGGCAGAACAGAATTCATGGCACTGGTAACTATGGCGTAAAAGCATATAAACAAAAAGTCTTATAAACAAAAAGTTCAGAATGACAGGATAATGTGCAGTTTTTATCATTTTTTTTTTCCCCTTTTCAGATGACTAATAAACTCGAAGAACGTGGAAGGCAGAATTTAACAGCATCATTTTTATTCAAATAAAAACAGGAAACTAAGTATTTTGGATCTCAAGAGATGCAAACCAACAGATTAAGCTGCCTAATGTGCCAGCTTTTATTTCAGAAGAGTTCGTAGTACAAAATGATGATGAAGAACAATTGACCCGAGGACAAATAGGGCTTATTTCTGAGTGTGATGTTTAGATCAGTGTGCTTTCAGGAGGGACACTAAGTTCTCCCAAAAATGTTCCTGGGTATCCCAGGAGCTGGGAGAAGGGAAGGGACATCCATATGCTGTTCCAAAACTGTTGTGATGATCTGCTTATATTTATACCCAGCTTTGAGAAGCACTAAATATAAAAGTATTTTAAAACAGTGTCTCACTTCCTCCTAGTTTTCATGCCTTCATCTAACTAACAAAGATAATTATTTCTTTATTTTAAAAGAAATCTGACCCATTCGTTACTATTTATTTGATCCTCTGGCTATTTTCTCTGTTAAAATCTGGCATGTTATTTCAGATCATTCTGCAGGTTGTATTTATAGCACTTGCAATTCCCATCAGGTTTAGCAACAGCAGATACTCACTTGCGTATCTGCCCTCAGTAATGGCAGTTGACAGGCAGCTAGATGAACATAAAACTAAAATCATTAATACTTATGTCCAGCTGTGAGCCAAGCTGATTGCGGAGGGGGTGAATGAACAGAAGGATGCAACACTGTACTCTTTCCTGAATTACTTTACCTATTTATCAAGGACTACTGCTCCAAGGAGCGTCACAGAGAAATGAAATGGAAACTCAAAAGTGTTTCACTATGAATCAGCAGAACTGCCAGAGATCATAGCAAAGGTCATATGATTTTTAAATAAAAGTAGATTCAGAAATAGATTTCAGAGCATGCCTGCTGTCGAATCCCATTTAATTATCTGCTATCCAGGAAAAAGCACAGAGCTTAAACATCTCCCTGGCATAACACAAGAGGTGAGATAATGAATCTGCAAACTTGGTGAAAGACTGCAAATCTATGAAGCATCCCAAAAGACATAAGTGAAAACACATGTTGATCCTCTGATGTTCAAACCAATATTAAAAATGAAAAATAACAAAGGCAGAGAAGGATAAAGGTCCTCAAGAGATCCCGCAAGCCTTTACCTACATGTCATCATGTTATTCCAGCGTGTGCACGTGCATCTCCTAGAACAATAACTGTATGTACAAACAGCCTAACAACCTCAGAACTTTTCATACCTGGGAAGGACACGGCATTTTTCTTTCTGACTGTTCAAAAGAGAAAACAAAACAGCACCTACTGCAGCTCAGTTATCATTTTAACGGTCCTCAGTTTTGCTTTTATAATCCTTTCTGGCAAATACTTCATAAAATTTTGGAAAGAAAGTAAGGCACGTAGAGAATGCATTTTGATCTGATGCAAACGTTAGAGGACAAATAAAAAGACAGACAATAGCGCTGCTTCTTAAGCTGAAGGAACAAATCTTTAAATAGTATTTCGCACATCTTTTAGCAAGGTAATTATCAGGATAAAAATAAGGAAGCGTGCTATGAGTCACTGCAGTTCATACATAAATCAACCCATCAAGAAGGCTCCCAACCAGGAGGGACTGCTTTGAGTCCGCAGCTACTTATCAAACACATTCTACAATAAGAAGATCAGAAAAGAGTAATGCTCTGCGGTCTAAACAGATCACTCATCACATTCCAAGAAGTGACGTTCAGACACACTCAGACAAGAGAAGAAAACACAGTTTCACAGATATTTAACCAAAGTTGCAAGGCTGTTGAACCACTTCTGGCCACAGCAGGTCACCCCTCAAAGGTAACAGTTTGGCTTCACAGAAACCTTACTGCTTGAAACACGAGAGGATTTATGTTAAGGAAGTGTTTAAATTCCTCAGATAATTAATATGGAATACTTAGTTTCTAGTACATAGTTATCACATTTTGGAACATCCAGGGAAAAACAACTCTTAAAAAAGGGTATCAGACAGAGGGGAAAAACAACACTGCACGTTTAGGTATCTGCCAGACTATCAAGAGTATTTATCAGATAACAGTGATAGTCACTGATGGAATCTTGTACCAGTCTCTAAAAGCACTGGTTTTAAATTCATTGGTCTTAATCGTCAGAATGTAATTTTCACATAATTTAACAATTCCAGTCAACCTAATATGAGGATTAGAAATACAGGAAGAATTCAGAGCATTTTAGAGACTACTGTGAACCTACACGTCCATCAGGAAGAATGATAAAACAGATCTTATTTCAAACAAAAACTGCATAATTGTAACAGGAACAAAAATATCACAGGCAAAACTTCCTCGGAGTTGTCTATTTCCTCACCACTGCCCTCAAAGGAAAGTAATAAACTTTACAGGAGTATTTTTAGAGTAATCTCTGAAAGACAGAAGTGCATCTAAACAGCTTCACTCAGTCTTTAATGAGGAAGTGTTATGATGCAGCAAATAACAGAGCTTTACAGTCATTTCTCTACCACTCAGGCCAGAGCCTTCTGAATCCTACTGGCTGAGCTTCTTCAAAAGGTCACTACGAAAAGTAGTGGGGGAAAAAAATGACAGAATCTGTGGAATAAGCAGCAATCTGAATAGACTGAGAGTCTGCAATTCCACATAAACATTTCCAGCACTGTGAGTGCGCATGCTTTTCCATTCTTATCTGCCTACAGACTACTTCTGTAGGACAAAAAACACGGCTTTAAGGTGGGATACAAGAACAGTCAGAATCAACATTCTCTGTTAGAAGTAAATGTAACTGACTTAACCACATAAAATTCTGATGCAGCTTAATGATCTATAGCCTTTATTTCCCCAAAATGCAAGCTGTTACACAGAGCAGACCAGCAGATCCAGAGGCACGCTTTCAGAGTATGGATTAGCAGCACCCTACCTTACAAGATGCCCAAACCAGCTGCTGACGGACCAAACATCTGAGCAAAATGCATGATTTGCATCACTCAGTTCAGTGTGACTCAGTGTGAAACACAGAGAGTACTCGCATATACACTTCACAACCTTTTTCCTCAAAGGAAACAGTTGCTTGGACAGTAGGAATAGTCCAACAGCCAAACGTTTCCTTTAACTGCATCCTGCCAACAGACTTAAGCTTAAGTCACGACTGTCACTTCCACACAAATGAAAGAGGAAAACTGGAGCTGTCACCTGCTACACACAAGCGCCAGAGCTGATTCACCACATCAGTGCAGCCTGCAATAGGGAGCAAGACTGCTGCTCTGCCAGGAGCTGCTCATCATCGTCTGCTCAGAGGACTGATGGACACAACAGCTCAACTTATAAGCTAAGCTGTGCGGCCGTTACAGGAAAAAAGAAAGCAAATAAAAATACTGAAAAGATGTTTCATTTCTCAGACAAGGAAATACTAAAATGGGAGTGAAAAGATGTTACTACACAGTCCACCTGCGCAGTGGGTGGACACAAGAAATCCCTAAGAAAATTGATCCAAACTAACTAATGCACTCAACACACAGCACAGTACTTAAAGCAATGTAAGACCTTGCTCGTTTATAGTTAACTTATTTTGTTAACCGAGCAGAATTCACTTCCAAAGTACATTTGATTACCTCCAAAAACTTAGGTGTGGTTGGATTTTAACTTGACAGACACGAACCCGAAGAGATTTGTGGTTGGTGATGAAGTTCACCAAATTTTTAAGATTAGCACAACTCTTGTCAGCCTCTGCTTTGAAGATAAATTTTTCACTTCCTCAGCTTCTGGTTTTCAATGCTAAACAAACTGAGTAAGAGGCGAAACTGTAAAGAAAATATCGTTTGTTCCAAAAGAGACTACTGTTGTCTAATGCTGCTTTCAAACTGCTAACCAGTCAGGGCTCATGACTTCCATCAGTGAAGTACTTCAACATTTTGGCAGCAAATAAACATGACTTCAATATTATTTCTGAATAATTTGAATGCCGATAGGTACTATTTTAGGTCTTCATAGGTTATATCTGCATATTTTCCCGATGTAACTTTTAAATTACAAGTTTGCCTTGTCCTGTTCTTTAACATCCTCAAGCAGAACACTCCCTCAACGCTCCTGCTACCCAAGCCAGTAAACCATACTGAAAACAAATGAACCATTCATGTAGTCTTAGCACCAAGAACCTTAGTACAATCTAATACAAAAGCACTACACAAAGTGCTCTGTATCTGGTAAAAAATGGGACGTGAAGAACACATTAGCACAAAATTTTACCACAGACATCATCTGTAACGTTGAAACTAGTTTTTACCTGGCTTTAGATGAATAGTCATGTAACACAAGTGTTCTCAACACTCTGCATACATTCAGTAATTCTCTTTCATTTGAGTATAACAAACATTTTTCTCGGATTCTGCGATCCTCACTCTCTCATCTTACATACAAAGTCCAGGGGAATTTGCAACTGAACTCTTAAGCAAGACTTCTCAAACAAACTATTTAAAAAACTAAGCAAAACACTTCTTTCTTAAATGTCCACCAATCTCAGTTCTCTCTTCCTGCAACCCAGTGTTCAACCAAGCATGTTCTACACCTCCTGTGGCACTGATGGGGCTTTCTGACTCCTACAGGAGCAGGGCTGATGGTGCTGGTACTCCCCTCCAGTCATCTCTTCCAGAACCCACAGCACATACAGCTTTCTCACTCCTGGAGCAGCCTCTGAACAACACTCTAACATTTTTAAGCTGATATAAACATTTACATTAATAAAACAGTACCGATGAGCAGTTTAAAGAACAAGCATGAAGCAGACGATGTAATCTGACCTTCAAGATGTCATCTTTGTTACTAAAAAAGGAAAAATAGAAGTGAGGAAGTCTAAGGGCTCTGGCTTGCATCCTACAGACTGTTTTTTTAGCTCAGAAAATCTTAGATGGCTCACACCACACACATGTTGATAACAATTTCTGTAAGAGATCATTAAGTGCAACTTTATTTCCAAGCTAATTGTTCCCAATGCATTATTACAGTCAAAAGATGAGGCCATTTTTTTCTTAAAAAAAAAAAAAAAAAGTTTTGTAGTTTTGTCATTGTTTATTCTGTAAAATTAAATGAGAGTCAAATGCACAAACAGCCCCACCTGTGACCCAGTGAACTGAACAACTTTGCACTGGGAACATATTGGGAAACAGAATGAAGTCAGGAACAGTCCGCCATGACAAGGTTTTCAATAATGATGATCTTAAATGTTCTCTTTCTTCACTGCTGATAAAAATATTTATGTAACCAACGGACTTACACCGCGATATTCACAGTCATATACTAGGTGATATCTGAAACACAAAATTTAGTTAATATTTTGTACTTCCATTTTCGATAGAGATTTGAAGTTTTCTCCCATTACTGAAGACTTCCATTTATTCCTAGCCTGACATGCAACCTACCTTTGCTTTACCGATTATTTGTAGAGAAGTGACCAGTTGCTACTTAAGCTTATCTCACTCATTTTTCTAGCAGCATATTTTCTTACTAGATATTCCCCTACTCTGAGCATGTGTCTCTGTGCAGAGAGATATGGAAATCACTAGTCACAACAGGCATGACTCAAAGCTGTCACTGGACAGCATCCAAGAATTAGCAGAGCTGCACACACAGAAGAAGCACATAAGGGAGGACAGAAGCTGAAGGGCTTTCTGTCCGTACACATTCCTATGAGGGGCAGCAAGTTCAGACTACTTCTGGTGTACCTGAACACAATTCTGTAACCTCTTGAGAAAAGATGGAGGGAAAGAGAAAGCACTGTTGATGGAATTTTCTGGGCTGCAGCTGTACAACCACGAACAGAAGAAGACACGATGAGCCTCAGGGAAGCGAGAAAATAACAACGAAAAGCTTCAAGAGCAACGACAGGCGGTTGTCGTACAGGAGATGGGAAATCGCTGAGGGCACTGAAAGGCAGCACACGTGGTAAACACGTATGATTCTTCTTTCAGTGTGTCCAGAGTCAGCGTTAGAGTCAACATGTCACAGTTACAAACAGAAACACACCCTTAATACCCCAGGTTCTCTCACCATTAAAGAGGAATTCACAATCACACGCAAAACCCAAAACATTCAAGATCCGGGCAAGAAAATTAAGTACACTGGTGAGTTTCAAAACACACCCTAAGCGGTGTCAATAGCACTTCGCCTCCTCAGAGAAAGGCATTCACAGCAAGCACCTCTCCTTCGGTTACAGCAGTTCTGTCACAAATGAGACATCAGGGTACGTTTACCTGAGCCTAAACAGCCGTCCTCCTAAGGAAGGCTTTCAAGGAACAACTCTGCAGTCATATGCTAACCAAAGCAATTAGTCCCTCCCCTCCCTTCTCACCAGTTTGCACAGGAAAATAATAGGCAACCGCTCAAGCTCTCAGTGGCAGCCAAATACCAAACCATAGCCTTTGGGAAGAGATTAGAAGCCAGCAAGTTTAAATCATTATCGTTAGAGACCTTGCTAGTGAGGGGAAAAAAAAAAAAAAAACAACAAAACAAACTAGGGAGAAGCACGTCATTAAATTTCACCTAAATTAAGAAATTATTTTCCTTTCACCCAGCTTTAAAGATTGGTGTTCATTCAGGAAATATATTCCATTCCCCCCTGCCACGTAACACAAAGTCCTACACCAGCAAGTCTTTGATTTCTTTCTATCCATCTATCATTGTGGTAGATAATTTCCGAGCTGCACAATTAGCAGTCTGGGCTGCTAATGGCCACGAGGACGATCAGAGGGCTGGAGCACCTCTGCTAGGAAGACAGGCTGAGGGAGCTGGGCCTGTTCAGTCTGGAGAAGAGAGGGCTCTGAGGACTCCTCACTGAGGCCTTCTGGAACTTGAAGGAAACCAATTATAAACAGGAGGGAGACCAACTTTTCATGCTGAGAGCAACTGGTCAAGAAGGAATGGCTTTAAGCTACGAGAGAGGAAATTTAGATAAGATATTAGAAAGAAATTATTTTCTGAAAAGGCAGTAAGGTGCTGGCACAGGCTGCCCAAAGAAACTATGGATGCCCCATCCCTGGAGACGTTCAAGGCCACCTTTTTCCTTCAGTTACTCATCCTCCTTGAGCAAGTGGTGTCAAGCAACATAAGGGAATCAGCAGCAAGCACTGTAGCCATCATATATTAAAAAATAAAATCCTAAGGACTCCTACAGCCCGGAGGTCTGCAATGGAGCAGAGATCTTTCTGCAGGCACATCCATCCCATGGTTGGGTTCTGCTAACTGTAACTGACTGTTGCTGCAGGACACAGCTCCAGGCCCAGGGGATTTCTTTCTGCTCGTGGTCACTCGGAGGGGCACACAGCCAGGTCTCTGCAGAGCAGCAGCTCCAGCGTGACTCCGTGACACCTCCAGTGAGCAGGAGGCAGCACTGCTAATGCCAGGATGGCAGGCAGCCCAACAAACCCGGACACTGCTGGCATCGCCATTCTTCCCAGTGCTCCCACAGATACTATTTCTTCCCCTTATGTAAGTTCCATGGAAGAACTTCATAGAAGGAAATGTATCTCAGCGCACTCCCAGGCCAAGGGTCAGGTGATGAGACAGAAAACCAGTAAGATACCCTAAATGCTTAAAAGTCATTTCTTCAGTCACTGCAATGGAAAGAGCACCTTATTGGTGAGGCTCAGGTTGAAATACAGATGGAACGAACACTTTTAACTGCAAGGCTGACGTTTCTACAAAAGTCTGCAACTACCTGTGCATGCAGAGGCAGGAACTATGGTTAGTTATTCTTTAATAACCTATGAAATACAAGTAAAGCTTTAAATGATTACTAAAACTGTTTTAGTAGCATTGGAGGAATTTTACTGAGCTCACAGGGAAACTTGCAACCTAACTGCTGAAATGTAAACTATGAGAAATACCATTTTTCAAGTAATTGTGGCTTGTTAAGTGTTATAAAAATACAACAGAGCTGCATGCAGCTATATTTACGCCTCTAAAACTACAGATTTTGTATGCTTGACTCAAAACCATCTTCCACATCTCCTGTTGTCAGAAAAACAGCAGAAGGCCTTCTTCCTCACATCCTGACATCATTCACAGTGTTAGTTCACAATTAAAGGCAAGGAGAGTCTCTTCTCCGTGGTGTAAAGAGGTGCAACAAGCAGATAAGTAACCTATGTCTTGAAATGACCACAAACAGAGCTCCAAAGGACAGGTGAACTGGTGGCTTCCAGACAGTCGTAATAAAGCTCTCAAAAGCTTCGCTGTTCTCCGGTACTGACAATGTCAAGTCCTGATCACTGTTCTCCTCCTTGCTCTCCAGTGTTTCACAAATCCTACTTCAGCTTTCTTTCTACTGCTGTTATGAAGATATTAAAAGAACTCCTCTCCCAAGCTCTTCCCTCTGGAGAAGATTAGTTTGATTATTTACATTCCTGATCGCAGTAACTATACTGTGTTAAACTTCAGGTAAGAAGAGCATGAATGTATGGCATGCTCAGGGATGGAAAGAAATAGAAAACATCTTGGGGTAGAAGCGCAAGAAATAAGCAATGAACCAGGTGGTTACTACTGGATCAGGAATGATGTAGGTCAGCTACAGCACTCACGAAGTAGCAGGTGTCCGGGAAGTGAGGAGATGCACGTCCTCCTTAATACTGAAAACCATCCCCTCAGATGAAAGAACGCTATTCAAAAGTGCAACAGAAAGGGCAGTGCTGTACAACAAAGTACTGCTCCCGCAAATGAGACGGGAGAAAAAAAAAAGATCTGAAAGCTATCACTATCAGTACAGAGCTCTAATTTGGCAAAGAGACTGAACAGCATCACAAGCTTAATAAGCCTTTCTATTGATCTTCACGTTTTAGCAAATACAGCAAGAACTGAACAGAAGTCTGCTGTTACAAAGGAAAGGAAGAAGAGACAAGGCACAGGGAATTCTGGTAACACGCTATTTCTGAAATCTACTTGTACCATGATTTGGGACACTCTGCTAATTCAGAACAATGGGTAATAACACAGTCAGAAAAATACCATTATCATTTTGCTTTTCTTCCTACCAACAATACTTTGTGCGGTGACACTGGTGAGATAAGGGAGCTTCAACAGAGGCACGGAATAAGGAAGACACCATACACAGATATGAGGAAGGACAAAGATATCAGGTGCCCAGAATGGACAGACAGACCTTCCATGGACCGCCTGCCTATTATCAAGAGTAAGAGACAGAAGCAGATGACCTAGAGATGAGACAGGAAAAGGAAAGACAGAATGTCAATTACTCCAAAATTGCACAAAGCTAAGCCTACAGTGATGGACTTAAATGACTACATTTATGAGTTAGTTACAGATTACATCAGCACATAAATAACTGCAGAACTTCCTGAAAGCATTCTTTTTTTTCCCCCACTTCTACTGTCAAATGGTTCTTTCATCTATGAGCAGATCCCTGGGCTCTTGTGCTGCTTGCCACTCGATGATCAGCTCCTGAATGGAAAAATCAACTCTCTCCCCATTAGAGGCACCATCATGTAGAGGACTCGCAACAGAATCTTGGAACAAAGCACTCATCACTTCACGGTTGCTAGAAGTTCTGTATGCTCTAAAAGGGTTTCTTTTGGCCTCAGAGCTCCAACTATTACAAGTTCATTCTCGTTTTGCTGTGCTTGCTTGTGTCCCCTTCTCTTCATTCATTAAAGTACTGTTCCATCATCATGTCACAAAATCCAGATGGGCTCTCACTTCCTTCTCCATAGCAAACCAAAATGAAGTAAAAGATTTCACCGCGGATAAAAGATTTCACCGCGGAACAAGAATGATGACTACAGAATGACCAACATTAACTTGCAAGCAAATTCTCACCCAGTGGAGTTAGGGAGGCCATTAAATGACAGTCTGCTGTTTCAAAGTAAGGAAATGTGAAGCATTTAGGACAGCTTCACTGCAATTCAGGGCATAGAAATGGACTGAACCATACACACAGGCTTTGTAAAAGTCAGCTGACAATCAAGAGGCATTATCTTAACTACCCAGCGGCAGGAAAGCTTGTTTCCTCCATCCCAGTAAACATGGCTCTGAAGTTTATCAACGTAAGCATAAGGAAAGGGTTTTTTTGATGTTGTTCAATGCCACACTCATTTTAAAAAATACACAGACCTTTATTTTACAGCTCACAAATTCAGATATAATTCAGTGAGCAAAATGTTGACGTGTCCAGGCTACCCTAAACCGACGGGCTTTAGTCATGCAAACAATGTTCTACTTCACTCTATTCACATAGATATATACCACCACATTTGTAGCTGTGAATACTAAACGCAGAAATAATAAGTGAAAATCTAAGATTACATTCAATCTGCAATAAAGACTCCACTATTATGTTAGTCATTAGCTGCTTCATCTAACAAGCAGTCCCTCAATCTGCAGGAATGCTGCAGACCAACTATTCTAACCATCATTGCCCATGTTTCCTTTCTGTCTCTCTTTGCCCATCCAGCTGGCTGCAGCAGCCTCATCATCCTTTCTCTCCCAGCTACCCAATCCCGCCACTCTTGCAATAGATACAGTTTCTGTGCTGAAGCATGTCGGAGCTGTATTTCTCTATAGCTCAGCAACACCTGAACAATGGCAGCCAAACTAACAGGGTTAACAGGTACATTCCCACTGCCCGGCAAGCGTGCTGGCGTCACTGCAAGGGAGATAATAACAGACCCTGATGTTATGGAGTGTAAGTATTAAGATTCTGTCCTAATTTGCACAAAAGATAACACCGAGACCCATCATTTCAGATGTATCTTCAAATGCCAGATTGTCCTCAAACCCCAACAGAGAAAGAAAACAAAACCCTGAGAATCAGCATTGTAAGCATTTAGCAATGGACTGCTTTGTTTATTTTTTTTAATTGAAGTATGTGATTTGTATTATGATATACGGTACTTAAACACAAACATTATAAATAACTTTGAAATGGTTAGTCACTGTAACTAAGGCAACGAGTCTCCCACTCAATTTCCAGAAATAGGAGTAGAGGAACAGAGGTAAGAACAAAATAAAAAGTTGGCAGGAGCAAGAAAACAAATGATCAAATATTAGTTTGACCTCAGGAAGGCCGAGCTGAACGAAAAATAAATAAATAAAAGGTATACAGCAGCTGAAAAACAAGGTAGCTGCCAAAAGATGAAGCAGAGGATATTGAGTGCATAGTACCAGAGGTATGTAATTTCAGAGTCATCTTGATCCACAGTCCATTTCAGTGAATGGAAGCAAGGAGAGAAGTTTGGGAATGTAACAATCCACACCAGACAACAGAGTGTCAGCAGTGCCTGGTTTCCAAGAGGAAGCACCAACTTTCACACAAGTGAAACTTTCTTCTTCACAGGCAGTGGGCATTTCCTTCATTTTTTTTTTTTCTTCCCACTGATATTAGCCTCCAAGTAACGATCGCAAACCTTTGATGCAATCTACATGAATAGACCTTTATACCCTCACAGAAAGCCACCGAGCTAACAGGATCTGCCACAAGGATCAGACCACAGAATCAAGGCTTGCTTTGTTTCTCACCAACCTTTTTTTTTTTTTTTTTTTTTTTCCTTTAGGTTTATTTTCTTTGCTGAGAAGAACTGCTTGCTCACAAGTCAGGAGTGCCCAAGTTATCATCAAGGAATCTGATCCCTACAACGAACAAACTGTAGAACCAGGTTCTCTCAGCACATCCTAATAGAAGAGCTAGTAATTGCTTCAAATAACAAGATAAATTGAGTTCCAATTACTCAAAGTTTTCCACCAATTAAAGAAACTTATCTTTTCAATACATGTGAGTTCTTAACCTGGGAACACAAGAATTAGCAGTCAGCGCAGGGTATCATGATAAGTACTACAACAGTTTACCCAGTATTGACTCAAGTTTTAGGAAGAACTTATGAGGGAGAATAGAAAAGGTGCAAAGAGCGCTTCTCTCTTTCAGAAAAGGCTCTCAGGAGTAATGAATTCAAGAATGTTCTAACCTGAATCGAACTTCTACAAAAAATGTAAACAAGTATCTCATTAATCTATGTCTTAACAGAATTCATAGAGCAACACCAGGCAGTTCGACTCCTAGCACGTCCCTCCCTCAAGCCGCAGCTCCTTTTCATCACCACAGGAGACCATTCCTCCCCTCAGCATAACAAGGAACTAGTTGGGACATTTATTCTTGGCATGAACTCCAAAAGACGCTGGCAGTAATGAAAATAGCAACCATAGAGGCATTCAGAGCGTTCACTATGACACTGCAAACATTTGTTCAACTGCCAATTGAATGAGATCCATCTTAGCTAAGAGAAAGATATAAATGAGCCATAAAGAAGTCAGTACTCTCAGTGTTCAAGGACTTTTCAAGATAAGTGGTCACTAATATCCTCATGCAGTTCTTGTTCATACTCTGATTCCTTCCGCTCTCATCTGACTTATGGGAATGAATGCATCTCCTCAAGCACGGGCTAGTAGTTGTGGGATTTCTGTGTACACGTATTCCTTTCAAATGCCCTTTATCACCAGCCCTAAGATTACTTCCTATCACCTATTTAAAATCCAGGGGAAAGGGGAAATAAATCATTAAAACTAAAAGAAGAAAGGAAAAAAAAAAAAAAAAGACTTAGAAACTGTAATGACGCTGCATTCAATCAGCTTCACCGTGAACAGTGGCAAAACGGGAGAGAAAACAACCAGCTAGAATTAACCTGTGGTGGGAAAGCATTAGCACGCCTATGCAGTGTGACTTAGTAACCAAACCAGAGGACGCTGAGGGGCAGCAGCGCAGGGCTGACAGGGCTTCTCTCCAGGAGATCCAGGCACACCGTTGGGAAGACCCAAAGGCAAAGCACTTCTTCTCTCCCTTCTCCAAAGGTCTGATAAAACATCAGCAAGCCACAGAGCTTCAGGATGAAACAAAACTTTCTTTATAGCCTCTCTGTCATTTGGCATTTTAGTACGTAGAGCAGCTTCACATCTATAAGCACCTGGTATACAAGCACCAGTGAAGACAGTAAGAAGGCAAAGAAACCAAAGAGAAAACACTCTCATCATAACACACACACACTGCATTTTTCAACTCTACCTTGAGCAGCTTAAGCTGAGGCGACAGAATTTTGTACATCTACTTCATCTGCTGTCATGTGTCTGACACTGCATGGCAAACCAGAAGCCATGACAACAGTGTCCAACTTCTGTAACGACTGCACTTCCTATCCCAGAGTTAAACAGTTTGCTGCTGAGCACTACAGGCACAAACTCTGCTCAGTGCAGTTCAATTTAGCGTCACCTAAATTCCGGCAGCCATGGCTTATGGGTTTCTTTGATAACTAATGTCATTTGAAAGCAAACAAGCCACTTCAGGAACTGGAATTTACACCCTAAACTACTTCCAAACTCAGAAAAACACTTCCAGCTCACAGGCAGCGACAAACCTGTAGTGAATGACAGCTGCTTACTGAGCCCAAGAAGGCTCACTCTGTGCACAGAAAGCCTTACTCTCAAAGTGAAACGTATCAAGCCACCCTCCAGAGATAACCAAATATTTGACTTTCACAAAGACATTAAGCATCTGTAGGATCAAAGTCCTGTTTATCACGGTATTAAATCAATTAAATTAACCCCAATCAGAACAGGGATTTCATCCTATGAGATCATCTAAGAGCCTTAGGAAGAGCATTTCTCACCTCGTGACAAGTTCTCCAGCACTGCTTTTACACCAACTTGCTCTATCTTAACTTCAACTAAGAGCAACCAAGTACCTAGCTGACTGTATGCCCTACGTCTGCCCACCCCCAGCAAAAATCCTGACACTAAAAAGAGTAATATAGGGCACTTCTTCACAGTGCAGTGACGGAGCACTGGCACAGGCTGCACAGAGAGGTGGTGGAGTCTCCTTCTCTGGAGACGTTCAAGGCTGCCTGGATGCCTACCTGTGCAACCTGGGCTAGGGAGCTGCTTTGGCAGGGGGTTGGACTCCATGATCTCTGCAGCTCCCTCCCAACCCCTACAGTTCTGTCATTCAGTGATTCTTGACCATCAAAGAACGAAACCAACAGGCTGATGTTGATTTGAGGAAAAAAAAAAAAAAAAAAGAAGCCTTGAGCATTCCACAACAGTAACACTTTATTTAGCAGACCTTTTGTTAAAGACAGTTATTAACCTGCTATAGGAGGAAGTTTGCCAGACACTTCTCGCTTTGCACTAGCTGAACGCTGCCAACACCAGGGCTGCCTCTACACCGCCCCAGCAAACAGCCACCACAGAAGGAAAGACTCACCACACCGACTACAAACGCACGTGACAGTTTCCTCTATTCTAAACCATCATAGCAGCATGGAGTACGTGCTTCAAATAAACAAGGAGCACTGAAGATAAAGCCCTCTGCTTTCACACAGCACCCGGGGCTGGCTTTTAGCACGAGCAGGTGGCATTAGCATCTTAGTGCAGCACTGATCCCGATGCCAAGGCAAACTGCAGCACACTGCACTACAACGCCGACCTGGAGGAGCTCTCTGCAACCAGCAAAGCAGAAAAACTTCACTTCAACGTGATTCTTAACAATTCTTAAGAAAGCAGACAGCAGATTCAACAGGACTTGAAACTCAAGTTCTTCATCCAAAGTGAAAGGTTAAAAATTAGCAACAATACAAACAAGCCGGCAGTCACCCCATAAACCTCTTGTGTGGGAGAAACGCAGTATCCTTACTGTAATCTTTCAGTACTGTCGCTAACTCCCGCCACCTGTAACAGCTTCTGTCTGCAGTCACTGACTCGAGACACTCAGCAGCAACCCAGCTGCTGCAAACAACCACTCCCCCAAGAAGCACCGCTTCAGAACCGGCACTCTCCTCCCTCCTTCCTGCTTTTACCTCCCAGTGACAGAGCACTTCCCAACGTACCGTGCACCTCTACAGGTCCACCCTGCGCTCCCAGAGTAAAGGCGCGTGCCCGGAGAAACTAAACGCCTGTCAGCGCAGGGGCTCCTGACCGCTCCGTGCTAGAAGCGCTCAATAACGGGATCCTTCCCCACAGGAAAGTTCTGAAGCACAGCACCGTCACGTTAACGCACGGATGGCGTAGGCTCGGCCGCTCGTTAACGGCTACCTGCAGAAGAGCCGCACCGCTCGGTCTGGACGTTAGGGCTCATTGCACTGCCGCGACGAGCAGCGCTCGCTCCTGCAGACCGCCTTCCGTAGGAAAGCTGCGTTCAGCCACAAAGAGAAGCCCAACGAAAACGCCGCGCGCGTTAGCAACGCACAGCGCGGCTCATTCGCGGACGGAGCTCCAGCAAAGCTCTCGAGACGAGAGCGCAGAGCCCCGCGCGGCAGGTGCGCGGTTGGGGCGGAGGGCCGCGGCCCCGCGAGTGGCTCGCTCCGTCGTGGGGCCGGGCAGGGAGAAGGGCGTCCCGCAGAGCCCGGCGCGGCGCGTGCAGCACGCGTGGCGGCGCGGGGAGCGGGGCGGACCCTCCCACCTTTGTATCGCGCCGCGCCGCAGACAATAGGTGGGACGGCGCCTTCGGGGGCTCGGAGCGGCGAGCGAACAAAGGGCGGGGCGACGGGCACCGGCCGAACAAAGCCGAGCGGGGCCGGCGGGGCGGGCAGGTGACCCCGGCCGGCTAACCCCGCACCTGCGGCCGCGCGCCGCCCGCGAGGCGGTGCTCCTCCCCGGAGCGCGGCCCGGCGGGGCGGGCAGGGCCATCTGTAAGGCCCGGCGCCGACACGGCGGCACGCGGCGGTCCCCCCCCCCCCGCCCCGCGGCGGTCCCCCCCCCCCGCCCCGCGGCCGTCGCTCCCCGCCGCCCGTCGCGGCCGCGCCGCGCCGCGCACCCACCTGCTCGCGGAGTTTGAGGAACACCATGGCGAGGCCGCCGCTCCCACGACCGCCGCCGCCGCCAACGGCTCGGCCCCGCGCCCCGCCCCGCTCGCCGGGCACGCCCCCTCCTCGCCGCCGCCGCCCCGCGCCCGGGGCCTCGCGCAGACCTGGCGGGCGGCGGCGCGCGGCGGGCACGCCACTGGGCGGGGACGGAGCAGGCCCCGCCCGCCGCTCCCCTCGCGGGAGTTCCCTGCGCCACCAAGGGCGCTGCCGGTTGGCCGGTCGTCGTCGGGGCGGAGTAAGGGCGGCGCTGATTGGTGGGAAAGGCGAGGCGGGCTGCAGGGGGAAAGCTGAGGAGAGGCGCCGGCGCGCGTTTCCCCCGCGGTCGTTGCGGTGCGCTGGGGCCCGGCTCCGAGCGCGGCGCGGTGCGGTGCGGCTGGTGGCGGAGCCGGGCCGGAACCCGGCGTGGTCCGTGTGCTCTGTTACGTGACCCGAATCGATTCTGACAGCGTCTTTGCCGAGGGCGGTACGTAAGCGTTTGAGTTGCGATCGCTGGGACCGCTTGCAGCCCGGAGCCCGGGCAGCGTTTCGGCAGGGGCAGGCACAGCCTTTGTGAGGCCTGCCAGCCTCAGAACGTCAGCACCCAGCTCGTTCCTTCTCTTTGTGAGTAGTAAGATAATACAGTGGGAAGATCTTCAGCTGGTAAATCGTAGTCACAGTAGGGATCGCGGTGGTACAGGCACAAGTGGCTAGTGAGGTCGCTTATGTACGTCGAGGTGAATCATACAAAAGCGGGAGGTTTTCAGCTTTGTTTTCCTGATATCCGTTGGTTGCATGTGGATACTTTGTTCCCCGGTCACAACATGAGTTAGCGTCCTGTTATTCTGCACAAAACAGTCCAAACGCTTACCACAGCTTAAACACATACACACTGTACATACTATCGCTAGCAATATTATCTGCTTTACTGGTGTACCGCAGAATACAGTTATGCGAGTTAAGAGCAGTACAAATAATAAAACCTCGGAAATTAAATGTAACGCTGTCCTAAAGAAACGAGTGCTCCTCGTTCATTTATTTCAGGGTAACTTCACCTGTGTTGTTTTTAAAGGATCTGGTTTCACAAGTCACGAAGTAGGTAACTGCGCAGGTGTCCCTCAGGAACATGAGCAGAGTGTTTTGCAGGAGTCTATTAATATTGATATGCCAACACACTGAAAGCCATGATATTTCTGACAGCGTTCAGAATATAAATCCGCAGAAGTTAGAAATGTCTGCAACGCCTTCTGAATTGCTTTGTAAATTGTTAGCAGTGCCGCACTCCTGAGGGCACGCTTCTGGCAGAGTGCAGTGGGCATCGACTGCGCAGCTCCCGTTAATGTTAATGCTAAATCTTCGTGCTGTAACCTATCCCGCAGCGTGTAACACTACCCAGTTTAAAGATAGGACCATATGTGCTGCACTGAAATATATAATGGGACTGAATTGAAGAGCCCTCAGACTGGAGACATTAAGTGAACTCATCTGAAACGCATTCATGATTTATTTAGTTTGTCAACAATGCCTGTATGCGTAGCTCTTTTTAACCAAGGGTTTCGGCTCCAGCAGACTTGATATTTATTACCTTTTTTTTGTTCTTCTGCGTGGGTAAACAGGCAGAGGTCAACAGGCTGAGACAAGGTCATGGAGTGAGTCACTGCCGTGGCTTGGAATAGAAGCCGGGAGACCTGATTGCCACTGCCTTCCTTCAACTGCTGTCCTGTGCTCCTAAATCATAGCAGGGCTGATTTTATTTTTACACACAGTACAATGTGTCTGAAATCAATATGATTTCATAATTTCCTATGGAGGGATGAGGTTTTCTTTATGATCCTGAATCAGCATCACAAAGAGAGGCGAGCCTTCCAATGGAAGCCATACTCACTTTCCAATGGTATACTGGGATCATCATCGTAGGGGCTTTTACACGTGATCTGACACATTTTATCCATCAAAATCTAAAACAGACAAGGTTTTGTAATTCGCAGAGATTACATTTTGAATCATTGGCTGTTCATAGTTACAGATGGTAATGGAAACATATTGAATATGATAATGGCCTCATCAATCAGATGTCATCGATTGGCATTTCTGAAGCACCATTATGCTTACAGATGCTCATTCGTGCGATTTCATCTCAGTTTGGTACAGACAGAAGAGAGAACTCTTGTGCCCTTCTTACTCAAAGAGCTAGTTTACTATCCAAAGAAAGGCAGGGCAAACACAGGTGTCCTGGGCACATTCAGCAAATGGCAGGGGTCTGCTCAACAGCTGTAAGCTCCTTCCAGTCACATGTTCTAAGGAGAATTCCAATAAAAACGAGAGAAAACAGAAAATAAGGAATACATATAGTGAGGCAACTGTAGCAAGAAGTCATGTAATTGCCTGCATTTTATATGGACAATGTGAGGCCTCTGAAGGACGGGCCTGGTGTGCCTTCATGCTGCATATTACCATTACTGTGGCTAAAAAGCATGTTTTTACAGGGGTAACTATCTTGGCTTGAACTTGTATATTACAATTCTTGTTTGCTTAAGATTTCTTCCCATTCGAATAACAGGCAACTTCTATCCCCATAACATTCATTTTATCTTCTTCAGCAGGATAAGGTAGACCCTAAAGAAGACACAAGGAAGGTGTAAAGGACCCTGGGCCTGTGTCTAACTTCTATGCAGAGTGAATTTTATCCCAAATCTCCTTATCATTCAGAACTGTCCAGATATCACCGAAGAGTTCGTACATCATTGGGAATGTGATTATAAAATTCTGATTAGTTGTAAAGCTAAAATGAATACAACAAAAAATAAAGAAATGGGGGAAAAATAGACATAAATTGTACCTTCAAATCTGACTGAGACATGGATATAGAAAGAAAAAACAAAAGTAAAATATTTTCTAGTACTCAGTGTATTCCAAGATGACTCCTTCAAACACTCTGAATGTCAGCACTCTGTACACAAGTATTAATTTATCTAGAATTAGTGAGGGTAGGGTAGGATAGGATGGGATGGGATAGAAGATGGAACCGTTTGTAGAAAATATTGAAAGATATACAAAATATACATATTTATTTATAATTGTATATATGTAATTAAATGCCTAAAAATTCACTTCTACCATGTCAGTGTCCCTCTGGATGGCCAGTACTGGCTAACTGGAAACTCCATTGGGCTGTGATTTTGCAAGTTGCATTTTCAGGCTTGGCCAGTTCTTCTCAGAGCGACGCTCAGAATGAAGCACCAAGTGGAATTAGTTTTGGTCAGTCATCCTGTCCAGCCTGAAGCTTAAGCACAGTGAAAGACTCACTGGGAGGCTACAAGTGGCTTGCTGTGCAGGGTTATTTTGTCCAAGATGCATTTCGCCAGTGCTTCAGCAAAGTATTAGGAGGAATTCTGTTGAAAATGCTGACTTTCTTACGAGAAGCAAAATAAAAGTTCTGACTTTGGAACAAGCAGTTTCCGAGCATCTGAACCTCTTATTTTTTTTATGATTGTGGTTGTAATCCTAATATCTCAGCCAGCTGCTCTGTTAGACTATTTCTGCATACCAAAATGTCATCTGATTGAGCAGTAGATGTGTTATTAACAGGCAGTTTTTCAAATAGCCAGAACTCCAGTTGAAATGAGCACTCTGAAAATTAGCCACTGTATACATGAAACACAGCATGAGCAATCAGGAATGAGGAAGACTATGGATTCTGCTTTCACACAGTCCCCTTTCACACTCAGTACTGCAGTAGTAGATGCTGTGTAAATGAGGAATGTGTCTCCTGTGGTGAAGAAGGGTGAAGATGAATAGAAGCTTGTTTTACCGATATCTGAGTTACGGAGGTAGTGGTCAACTTTCTCAACTCTCATTCCCCTTAAAGCTGCAGATATCAAAATGTAAAGGAAAGTGCAAGCAGACATGCAGATTCCCACCTACTAATAATTTCCTGCGTGCTGCCACTTCAGGTAAACAACTGTTACACATATGAACATAGCAATGCAGCTGCGTTGAGACATGTTGAGAACCTAAATAGAACTTTTGTGTTCCTAAAATACATGTGCAGACCCCTTAATTGCTAGAGCAGAGAGCTTTTCATTGTGGGAGAACAATCACTATACGTCCATTGTGAAATAAAGATTCTGTCAGAAGGAAAAATGTCTCTAGAAATGTTTTTTTTTCTTTTGAAGTATGATTTTTTTAATACTTTGATGATGTCTGTGAGGCTGCAGCCGTGCAGATACGTATGTAAACTGTTCTCAGATAAATACTTTTATCATCTAAAGGAATAAAGTGCTTGAGGCAGAAGACAGGAGTCTCTGGGAAATGCACTGCTGAGAAGAATATATTTGTCAACTGAGCGCCATAGTGATGAATTTCAGGGAAGATGAAAAGCTTTTTCATGACAGCAAAAGATTTGTAACTCAAAGAGGAGAAAATGAAGCAAACAGTTTGCATTTATCTTTGCATCTTAATAGACAACACTATTCCTGTTTTCATCATGTTGTCTTCATTCTCATGCTAAAGGATTTCCATTTGTATAAAATATTAATAAGAAACGGAGTCACGCAGGTAAGGCTTAGCACTCCTGTTAGCTGCAGCAGCTGCATAGTCAGACTAATATATGGTCGCTTTGGTCTGAAGCCTTTCATTTGTACTGATCCCAGTGCTGCTCTGGACCCGACAGTCAATGTGCAAAGAGAGAATGCATTAAAACACCTGCAACCTTATTATTAATTAAGCTTTGATAACTTGCCTCCTCCCAGCCTTCCCTAAAACATATGCTTTGACAAATGAAATCAGAACAGCGTTTCAGCTCTGTGATAGCTGGGTCTGCCACTGCAGCACCAGAGTAAGCGTGTATGTCCTTGTGAGACGCACAGTGAGTGAGAGCAGGCTGCCGGCAGCGCACCTTCTGCTGAGCTTCCTTACTGCTGAGCGTGGTCTCCCTCTCTTCCTCTCTGAGGTTCTTAACCTCCAGGACGCGCCGCGTGGCTCAGACTGGGAGGGAAGGAGGGGCTGAAGGCTCTCTGGGAAACAGGCATTAAAAAAGAAGACGTTTTCCACTCTTCTGCTGCTGGGAATGGCAGCGTCATGTACCACCACGAGGCATTTGCTTCCGCAAAGGCTTTACACCAAAAACAGGCGGTGTATGAGCTGTGTGTGTGTTAACAAAAGAAACGAGACCCTGAAGGCTTTTAACAAAGTTAGGGCAAATCTACCTTAGGGATAAAACTCATGTTTTGTATTTTCGTGAAGAATGTTGGACGTGAAAGCGTTCTCTGTTTTGTACAGCGTGGTACAACACATTGCAAGGTTGCTTGTGATTGTATTCAGACCAACATATATTGCTGATGTGATGTTTTCTTTATAGCCTTTTTGAAATAGCAAAATTTCCTGCTTTCCTCGGAAAAGCTTATCAGCCAGGACTGAAATGGATGTAATTAAAGCTCTCTCACTGAAGATATTAACACCAAATATTCCCTGAAGTACTGACTGTGGAGCTCTACATTGCTGTGAGGTGGCTTTGCTAAATTTAAATTTATATACGCCAAAATAGTATAATTAAATTGAAACACTGGAAAAGTTCCATGTAACGTATTTGGCAATAGTTCCATACGGGCTACTGGTCTGTGCAACCCTGTGCTGATTTAGAGAAAGACTTTGAGTATGCACATAGTCACATTACTGAGTGAAGCAGCACAGGAGCGTGCATTGAAAATGCTGCATTGGCACTAGATTTTTGTTTCTTTTCCAGATAGATCAAATATCCCCAAATTAATGTATTATATTTTCATTAATTATGTACCCGGGGGGGGGGGGGGGGGGCGTTGTGAAGTCTCCTTCTCTGGAGATGTTCAGGACCCACCTGGACGCCTGCCTGTGCAACCTGGGCTAGGGAGCTGCTTTGGCAGGGGGTTGGACTCCATGATCTCTAGAGGTCCCAGCCAACCCCTACAGCTCCGTGATTCTGTGATGCAATCGTACAGTTTGTGTTACAACAGAAAGTTATATTTTGAACATCCTTCAAGATGCAAACCTTGGAAGCCACAAGCTGTGCCACGTGGATGTACAGGAGGGAGCAGATCAGGGTGCAGAGGGGGAGGCAGTGCTGGGTGCTGCTCACAGGGACGCTGACTGATGGGGGCTGCCAGAGGATTAGTTTTCGCTGGGCTCCCCAGCCTGGGCAGGCTGCGAATCCAAATAAAACTTAACTCAAAAGTAGTTAGTAGGCTAATATCTTTGCTCCTCCCCACAATAAAAAAAAAAAATCACCAGCCCGAAGGCCTTCCCCTGACATCTGGTAGAAACATTGACATCTTCAGAGCGGAATACACTGTTCCACCACTCTCCTGGCTGGGAGCAGCGATGCACTCTGTACAGACTTGAACGCTTCCTATCCAAAAGGGGCCATGGCTGCTTCTCCTGTTGTTAACAGGTACACGTATAATCACGGAACAGGCAGTACTGTACAAGGCAAAGGGATTTGGGCTGGGAAGGATGTGTTTCCCTTGAGGCTCTCTGGTGGGCCAGCAGGAGGCTGAGCCGTGTGAGGATATTCAAGAAAGGAGGGAAGAAGAATACTGGCACTCTGGTCACAGTAGTAAAACTGCACGTCTAAATCCAGGATACGAGCCTGCGCGTATATATTGGCAGGTCTGCATATGCTGAGCTGCAGCTTTTTCCCTGTACAATCATCTCTGTGATTGCTCTTGGACCGCAAACTGTGCAGAGCTGGGACTGCATCCTGATAGCCAATCTTCCAGCTCTGTCAGAGCGCTGAAACAGCACAATAAAGAATACATATGGACATACTCTGATACATGTGATCAGTGGAAACCTTTAATAGTTGGTGGAAGGTTCTGATGTTCAGAGGGTTAGTGAAATCAAGCCTGCATGATGGGGGAGCAAATGCACCTCCTGAAGCTGACAGATGTGGCTGGCCCCAGGGCAGGACTTGGCCCCAGCCTCTGTGCAGCACCCCCAGACTTGTGCTGTTGGCCTCAGCAGCTGGGTCTCTGTCACCTGGAGGCCCAGGGTGGATGCTGAGGAGCACCAGCAGCCTCAGGCACCCAGCACCGCAGCCTGAGCGGCCTCGACCACGTTATCTCCTAGCTTTGTGTTCCTGACACACAAGTAAGCCCACTAGGTCTGTGTGCTGGGTGGACGGATGGTTACCAAGCTATGGCTGGACGTGTTTTCTAAACATGTGTTTCTGTATGTGTGATATCTATATCTCTATGAGCTGAGGGATAACCTACAAGTTCCATGACTGTCAAGAGGAATTTTAAGTTAAAGGATAAACTCTTCTGTGTGGTGTACCAACTCCAAAAAAGCACCACGGCCAAGCATCCAGACTGCTGCTATGGGCTGGGCCTCAAACAGCACACAGCCAGTGCACGGGCTGAGTCCATGGGGTGCATGAAGACTGTCTGCAAGCTGAGGCAGAGGACAGAATGTAAGTCTACCAGGTGACAGCACAAGGGTTGGGAAGTCCCTTAGCAGTAGTTCTGAAAATTGGTAGTCCAGATGGCCCCCTGCCAGGGAGGAAAAGCCCCGGGCTGCGTGTTCTTTGGATGAAGTTGCAGATGGCTCTTAGACCTTCTTCTGGCTTTGGCCCATTTTAAAGAGCATTTCCTTCACTGTACGCTTTCTCCTTTGGGGGACTGCAGCCCAGTCCAGTGCTTTCAGTGCTCTTGATATTCCTCAATAAATATGGCACGTAGCTAAAGCTCTGCAGCCTGCTGCAAGCTTCACACATACAGTGTACATTAGTGTCAGCCCCTGTCACAATTGCATGAAAATCTCTGTTTACGGGTATATAAAGGAAAGAATCCGGTCGTCTTGTTTAAAAGAAAAGCTTAACAATGTATGCTTTCAAGTATGTAATGTATCCTAAAGTCTAAAACTGCTGAGGAAATACAAAGGATATCACAGAATCACCTTTTTTTTAATTTTCAAAGACCTCATGACTTGTGTGGCTTGACTCATGATCTCTGTCTGCTTGGTGCTGACACTACCCTCCTTTCCACTCTCACACAGCTCCTTTTTCCAGCTCTCTTGAGACAGAATGGGGATTTTCCATGTGGAGGAATGACAGGGTGGGAGAAGTGAGCTACCAGCCCTCCCCTTGCTCTTTCTTTTCCCCCTAAAGAGGAGGGGCTGAACTGTTCAGCGTTGCCATCCCCCACTTCTGCCTCACTACACCCATCTGTGATACACACAGAGCCAGGCTGAAAAATACCATCTTTTTTTTCTGCTTTATTTTTTCCCTAAGTGATCTTTAACTGTGATCTGTCTGCTGATCCGGCTGCTTGCACAGACAGAGAAATACCCCCCCCAGGAAAATTCAGTGACAGGGATGGGAAAGAGGGATGGGAGCCGTGGGCCTGCTTCTGCAGGCAGCTGCCAAGATGCACGTGCATGAGAGCACATCCTGCTGGAGACAGACACTCGCTGCCTGAGCTCGAGCCCCCAGACCTGCAAAATGTGCTTTTTTATGCATCTGGTCAGCAGGAACTTCGCCATTTTTCTTCCTACTGAAACTCTGAAAAAGTTGTGAGATGGCTGATGCTTGCTCATGTCAAAACAAACACTGTTGTGCAGAACACAATACATTTCCTTTGAAACATACAGGAAAGCGATATTAATTACCTCGCCAGTTCCATATGTATCTGGTTCCTTGGTTTTGATCTGGAGCTATTCTGCTTCTGTCCCACTCATTGATTCTAAACATCAGGATTAAGAAAACTCTGGAGAGTAAACAAGGAAATCCTCGTGATCCCATTCGCAATGTAAGCTTAGATTTTCTTCCCTTTCTTCCAAAAATAAAGCAAAATAATGCAAATCTCTTTTATCCATTTAATTTGGAAAAAGAAAAATAACTCAATGTACTAAGTACTTTATGTGCATGCATACTGATGTGCTCTGTACTATTTCTAAGTACTCTTATCAAGTGTAATCATCCTCCCAAAAATATATTTGCATTAATCAGTGCTTTACAGTACCCCTAAGCTTACTCTCTGTGATAAATCAAATTAATATGGGCCACTTTCTTTTCTGTGTCTCACAGGACTCTGATAAAATCGAGTAGCTAATATTCTCCTCCATTACGTGTCCAAAGACAGTATAAGGAAGTCTGGTCTTTTCTGAGAGTATTTTTACTCTCAGTGTTGTAGTTCCCTTTGCAGTTGAATGAGTTTAAAAACTAATTTTAAAACCTTAATTTGTACACATGAATACATTTGAACAATTCAATTGTTTGAAAACTTGAATAAGTTCAAATAATTTAATTGCATGGTCAAGGTATACGAAGGACAAATTAGCTCGGGGACAGCAAAGGGAGGAAGGACTTAGCTGAAAGGCCACTGGCTCATTTGCTATCTTGTGCCATGATTCTGGGTAACCTGAAGGGCAGAAGCCTTGTGGTGGGGACCGTTCCCAATGGACGTCCAGAAAATGTACCTGCGCTTCCACCTGCTGAAGCAAGAGCCAGCGCTAGGTTAACTTTGGTCCTTGCACACTGTCAGTACACAGGCAGCGTCCCCAACTGGGTGTGGGAGCTCGGCAGCTGTCAGGGCTCACAGGTTAGCTGCATCCACACGTGCTGCAGTGCATGTAAAAATGCACTTTCTCATCATTTCGCTATTCCTTGTTGCATAATACAGAAACATTGGTATGTTTCTACGTCCGCATGGCACTCATATAGATGTATGTAATGTATATATGAGTTATGAAAATGTGTTATATTTATCTAACAACTGAAATGACTTCTAAAAAGGAAAAAAATATGAGGAATTCAGGTTCTGCAACTCTTTTCAGCATCGCTTCACTCACCTTCCGGAGCAGAATTTTCCTAAAGCGGTACACCTGGCTCTTGCTGCACCCAGAACAAGAAAAAGAAAAAGAAAAAAGAGGGAAAGGGAAATAGAAAGAGAAAGGGAAAGGAAAAGAAAGGATAAAGGGAAAGGGAGAGGAGTGGAAAAAAGAAAAAGCATGGAGTCTTGAGAAGTTTACGTTGCATTGCAAAAGCTGGCTGGAGGAAGAGGGAGTTGCTGTGGGAAATCCTTGACACTCCGGTGACATCGAGGTACAAGATGGGGCTCTTGGGATCCGTCGTCGTAGTCAGAAACCGTTTGGCTGAACTAGTATCTGAGACTTGAGGACACTAAAGCAGGTGACTTTGTACCCAGCTTTCTGCTTTCCTTGTGGGCTGCTCAGCTGCATTTGCTTCCTAAGGGAAAACAAAAATCCAAAAGAAACTGCTGCGAACAGACGCAAGCAATTCAATGACAGTACTGTGCCACTATGCCTTATTCCCAAGATCATATCATAAGTGGCTCCATTTTGGTTGCAAATGACAGAAAACCCTGAATATCTGTTTCTAGGAAAAGAACAAACTTATTAGATGATCAAGGGGAGCTAAAATAGAGAACTGATCAGGATAAACCTAAAAGAACAGTGTAAATCCATTAAGCTGGTAATTGCCTATGCATGATAACCTTATTTTAGCTACTACACTTCTCTTGTAGAAATACTAACATAGCACTATAAAATTTAGGGCTTCTTTTCATGTCTGCCACATCCCAGGGGACCTCAGCCTGAAATACTGCTCCAAGGGATGCAGCACATAATCAGTCCCTTTGAAACAGTTTCAGTAATGCTGAATCCATATAAGTGCGGATGCCAATTATGCTAATGAAACTGCAGTGGGACTGCATTTCTAGCCATCTTCTAACAGTGCTGTAAAAGTAACATCACAGTCAGCAACTAAATTTGTACAGCACATGACTACATAGAGGCTGTTCTGAAACTTACTGTGCGGTGGAAGTGAGGCCAAATGTTCACACAGCCTAAGAATGCTACAGAAAGCAACAAGTACCTAAAGCAGCTCTGGGAATTTCTTGCTATATTCTCTTTTCTATTATGAGAAGCATCTCCATCTCCAGAAGGTGTAAGGCTAATGCAGGCAGTGCCTGTGGCTGCCTTGTCTCTAGTGCCTTCCTTCCTTCCAAGGCAGTGGTTCATACTGAGCACAAGGCAATGGTTGCACGTTAGATTTTGGCTGTTCCAGCCAGCACATGGTGCTGGGAAACATACTGTGCAAAGGCACATCTTTAGCATCTTGTCTTTCTTTCCTTTTTGGGACTGACAAGGTCAGAAATGCGGTGTTACCTCCTTGGCTAGGCGCTGCTTTGGGCTCAGGCAGGACCAGTCACGGGGCTTCTCTTTTCCTCTCTTGTGTCCAATCACACAGGGGCTCCTATGGCAGGGAGAACCCCTCATCCCAATTTCAACAAGGAGGAGTAGCATATGGCGTCCATGCTTTACCTCATACCACCATTTCAATTCAGTTTTGCATACAGAATGGACAATACAAATTCTCCCATAACTGTCATGCACACATGCTTGCTTAGAGTTCGGAGTTTCTCCATCAGCCCGATAGAAATGTCTTGACAGCCTGGCAATGTTATAATCATCCCTGCCATTCATCACAGGCCAAGAATAACAAAACAACTTGTGTGAACAACACCGGTAAAGCTACTATAAAGTCCTGCTGAGGACACCTTTAGGGCGTGGTGGCAGTGATTAATATAGGCCATGAGAAGACACAGAAAGAAACGTGGATTCATCAGGAGTAAAAGTCTTCTTCCACGATTAGTAAGGAAAAGAGCAAACAACAATGCAAAATTGATCAGTCTTCACATCATTTGACCACTATTTCTTCCTTCCATAGGTTTTTCCACACTACATTTTACCAGGATCACTACAGTTCCTGTACTTCAGTGTTTCAGCAGCCTTTGCTGCACACTTTTTCTTGCACACTTGTCACGGATATCACAGATGTCTCAGGCTGAAGGAAACTGCTTTGAAATCACCATTGCTGCAAATGCTTTTTTCTTCAATTTATGACCATGACAATTACCATCGACAATCTTTTTGTAAAATGAATAAATATACAGGTGCTAATCTTTTGTTTCATTTATAAAACAATACTGTATTGTTGTGTTTTTCCACCTTTACAGATGTGTTTGATGAGGAGTCTTGCTAACCCACTGATTCCATGGTACATGATGGATGCTTGGAATTAACACTGTAGTTAATGGCTGTTAACCTTCCTATGGATAGACTTAATTCCTCATCATGCCTGTACAACCATGCTGATGTTCTTCCTTTATTCCATAGGGCACTCGTTCAAGAGCAAAGGCAACCTCTAGCTGGAGTGATCCCTGAACCACCTACTCTGCCCCATTGCGCAGGCAGCTGAGCTGCTTGTGAAGCTGTTCTTAAAATGCTGCTATTTACAGCTTTACATATCACACAAGTGTCAAAATGAGGTAGAAATACTAATCCTGTCAAGTGTCCTGCTGTTTGCTATGTTTTTTTTCTTGAGTCAGAGCCCAGAGATGTGCCATATTTGATTAGATGCTCCAAACACAAAGTACTTCCCAAAATAAACCTTCCACGTACTGACATTACAACATCATATGTTGGTATTTTCAAGGATAAGAAAAAAAGAAAATATTAACCATACTTTTGATTCGCTTGACTGCTTCTGTATTATTATTACCTCTGACATACAGCTCTATCCTAATCCTAAAAAGGATTTGCTTAGAAAAATGAGCTGCTTTTGGTACCACAGATGGCGTTGCCTCTGACTCCAGAGCAAAGGGATGAGCAGATATCAGTGCCTGAGGAGTGCTCGAAAGGAAATTCTTCATTTTGGAGAAGAGGAGCAACAACACGGCACAGCACAGCACAGCCCTTCCTCTGCATTTCTCTGTAGGTTTCAGCTTCTCTTCCTCATCCCCCAAATGGCACAAGATATGGTGTGACAGGTTGTTTATGCAACGTGAGCTTGAAGCATGCACTAAACGGCCAGTGGATGAGAAGTGCTACAATGCTCACATTTCTGAGGATTGCACTGCTTCTATGTGCAATCTGTACTGTCTGTAGGAAGAGTTGAGATAGACGCATTGGATAAAATTCCCTCAGAATGAATGTGTAAGTCATATCTGGAGTTTCAAAGACGCACACAAAGAATGCAGAAATATACAGGTGGAAAGATGGAACAAAGGTGGATGTAAAACTCAACAATTTCACGTCATTTGCCCATACCATATTGTTTTTGAAGCTTGAGTATGTTTCGTCACTCCTTGCTCGCTACTCACTGCTGCCACCACGTGTTACTGCAGACTCTTTCTGAAGTGATAGTGACTTGAAACAGAAAGATGTGGTGCTGCTGCTGTGGCTGAGAAGTGCCTGAAAACTTGTAAGACACTACCCAAGGGAAAAGCTGGGAAATAGGAAAGCCATTCCTTGGAACGGGGCATCACTGAAAACAGTACAACAGACTTGAGAAGTGCCTCCTATCAGCAAAAGCTTTGGATGCAGCACTGAGGAGCCACGCTATTTGATCAAAATAGGTGTCACGAGTATGCACTGGGAACTGTCAGAATACCACAGGTATGTACGCTGACATCCTTTCTCTCTCATGTGTGCCTTCCTCTTTCACTTTGTCATTCCTTTAGGGAACTGCAGGTATGTTGGGCTGTTGTTAAGCAGTGTTGGGACTGACTTTCCAGTTCATCTTGAGGTAGCTGGCCAGGCACACAATAGCAAACAAACGCAGACTGCACTCAAGAAGCAGTTTCTTCCTAATTCTACTAATTTGGTAGTGTGCCTGTTCCCTAAGAAAAGAAATCCAGTGTTCCAATTTGGGCTTGTTAAGACTAACCGTGGAAATATTTATTGTCAGTATACATGACTAATTAAGAGATTACTAACATTTGCTGTGTCTCCATGATATTAAATATGGTCAACGTGCACCAGTGTCATTACACACTGTATTAAAACAAATGAGGCTCTGGACCTGTCAAAACAGCAAATTCTTATAGGCTAAACTTGCCTCAGGACTACTAGAGTCTCTGCTATATTTATTTCCTTTTAGATAATACTTTAGAATGACATTTAAGTGACAATCTGTTGATAGCTGATCACAAGCTTACAGGATAGCATTTCAATGGGCTATCTCAATATGAGAGTAAAGGTTCATTCAACAGTTTGATGATTATGAGCATATGCATGACTAAGCTGCTCTCTTTTTGCTCTTCTGAAGCAAATTTCTAGGTACAGATATGGTGTTACTAGTTCCCACTTTTTTTAATATGTTATCAGCATATTCTCCTGAGCCAAGGAAAAATTTCAGAGCATCAGCTTTCATTTAAGACACAAAACCAAACTAGTTTACAGCTTTGGTAACGGAGGGATTCCAAAGGATTTTCTTTGGAAAATTCCAGCTCCAATAATGTGGAAGATGTGTATTAAATCGCACAACATTTTGGCCACTTGTGATCTTTAAGGGAATGTTTATATATGTGTGACACTGCTGAAAGTTTGTTTGAAATGAGCGGTCCTCTACATGTGTGTGCTTACAATTGAACACTTGTTTGGAGACCTTGCTGAACCAATGCTGAGAAATAGGAGGGAGGTAATGCCAGCAGGGGCCTTGACAAAGATGTGAGAAAATGGGAAATATGCAGATATGAGGCCAGTCTTGCTTAGCATAGAGTTCAGCCTATTCAGGAATTGCTTCTGCTTTTGCACAACTTTATCTCCAGTGTGTGCAAGGAAGTTTTTGAGAAAACAGAAACACTGCCTTCACAGCATCTTCCCAGCAGTGCAAGGCAAGAGAACAACAGAAAACAGGAAGGCCTTGAAAGATAAATAGTTCCAACTAGACAAATGCAAATGACATGAGAGCCATCAAGAATGGAAAGACACTGCCCACAGAAGTCATGCAGTCTATGTCTTCAGAGGTTTACAGAAGCTTAGTGGATAAAGCCTGAGCACTGAGGTGCATTGCTGTAGCTGACAGTCCTCTGGGAAAAGCTCTCCTGGAGTCCTTTGCCACTTGAGTTACCTTATGGTGCTATTTAGCCCACCAGCTGTGAGCAGACTTACATTCAGCCATAAATTAATCCACTGTGGTTACAGAACCCAGAGATGCTATACAACTTCAGCAGTATCAGAAAGTAATCACCATACATGAATGTCAAAGCCAATATTTTAATCAAAAGTGCAAGTTGAAGTAGTTAGTGTGTGTTTTCAAGGGTTAATTTTCAAAGAAACATTAATGTGAACTCACATGTTAACCAGTGGTGAAGAAACATGTATGGGAGGAGAGAACAGAAGTTCTGTCATGATTTGATGTCAGTGTAAAGCTAGAGTAAGCAAGACCCGTCTACTACTGAAAAAAAACAGAGAAAGTACAGGGCCATTTCTGCAGTTTGACCTTGGTTCCTGCAATGGAATCAAGTTCATTTTGAGCCTCAAAACTCCCCGTTGTCAACTCACCTTGACATGGTATATTTCTTGTACATGTCCCAGTTTGGAGCCTGTTAGCAGACACCAAGCAGTCTGTTTCAGGCTGTCTCCAATATTAAGTAGTTAATATTCTATTTTCTTCTGTTTTTTTTTTGTTTTGTTTTGTTTTTTTCTTCTATTTCCACCTCATCATTAAATAATTTTTTACAACATACTTTCCTATTGCTTATCGCCCAACTACTGCCATTAGTGAAGCAAAAAGAAGAGAGCAAACACCAGAGTTGTCCCATCTTCAGAAAAAAATGAGACTCTTTGATTTCAGTTCCTGAGAACAGTGACAGTAAACCACTACTCTCAACTGATGGAGTCACGCCTAAAGAATTAGTTCCTGACTTCTGTGCTATTGTCTCTGACTCTTGGTTAAAGTTGTGTGTCACTACTATGATGCTACCATGACATGTATTATTTTGTGTTTGTCAGAGGTAAATGCTTGTGGCTCCTCTCATTTACTTCAAAGCTGATGTGCGTGTCCTGAATGCTCTATAATCTTGAACAACAGTGTTGCCTTGTTGCAGCTGTCACTACTCTGTTTGCATCTAAGAGCAAACAGAGAAGAGAAAGAAAATATGTGTTTTGAAAGATGTGAAGGGATTCAAATAAGTTTAGAATAATAAATAAAGGCAACGCTTCTTTAACAGAATAATCCATGAGACTTTCCTACTGAGTACAAAAGGATCTACATCAGCTACCTCCAGGGAAAGTCTAAAAAATATTGCAAATGATTTAGGCAGTCATTAAATATGACCTTTGTTCTTGGCAGCAGCACAAGGAAAGCAAGAAATAATTAAGCAAGCGATTGTTGAAAGCACTACTGACCGATTTCAACACCGAGTTTGTTTTCTGCTGTAAGATATTTTTGCCTCTTGTTGTTTCATTTTCCCATGTTGAAAGCAAGACACAAATTTCATTTTAGCGTCTACAAATCTAGTTATGATAATTAGTGTTATACATTTAGAATTGGCGTGAGTTATTTTCATAACGTACTACAGCATCCAGCACTACTGTTTATCTTTTTATGTTTCTGGGTTATGAATTTTTTAGTAATTCTCTGGGATCTGCCAAGTAAGGAACAGTATATTGCAGAGTTCTGGAAAAATGACAGCAACAGGCCATATATTCCTTCAAGGCATAATAAATGAATAAGAAACTTCTTTCAGTTCTTTGCCCCTTCCTCTCACTGAGTAGAAGAAAAACAGTCTAACTGCTCAGATGGTTACAGTGAGTGTCAGCCCTGACTACAAGAAGTGCCAAATCTTCCCAAAATGCCTAGGTACCCAGTCACCAAACTCCTCTTAACTGCCACGAAATAGGCCAGCTCAGTATGTAGAAGGTGGGAATTAGCTTAAGGGGAAAATATAGAAACCTTAATAATTCTGGGGATCAGAGAATCGTAGAATTTTAGGGGGGACTTTGTCGGAGATGGTACATATATCCGTAGAAGATCTGAGTTCAGGGCTCCACCTGTGTGATAGTAGCCCAGCATATATGATGACAATAATTTGAATAAAGCAAGTGCCTAAGGTACCTGTCGGACTATCTGACAGTCTTTAACATAGTACTTGGAAAATTACTGCAATGAAACAAAGCAACAGGTATCATTTCTATCAAAATATACCACAAGTTGAACAGAAATCAGCAGTGTCATAATGTCATGGAAAAGTCATCTATTCTTGAGTGCTGTGGGCACAGGCCAAGAAGAGCATGGACCTGATGGAGACAGAACAAGAGCAACAAATCCTACTGTGTTGTCAGATGCTGCGTTTTGATTGCACAGCTTAAGAGGACTGGAGTTATCTTGTCAAGCAAGGAGAAGTGTAGGGGTGGGTTGAGATATCTCTTGAAATACATAAATGGTTAGAGAAGAGGAATTAATTACTACTTATTGGAGTACCCCTGAGGAGAAGATGAGAACAAGGGGGATTCAAAAGCAACAAGGAAGACTCAGGTTAAGTATAGGAGAAAAGATGTTTAACAGTAAGGGCTTGTTAGAGTACAGGACTAGGTGGCCTGGAGGAGCTGTGTGCTTAGCACCACAGAGAAGCCTTAACATCCTCCAGGTGGGGGATAGGTCTGGCTCTGCCATGAAGGAAAAGGATAGACAAGATGAGCCCATCTAGCCCTGTTTGCTGTGGTTCTGTGATTCATCACACTTTGCCTTTCTGCAATTGGTGCAGCTAGCAACATTAGTTTCAATATCAAAGCCATTCTATTAATGGGATACATGAGCGAATGTGGATAGAAGTTCTGAGGAGTAAAGCACTGCATCCATCATTTTATCCTTTTTTTTTTCTTTCTGATTTATAGTACTATACAGTGGCCTGACTTAGGAAATTTGTTAATTATCCAGAGCCCTGTTAGTAGAAAGCATCTGTTTTATTTTAAGGTTTTGAAGGTTGGAGGCTGAATGCTCAGCAGTATCTTAATTTCTGTGTCTTTAAAGGGTCACTGAGAGGTTGGTTTCTGTCAATAAAATTAGGGCCTTTTTTTGTTTTACGATAAAATTAAGATAACATTTTTATAAACCTTTAAATAATGAATGAATTTTCCTCCACTATTTCACAATGTGTAGCCATAAATAACCTGTTGTTATGCTAGTCACATCATAAAATTACGCCAATTAGAACCAAGTTAAAAAACTGATGTAGTTTAATAGTCCATGTAACTAATGTGAGTGGTTAGCAAATAACTTTAATAGTAATAAATAGATCTAATAGTAACATTGCATCATAATGAGGCTAATTTTTAAAAACAAAGATGAGGATTGGCTTAAAAAAAAAATCAGTTTAGCATTGGCAGTGAATAAAACTTTCAAGCCATTCAAAGGATATGAGAGCAAGATTTTTTATTCCCAGACATCTGAGTCATTTCAGAAAAAGGAACCAGTGTCTTACATTCAAGGGATGCTGTACCAGTATCAAAGCATGAATACAAACCAGTAGCAGCTGGAAGGGAATGTCTGTGGGGATGTGCACATACTGATCTGGGGCCTTCTTTGGTCCTTCAGCTATAGGAAGACAAGAACTTGAAATGACATCTAGTCCTGGGAATAGCTGTTCTAATGTTGCTGATATTCCCCTGGAGCCCAAACTACTTCGCCAGAACTCTCATCTTTGTGTGTTCTCCTTGAAGAGAAGTCCTCTGCCACTTTTACAGGAGTTCAGTTTCATATGCCTTCTCTTTCCTGAATATAAATGCCTGTTTAAGACAACTTCTGTGTGCACTTCATCTAATTGAAAATGAAGACCTCTCATCTTCCTTCCTACAGAGCACTTTAAATGCCACAACCCAGTCCTGCATTTATTTATAGAGACAAAATCTGCTGATTTTGTCAAGCACTTCTCAGTGCTCCTCAGAGCTGCACAGCCCTGTACCCACGGCCTCATGCCCAAGGGTTCCTTACTGGCTTGTTCTTCCCAAGAGATCTGGCCCATCATTTCTATGCCTTGGCACAACGTGTGTTTGGTCTACCTCCCCCCGCTCCTACCTGACCCGGGGGCTGGAGTCATTCTGTCCTATCTTTCTGCATTTCTTTACTTTGTGCCATGTCAACACACTTTTCTGCAAATGGCTGGTGTTTGCACATCATTTTTTCTTTGTTGTGTTGAAAGCTGCTAGCCTTGTGGAAGATGTCAGCTGGGAACATAAGAACATGTGATAGAATGCGCTTTTAAATCCATAAATCCTCAGTCATTAATAAGGTTGTTAGTGCATCTCATGTTTATCATCTCACTGCCTGGAAGCACTTAATGTTTTTACAGCTCATCTCTAAGATTTTTTTTTCTCCCTTACTCACCAGCTATTCAATTCTGCTACGTATTGTAGTGCAAGAAAAAAGTCCTCATCTTGATTTCCCGAAGGATAAGTACAAGAATAAAAGTTAGTGTCAAAGGGCACTCACCTCTAGCTACTTAAGGGAGCAAGCAGGGTTTATTCTGTTGCTAAACAGGGTTTTCTGATTCTCAACTTAATGGTAGGACCATCAGATCCTGTTGCTCATCAGAAGCTATAATAAGAAACAAAATCAGTCTAGATGAGGACATTTCTGTTATTCTATATTCGTGTAATGTAATGTATTGTATGCTGAAATAGCTCTCATTTCATTTTTAGAGGGCTTTAACGTCTTTGCCTCAATGTAAAACATATTGCACTCACTGGATACCTGAGTAACTATGTTCTTGTAGCTTAATGCAGGATCATCCACTTAAAAAAAAATAAAATCAAAGATAATGAACAAGGAAGGATAATTCAAACTAATTTTTGTGTTTCTTACTACTTTGGCATCATTCCTGCTACTCTTTTCTGTTCAGCTAAAGTGAAATGACATCCTAAGCCAATTCTTTCGTTAAAGTAGTGCTCTAATTTAGGTTTACCATGCGACTTCGGAGACATTTTATTTGTGTGATTCTGCAGTGTGGTTTCCTTACAGTCATTATTGTGCTGGGAGTCAGAAGAAGAAAGAACATTTAGGATTTTTCTAATTCATCCTGTACATATTCACAAGGAATCAAGTTCCAAATAAGCTCTAAGTAATAAAATGCATGGCCTCACAACATACTGCGAAGTGTTCTGCTATCCTAATTCATTCTGACTGATTTTGCAAACAGATGCTCTAAATACTGTTCTTAAATACCGAGGCCTGGATTTGAATGTTGGTCCATGCTAGCAGAAAGTAGCACAAATCTTGGCACCAAACCAGGACCTTTCTTTAAAGAAAGATGCACACACAAAATGAGTAGAACAGAAAAAGAGAAGGAACTGATAATAAATGGTGGAAAAAGAGGTGGAAACTTGGTTTTGCGAGCTGTGCTGCTCTCTGGTTCCCTTCCTTAGCTCGCTGGTCAGGTTATTCCTTTGGATTAATTGGATACCTTGGACTTAAAGTCATTGGTAGCCTGGGGCTCAGGAGCTAACAGAGCTAGAAAGCTTGCAAGGCTGCGTGTTCTCCCAGTCATTGTCAGACTCTTAACCACTCCAAGGTCTATTACCTATGTTCCAATACATAAATTTTAGTGAACTAATTAATAGCTGAAGTTTTTATTGAAAAGACATATTGATAATACTGTCCTTTCTGTTAGCATGAAGTGGTTTATTTTTATTTTTATTTTTATTTTTAGATTTGCTGTCTTTTATGCACAACTTTGTAGTAAAAACTGATTCCAACTTCTGTTTGCCTTGTAGGCCTATATACCTTCATCTAAAACCAGGGCCCCTCAGTCTAGACTCTACCTTTTCTTATCATGCGTAGACACAATTTCTGGTGCTCCTTCTCCCCTCACCAGTTTTAGAGGTAAGTTCCAGGAGCCAGCATGGAACTCTAGCTGGTTAGAGCCAAAGCACTACATTTTTGATTCTCAGAGAACATTTTACTTGGTATCATTCTCCTCTGACAGTCTCTGGTGCTGCCTCTCTTGTGATTACTTCACCTCTGTATCACCTCTGAATCTGTTCTTTTCCCATTTCTGATCAGTCATCCTCATTTTACAATTTTCTTTCTCTTTATTGGATTTGCTCCTAATTCAATCCTTCAAGTGAGAGAAGAATATCTGTGGAGCGACTATCCTAATTTTTACCATCGTCCAGGTGAGCTTCATTGCTTATGCTTGCCCTATCCCACTTACATCTCATCTTCAAGCAGCATAGTATGGAGACTGCCCACAAATTTTCATTTGCACACGGACGCCTCATTTATATTTGGTCCTTAGTCATTATTAGAATGAGCATGCTTAGCACTGACACATAGAGCCAAACCAAACAGGACTGGCACCATAGAGTTTCAAGATATTCTAAAGAAAAAGAACTTGTATTCTAATCCCAATCTTATTTTATTAGTTCCTTAGTTTCAGGCACAGGAAAATAGTTTCTAGTGGCTTCCTTTCACCGACCTACTGTTTTCTTCTATCTTAAGCACAGTTTAGGGTTCATGATGCTCATGGATAAAGATATCTGCGTTTTATGGAGAACTGTATACTTAGCATGGGCAGAAACGATGATACTGAGCAACTAGAGATGCTCAGCCAGGTATTTTCTTTCTGAAAAATTTGCACCGATCAAGTCTCCTTGAACAAGAATGGCCACAACAGGCTCACAGGCCATTCTTGCTTAGCCATTCCCACCTTATCCACACCAGACCTGTTGTGTAGAAATACCTAAAGAAAATTAGAGGCACAGCAGGGAGATGATAACCCCTTTTCTCCCACATCTCAGGCATTTTGAGGATTGTCCCAGTTCATGTGTACTACTCTATGTCACTTCTCTGCAATGAAAGAGAACCAGAGGTCTTTGACAAAGCAGTGTACAATGATTCGCTTACAATATCCTGCCAATAACCTTATTTGGGTGCAGGTTATTGCTTGGCATCCTAGTGGAGTTTCACCCTGCCTGGGTATTCTGCAATCTTCAGAGCTAGCACACTTTCCACAAAAAACTCCTGAGCATCAGACTATAACCACAGCTGAGGAATAGAGAAGATCCCTGATTGGAAGGTTTTTGACAGCAAACACCCAAACAAATGTGTAGATAATGTGGTTTGATTTTGTGTGGGTGTGCATGTCTACTTCCAGAAACAGAAAACTGGGTGAGGAAAAGGTATCATACAAAAAAAAGTCAAAACTGACTATGTTCTTCTAACAACAACAACAACAACAAAAGAATTGTGTTGATCTGCATCTTATTACTACCGCAGCCAGCTAAAAAATGACATTCCTGCCAAGCACGACAATACCATCCCACTCAACAAACTCGTATGCATGTCCTACTTCATGGTATCTTATCAGCAATAAATTGCATTCCTAATGGATGAATAAAGAGATTTCAGCATGCCAGAACCAGCACTAGTTTTTACAAGCCTACTCAGTGGAGAAGCAAAATGAAGAGAATTATTACAAGCTGCTTTGGGGAGCCAACTAGGTAATAATGAATTTTAAAATTATGAGGGGTTTTTGCATGCACCTTGACAAAAATAAAGCTGTTGCTTTGCAGGTCAGTTATTTCTGTATGTACTTTTATTCTTAAAACCAATTGATTTGCATGACTGGCAGAGTGCAATGAGTCCCGTTTTTGAGTATAAACAAAATCTTAGATGAACATTTTTTCCCCCCTTTTTATGCAGAATTTAAGAAAATACTGCATCAGGAGCCATAAAAGCAAACAACATGAGTGACAAAAGGCTTTAAAAGAATTGTGACATTTTTTGCTAAAGTAATCATAGGATCACATTGCAGTAGAAACGGCTTTGGAAGAAAGTTAAAACCACGCTGAACCCTCTTATTTATCAGCAAAAATATATTACTCATGTGGTAGCAACAGTGCTGACACTGTATTGAACTGTTATATAGCACCATCCGCAATTCATTTTGGATAAGAAAAGTAAAATGTGATTCATCTGGTGTGCTCTGTTCCCCCAAATATATAGTGTGCTATCCAATTGGTTTTTACAGTGCAATATATAGAAGATGGAATCCCAGTGAGATAGTTCCATGAATTTATCACTTATGGCTACAGATATGGTATACTGTGGCAATTAGCTGTTTGCAAGAATAAGGATCTCTCTGCTTCAAAGTACCACGGTCACGACAATGCATCAACTATATGATGACATTACACACTTTTATAGGCACAATTAAAAGGACTGAATGAGTTTGCTGAGTATGTTCTCTGTATGGGGTAATGCTTAACTGTAATAATTGTATATTGAATGATGCATGAGAGTTATGTCGCGTGACCTGATTAGTCAGAAATAGTGTTTCCACTCTTTGGAATGAGATTGCTATCAGTTGCAATAAAACAAGCAAGACTCTACTTGATGCAAACTGTGCTGCTAACATGGTCGAGTCTTTGAACTTGTATATAAAACATTTGAGAAGCTAATTCTAAGGAGTTGAAATTGAGGTAGAGCAAACAGTTTCAGAACCTGACTGCAATGACAGGAATGGAGGTATGAGTTGACGAAATGGTTTTAGGAGAGTCACTAGTGAAACAGTTTCTCAGGGAAACAAAATGTTCTGATTTTGCCTGTACCCTAAAGCAGGGCAGTTTCGAGTCTGATTTCCTGGTCCTCCATCTGAATTGATTTCTCTAAGATATATTCTTCTAAGTGGAATTTGCTGGTCTCAAATTTGTTTGATCATATGACTGTTTGCCACACAGAGGGGCTCCTATGCCATCCTCAGTTTATACTTCTTGCCTTGCAGAGAGATCTAGACAATTTAAAGAGCTGGGTAATCATCAACTCATGACATTAACAAGTGTCCAATTCTGCACCTGGGAAAGGGCAGTTCTGGATGTGCATGGAGACTGGGAGCTGAAATGCTGGAGAGCAGCCTTGCTGAAAGAGATCTGGGGGTCAAAGGCAAGTTGAACATGAGCCAACAGTGTGACCAGGCAGCCATGAAGGCCAACTGCATCCTGGGGGGCATCGCACCCATACTTCAATGGGCAAGGGAAGGGATTCTCCTACTCTACACTGCACTGGTCTGGCCCAACCTTGAATGCCGTGTGCATTTTTGGATGCCAGAGTACAAATAGGACATAAAACTATTATAGAGTATCCAAGGGGCTACAGAGATGTGGAAGGTTCTAGAAGGGAAGACGTATGAGGAGTGGCTGACGTGCCTGGGTTTGCTCAGCCCAGAGCAGAGGAGCAGAGGGGAGCCCTGATGGCGGCTGCAGCTCTCACAGGGAGCGGAGGGGCAGCGCTGAGCTCTGCTCTGTGTGACAGCCACAGGGCCCGAGGGGACGGCATGGAGCTGTGTCAGGGGAGGGGCAGCTGGGGGTCAGGAAAAGAAAAATCACACCTTTCTCCCCATCTGAGCATCTTCCAACAGCTGCCCTGTTCCCCTTCCTTTTGTCTCAGTCTTTCTGATTTGCGAAGGTTCGAGTACCTTCTCATCCCAAAGACCTTATCTAACCGCAGCTGCCTGTGGGTCAGGAAGTCCTTTCACACGCATTGCTGGTGTCTGTGAGAGTACTGTGGGGAAGCTTAGCTATATAGTTGCCTTATCATATTCTTACTGAGGTTTGCACTATTGCTAACAGTCAGAAAGAAGACAGAGCCAGGTGGTTCTTTACCTGATCATCAGGCAGTATTTTCATTTTGTATGTCTTACAGAATGTAGTTACAAGTGTTAAATACTTCTAGGAAGGTCTTGGGATGTACTGGGAAGGCAAAAAGAAGCTTCAAAGACGTCTCCCAGTTAAAAGCTTGAATGGCAGCACTGTTGGTTATGCTGTCAACAGTGACAAAGCAGAAAGGACCAGAGAAGATTTTGAAAGAAAATCCTCCTTTTGTTTAGTCATCTTAAACTAGAAAGTAGTTTAAGATCATTCTCTTGCAACAGTTTCTGTTTTTTCTGTGTTCTGCTATTGAGATCATATGATTTTGAGAGTTGCTATTAGTTAAAAACTTGAGCTAATACAGAAATTAACCCCAGAAATTGCAAGAGGATTTACAGAATTTGTACCTGCCCCTCCCTTGTCGTATCCCTCAGACAAATTCAGACAGAAATACGAGATATATGCTTATTGAGCAAGCAGATATGGAGATATGTGTGAAGATATAAAGAGATATGGAGATGGGTATGTTCTGAGCACAAACAAGCACTTTGTTCACCATTAACAGGATGAAATGCAGTGCTGCTGAGAGGAGCCTTTGTTGCAAGGATCAGACGTGGCAGATTCTGAAAGCCTGGCAGCCCCGGCAGCATAGCCCTGCTGGTTTAATTACCAGTGCTGTTTGCAGGGTGGAGGGAGTCTTTGTAGTAGTGGGAGAGCCACAGATCAATCTCTTGGCTGGTCCCAAGTGGGTCCAGCTCAAATGCTTTGCCAGGTGGGTGCTAGCTGACATCCCTTGCTACTGCTCTCCCTTTGCATTTCACAGAGTGCTCTAGGGGGGAAAACAAATCTCTTTTCTAATGAACAATGCCTCACAAAGCCTATTTATAATGCCAGTGACAGGACATTTGGCACTGTCTGCCAATGCACCTTTTGTATACAAAATACCTGATATACATATGTGATTTGGCTTTGCTCTCACACAGATGCATGCAAGAGCAAACACAGCCAGCTCATAAGACTCATCAGATGTTCCTAGCACTCGTACAAAGAAATCTGCTTGAGGAAGATAGCTTTGGGTCACACGCTCAGGTCCCATTTTCATATCTCAGTTTGCCCAAGTTCAGGAGGAGAACTGGACATCAGTGCTGACAGAGCCTGGACCAGCTTGGTGTCATGGCTTCGCTGTCAGGTGGGGTTGCTTGAATTCAAGGAATTTTAAAGAATTTGGGTTAGCTTGTTTTTGTGTACAGGGAATGTATGCTCTTGGTGCTTCAGCTGAGGACAGCAGAAATGATCTGTATATCACTCAGAGACAACTTGTTACGAGTAAACTTGCTTGATTGCTTCTGTGTGCTTGAGGCTGTTGTTGTTTTCAACTACTTTTATTTCAGCAGCACCTCAAAGACCCTACCACAAAGAGGGCATGATTTTCCTAGCAATATAAAATGCAAAGCAGCACCTTCCCCAGACAGGTGATGGTGGCAGTATGTCTCAGAGACTAAGAGAAGATACAAGGGAGCAAAAGCACGGTGCAACAAGGCACTTGCTCATAGCATCCATCAGTTGACATCCAAGCAGGGGCTGGATGCCAGGTTTCCTGATGTGGCAGCACGTTCCCACTTTTCCAGTCTCCTTAGTTATTACATCTGCCTCTGCTTTTTCACTGTGAGGGCAGTTTACAGAAATCTACTATTACCTGATGAATCTTATATTCCTTGATGCAGCCACTGTCCTTGCTGATGCAGCGCCTGCCCTTCTGCTCTGCAGGCTTTGGAGCTGTGCTCCTGGAGGTACCTGAGTGTAGTGACAAGTGAGGAATTTGTCCTTGCAGATGGGGTACAGGGAACTCAGACTCTGGCTGCGTGCAGGCTGCCTTGTTGAAACACATCAGATTGACCCTGCTCACTTTCAGGACATCACCTCACCAGGGCCAGTCCAGAACTACTATGAAAGAGAAGGAGCAAGTCAGAGTCAGGTCTGAACTCATAAAACTCTACAACCTCACTGAATTGCAGGCTTGGGTGAAAACAATTAAAAAGATGAGGACTAGATCTAAAGAAGAGAAGAATGTGGGATAATTTTGCAGTGGAAACTTCCTTCTTCACTGAATCCAAGTGGGGGAAAAGAGGAAATATGTGCTATAGGAAACAACTCTCATTAACAACAACTCTGGTGCTTTTTTTCCACAAAATTTTGACCTCAAAAAGCAAGAAGAGCCAGTCACTCCCAAAATACCCCTTATATTTTCTAAGGAAGTGCTCAAAATGCTGTGGTGATGATGGACAGCATTATAAAATATCCAGGATTACATTATGGCATGAACTACTTTTAAATGTGGAATCACCGTGTGAACTGGCAATCACATCTCATTCAACATGCTGTTATTTATCTATCACCAGAACCACACATGGTGCTCAGCAGACAAAGGACAAATTAAAAACCCCAGAGCATGAGTTTGATCATCATAATTAGACATAATCAGATTGGAAGATATTTTTTCAATTATTTTTGTTGTATTGTGCTGTGTCACATTTGCTGTAAAATGCCAATTTATGAAAAATGAAAGAGTTTGCAGGAAAAGATTTACTTATATGAATTTCTCATTCAACTGTGTTGAAAGAAAATGTCAATACAAAGAAACGCTTTAGCCATGTTCTAAAAGAAAACATCTGTATGTCAAACTAGCTTTTTGCTTTTATGTGTGAGTCTACTTGAATTAAAATTACACTACTGGCTTTTATTGCAGTGATCACAAGTGAGTGTCTTGATAACTTATCTTACGTTAAACTGCAAGGATTGTATTTTTCCCCATGCTTTCATGTAAAACAAGTTCAGTAATGTGCTTATTACTAGAATTTTTTTTTGGTAGTGTGATACAGTGGGGCATAAAAGCACATCAAGAATGGGGTTCAGGCTGGTCTTGGCGGTGGAAGAGAAGCACACGGGTTTAGAAACACAGGCAGGTTAGAGGACGCACAGGTTCAGAGCAAACCAAGCAGAGCGGCAGCTGAAGAAATGTCTCAAGAGTTTTTCACAGAAGACCAAAGCAGCCCCAGGGCCGGGTGAATTGACAGGGCCTGGAGGGAGGCAGGCAGTGGGGGAGCACGGCATGATGCAGAACGTGTGGCTGAGGAGATGGCTGCGCCCGGGAAGGATGCACTACAGGGAAATGTCAGCATGAATATTTCATACGTTGACCCTTTTTGTAGTTTCGATGTCCTAAAAGGCAGTGACTGTAACTGATGTTACACTCTAGGTAGATAATTCCTATCCCAGAAGACTGACATATATTACCCAAAAAGCACAGCTCTTGGCTATGTTCTGCGAGGTGACATGCATTGCCACATGGATTCACTGAAGAAGTGCCATCATTATCTGCCTGAACCTTAATTTCCTGTGGAATATCACCCGCATTCTTTTTTCTTTCTAGCTAACATTGCAGTTTCATATAAGAAGGCACAGGAAGGTATAATAAGATTCCGTAGACGCAGGTTGAAACCAGACGAGTTCAGGCTACAAATTAGGTGAAAGCATTTTTGCCTGTCAGTGAAGGTAAGTAAACATTAACAAGGGCTGAAGTGGATTTTCCACTACTGGAATGCTTAACATTATAATTGGTTGATTTTCTAACACCAAGCATTGGTAACAAATTTTGCACAGGAATTAAGAGAGAAGGATTCTTTGGTCTGTGCCTTGTACGAGACCAGGCCAGTCTATTCTGACCCAGGTTGTTGATTACCCTGCAGCAAACTCTCCTGCCCTGAACAAGGAGAAATTAGTGAACTGAAACCTAACTGCATATGCCTCAGGTTCCAGCAAAACCCTTTTATACTAAAAGCTGGCTATAGACTGTATATAATAGCATGCTAGATACGTGATAGCCATTGTGGCCTTTTACATTATATACTCTCTGGTAATTGATACAGTGTCTAATGGACTCATCTAGTGTAGGAGTGAAAACAGTACATTCTGTGAAAAGGTTTATGCTCAGACCCTAGTACAAGTTAGTATAGCTTCTTTTCCATGTTTTGAGATCATACACCCTGCTGGCTTTACCTGTGAAATCTCTCAAACAGAGCTCCCATTTGCCTGCAAGTCTTTGTGGAGGTGCCAGGACCTCCTGTTTCTGGATTAGAGAACTGGAACTCTTGCTACTCTCTAGGTGACCTTAGTCACCTTCATCCAGCTGACACAGAAGAGGAGGTTTGCCAGGCCACCTCTGCAGTGCAGGCTTACCTTGCTGACCATGAGCAAGACTGTGTGCTCTCCTCATCCTTAGGCCAGGTTGGATGGGGCCCTGGGCAACCTGATCAAACGGGTGGCAACCCTGTCCATGGCAGGGGGGTTGGAACTGGATGGTCTATAAGGTCCCTTCCAATTCAAACTATTATATGATTCCATGATTTCATGATTCTGTGATTCAACGATTATCATCCACCCTGGGGGTCCTAAGGGCAGCACAGAAACAAATCATTAAAGGACCTGGAGACTCTTATTGCTGAAAGTGAGGCAGTTATTGAAATGCCTTGCTGGATCAAAGCCCTTGGACTCTTTCAACAGATAGTAAGATGTGATTGTCTCATGTGGCACTTGACAGCAACCTGTACAGCCTGTTTCTTTTACGAGCTATAATGTGAAAGTCAATGTCTGTCAAGTAGGAGATGGAAGAATAGATCTCAAAGTTTACCTTTTCTTTGGTTTGGTTTCTTCTCTTGTCATCAGAGGGATGATAAAAGTCGTTCTTAGGGAATTTAAATATTTATATGGGCTAAAATGCAGGTGAAGCCAAAAACAAGGAAAACATTTTACTAATCTATAAACCAGACAGAGCAATCTACCAACTGGGAATAATGCTAAGTAGGCACTTTAAGTTACTGTGTGGAATGAGTTTGATCAATTCACTCCAAGACACATTAGTCTCATAAAAGCTGAGAGAAGCATTTTCTCCCAAGGGTTTCCTTTGAGGGATATTCCTCTCAGAGTGCAGTATCACAGAGGCAATTAAGGATGATAATGTTTTTTGAATATACTAAGCAACTGATGAGTCAACATTGATCAAGATACGCTTTCGTCATTTTTTTTAATGCACTTCCAAGTTCACAGTATAGTTGCTGTTTGAGATGACAGAAACAGTAATGAGTAGTTAATTTCATTATACCATGACTCTGTGAAGTATTTTAGAAAAGCAAATACCTTCCAGGAAGCTGGTAGGAAAAAATAGTGTTCTCATTAATAGTGTGTTTGCCTTTGTCCAGGTGGAAAAGAAAATGCTTGGAAATATTATGGGTCTTTCCAGCATCACTGGCACATTCTTACCCTTCCCTCCCAAATAAATTGGCATTAATGGTCCCAGTCTCAGTGATCACTGCAAACTCATTGCAGATGCTGCTTTGCTTGTACATCATTACTGTCCCACAAGCACGTAATGTATTGCCTAGAAAGGATTTCTGGATATTTTCCCTGATATAAAATCACAAAGGCTTATATTTAGTCCTTTGGCTGATGACAACCCTATCTGCATATATTCTCTTTCTCTCACAGATGTACACACACTTGACTTTGAACTCTGACGTTTATCTCGTGACTTCAGTTTCTTCAATTAACCAACACAATGCATTAGTGTAATTGTTAGTCCTAGCCTGCCTTCTCCTTTGGAATAGCTAAGCAGAGTTGTAGTAATGTTGACACGATACAGACTGTATACAAAGTTTGAAACTAGGCTCTAAAGCGTTATTGGTGAAGGTCTTGATATGGTAATATTCTTGCTTCAAGGTTGTTTACATAAAAAGCTGTCTCATCTTTGTAAGAATTGTGCTTGCCTCTCTGCTTCCAGCGTAACAGCACAATACATTACTTTCCTCTGAAGTACCATTGTGGCTTTTCTTTATAAACTTTCTGCCCATTAGGATAACTTAAGCCTTAGAACAAGTGAATCGATACATTCAGCGGTGCCCTTGAAGTGCAGGGCCATGAAATGGAAACAGAAAATCCAGCACTATTAGAAGCAGTTCAGTTCTGGGCTCATTTGCATATTTTAGACTTTTTCATCTTCTAGACATCAGACTGCAGTGTGATCCAATGTTAACTAAAGCTTGACATATCTATGGTAGCTCCCAGCAATATGAAGTCCAGAAGTGAGTAATAACTCCCATCATGGTCCAAACAACAAAGTTCAGCTTAGCCAAGAGAATTTTTTTCCTAGTGAAATAGGAGGCACGCAGAAGGATCAGGGAATGTACCCAAACACCGTGGAATCACAAGGCAGGACTTAACCACCAACATCCCCATTGCTCAGTTCTAAATGGCCTTTGCTGAGTACTATGCTAACTCCCAGGACCTGAGTGCCCAGACAGCTCCTGGGTTGTGGCAGGGGCAGAGTGGGGCCAGCCACTTTGGTGACAGGGAGCCAAGACAACATTCACAGTCACTGGAGCAAGGATTCTTAGAGCAGCAGAGTTCATGTCTCCTGTCCTAACTTTTTGCAGGGGCAGCCTGAGACCTCATTAGGACTGTGACTCTTCATCACAATGGTCTCTGCTGCAGAACAGGAAGACACCATTAATCAAATGAGCACTCACAATTACTATTAGGTGATACTGAATTACAGTAGTTTTAGCACTGACATCATAGAATCATTGGCTTGGGTTAGGAGGGACCTTAAAGATCACCTAGTTCCAATCTGCTAACGATGTTTTATAAGAACTTCTCAACAGTCTTTTCTAGACAATCCAGCATTGTTTTTAGTATGGAGAGAGCAATGGAGCTGCCTGGTTAGAGCTGCTTATTCCAGACGTGAGGTATTCACGCCTCAAGCAAGAATTAACATACCCCTCAAGAAAGTGCTGGGGGCTGGGAGCCTTCCCACTGCTCTGTGACAATAGCCTCAGTCACGCTTTACAGTACTGTGCCATTTTCACACATTCAGCCATAGCGAATCACTTGTTTCAATCACCTGATTCACAGCCACGGCTGCTTCCCATCCTCCCGGGGGTTTTCTGCAGCGTGAGGCTTCCCGCAGGCTCGGTGACACTCCTGCCACGGGCTGTCCTTGGCTTCCAGCCTGCACCTCTCTGCTGACCAGAGCGGTGCGAGGGTGGCAGCGAGCAGATTGGCCTGGCCCTGCGGAACGTCGTGTTTCACCAATAGGATGCTGTCATGGTGAAAACAGCAGGTCAGTGCCTTGGCAAGAGCTAATTAGCACGGCCACACCAGCTGCACTGCAGTGGGTGGCACGTTGCCAGCTGATGCCAGATAGACCCAACTTGGTCTATCTAGGAGTGCATCTGGGCTGGAACAATGCTTGGGAAGGGATTACCAAAAGTGAAAGGAGCATGGGGGCTCTATCCCATCCCTTTCATTTTCATGTGATGGGAGTAGCAAGAGCAGAATTTGCCACCCTGCATCACCTCAGTCCCCTGGCACCTGGGGTACCCAGGGGGAAGTGATGCTGCTGCAGCTGCTCTGCACCAGAGGAGCACGGGGAGGGTTTGCTGGGGGGGCTCTCCTGCTACACTACAAGGCACAACTGCAAAGTGCTGATCACCAAGTGCATGTGGAGTACTGACAGAAGCATCACAACACATTGCAAGTGTTTCCATCCTCTTAGCAAAAACAAAATATCAGGCGGTAGGAGGCTGCTCTCTGACCCAGAGTGCTGTGGGCCAAGCCGTGCAGGACTTCCCAAACCCTCCAAAGGCATTCAGGATACCAAGGAGATAGCATTTCATGACACCTTCCTTCATGTCTCCCTCTCAGAGTGGTTTTTTTTCACTGCTTAAGCCTTAAATAAAATGCCCAGCTAGATGGAGCTTGTTGCTTTAGGCACAGCTTCATTTTCTGGGGTTTTGACAGAGCTCAGGCAGAATTCTTGTAGCTTTCATGGATTGTGGATAAACTTCTTGCATAGTTTGTCCTCCAGCAGTTCCCAGATGTCTCAGCTGGCACCTCCCTGACATAAATTTCTGGGGAAGAAGTAAAAAAACCTGTCAGTTATCTGGCTGGATTTTTTTTTTCTTGCTACAGTGCCATTAACAGTGTTGATAGATACTGAGGAAAACTGTCATCAGCTTCAATTTTCTCTCCAAGTATAAGGACAGGTCCAGTACTGATTCCCTGACGATCTGCAAGCTTTGTTAATGGGAGCCCTCGATGTTTTTGCACTGGTCTGCTCCTTTTTACATCCATTTTTCTTCCAAGACCTCGAAGGTTTCCCAGAAGCTACATTAGCTTCCGTGCTGCTGGCAGCCAGGGCACTGACAATCACGTTTGAACAGCAGGTTTCTGAGAAATGCTCCTTATTCACAGATCCAGTTGCCAAAAGCTGTTTGTTTTATTAATTCTGTGGGAAATTGTTTTGATCATTTGCCCAGATCTGTTCAGTACTTAAACTGTGAAATCAATTTTAACAAGATTTAAGGGATGCATAATATAACTCATCATATATCCCTGAATATATCTGATTCCTGGACAAGGTAAATCCAGCCAATGTCTGGCTAATATTTAGCTTGATATACAGACATTGTGCATTCATGAACCAGAGTGCAAAGTATCCTTAGTCTTCACAGATTCAGTTAAGAACCAAACTGTTAAGCTGAGCATTAAAACAGGTTAAAACTTTTGGTAGATCAGCTGAAGAGTTCCATATCACAATGGCACAGGTTTGAATCGGTCTTGTGTTTCCACATGCATTTGATCCTAATGGTATCTGAGGTTTTCTGCAAGTCTGTTACCGTCTTTCTGTGTTAATCAAAGTGACTTCTCTGGGTTGCCCACGTGCAGAGATCATAGAGAATCATAGGATTGTTAAGGTTGGAAAAGACCACTAAGATCACCTAGTCCAACCATCGACCCACCACCCATGCTCACTAAATCATGTCCCACGGTGTCAAATGCTCGGTACCCCATGCTAACCAAGGACTCTACAGAATTGCTTCAGAGACAGAGTTGTGCCATGGTTTTTGGTTAAACACTTTTGTCCTCTCTTTCATTACCCACATACTTGGACCTTCTGCTGCTGATGTTAGTGACTGCCCTCTGCTCCACCTGGGGCGCTGCCCGTCATAACCCAGTCTTGATGTCTGGCTTATTCCCTGGTATCTAGACACTTCCCTGTTGTAACAGTTCTCTTAGAAAAGGGGCTGCATTTCCATGCTGTCCAGCTCAGAAGATGAAGCTGCCTTTGAAGGTAGTCCTGCATGAGAGATGCTGACAAAGACTGCACTTGTTACATGGCACAACTGAGTAGGCTTAGTAGAGGAAGGCACCCAGCTAGAATCTCAATTATTTTCTGTTATCTCTGTCGTCTTCTTGTTTGCAGGCTCTCTTGGGTTCCACAGTTTGCTTTAGATTGTATGTGCTTCCTCCAAAAATACAATCAGCAGGAACGCATCTTTTTTGGGACTGGTAAGCTGGCTACTGCAAGAAGGCAGCAGATGCATACGGGCTTTCTTTTACTGGTGGCTTTTGAAGTGATTGGTCACAGTATTCTCAAGACTTTCAAAGGAGCATCAGTCCCACTATTAATGATTTGATTTCAAGGTGAGCTCATGGGCATGGCAAGTCCCCAGCACAGTAATTACATGGGATGCTTAGAAGCAATGAGAGCTCCTGAAAATTTGATGGAGTGCTCATTATATCAGAAAGGTTTTTAATGATTACTTTCTATTCAGAGGTGGAGGAACAACATAAAGCATATGTTCCACATATATTCGGAGTGCTTGTGAATAAATACTCCTTGCTTGAGGGGCCTTGTGGTTGCTTTAATAAGAAGAATCTCAACCCTTACAGGAGATCTGGCTTACAGTCTGACAAGGGATGGCACTTCTGTTGTGGCACTGACTGAGTTCTGTATGTCTCTTCTGTCAGAGACTCTGTTTTCCTCTATTCATCTCTCAAGACCAACATTCCATCAATCTTTTTTTTTTTTTTTTAACATTTCTTGTGCCAACTATCAGCCCTTCAATCAAAAATGTTTCTTTTTTTTTTTTTCTTCCTAATCCCTTTCCTGATCTTTCTGCAATATACACAGGCACAGTGTACACTGTACCCTTGTCGACGGCAGTAGATTTAAGTATGAACATGCATGTGCTTCCAGGATAAAGGGCAAGATGATCTTCCTACTCCAGATGAAGATGATTTGTTATAGACTGTTTTAAAATAAACCAACCCTTTTCCCACAAAGAACACAGAACCCAGGATATTTCTGTGGCTCTTATTACGATTTTAGGGGATTTTTGCTGCTAAATTGAGTTGAGAATACAAGAGCACGGAAACTTAGCTAATAAAGCCTACATCAGATTGCTGTAATTTAAGTGGAAAAGTTCATATCATCACATACTGTCAGGAATTCAGCCAGTACTTCCACAAATATTTTGAACTGAAATAAATGTATTCCAATAATATTATGAAAGGTAAACCACAAAGGTTCTGGGATGTGATAAATTTATTATGATACGATGTATACTTTTAGTATGAAAGCAACCTCTAAGATTTGTGAAGTTTAACACATTCTGGAATTATAAATTATTCAGAAATAATATCACTTAAACATTTGACACTTCATAAAGCATAATTTCCAGTAATACAAGCATACTGAGAGCAGCTTATATTTCAAGAGAAGTGTAAATAGTCCCATGTCGATGATACAAAATCAGAAGTCTTTCATTATAGTAGATTCAAGTATTTGCAGTCAAGTAGAGAGATTTCTGAAGCAGAGAAATGAGTATTTAAAAAACTAATAAATATCTTTTTGAGTTATCTGAAATACAAATGAAGTGTTCCTAAATTTACCCTGTGCTTCAAAAAGAGTAGGAATATTTTTGTTGCATATCAAATAATTCAAGATCTGGTTTCTGAGTCTCTTTTGAGAGTTAATGGAGCTCTTCCCCTGCCTGAGGACATTTGGAGATGGGCGATAATCTAGCCACTACACATCTTCATTCCCCACAAAACCCGTAACTTTGATGTGATAGCTGGTGTCTCGTTTGTGGCATTTGGAAAATGATAAGACCAAAGACGTCCACTCTTGGTCTTCTCTACCCACGTCAGGGCATGCTGCCCAGCTAAACAGCCTCATCTGCACAGGGCTGAGCTCATTTTGCTACTGCTAGAGAACTACAGCAGCTCCATTTATCTCAAGGCAATTTGGGAATATTGAGCATCTTCTGAAAAATCAGTCTGCATGTATCCAGTGTATTTTCATAGGCTTGGACATTTGGGCCTGCACCTAATCTCGTGCAACCAGTGAGTCTGTGTCAGTGAGCAGTGCAATTGCATGAGCCAATGCAGATTTGTGCAAGAACAGCCACAGAAGGAAACACCTGGATACCACTATACCCAGAGAGACACTTTAATACCATCTATGTTTCGTTTTAAACTGCAGATGGGCTAATTTTTAAGAGAGTTTCTTTTTCTCAGGCAACAGTATTTAAAATGCTGCTTATAACAGCCCTTGCTTGTCCATTGCCAGGAAGCACATTGTTGATCAATACACTAACATGTCGCTCATTTCCTACTGCAGTTTCATGTGTGTGGACGTTTCTGTCCCATTGTCTTCTAACAAGCTTGGGTAATCGTAGCACTCCCTCCGTAGGTCTAAGAAGTGACATGAACTGCATGTTACAGCCACTTGAAGCCTGTTCTTGTGAAGTGGAGAGCCCTGGAGCAGCAGGAAAGAGCAGACCCTAATGAGGTGGCCATTCATGTGCTGGGGAGGAACAGCTCCCCAAGGGCAGGAAGTGGTATCCTCAGGGACAGCAGATTTGCAGTTATTCAGGTAACCTACTCAAGAATAATACATCTTTCTTCCTTTCTGTGAGACTGTGCACCATTTTCCAGAGTTTAAATACTGCATCTTTTCTCTCTTTTTTGCTCACCTTTAATTTGCTTCTCTAAAAATCACAGTGCTGGGGACTACTTGTCCTCAGTTTCTTTTTTTCCAATAAATAATGCTAATGTGCATTTTAACACTCCAGACACATTCTTATTTTAAAAAGTAATGTAAAAATCACCTAGGTTATCCTAGTCAAAAAGACATTTAGCATGTTGGTCAGCATTATTAGTGTACATATGTTTTAGAAAGTGAAAAATTAAATTCCCACAAAAATAAAACACTGGATGTCATTTTCTTCGTGATGTTCTTCCTTGTTTAGGAACTAATCCATGTGGAACAGATGGGGCCAAATTTTGCTTTCATTTGCATCAGCCTCCCTCAATTTAATTCAACAGCAGTGGCTCGTAGCTCAGTTATAAGAGAACTCTTCTTCATGGAGCTTCTGGAACATCACAGCTCCATAGTGAAAAAAAGGCAAATGAATTCTTCCAAATCTCTTCGGTTAGACATACAGTAAAATCAAACAATTTAGGGAGCATATGGCAGTGTCACTTACACAAGACATGTTATCACCAGCACAGTATGAAGGCAGGATGGATAATGTCACAAATCAGGGAAACCCAGCAAATAACTCAGAGTGTGACGGTTGTGCAAGGAAGAGCACAGAGAACAAAGAAAGCAGCCACAGAGACCCACCAAGCCAAGACAGGATGAGCACAAAGCAACAGAGCTCATGCAGACAGGGAAGACTGCTGCCACAACATGCACTCCAGTTTTAAAGAGCAAGCAGTTTTTTATGCCTTTTTTAAGGTGAACACATACTTTCTATCAGTGTGTGTCCATGACTGTGTATCTACCTATCAATCTATCTATATGTGAAATTATCACGACATCTTAAAAATGTAACTCAGTTTTTAACATAAATATTCCTTGACAACTAAATGTCATGAAACAAATTAATCTAACATAGCCATGTTTATGGGGATGATTTCTGAACATACAACCTGTATACAGCTGAACATATGCATTTTCTCAATGTTTTCTGAGCCTTGCTGCTCAAAGCTTCAGGCTTGTCTGTGTTTAAAGACAGGGTAACCCAAGAAACAGCACACGATCAGTGGAGGAACACAGAGAATTTTAGAGGCTTGGTACAGGAAGGCTGGGAAAATCTGTTAGATTGAAGATATCTACAGTTCTGGCCTCAAAAAAACACTGAATTCCCAAGAGTACAAAACAAAATAAACACTAAAAAGTCCCGTGTTCTTTGTGTGATCAGACTTTAACCTTGCCACCTGGGAAGCTGATGAGTGCTGACCTGGCCCCTAAGTCCCTCATGCCTGAGCACCATGAGCTCTACAGCCCCACAGCAGGGAGATGCTGTCCTTGCTGCGGGGTGAGGGAACCACTACATTCAGCAAGACTTCTCCATTTCTACTAAAGTGAGATGTTGTGGAGAAATTGCTCCTGGAAAGAGTACACTCCTGATGGCTAACAGCATGGGAGCCAGGCTCATACACAACTTGCCAGGCATCGGCAGATATCTTTATTCAGTGCTGGCTGGCAGCATCTGCCTCACCTCTAGCCAGAAAACCCTTAGTCCCTTTGCTCACACGTCCAGGAAATCAGGCACATGTACAGTCCCCTTCCACCTACCCAAGGCTGACTTTCAGATGCCCTGGCCAGTGTCTTTGGGATTGGCTTAGGTAAAAACATGCTTCCCCCATTACTCCCTGCTCCCCTTTGCCAGGTTTTGAGTTATTCCTGTCTATTACACCAAAGCACAGATTATTAATCGATGTGTCAGCCTGTAATTTGCTTCACAATGTGAGCCCATATGCCTGAGTGGTTTTCTTCCCCTTTCTTTCAATAAAGTCTGTCCATTCTTTAATTTAATTACAGCCCTTTTTAGCTGGCTTCCTCACAGATCTCCAGCAAGCCCTTCTAACTGCTTTGCAGATGATAAGGATATCAGATCCTCCAAATCCTTGAATTCAATATTCATTCAAGTTGCAAAGACAAGGGAGCCACATCCGGATCCTATGAAGAGCTGAGCCCTTGTTCTGCTCCAGAAAACCCCCTTCACATCTGAGGAATGAAATGCTCCTCAGCATGTGGTCAGCACTTCACAGGACCCCACAATTAAGTTATTTCCCAAAGGCCACTGAGTGAACCAGAAACGGTGCCAAGAATTTAACACAGCTTCCTGGATCCATCCCCTGCCTGCCATGAGCACAAAACCATGCTCTGTTTACACAGAACACTGAGGTTGTAGCATTGCTCAATAATGTTCCATTCCTAATCCATTTTTCCCTTGCTCTCCTTTCCACAGCCCCACCAGAGGTATTACTTTCCCTGTTGGAGTGGCATGTTTTCTACAAGGCCAAAGGGAGCATGGCAGTCACTGGCCAGATCTGGGCCCATCGGGGCTGCCTGTGTCAGCAATTGCCTCACCCACAAATGAGATGTCACCTCCTCCTTCAGCCTCTTTCTGTCTTCCTCCTTCACTCTGCAGTGGGTCTGGGGTCTCTGGGGTCATGCTCCAGGAGAGAGGAGGCTTTCAGAATGACATCCTTCTCAACTCTCTTCGCAATAAGGATCTCCTAAAAATCTAGTTCAGGTCCAAGACTGAGGGCTGCTCTTATAGAAAGTCTTATCTCCTCCACTGAAACAAGAGTAAAGTCCCTCAGCCTGGGATCTTCCTTCAGCAGGATCTGCTCCCTGGCAGAGGCTGAGGTTCTGAGCTGGGGAGAGATTTAATAGGCTGGGAGAGACTTCGGCTGTAATAGCCTAGGCCCAAGCAATGCAAGGAAACACCGCTGAGCTGCTGTTTGTACCTTTCTGCTCCCACCTCTACAGCACAGGGCCTCTCCTTCCCCTGTCTGCCAACCGATCTGACACTGAGTGCCTCAGATCCTCAGAGATCTCACCACTGGTAAATTTGACTTTTCCCTCCTATGTCTGCTTATTCAGTACCGTAAGATCTCTGCTTCTGACATGTTGCTAGCTGCATGATCCCACTCAAATGAAAATGAGTATCGCATCTTCCAACTTCACAGCCTGCACACATCTACACTGAAGTCCCTTTTAGCACCCACAGCATTGCTGACCACGCCATGGGGTGCCTATCTCTTCCTGAGGAGTGTGACCCAAGGCACTACAGGTCCTCAGACGCGTTGTGTTGGCTGCACAACCTTGTGCAGGTTTTGTATGCTGTTACAGGCTTGCACTGCCTCAAGCCTGCTAGCAGGGGCAAGGTCTCAGAGATGCCCTCACTCTCTGAGCTATGCTGCATCTGGACGCTTTCCTCCCAGGCTACATTTTCATTATCTTGTCAAGGATTCAGCCTTTACTAGTGTTTTGCTCTACTCTAGGCTTAGCCTAGTGTCCTACCAAGAGTTCAGCATTTCCCCAAAACTGTACCAAATTACTGTAGCATAGTTTCATTTTCACAAATTAACTGGAAACTTTCACAATCACCAATTGCTTTAGAAGAGGGGATGGCCAGAAATAAAACTAGTTTGGCTCAATTATCTTTGTTTTGCTACCCACTTCTTGCAGTTACAGACTGAATCACTGTGTAAACTTTCTCTGGTAGATCTTCACATCCCCAGAGAATTCCATTTCCTCAAGGCAGAAAGACAGGGAGTGTTCTCATTTTCTTCAATCCCAAATTGCTCAGCAATTATTCCAGACCAAGAAAGCTGGTCCGCAAAACTCAGTTACAATTAATCACAAATTTAGGCATGACACCAGGAGAACTTCTGCAGCTCAATCTAACTGTTGCATGAGCCACTTGGGAGTATGGTCTCCTTGGAGACCTTAAAAATTCAGTGAAATCCCCTGACAAACAGAGAGATTATCAGTCCCAGGGGAAGGAACACAGGACCTTTCTCACAGATAAATACAAAGCAGTAAGAAGAAATTAGTAGGTTCTATGCATATAGTTGTTTCCTGTTCCTTTGGGGTGGAGGGAGGAAGAGGGGAAAATAAGTACTTTCCAAAGAGGATATGCCAATATTCAGAGTACCGTATTTCAAAGAATCTTCCTAAGTGTCAATAAATGCACCGATGAGGAAAAATTCAATGCCAAGTGACAGCCCCAAATCCATAGATAGTTCTCCCCTCCTCCTTCAGGAAAATAAAAAATAGTACACACTGTACATCAATCTGTTTCTTGGAAACCTGGCATATTGCAACACCCAGGGTTGGCTCTGATGCTTCCATAGCAGCCAGACTCTTGCTAGCTTGAGGACTGGCTGCTGAGGATGGCATCAGGCTTTTCTCCATGGCAATGCAGACCACTTCTGCTCAGCCATCTGTCTAATCCATCACCTTTTAAATTTCACTGCTGTCCTTGCCCATGCAATTCTGACATTTCATATGCGAGCATACTGCATACAAATCCCCAGTGCAGGATTTCTTTGTTAAATTCCAGGTGTTGTTCAGAGATTTTATTTAAATGAGGGAAGACACATATTATCATCTCAGTGACAATTATTAGAAGTTGCTTTTTTTGCACTGACTAAGCCACAGCAATTTCTTATAAGATTACTTAAGATATCAAAAATGACAGGCTTACTGAAACGTATTCTGATTTTCTTATAGGCACCACTCAAATTATTACTATTTCTGCTCCTGGATGCCAAGGAATTATGTAATAAAAATAATTCTCTTGCATTTCTATGGTATTTTCATGTCACAGGTATGTTCTACAAGCTGTACAAGAAAATATATGGAAATGTCACAATTTCCAGTTGTTTTATAACCACTGTCAGTGCTGCACAGAAAATAAGGAATGATAACCTATCTAAATGAAATACTTCGGGATGTAGGCAGATACAGAACTGCAATTTTCTTGTGAAAATGTCGGAATTTGCTTCAAGCTTCTGTTCTTCAAATCAAGGAATTATGAAGTTTAACTTGAAATACCTTTCTTCTGATCTGGAAACTTATATGGAAAAGCTTTAATGCTGGAAACTTGGAGACTTGAAACTAAATGTAAGCAACCCCAGCTACTTTGAATTTAAGGCAGTGTATCATTTGAGAAAGAAGAGTAGGCTGCCACCTTGGCTTTCAGTGCGCCTTCAGCAGGCACGTTTTTGACATTATGCTGACTGCAACTTGTCACAGTGACGAGATACAGCCTCCATTAATTAACAGAGGCCTGGCACTCTCTACTCACACGTCTTTCAGCGATCTGTGTTTTCAAAGAAGAAATCTGAGTCTGATCTTCACTTTGAGTGGTGAATCATGGAGTACCTGATATCTGGGCATATTATTTTCTTTAATGATTGTTCAAATTAAGCTTCTGATCTACTAAATGTGTTTGAAAGGACTTCTGGGCCCTCAAGAAGAAGATTATCTGCTGTATCTGGGGTTTATATGTGTCAGGATATATGGGAAAATCCATCCAAGCTTATCATAGATGTGAAATTGAAGAAAATCCATTTAGCTGTATTGTTTCTGAATGTTTTCATCCAGAATTAAGCTAGTTCAGTTTGAGCAAGCTCACTTTGTTTTCGAAGGAGTTAAATGAAGTCGCGGTACAGCCACCTGAGTTGAGAGTGGGAGTCCAATAAAGAGAATAGTGTGGATGTCTCTTTTGTTCCCTCGGCACCTTGGACATTTTCTTGTGGGCAGGGTCCTGATGCCGTCACATCCTTTGCAGTCCTCTGCTTTCACACAGAGGATGTGCCAGCTTTTCACACTTGAGCCTTATGAGTTTAATGGCGTTATTCCTGATGAAACCAGGACAAAGAAAAAGGAGTAGCAGAGGTAACCAGGATTTGCAGAAATACCAGCCTGTTGTGCTTCACTTGTAAACGTTTCAGAAAAATGCAGTAAGTTATGTCTGATCCAGCAGAAAGAGAAAAAAAGATGAAGATAGCAAGCAAAGACCATCTTATCTCCAAGTTGCTGGCCAGGCTCATGTTTTGCTTATTCTTATTAAGACCACAGAACAAAATAGATGGGGATTATTTTTGTTTGCTTGCTTCTTCCTTTCCATGTAGAAAGAATGACTTGGCAGCAGGGTTTGATGTGAAGAGAGAAAAGTAAGTCAATACAATTTGGGTGATTAATTCTATGCAAGCAACCTTTGCTTCAGCCAGTTAACTAAAAAATTCTGAGGGTGTTGCTTATCATTTATAATTATCCAACACTGTAAGGCCTTTTTCCTTACTGCAGTTTTACTGTACTTTGAATTAAACTAGAATTTGAAAGTTCAGCACTGAGCCATTTTGAGGGGAGAGGGAAGAATTGCGTGTGATTTTTTTATTTGTGGTCCAGCCCAAACCTGCAAAGACCTAATTCTGACATTGCCTTTTAAAAGGAACTGACATCCTGCAAAATCAAGACATGTTAATATTTTTAAATCTGAACTTGAACCACAGCCTCCATTTGACCTTGACTCTAAACCTTTAAATCTTCTTTCCCTTAGCCCATCTCAATGCACTGCACGTCTAGGCAGTATCTCTCCAGCCACTATTCTGTTTTTGTGTCACATTTATTATGCTTTTCCAGCATACTACCTTTTATCCTCCCTATCTATAAACGAGTTAGAAAGGAGAATTACCATAGGAAATCAGCATCATTTCCTTTCACATTTGCAGCCGGCTGCCAAGCACTACACCTCCCATTGCCTACCTTTCCCAGCCCCTCCCAGGAATGCTCCAAGGAAAGAAGAGAAGCATCTAATGAGAAAATATTCTGGAGATTGGAGAGAATGCCAGGCTTGGAATTGTGTTGTTTTCTGTGCTGAACAGCAGAGGGGAGCAGCAGAACAGTGTCTGTCCAGCTGCACAAGAGCTGAGCCATCAGAGAAGTCCCCAGACTGGGGTGCTGGGGAGATGCTAAATCCTCTCTTGCCTTAAATATGGTTAGTTAATGGCTGTGGGGTAAATGAACCTCTCTGGCATCAAACCACGTGCCTTCAAGATGGTGCTATGTGAACTGCCTGCTATTAAGACTCTGCTATACCTTCAGTGTTCCAGATCTTAGATGTCAAAGTGTCTAACTCCCACCAATTTGGTGTTGGACAGTATTTCCCAGTTATAAATGTGTATAAGCAAATGACATAGCCGATTATATTTAACCTAACCTAAGCTAGTGTACAAGAGATTGCGGAAATAAGTTCACGCTCTGAAAGTATGTCGTATCATTACTTAACTTTCACACCTTGCTGTGTCTGTGTAACCTATATATTTTGTATAGCTGATGCTGTGAGAGATGTGGGAGCAGACCCATTAAACAGGCCAGAGGCCTTTGGGATGGGCTCTTTCTGGGGCAGTGGGCCACACATGCGAGGTGCTCGGAAGCACTCAGCCTGGAAAAGTCCCATGGCGAGGGCTTACGCTGGTAATATAAATGATGAGAGGGCCTTTTAAGAAGGCTTGAGACTGCAAATATCAGTTGTCTCTCAGGTGATATATGCACAAAGCCTGAAAAAGTTGTTGCCCTGCAGGTTATCTGGTCTTCATGTGAACCAGCACACAGATCTCTTATGTGCCTGATAAATAGCCTTGGCATGACCCCAAAGCTATGTATGATTAGTCAGCAGAGGATCTTGAAAGTGCAACAGCCTTGCAGGCTGTCCAAAAATGGGTCTGCCTATAGCCCACGCAGGGTTTGCCACATGGCTGCATCCACTGCACGTTGTGGTACCTGCATGATTGCAATACAACACATGGGGTCCCTTTCCCTGTTCCCATAAGTTTGGAGACATGGTGCCAGCGCTGCCCCTGCTTCTATGGAATGGACTCCTTCAGGCACGGCTACTGAGATACAGCAGCTCTACAGAACAGATATACATTCGTAGAAGGCCCTCAACTAAAATTTTAAACGCACAGGGTTGAAAATGGAAAAGAAAAAGAGCCATAGTAAATGGTATTTCCAGGAGTTAAGACATATTACAGAATATATAGCAATTTATTTGGAAGTTCTATACAGGGAACTCATTGGAGGATGCTTGCTGAAAAGGCTGTTTTGAGATTCCCAACTGGGCATAATCCACAGACTGACCTGCTTTTTTATTAAAAAATAAGGCAGAAAAAAAAGAGAGAGGAGGGGTGTGTGTGTGTGTGGAGAGAATTGAATTGGTCTTCCCATGGTGGGCAATATTTTCTTTCCAAATTGTGAAATAATTTGTTTAACAGAGAAGGGGACTCTACACTAAAATCCAGCCTGATTTCATTGACTCAAACCTCTCTCTCTCTTTTTTTTTTTTTCTCCTGCAGTCTTGCTGGCCTGGCTTCCTACACAATTATAACATTAGCATCAAATAAAACTTTTTTTACATGATTTCAAGATACACTTGTGAAATTTGGAATACTTTTTTTACTAGAACAAAGTGTCATGGCACAAACATGAAAAGCCCCAGACCTGCTGGTAACAGTAGCTATGAACTATATCCAGTGTAAACTGCCTTAGCATTAAGGCTGTTGCTTTTGTCACGGAAAATGAATGTCAAAGCAGATTGCAGCAACTAGACAAATTGAACAGAGCAGCAAAACGATCCACTAAATTAATAGCTCACTGTACTCTTTCCACCATGCTAATTATCTACATTAATTCACCTTGGAAGGATAAATGTATTGGGGCTGCCAAGGGATGCTGTCAGAAGTAGGAAGAGGGAAGAAGAAGACAGGGCACGCTTGCAGCCAAAGTGGAGTAGGCATACACGCTGGGTAAAAAGTGTTCCTTCATTGTACATTACAACACCTATGACACAGAGAGGGATTAAGTTGTGGAAATGGTGAATAAAAAGAGGATCTGGAAAAAAATCTGAAAGGAACCCGGATAGAGAAAGAAGTGAACAGCACCAAGGGGAAGTGGGAATGGGAGAAAAAGGCCTTTCCTTTGTGGGTGCCTGTTCCTGACCGCTGTATGTTCCCAGCACAGGAGCACATTTGCTATGCGAACAAAAATGACATAGCACAGTTTTTAAGATAAATCTTATATATACTAAATACTCTGCCATCTGCCACTGCATTGTTGACATTCTTGAAGAATTTGTGATGCTCTCATATTAGCCGTGCATAAAGATGTACAACATGATCACAGAAAATAAGTATTGACATTTGACCAGGATAATTGGTCACAGTGAAGGATTTTTAATGATTGTAAGTAGACACAACCTCTGCTTTATAGCTTAGCTAAAAGTTCCTTATGAAACCAAACAGCCTATAATTACCTTTACAACAGCCCCTACCAGGGCAATCATGTTGGTCTGTGTGCCCTGCAGCACAGTGCTAGCTCTTCCAGAGAACAAAGCGTAATCACCTTCTGTCACCCCCAATTGGAAAATAAAATTAAACTCAAAGAGACAGAAAGCTGAAAGGAAAAGGAAACTTAAGGAGAGGGGAGAGATAGAAGGGAAGAGAGGAAAATGACTACTGAGGAATGTGTGTCTCCCTTCCTTCTATTTCGGTGTGCTGTGGCCCTATTTTGGGTTGCAGTGTTGCGTAAATTCCCCGTCCTCTTCCTACCCTCGCTGAAACTGTGAGGACAGCTTGATGGGTGCTGCCAAAAGAGGCTCCCACCTCTGTTTTGACTTGTATTTAGCTGCAGTACACAGTTGTTTTTTCCCTTAGCAGATCTTTTACAGAAGGGGTGTATGTTGGCTTTGCTGCTTTCAGCAAAAAGAACATCCAAAATCCATAACCACACAATAACATCTGGGTGAGGTTTAGCCAGCCACAGATCTGGGAACGGATTTCAAACAAAGGCAGCAGGTTTTCCCTCACATAAAGCTTTTATATTTAGTTTTGCATTTACAATTCTCAGAAATAGCTCAGTAGAGAGTCATGTGAACAAAGCATAGTAAGCCCGCATGGAGAACAGGGTGCAAAGCAAAGGGGGTGAGATTTATTCGAATTTTTAATGTAATAAAAGCATTTTCATTACTAATACGTAGGAAGCTCCTGCTTCCCTCAGTGGGCCTCGTGCTGGGTGATGACGCTATGGACGTGCCAGGGATAAAAGGGGAGATGGCCTTCTAAGTCTCTCCACTCTTATTTTGAGGCAATGTTGAAAATTCAAACTGATCCAAAAGATCAAATTAGAAGATTGTAATGCTATTTCAGCCAATATTGTTCTCCACAAAATACATCTTGCTGGTAGGATGGATGCCTGCAGAGCGCTGCCAAAGAAATAAGAAATACTATTTCTGGTCCCTTCCTACAGCACGTGATACTGCAGCAATACTGCAACAGCAACGCACCAAGAGAGCAAGAAGCATGTGACATCTAGCTTATTCCAGGGAGACAACAGATGTGGCTGTCATGGAAGACAAAATTGAGTTTGGGTAACCACACTTCAGGCAGCCACTAGCTTTGGCCCGTTGCAACTGAAAAACTTCCTTGTGTCCCAAAAATATTTGACATTCCGTTGTTGTTTTCTGTACTTGACATTTTGTTTTGGGTTTTTTTAGGACTTTCTTTGTTGTTGTTGTTGAATCTGTTTCCCATTACAGTATTTGTTTTGCATTTCTAGTACCCAGAAAGCACAGCATAGACCTCTACCAGGCTTAAGGAGTAATGCAGCCAGAAAGAAGGACCTCTAAAGAAGGTCCCTTGAATGCTTCATTTTACCATGGGCGTAATAACAAAAATAAGTACTCAGAAATGGCTTTGACACAAATCTACAGGAGAATCATGATTAGATGTATGTGATGCATTTTTCTGTTGAGGCCTGGGAATTTTTCAAGACACATTCCAGTGAGTCCTTTTGAAAACTAAGTCAGAATTTGAAAATACTTCTTTACATTGGCTTCCAAGCAAAAGCCATCATGTCTTCCCCATGCTGCAAGTGTTTAGGAAATCCACTCCACATCTGGACAATTAAACTGCCTGGAGATGTTCCAGCTCTGGGCTTTGAAGAAAACACTTCAAATGTTGAAAGAAAGCACTGATAAGCCAAAAATAGAAAGATGGGTGGATTCTATCAGACGAAATCTTTCATAAATCCAAGATCATGTACATATGTATTTAATTGCAGAATCAGTTTCTATTCTGCTTTGAACTGCATTAATCTAAAACACTTTCATTGGTCCTTGCATTTACACTTTAGAGACTCTACCCCATGTGATTTTTTTTGTTTCTTTAATTAGCAGGATTTCAAACTGCTGAGACAACTTCCCAGAAAGATAATTGTTGGCCTGTGCCACTGCATAACATATTCTATCAGTTTATCTTTGAAAGGCTTTAAGAAATAGCATGTCTTCCCTCTGGGAAATGACTATGCCCCATAACCCTTCCTGTCCCCTTTCTAAATTGCTCTTTTGGCTGCTTGGTTTTGCTGGAGGTTTGTGAGTGCTCACTGTGGTGAGAACGTTTTTCCACTCTGTTCAGTGTGAAATTCCAGGTACAGTATTATGTCACATCAGATCTTTGTGAAAAAATGTATCTTGGCTCCAAGAGAAAAGATTAATGGAAAAAATGATTCCAAACCTGCCAGGAAAATATTTTTTCCCCTTCAGCATGAAAACAAAGTATAGAGTCAGCTGAGGAATCTAAGGATTAAAGGAAAAGTAATGTTCCCAGTTTTTCTTACCTCTGTCCCAGCATTGTCTGAATGCTCATGGAGGACACAGAACCAAATACAGAAAAACAACTTTGTTAATTCTCGTATAACAAGGCCCTTTATTGTTGATGATTGACTTTGGAATAAATGTTAGGCCTGCTTTTACCAGCAGTGCTATTTTCAGTAATTATCTCTAGCAAAAAAGAACAAAAAAAAAAAAACAAAAAAAGAACTTAAAAAATAACTGAATAATAAAAGGTATGTCTTTGGCTCCTGAGTCGCTCTGCCCTTTATCTGCCTAGCTGTCACAGGAAGCTCTAGTGCTAAGTGAAAGCCGTGAACTATAGCACAGGCAAGTTGGCATCCTTACTGTCATATTTTATTAAATTGGATACAGTGCATTAAACTTCAGAAAAGACAAATAAATAAGAGCGAGGAAAGGGAAAAAAGGGCTGACACAGTGAATTTGTTGTTTTCACACAACTAGCAAGCACTAGATCAGAACAGGATTTTGCACTGAGGGTCACTGGAATGATAAGGCAGCAATCACAACCCTCCTGGTTCATTTGTGCCAGTTGCCACTTCCTGTAAGCAGCAGAAACCTCCTGGTGTTTCCAGTAATTTGTCCCCAAAGAATTACAGAATCATAAAGGTTGGAAAAAACTACAAAGATCACCTAGTCCAACAACCTTCCCCCACCATGCCCACTAACCACGTCCCTCAGTGCCACATCTACACGTTTCCTGACTCCACCACCGCCCTGGGCAGCCTGTTCCACTGCCTCACCAGAGAACAGTGTACCTCATGTGTTATAATCCCCTCTGCTACGCAGTCACAGGGTGGGAGGACAAGCAACCATTTGCCTGAGCAATGCCTTGGGAATGTTTTTGCAATCTTTCAGTGTTGATGAGGCACCCACAGCTGATTTTGGAGGAAGAAGGGAAGAACCAACACTGAGAGAGGGGCTGGCAGCCTCCAGAGTGTCTCAGAGGCAGGGAAGTACAAATAGCCTGTCTGACTGGCCAGAATAAAATAAAAGGATCCCATCCAGTGCTTACTGAAAGCCATAAGAACCCGAACATCTCACTGAAGTAGAATTTCATAAGTGCCCAACATGTAGCAGACCAAAGCAAAATAAATTGTAGGAGGAAGAGGTTGTTTTTACTTTTCAGAGAACACGAATGCTAAAATGTGCAATGCAGAAGATGACATATGGACAGAAGGTTCGATACACAAACAGGTTAAGAAAGAACCCAAGAAAGCAGCCTTGTATCCAGTTTTCCTCTTATAAATGTGTCCTTAGGCTTAGTGGAAGTGAACTAGGAGAGCAAGCAGGGGGCGGACTACAGAAACATTATCACAAACTAAGGAGATCCCAATGTTAGCATATCTTATACTTTTGATAGTCCAGTGAAAAAAATAAGAATATATATATATATATTATCTTTTTTTGCAAAAGTGTAAGCATTTCAATTGGATGAATAACTTCCACATTTAATCAGCCAAGGCTAAGCTATATTTATTAGTGAATGTATAACTTCTGGCAAGAAGAAGGCTGCATATATCATCGTCATCTCCAACACTATTAAAACACTGCTACATTGGCACTGTGGAATCTGACAAAACTGTTGTGCAGAACAGGACTCAAAAATGATAAATTTTAACCAAATTTGGATGTACAGAGAATACTTTTCATAATTGAATTAGAGTGTTTTCTGCAATCTTTAGATCCAGTTCCATCGCAGAACTCTTAATGAGGTCTTGTCATGCTGATTGGCTTTTCAGACACCCAGAGAAGAGCCATGCATGTAAGAGACATTTTGGGCTTACCTCAAATCAAATGCACTATTTTAGAGTAATCTGAATTCCAAAATGTTGATTTTTGACACAATTTGACAGAAATTAATAGCCATCATATTTTGTCTTTGGTCAAACATAAGGTTTTATTCAACCTCACATGAAATATTTCATTTTGGAAGTGAAGGAGTTGGTAGATTCTTCTTCAGGCATAAAAAATAAAGTTGTTTCAAAATAAAGAATTTAAAGAGGAATCACAGAACTGTAGGGGTTGAAAGGGACCTCTAGAGATCATCGAGTCCAACCCCCTGCCAAAGCAGCTCCCTAGCCCAGGTTGCACAGGTAGGCGTCCAGGCGGGTCTGGAACGTCTCCAGAGAAGGAGACTCCACCACCTCTCTGTGCAGCCTGTGCCAGTGCTCCGTCACTGCACTGTGAAGTTCCCACTTAGGAAATGCTAGCATAAACATCTAGATTTCTTTTCCAACAGCTCAGAAAGCTCTTTCCATAAATTGGCAAAATCACATATAGTTTTGTTTGCCTTTAATCTTCATTTTTGGTAGTATTTGACAAAAAAATATAGAAACAGCACCAAGATTTACAAATGTGAACAGGCTTTTAAAACGGAACTGAAGACAAAGGGATCCAGCATTAATGAGAAAAACCCTAAGCTTCTCCTTCCTCAATTCCATCACTTGTTTCCATTTTATTTGAAATAGTAACAGAGTAATTTAACAAATTTTCAGGCTAAATCAAGCCTCAGTAATTCAAAAATTCTTCAGAGTAGTGAAGCAATGCCATAATTGACAGATCTGTCTCCATTTAAATTAGCTCTTGGGAGGATTAGTTATGTGGGGATTAAATCCTTTCATATTTGACCCAAATAAAAAGAAATTAATATTAACTCTGTAAGTCACTGGTTTAAAACAGCCTTTGATCACCTGGGTGACTTGTCTGTACCTCTGACTGACTGGAGTGCCACATTAAAAACAAACGCCCTGCTCTTCTCTTTGACTTGAGCCTAAAACATGAGTCTTGTAACTCCGAACAAATGAAAAGACTCTTGCTGTAAACCCATGCAGGTACATATCCTGCATCATCTGCAAATGAATGCTTATCGTCTTCCTTTTTTCTTGATTTATTGGGAAACTAAAATACAGGATTCTTGTTAGAAAAAATGAGTAAAGGCAGCATATTCCAGGGTGGTCCTAATCTTCTCATCTTGAATTTATATTTTTATATCTCAGGGATGGAACATATGGGCAGAGTGGAATGTCATGCAGGCAGAGTATCAGAAACAGACTGCATAGCAGAAAGTAAGCAACCTTCATGAAACTAATTTACTATGTGCTAAACTGGATCAAATTCCTATAAATGTGATGTTAAACACTTACGTATGGCTATATAGTTTTATGGAACAGGATTAAGAAATGATGTAAATTTCCAAGCATAAAATTCTGGCTAATCAAAATCTGTTGGCAAGTTAACCATTTTCAATTTGAATCAACAGTCCACATTACCATTTTGTATCCAGAAAAGATCATGTCTTCACACAGACCCCCTGAAAACTGAATGAGTAATTTCTATTCCTGACTAAGAATTTCCCTGCACCACCACCATACCATTTATTCCCATATATTTTATTATATAAAAATATTTTTTTTAGTAGGAACATACCTTATATATGAAATAAAAACACATAATCAATTTTCCTTAACTTCTGACTTATTAGCTGAAAAAATCTGTCCAAAAGATCCTGCACTAGAGGAACATTTATGTTTAAAAAGGAATGCCAGACCTGACAAGAGGCGCAGATTCTGGAGGAGAACATTTTATAGCAGCATATAGAGATTATAGCAGTTTCTGAACTAAGACATGGAGACTGCAGAATGGAGAAAAATGCATGGTACATCACAGCTATGGCTCTGCTATGCACTCCTGCCTTCATATGACTCAACTCTCAGCTGTAAGTCTGCAACTGGAGTTATTTATTAGAATTTTAGGACCTTGTCTATTCCAGCGAGAACTGGAGATGTCTGAGACATCAACAAGCTTATTACCTCTCTGTGCAACCATACTCCAGGTTTTTCTTGCTGGCAGGAAGTTTTGAACCACCCCACTCACAGATCTCCGCACCTTTCAGCCTCCCTTTGGACCACATGCCTTCAGATGCAAGTTCTGCAAGTCAGGAGTGACGCCTCCCGTCAAGCAGAGCCCCATAATCCATCATTCAGTGAGGTCTTCCTCCACCTAGCAAGAAGGGCTTATCTTCTGTTTGCCCAACTGTCCTTTTTCTTAGATTTACACTTACAGTCCAGCTCACAGTTTTTATCCTAGCCCAGTTTTTTATCTGAACACAGGAATAGATTCCCCTTATGGAAAATTGAACCTAAACAATTTATTTTTAAGTAGACCTGGTTGAGAGACACTATCAACGGAGGAACCAATTCTGAACTATTCAGCCCACCTATGGTAGCTAAAAGATCTTATTTTCATGCTAGAATTGTTAGGCGTATTTTTACCTTAAGAAAAACAAATCATATCAATGCATTGTGTAGCTAGCAGAAAAATCTTTGGCAACATCCAGCAAGGGACAGGGCAGGAAAAGTAAGTGACCCAGAGCTGGTATGACCCCACCTGTGGCAAAACACTGATTAAACCACTGTCTCTGGAAGCGTTGGCCTGTCATCTCACTGCTAGCAGCACCAAGTACAGGGAAAAGGGCAAATGCCACTCTCTGCACTGGAATGTTATTGTTTGAAAGGACTCAGCTGACTAGTTCAGCTCTGGCATCTGAAATATGGGAGCAGAGACACAGCATCCTGCCACCCTCCTTGGCAGTGCAGCTTTCTGGAAACAATGTCATGAGTAAAACGAGGAATGTTTCTTTGTTCTGGAGGAGGAGGAGGAATGGTGAGAAGGTGGCTCTAAGGAGAACCATATGAGCAGGAAGGAAGAAATTGTTTAGTTTTCTTTACAGTCTAATTAAGAAAGCATGTTACAGAAAACACAGACCGTAAAAAGGGTCGTCTTTCAGGGACTGCCTATTTTGACTTGCAGGATGCTCTTGAGCATGAAGGATGTACTATGGGTAAAAGACTCGGTGCCTTAAAGCCCCACCCACCATTGTTTAGTGACCTTCATCCAATTTGATTGCATTCCCCTCGTTCTCCAGTCATGAAGGTCATGCACATACAAGGTGGCTGCACTGACACGCCGTTTAAGCCCAGCAATTGGGAAAATGGAGGTGGCTGGGTGTGCAAGGAAAAGCAGTGGTTGTGCAACATGTTTTCAGCCTGCTTACAAGGAGGCTTCTCCAATCAGGAAGGCAAAGCTGAGGGGATGTAGATTACGTCAGGAGTTCATAGCCCCATTGATTCACTTTCTACTGGGGTAACACCAGAGCATTTGCTTGTACTACGGGATGCCTTAATTCCCTCCATCCCTGTAAATGTTTTTCCTGTTAGCAGTTAATGAACTCTCTTCAGTCCGGCAACTTATCTGCTAATGCAGTGTGTGCAGTGGATAGCTGATATTTACCACGCTGGAGTTAAAAATAATTCACACGTCACATTTTATTGTCAAATTTGAGGTAACCAGTCTATATGAGTGCAGTCCATAAGTAAGGACAGATGCAAAACTAATATGATACATTTTTTTTCTGTTTCTTTCCCTGTGACTTTTCTAACTTTTCTGTTAAAATAATACCCTTCACATCTTTTCCTTTCTGCACAGAATGGCACCTGCATGCCCAACACATAGGCAAAACAGCCTTCTACAGTCTTTATGCTGATAAACACAGCAAAATGCTCAGCCATACTTGCAGTCTCCCAGGTTGCTGCAATGACAACGTGATGTGCAACCAAATTAGTGCCAGAAGGTGAAAGCTGTGGCCTGAAGGGAACAGGGTGTCCCTAAGCAGCTGATGGCCAGCATACACAACAAACATTGCAACGTGCCTGTCGGTAGATTTGCTTTTCATGCAACGGAAAGACTTTTGTTTGGCCTACCATGGCAGTTCCTGCATCTTGTCTGATGTATTTTTATGTATTCTTAACTGCCTAGTCATACAGCAATACTAACCGCCAAGGGGGAAAGCCCAAGGGATTTATCTGAGTTGCGCTGGATTAAAAACTCTTTCAAGCACAGTGCCGCCCATGTGCTTGTGGCTGTGCTGCTGTAGGAATGCAGCGAAGCAAAGCAGCCAAAAAAAATCTCCAGACATCTCCCATCCAAGTCCCTCAGCCTAGGAGACTCAGTCATATTCTATGGCTGTTGCACAAGCAGCTCCAAGCAGCAAGGTAGGCAGCAAAAATGAACAGGATCTGCAATCAAGAGGCCTCTCTTCCAAAAGACATTATGCTGCACTCTAATTCCTGCTAATTACCAATATCAGAGAGGTTGTACTGTGCAACTGAGAGCCTGACAGATGTTACTGGCTTTCCTACATCCATTGCTTTCCTTGCTCTGTTGCATCTGTTAGGAAGCATTTGAAAGATTCAGGGAGCAGGTTATGAAGAAACGTTGTTTCCTCCTCTAGGAGTGCCCTAAAAGCAAGTAAGAGATGTGCACTGTGGTGAGCTGATGGTGCTTACACCTGATCCTAACAACATCCTGGGAGCAAGCCTGCTATTTTGACAACACAAAACTAGGGTTACACAGTGGAAAGGCATAAATCAGCATTAGTTACCTTGGAGACTGTAAATGGACTGTAAAATTCATAATGTGCTTGGCTATCAGAGCAAGAGCAACAAGCCACCAACCACGCAGCATAGATTACTGGCAATTGAACGTAGGTGGACCATTACTAGCAGCCAGGGAGGTGGAAAGCTTTATAGTCCAGCTCTAATTTGGCTATCAGGAGTTGAGCAGACAACAATAGCAGAGATGAATCTCGCTTTATAGCGCCCATGCAAGATTATGGATATTCCACCCCTGCATAGGTCCCAGGCATAGAATTGCAGAGAGAATTCAGGGACTTATTCAGTGACTTCCTCCAGTTATATTCCTTGTCTCACCATTACCTCCTCTGGGAGGGCACAGACAAACTCCTGTCAGAAATGTCCTGGCTCAGAACTGGCACTGCGAGCAGCGAGGCAAGCAAGGAGAACACTCTTTCAGGCCAGCCTTTCCCACCGGCGTTTGCAAATAAACATCAGGAGAAACATCTGGTGCATCCTTAAAATGCCATGGAGAGCATTTGCTCTGGAACACCCCAGGGCAGATGCTCTATGCTCATGGCAGAGTTGTGGCTGCTGACAATCTTCCTGTGGAGCAACACCTTCCCCTCACTCCTCCAGCACTTACAGTATACTTATTGGTTTGTGGCCCAGTTCCTGTTCTCACAGAACAAGTGCTTATTAACTGTCCAGCAACATCAAAGTCTTCCATTGCTTTAAGGAATAAGAGTACATATTTCATCACACAGGGAACATCAACTAGTGCTAGCCCACGTTCCTAGCTCAGAACAACAAAATCACAGAAGGTAGCTACGAAGGGTGATTAGGCCTCTGGCAGTATTTGTTGAGGGCATCAATGAACACAAGCCCCCAGCACTCAAAAAGCAAGCTGAAAGAAAAGGGGAGACATATAAGGAGACTTGGGAAACGGGTGGAGCTGTCAGCATCAGGGCAACCTTGCTCCCAAGTAGGTCTGAAAAGTCGTGTCTGTCACAGCAAAGCCAAGTTAGCTTGCCCCACAAGGGAAGCTGGTCTTCCCCTTCCTATAAATGTCATTTCACCCACATTGGCCTTCAGGCACTGAGGACTGATTAATGCAGTGTTTGGCTGGCGATGCCAAGGACTTCCCTCTACTCTCGAGCCTTGTATTTAATTTATTTCTCAAATTCTATCCTGCAATCTGGGCAGTGGGGGAAAGATACTTATAAGTATCTCTGACGGCTGGCTTAAATAAAAGGCAGCTGCTGTCTGTAAGGAGATGTTAGAGGTGACTCCGTAACATTCAAGCTGAATTTCAGTGCGGGATGTTTCCCTCATTTTCTAGGACATCTATCTGAAAACACTCACTAGATATTAAAAATAATAAACATTTGTTAGATAATAAATCCCAGACTATGTTTTCTTGATAAACTAGATGATTTTGCGAGAACACTTCAGTGACTGGTGGAAGAGGTCAGTGCTGAAGGGATTTCCAGTTGTGGATTCAGATTCTTCTGTAGTGTCATCCTTTGTTTTGAACTTCACTTTCTGTTGCCTGTTTTTGCCTACTTCTCTGTGAACACGAAGAAAAAACCTTATTTGTCTTTAGTATAATCTCGAGGGAGAAACTCAAGTAACTGGTAAAGTAATAAATCCTTACTTCAGGTCATCACTCATTTTTCCTATGAATATATCAAGGACTTTTAACACCCTGTTGTAGTGGAGAAAGCAAAAGTTGGTGCCATTTCTCTACTTTGTTACCACAACAAAATGCTAAAAAAAATACATCCCTTCCTCTACCTAGTTATTGCACTAATCCAGGTCCACGCAGTGGGACTGTGAGTCATGTCACCAACAGCTCTGCAAGTGCAGAGCTATTTCTACATCCTAACAAAAGCAATTTTGTAGCTCAGGATGACAAATTCATGAAACATCTGTGAGAGGTCATGAAACAACATGCCACTTTGGGGAAAAACAGACTTTCTTCTGTCGTCTCACATTTTGGTGAAAATCTCTGCTTCTCGGCACATGCTGCCAAAATGTTATATTAAAAATATGATACCATAAAAAGAAAAAGAAATAATATAGCACAGTACTGCTTTAATTTAGTTTTCTAGCAACCTCAAAAAGGCAGTTGTAATATTTTAAGAAAACAGCAAATGAGCAACCAGGTGTCAGTATTCTTCACACTACACAGATGCTTCCTTTCATCCAAGCCAGATCTGTTTTTCAGCCTTCCTTTACTCCTTTCCCTCTTTGTATAACCTGTGCTAGGAAGGGGGAGCAGCCCCAAGGGCAGGAGGCTGCATAGTTTCCACATCTCTCCCTTTTCTATTTCGGATACTATTCCCAACAAACCAAGAGAGCTACAAGAGCGTTTCCAAAGAAAACAGGGATACTGGAAGGACTGAAGAGATGGGTCAGAAGAAACTTAGAGCAGGACCTGAGACAATTTAGCTCATGCATCTTTGCACCCACTACTTGAAAGGGAAAAACTTCTCCTTTCGGGAAACAAAAAAAGATTGTGCCTCTGAGATGAGTCACTCTGGGAGAAGTCTGCACATCTCCATGTAGCTGTTTCCAAGCAGAAATCCCCTCCTGAGTGCTTTAACATAGGAAGGGACAATTTGGCCTGGGGTTTGAAACAATTCCTTTATATCCCTCAGAACGTAGTTTTCCTTTCTGTTTTGTCACTTAGAATTATAACTATAGCTGTTGCTACTGTTCCATCCATTGTTACACCAGACTAATACTTTCGATCATACCTGCTGTTTCCAGTTGCTTTCAACTCTCTCAGACCTTGAACTTTTATGGCCTGAAATCTGCCATGAACTTTCTCTGCCTGAAGTTTGATTAGGAAATATCCCCAATAGACCAGACGCTTTCCAGAACAAAAGTTAGTGACAGAAGCAGCCTTCCTCACCTGCTTGTGAAGACCACCACAAAGGTTTAGAGCAGGAAGTTGGAATTTGGCAGAAAGACAAGTGATGTTAGAGGTGCGTCACACAGTCTCATTGCTGGTTCTTATTGACACAGGCAGGTGAATTTGCTGAGCAAGTTACAAACACCTGCTGCCCCTACCCGGCACAGCTGATTTCAACCAGTTCTCAGCTACCCCACAGCTGAGGTTGCAAGCAGTTTGTTGAAACACAAGCTCCTGCCACACACATCCCAGGTACTGGTGAAGCTGGTGCTCCTCAGCACAGAGTCATCTGCTTGGCATTCTGCGAGATGCCACTGTTTCACTGATAGGTATAAAGTTTTGCTGGTAAGAGAAGCAACAGTAGATATTCCTGGGCAGGATTTCCATGCCCATTTCCTAAATGCACCACTTAGTGACTAACAGATGATTTGTCAAAGGACTTAGCCCTCATGATTCCCAAACTGAATTTCTACTACAAGCTGATGAAAAGATATGCCCTTCATACTATTCAATGGGAGTAAAAGCAAACTGTAAGCAGGGCATGGAATGTTTAAGAAAAGAAACAGAAAGCACAAGGCAGCCCTCCTCCAACGGCTTTGAGACAAGCTGGTGGCCAAGCCAACACAGCAGAAACAGCCAAATGAACTCCAGCTTTCAGCACCTCTGAAATATTTCCTGAATCCTTTTGACCTTACAAAGGACAACATACACTAAAGGTGTTCCTATCATGCAGCTGCAACATTTTCATTGGACTCCAGGAAACCTGCAGCTCCTAGCATCTCATCTGCCTCCAGCCTAAGGAGTGGGTCCAAGAGACGAAGTTCCCAGCTCTGCCAAGTTCAGGTTGTCCAGTGCATTTATTAGATATGAAGGTGTTGAGACAAAAAATCCTCAAGTAAAGTATCTTCTTCAGGTTGCTTCTTTTTGCTTGCACACTGTGACATACAACTTACTTTTTACATAGCATTTAAACAAGTGTGAATAAATTCCCTTTGCAAACGGGAATGCTCCAAACATCTAGGACTGTATGCTCCATTAACATTCAAGGAAATAAAAGCTCACGAGTGCCAATGTTATTTTTGAAAATGAGATCTAAGTTGCTTAGATCTTAGAATGTCTTATGCACAGCCTTTAATTACATACTTGAATTATTAAAGCATGTACAAAAATAACATCATAAATATGTATAAGCATCTATTTAATGCACACACATGTTCACATGTACTTAATTTAATGGTTGATTTTCCATGTAATCTGCTTCCTTTATTTGTGACGAGGAATGAACTAAGGTGCTGAATTGGAATTTCTTTTTTTTTTTTTTCCTCCAACTTCTTGTAACTTTTTTCTTAAGGAAAGTTCTCTTCTTTGGTCATATCTCACAATCACCACAGCACTTATCACAGATAGGAAAAAATGACATGCTTTCAGATATCACCTAAGATTAGCCAAGCATTTCTTAAAACAACTCCATGAAAACTTTTCTTTCCATGGAATTTTCTATTAAAACAAGGACATGTTTTGCCAGGAAAAGATCTCCTAGGAAAACGGTGTTGTTTGAATACCCAAACATGGGGATCTATACTCATTGACTGCATGTATTTTAATGACACAGCTTGGACTGTGAGGTTTATACACACAGACTGGGACATCCTGTTGTATACAATTTTCTTCCCTTTCAGCATTCGTTACAGATGTAGCTTTGGTGTTTCCTCACCACCTGCACTGTACTTTTCAGGAAGAAAAAATACCAGTGATTTCTTATACTGCTTTTGAAGAAAGCATATCTATAAGTTTTTGAACCAAAAAGATTTTTTGTTTTGTATTTCACTAACACTAACTACCTCACAATTCAGGTTGAGGTCTAGGCCTTTATTTTGCAGTGATATTGAAATAAGATACAGGGCAGATCAAGATGCACTTGTAAGTTGAGAGGCAAGTAATGTAATACGGAAGAAAGATGCAATTTTCCTCAAGAGACTCAATTCTTTACACATTTTGTAACCTTGTTTTTTTATCTAATAGGTTACATCATTGACATACACTCCAGATAATACACCTGCTTGTATATTAGACAATTATCACACCAAGAGAATATTTGGCTTTTATTTTTACTCCTGGCTCAATACTTGTTTCTGCAGATGGCACTGATTCAAAAGCCAGTGATCTTGGCTAATTTGTGAAGGACAATTAACACTCAAGCAAGTGTTCCAAAACCCCTCTCCTGCTAACTTGCCAGAAGAAAGACCAAAGTCATATGCACGATAACACTGGGGAAAAAAAAAAAAAAAAAAAGAGAGAGAGCACTGACTTACATCTTTCAATCTTGAGAAAGGAGAAAAAAAACAAGAGAAAAAGACACAGAAATAAAATACATTGAGTGTCCGTAGGGGGAATAACCCAAAAGAATAGTAACCACAGAAAATTATGGAGGTGGATGGTATACTTTGTATGGCTTATCCGGATGGTATACAGACAACCAGTAAATAAAGAAAGGCTCACCTGTTGCTGATGCTTGAGGCTTGCCCAGGACTCCACAGGGGAGGGATCTCCAACAGGTGATCTTTCCCCAGAGGTGGTCAGCCCTTAAACGGGGTCTGGGAGACCCCATTAAGATTCCACCCCTCCTGGTCACATAGGTGAACTTCCTTCACCTGTGCTCCTGCAGCTGACTCAGTGCTCACCTCAGGTGATCAATCAGTGGTTCAGGCCATGATTCAACAGTTCCCATACAGTGTCTAAATAGTGAATTTCTTATTTTTTTTTTTTTAATTCTTGGCAAACTTGTGTGGGAATCCAGGAACCAAAGAATATAAGTAAAAAATAAAAGCTTCCTAAAGTCATATATGCAAAAGAAGAACTCACACACATGATTATTCAGCAATACAATTAAAGTCTTCAAAGTATGGGGGGTGTAAGTATTTTCTCACTGTTGAACCTGCATCAAAACATAAATGGATCTTCAGAGAGAAAAAGGGTTTTCCAAATCCAACTCAATTTTTTCCTAGGACATCAGTGAGAGGAAGAATTATTCCACAGAACCACAGCTCAGTCTCACTTCTCCACCACTAAATGCTTTTAGATGTCTGAACTTTGAGCTTATTAACTTCACCTTTGCTAAAGTATTCTACATACTCATTTTACCTTGGTAACTATTAGAAGATGCTAGTTAAATTGAGCTACTTTACAAAGTACTTACAACTTAACATGTCCATTACCTGCCAGAATCTTAGATGTGAACTTTGCTGTTCAAGAGGTCAAACTCTAAAGTTTCAGAGGGAGGTGAGGCAGAGGGACAATATTCTTTGTAGCGGAAGGACCACAATGTGAATCACAACAATATTTCCGGACGACAAACCCTTCCCATAAGTACACTATAACCTGTCAAAAGCACTACTTTGGAAGTACATAAATACTGAGATGAGTCATATCTTCCCATACATTAAGAGCACAAATTTCAGTTGTTTAGAAATAAACAAGAGTTTCAAATAACACAGGTTTTTATAGGTAGTTGTAGTGAGTTGGAGGTAAACCCTGAAGAGAAGATACTTCAATGTCTGCTGTGAAGTATGATCTACCTCTACCTTCCTTTTTTCATTTTTCTCGTAATGTAATATTGTAATATTAAGACCACCACACTACAAAACACAAAGCAGAAATCAGTACATCTCATACAGAAACTGATGCCTGTGTATTTCAGTGCTCTCCTCAAAGGAGAGTGAAGCCCAGCTTCTCACTTTGTAGGTAATAAATAGGCAGCACATAGAGTGAAATGACCATCCCCAAAACACACATCTGTCTGGTGACACAGATGGAAGCAGAATCCACATCCTTTAACCATACATCAGTGCCTTCATCCTTATCCAAACAAGTGAGAAAACCAAAATGCAAAAAATGAGAGGAGATTTCAGTGGCCAATATTCCTCATTGAGTTGTCCTCTTATGATAGCCCGCTTAATTTGGTACCCAACCAAACTGCTGCAGCAACAGCAAGAGTAAGAAATCAACTTCAGCTTAGGGACTTGGTGTTGTTAGAATGGAACTAAAGTACAAAGATGTCATAGCTTATCTTTAAGGCTTCCTAGACTGAGTTGCAATATAGCTAGGACTCCCATGACTCGTCAGACACTTACTTTATAACCTTAAAGAGAAAAGCCACCAAAAAAATAAATAAAAAAAAAAACATATCTCACAAACCTCAAAACCAGCATCTGTTCGTGATGTTCATAAGCGCACTGAGCACCAAACCTGAGCTGCCACAGTATTTGTGTCATGCAGGTCAGAAAAGACAAATGAGAGTACAACAAAATGAAAAATTTTCTGGAAAAAGAAAGTATGAGCAATCTTACCTGTTTTGTTCATATAGCATACATGCCTCCTCTTTTCTCTCTTTGGCAGGTCACTTTACAAACGACGCTCTTCTTTAAGCCCAGTTGAACTGCTACCTGCTTTTCTTTACACCAGTCCAAGGAATACCTGGATTTTGCAAGAGAAAAACAAACCAACAAATCAAGATTTTCCATGTAATTTTAGCACAGAAAAGCTATGGCAAGGTTAATATACATATGTATATTATTTATTTATTTTAATTTAAACACTTGGACAAGGCACTTCCCAGTTTATGATTCAGCCTTACAGCAATGATTTAAAAAACAGTAACTGAAATTGAAATTATCCTACACAACAACTAAAGTGGGCCTAAATTTATTTTTTAAGTTCTAAGCTTTATCCTTATTTTTCTTTGGGAAACTTCCCCTTTTCAATTTCTAGTTTTTGTGCTCTAAAGGTGAGAACAAGTCAGTAAGCATTTTGTTCAAGTTAATAAACCAGTTGGCTGGCACAATTTAAGAACAAAGTCCTAAAATCTCATGCAGCATTTTTAAAACTGTAACTCACTTGCAAGGACAAGAGCAGTCACAAAGCAGTAACTTAGCTCAAAATAGGTATGCAAATATTGGGTGTACTGGCTAGCCAAGCCACCTGGCTAGGGAGTTATTAACATCTACTTAAGCAGAACAGAGTTTACTGGAATACAGACTGGTTTTTTTAAATGTTTGTTAGGATCCAGGCAGGGCAATCTCATTTCTTATTGAAAAAGGTCACACTTTGCAACTCCCTCCACAATGCACTTACAAGAAGAGTGACAGCATTAAAAACAAATGTGTTCACATAACCAAATGAGACCCCAAAATAAATACCAGAAGAGTTATCTAATGTGCCTGCCTGTGATCACCTCTTCAAGATATGAGGTCTGTGCATTATCATACAAACAGCTGTGCCATAGAAAATGTTTGATAAAACCAAAGTATTTTCAGTATGCTCTGAATCTTCTCCAGCACTGGTTCATGATACCATTATGGTAAATACATTTAAAAAAGTAGAGTTTGAGCAGCAAAACACTACTTTCTCTAATACAGAGGTCCCTTTGTCTACCACTACTGAGACCAGCAGAAATCCTACTGTATGCCTCAATTCTACTATTAGTAGTAGTAATGCTACCAAAGAGGAGCCACTGTTTTTACTGGTTGAATCTTTGATCAGGTGATGGAAATTACAGGTATGGCTAGACAGGTAGAGCAGACACAGATTACGGATCAATCGCTTTCAAGCAAGCATTCCTTTATACAAACATTTTCCATAAAACTATTTTTCTTAATCTTCCATTATAGGTCTCCTGATTTACCATTCTACATGTCTCATTAGGAACTGATTTTAGGATGCTAGTGTCTGATGAGATGAAGGGCGACTTTGAGAGATCCTGGATACAATCAAAATAATCTGAGGCACTGCACTCCGCTTTTGAATGGAAATTAAAGATGAGAACATTACTACAGATTTTAGCATTACTATAATGAAAGAGCGCCCAGGAAACAGTAAAGGTTAATAGCATCAGTTGGAGCTGCTTAAAATAAGTATTATTTCTATATTTATAAATAAGCATTTATGTAGACAATTTGCATATCAATATCATTTTCTTTATCAGCGCATTCTTGTAGCATAGATGTATCTGCAGGAAACCTCTTCAGCCCATACAACCTAAAGGTGAAACATATGTGTCTGATAAACATCCTTTTACAAGCTTCTTGTGTTTCAGGATTGTTCCCCACCAGTTTACAATTTGTTTTATGTTCTTTTGAAACTGTTTCAGTAAAACTGGGATTAATTTAATGCAGATTTTAATAAAATTGTTTGCAGTAAGGTATGACAAAATTATGAAGTACAGCTGACACTGAAGTGCTGAGCTGCCTGTACTGCTTAGGCAAACAAAAATAAAGCATGTTTAGCTATGAGTTCCACAAATTTCCTAATTTCCTGGCCCCAGTCACTCTGTCTCAGATTCATGTTAGAGTGAAAGGTTTTTTTATACAATTCAGCCTTTCCTTAGACTATATGATAAGTATATCATTAAATTATTTCCATGCAGCCACTGTGTTCAAACAATAAAATTTTCAGTCCAACTCATTTTGTAAATATGCCATAGCTGTTCAAAGGCTCTCTGAGCTCATGTGGTTGGATTGATGGCCCTCAATGGTCAAAAGAAGGGAAAATTATCCTTTGAGATTTTTCCATCTGGTTTACATTGCAGTTCAACCTCTATGGATCAAAGAAAAAGTCTTTTCTGTTTCATTGGGTTATCTAACATGAGCCAAAGTAGTTTTGGGTCTGTTCTCTGGAAAAGCAAGAGAGCACCACTTCGTGGAAACTACTCCTATTTTTATTAGTTTCAAGTCACTTTTTAAAGCCATAACATGCAGCAATAGACAGGGGCAACAGCCATTAGAGCAGAGGTAAAGGGAGCTGAATAGTGAAATCATTGCTCAATATTCATATGGCTCTTAAGAAAAGCTGTGACACTCATTCCTAGTGAGCTAATCAAATACTTGCAGGTTACAAGGCAAACATGAGCAAATTTTGGCTTTTCATATTCACAAATCAATTTGAAAAGTATCAGGTAGTTGTAAGCCTCTCCAGCATTCTGGACTTGAGCTCAAGTGCAGCAATCTAGAAGAACCAGTTTAGTTAGCCACACAGAGCTTTGAATTCGAGCTTTTGAAGGCAGAAATCATGTTCTTCTTTCTTTCCCTTTTAAGCACTTCCTTCTCGTGTTTGTAAGATATATCAGTAGCCCATCTTAGTCATAAGATCTGGTGCTTGCTTCTCATGAGCTAGCACCTCACCACACTGCCTACTTAGGATAAAAATGATGATAAAAAATGATGATAAAATGCTGGGATAAAAATAAGAAAAAAAATAAAATCATTTTATAAGAGGGAAAAAAAAAAAAAAGAGAGAGAGAGAGAGCATGCAAGGAGAACAGGTTCTTTAACAACCTAAACTTTCCATGAATTGAACAAATAATTCAAGAAGTTTTGAATACAGGCATTAGAAAGTAAAATGAACAGCATAAAGTTGCACCAGGGGACACGTAGATTGGATTCACAGAAGCATGTATTTACCATGAGAGTGGTCAAACAATGGAACAGGTCTCTTACAAAAGTGGTTGATGCCCCATGCTTGTCAGCATTCAAGAAGCATCGGGGTAACACCCTCAATAGCATGCTTTAACTTTCACTTGTCTCTGAAGAGGTCAGATAGTTGAACTGAGTGGTCTTTAAAGGTCCCCCTCCTACTGAACTATTTTGTTTTCTTTTTTACAGGAGACAGGCATAGACATACATGTATAGGTATACACATCAAAAATATAGCTATAACTTTTCTGCCTATTAGACATAAAAAATATTTCAGAGATATAACGGCCCAAGTAGCCCATAACAAATGATGCTACAGAGAAACAAAGGACAACAGCTGTGCAGTCAAATTGTCACCAAGTAAAGAAACATAGTAGACATGTTGCTGGCTTTCTTAAGTGTTAGAAAATATCTTAAGTTATTACAACTACAGAAGGGAAAAGAGAGAATGACATTAGTCCAAATGCACACAAGCAAATATTAAATCCATGGTAGCAGTTTGGTCTGGGAGTACCTTTTGATACTGACTCCAGGTAGTGGTTCTGCATTGCTAGTTGCTCTCCACATTTTCTTGAAGTATACTAAGCATGATCTCGCATACAATCTCTGTATTTCATCCCCATGACAAGCTAGTTGAGTGCAATGACAGAAGATGGATTACAATTCATGTTTTTATGACAGCTGTGATTTGAGTGACATTACTTCATAATCAAGGAATTTCAACTAATTTGTCTTGTGAAAAACTGCATCAATATTGCTAAAGTGACATTTTAAAAACTTGATAAGTTTGTGTGGATAGGGAGATCAAACTTGTAGAGTAGCACCATTGGGACTGCCACTTGTTAAAATCTTGTATAATAAATATCTTATTAGCCACTAATGCTAAAATAAGGGTATTGTAAACCTTTGCAAACAAAGACAGTGAGAAGGTGAGACAAAGGAAAGCACTACAAGCACAGGTCTGTGCACATATATAGTATCAAAAATATAGTCATAGCTCCAGAGGCATCTGTCTCTAATGAAGCTTCTTATGTGAGTTGGTTGTTATAATCCTGATACAGTATAAACCAGGGCTCTGTATTTTAACTCCTCCACGGCACTGAGTTTTAGCTTCCAAAAGGCACTGTGGGAATTGAAGCAGCTTGAAAGAGCAAACTAAACAAGGACGTGAGTGTGAGAGATGTTGCAGAAAGAAAACATGCTTAAACAGAAGAGGTTAAGGTGCAAATCAGAGTGGCATTGAAGGTTTCAGAAGAGTAACATACAGCCTGCATTTAAACATGGGCCACAAACTTATTTCTAAAGCAGCTCTATAAACTCCAATTGAGAGGCAGCATGAGCCAAAGAAGGAAGAAAACGTGCCTGGGAATGATAGTGAATGAAGGCAAAACAATCCTAAGTCTAGCACGCTCCTTTCTTCCCAGTGAGACACAATCACATGACTTTGGCATGTGAGGTGCAGGTCTGGGAAGAACAGGGTATGATAAGAAAGGAGTTCTTCATAGACTGCAGGTTTAGAGTATTTAGAGTAATTCATAATGCCTTTAATATAACCTCCTCTACTGCTTATGGAACAGCTAGAAATAGATTAAACTTTAATGTACTCATTTGTCAGGCATGCAATTAAAACAACAATCTTTTCACTGATTGTGAATTGTTTATAGAGACTAATAATTACCTGATACATCAGTCTGCGATATGCCAGCAACTGTACAGTCTGTCTCTTGGCTAGATGTGCAAGCATATTTTATAGTCGGAAAGGATGGCTTAGGAAGCTTGATTCTCTTGGAGAAAGTTGGCAACGTATGGAAAGGCAGAAGATTTAAAAGGTTTAGGCATTTTAGGCATGTAAACTTTTCTTGTGAGGGCAATTTACATTGTCTGATATGTCCTTTTCTAAAATATTAGCTTTAACATGTAGAAGTCCAACTCTAAAGCCACATTCACACATAGGATTCATTAACAGCTCTCAAGCAAGTGCAGGATCAGATATGGGAGAAGGAGCAGCTTTTGTTGAGGTCTGTATCTTAGGCGATATGAACAAGATTCAAAATAACATCCTGTTCTAGGAAATAAATACCACTGTCAGCTGATTGCAAATGCTTGTGGACAAGATCCTCAGCAGATGTACAACTGCAGTGTTACTAGCTTCAGTAGCACAAAGATAACTCACTCTGGATAAAGCCTTGAGACTACTGACAGCAATTTTTACTCCTGTGGAGGGAGTTATTTTTCAAATGGATAAGTCACAGATTGTTGACTATTTTCCATACAGAAAAAAAAAAAGGGTTATGCAAAATTGTTTTTAAAACAGAATGACAGAATGAATGTTTGCCCTCCAAGAATGTAAGCCTTCTGCAGAACAAACTGGCATCTTGTTTCAGCTAACAGGAACCCCTGACTACTTCAGAACTTCAGCCACTCATTGCTGATGTGCTCATAGACCTGAACAAGATGGACAAAGTACACGGGCTGCTCTGAAAATAATGCCTCCTATGTTATTATGTTGGCCAATGAAGTCAGAGGCAAATGGTGGTGGTATGGCAGTAGAGGCTGAACCTTCTCAACAACATTTTTTCACTGAGCAAACAGCAGCAGAGGGGGCAGTCTGACAAAATAGCATCTGGCATCAAAGTGTGTGTGAAGCAAAGGTGAGGAACTGATTTCATCCTGGCAGAAAAAAATGGTACCCACTGACATTCATCAATGCTTGCTGAACATTGATGGAGAACAAACAGTGGATGTCAGCACAGCGAAGCAATGGATGGTGCATTTCAGCAACAATGATACAGCATGCAAGCTTGTATTCATTGCTGATGGAAATACATAGCTAATGGCCATGACTGTTGAAAAATACTCTTCTATAGCTGAGAGTTTGCTCCATCAAACAGTGTTATTGTACTGTCTGCATCCATTGTAGTTTCCATGGAAAAAAGAACACCATGGGGACATTACTTGCAGAACAACCTATATGCATATTCCAATATAACTAAATATATAGGTGGCCTGCAATGGCTGTTTCCTGCCACTGAAGAACTAAATTTAGCACATTAAGGGGCCAGAGCAGATGTTCTCCTTCACTGCAGGACTAGCTCTTCTGTTTATCAGCTGTAAAGGTAACCTGGGAACAAGGCTTCCTCCCTTAGCAAACTGCAAGCACCATCTCCTTTGGTCTTCCACATGGCCCCTCTGGGTTATCTATCCCATGTGCGTACAGCTTCAGCAAGGGTTGTCTCACAGTTTCAGAGAGGAAAGAGTCACCACGAGCTCAACATTTCCAGCCCAAAGAAACACTGATGGAGTCCCTTCCTTTAGCAGCCAGGAGGCATGGCAGCATATAAGAGCTGAAGCAGTACCAGCAGTGAGGAAATATCAGCCTCTCTGAGCAAGAGATAATGCTGTTTTTGTAAATTGCTAATATCGTGGTGTGGTGTGGGTTGAAGTTTGTTTTTACCTACACTTGGCTATCCAGCACAGTGAGGCAATATGTTCCCTCAAGCAATGGAGCAGGCCAAGCATCTGCACATCCAGTGTGTATCCATGCCGACCAGAGGCTCATGCTTCATGGCCAACAGTAACAAAGACACATGGCTGCCTGATGGAAGACAATAGCCCTTGAAGTCTTGGCTCTGAATTGGATTTTGTCTTCTGAAGACATTTAAGGAACTTGTGGCAACTTTCTCATGGGTCTCAATGCATTGTTTTTTCCCAAAAGATCTGTTGTTCAAGCTGAAATACCTATTCTGGCCTTATCCTTAAGACAACTTTCATCGTTTGTTGTGGCAAAAGGAGTTTTTCTTTTGAAAAAAAATCAACAGTTAAGCTCAGCCATACATATCTACATTAGTAATGTATTTTTACAACGTTACTGAAACCTAGTGGATTAGAAAGCCTGCTACATAAATTACACATTTCAGTTCTTTGCCAGGGGCTCTGGAGGAGACTAATTTTAAGTAATCGTCATCCAATCTCATCCTTATTGGCTGTACTAATTTTCAAGGAATAGATTTCACCACAGCACTCTAGATTCTAGTTTCTAATTCATTGGGGTCTTTGCTTAAGACAACAGCAACAAGCCAACGGAATTATATGATTACATAATGCAGGAACACTTTCAACTGATTACTAATATTAAAAAGCAAATAAGATTCTCAAATTTAACATGCCCAGAGCTGTTCTCTGGGAAAACAATGTAAGAAAATCTTCTTCAGGCATTTGAACCTGACTCAGAAGCCATGAGACTTTCTCCCAGTGTAAACTAACACACGGCACACTCCAGCACTTGCCCTTCACACCATGGTTGCGGGCAAGAATGGCAGGGAGTTCAGGATCCCTCCACTGAAAACCACACTGGGGAAAGCTCACAAACAATAGTGAGGACAATCAAGCCCTTGGAGGTACCTCAGGACTCTCATTACAGTGCAGATGAAAACACCAGAAAGGCTCACATCAGGAAAAAAGGAAGAGATTTACACACATTTGCATGGGGAGTTTGGAACCCTCCTTACCTCAGGAGGGACTCTTAACTCACCCAGCAGGACACGTGGTTTGTCAGGATGCTTTGGCTCCACAGTTTTCCACACGAACACGCTGTCCATACAATTTGTACTCCCCAGGCTGTGCTTGTTACTAGGGCTGGGATCCACAGACAAAAAAAAAAAAAAAAAAAGAAGAAAAGAAAAGGAAAGCGAGCCCATATGTTAACTAGCTCTTATTCACTTCTGCTTTTAACACGTCCTTGGAGAGCATTCTTAATTTTTTCTTTCCACATTATACATACTCATGCACACCTGTGGTGTTTTGCGGGTTTTTTTTTATTTTTTTCCCCCTCCCTCTTCTCTTACATTCTCAAAAGCTGCTTTATTATTTTTAAGGTCTACAAGAGAGAATTCAAGCAGCAGTAAGTTTTCAAAGTTCTTACTCAACTCACAGAAATGGGAAAAAAAAAAAAAGCAGCTGCAGCAATTTCTTTTGGCAGACTCTTTTGCCACAAAGCAGCCATTTTCAGGCCCTCCATAATGAGAAGTTTAGAAAAGCTCTGAATTGTCTGGGAAACAAAAAGAAAACCCACAACTGTGAGATCGAAGAAAGTCTGAAATGCGAACTGAAGGCATTTCAGACACAATATGCTTGATGAGTGGTGGCATAGATGACAAAAATATTGTTTTAACAACGGTTTTCAACAGAAGTCGTTGGCGATATATGAAAAATACCTTCCTCCATATTTTTAATTCTTGTTTTAAAAGGGAAAAGAAAAATCTAATGGGCTGAATTTTTTTAATCAAACTGGTCTTCTCATTATTGTGAGGCATTAATTCCTATTTTACTTCAGTACGTTTACTTATACTGATATATAATTCCTAGAAAACAGTGGGAGTTTACTCTGTGGTCAGAGCAGTGCTGTGATTCATGGAATTGTGATCATCAGTCTGCACGAGAAGTGCAGGTCAGCCGGACAGCAACACTCGTACAGAACTGAAGCTGAACCTTCCAACCTACCAACTCTCTGAGGCACTGCAGCAGAGAAGGGACATAAGCTCATTCTGAGCTGAGCTAGAACAAAGTTCTCTAGCTCTGCACAACACACTAGTCCAAGATTTCACCCATCACCATAAAAACAAATCTGAATTAATGCTTTCCTTCACTTCCCATCCTGTGAAGTAAAATCTAAGCCTTTTGGGCCTTACTGGACATTTTTAGGTTCAAAATAAACTGAGTTATCCAACATAACAGAATCCACTTCTCCATGGACTTCAGTAAGGGCAGCTCACCTCTCCCTGCTTGGGAGCAGGATGACAGACTCAGTGTGCAGCTGGGGTTGCTTTCCAGAGCAGCTGGACACATTGGAGTGTGTAATTCAGGCAAGTAACAAGCCCTCCTTAGCATGTTTCTTTCAGAAGAGCGTGCCTCTAATCCCTACAGAGGCATCACAGGCAGGACTCTAGAAACACGTCATTTAAAAGCAGGAATAGATCAAATTTTGAGCAATTATGAACAAATGCACATCCAAGAGGTACAGAAAACTGTAACTGTAAACCAGTTACATCAGCAAAGCATCATTCCTGCTGCTGAGAGAAGGGGAGATTTCTACTGAGGCTAAAACAAGTTTCTTGAGGCAGCAGCCGAGAAAGAGACAGCGCTGCCAGGAGTCACAGTTCTTCCATCTTCAGCACTGATGAGGAACCACTCAAGCAAGTGGGTGGCATAGCCTTAATTCCTCTGAGAAAAGGATCTTTGGGAAAGGGTGTACAGTAATTGTGGAAGAGAAGCGGAACAAAGTACAGAGCAGTAATTAAGTTGACTATCTCAATATGACTTGCTGTAAAAAAAAAAAAAAAAAAAAGGAATTTTTGTGTCTTCAGTTTCACATCAGTTGAATTTCACGGTCTTATGGGGATGTTCCTTCCCTTCATTTGCTCTATTTCCAACATAAAGTAAACTTGGAAGATTCCTGCCTGGAACCACTACAACAAGTTTATAATATTCAATGACCTAGCTAGGGAAATAAAACAATTTATTACTGGGGTAAGGAAATCTTGTATCACACTTGTTTGATTATCAATCAAGAAACTGAGACAGATGGACAATCACATGTCCCAACTGTCAATACTTAGTGCACATCTTTGAGGTTCAACCTACGTAGCAGCCAGCCAGCCAGAATATCTAAATTTCACTCCTGCTATAAATAACCTTTTCAACAGAAAAAACATCCCTGTCTCTTCCCATGATCAATATTAAAGAGTTTAGTTCATGACGCAGGAGTACAATTACAGTCAGAACTTCAGTGCTACTACTACTACCAGGTTGTCTTTTCTCTTTGTAGTGTGAGTTGTAGAGCAGACTGTTCTCTATCTTTTCAAACAGTTCATGCTTCCATCCAAACAAAAGGAAACACACTTCATAGCTAGTTTGTGGTGATACCAATATTTTGGCTCCAGATGCATGCACAGAAAACAACCAGTTTAAAATGAAAGACAAGCTAAGTATCAATAAACATCGTAGTCATCTTCAGGGGGCCTACTCACAGAAAGCAGCTTATAGGTACGCACAATGAATCACGTTTCTATTATTCCCTTTCTGGGATCACGTATAGCTGCAGAAGCACCAGACCACTTAAAGATAACATGCTGAAAATACTCACTCCCTAGACAGCAAACAAAACCATTCCTCCTTCTGCTAAAAGCTTATCACATTGCACCAGACGGTTGGCTGGCTGACATGAGGTAGCTCATCTCAAAGAACAAAACAAAACAACTGGAACAAACAAAAACCAAAAACCCAACCCCTGACAATATATAATAAGAGGAGTTGAGGATGTAATAGCTTTTAAGTGAGCCAGTGGGCACACCCAATGCACTAGTCAAGCTTGTTGAAGTACACAAGCCCTTCTCCACATCTAAAAGAGAAAAAGCAACTACCAGACCAAGTGCTCCTGGGAACAGCCCAAGTCTAATGGCCATATACACATAGGAGCATCATGCAAGCAGTAAGACCCAGTGAACATGTTCAACTGAGAACAAACTAGGAAGTTAGGAGAGGTGGTTTCCTTGCCACCATACACACATACAGAGCCAGATGCTACCTGCCTCTGCCTAGGCAGCTACATACAAAGAGGAGCAGCATCTAGCTAGGATTGAAAAGTTGGGCAGAGGTTTGTAAATCTAAAGCAAAAATAAAAGCCAAATGGAAGCATGATCCACAAAACTTTTTTCCTTGAATATCCCTTCCTCCTAAGCAGAAGTCTTATCCTGAAAAATAACTGTGAAAGAAAACTGCTGAAGTATTTCTACTGTTGAAGTTTCCTATACTAGAAAGACAGTTAATCCTGTCTCCTAGTTCTAGCCTACCTAAGATATTTAAACATAAAAGGGAGAAAGAAAGAAAGAATTAAAGAGGGAAAAAAAGAATAAGAAGGGTCTTTAAACTCTAGGAATGTTTTCCCTGTAGTGAACTCAGAGTGACAGAGGTTCATAACAAAAGTTGAGTGTGTAATATTTTCCACTGCTTACGGCTCCCTTCTGAACTTCCATTTTGTGGGAATACACTTGGATCACTGCTGACCTGTCTCTGGAAAAGGCTCACTGTGTATTTTGGCTTGGCTTCCTTCCATTTCTACTCCTCTAAGTCTGTTCCCCATTTCAACATCTCTTATTGCCACATTCCCAAACATGTTACACAACCCCTAAGAAGCAATTTATAGGAATATTAGTAACTCAGCTGTGACCAAACAAGCACTTTTCCCTTCTAACAGATCATCCTCCCCTGGGAGCCATAGCTATGTGGCCATTTGCTCACTTGTTTACAGCATTTCTCTGGATGTAATAGTTACACAGGCAGACTCAAAGCAGAATAAATCTATGAAAGCCAGTGCTTTGCTTTAAAAGCTGCTGCAAAATCTGGCTGGAAATATTCTGTGAAGGCCTTTCCAAAAGTGCCTGGAAAAGTCTTGTATGTGAATGTGTAGCCTTCCTATAGCCAACCACGCTGTGCCAAATACATGTACACAGATCCTGTTTTGATGTTCATAGTCTTAGATAACACCATCCCATATGAGAATCTGAGCACTCCAGAGATGTAACCCATCACAGAGGACAGGATGTTTTTATAATAGCAATAGATGCAAAGATATAAGTGAGACTGCACAACTTATCCAAGACTGGAGTTACTCACATACCATGTGTCGCTCAAAGTTAGTCTCACCAAACATAACAAGATCAACAAGGTCTGATCTTGCAAATCCTATTTCCTTGAACTCTGGCTTCCACGAAATATTCCTAGAAGCTATTAGTTTGACAGATCAAAAGCCCTGATCTTCTGTATTTTGCCAGAAAAATAACATCAAGTTCAGCATCAGCTTGTTGAGAAAAAGAGGACCCCTGTTTTGTGAGCTTAAAACCCAAGACAGAATCACATCTGCCTGTCTACAGAACAAAAGCTTCTGACTCATAGCAGACAGTAGATAGGGCTGACCTTCCAATGTCCTTTTCAGCCTGTTTCAAACATTGCCAGATATGCAGATGAGCATGCTGGGTACAGTATCTACCTGCCACAGTTTATGGCCTGACACATTAACGTGAATGAAAATGACTGCCTTCAAATTTATGTACTCCTTGCAAGCTGCAGCTCATGGTCACATTTATTTCTGCTTGGCTGTACCTCCAGCAGTGATAAAGGTCTTTGGAAAAAAAGGTTTGTGGCATGAACTAGTAGCAGTAATTGCTCGGGCCATCTCCATGAATTCAATTTTCAAGGCAACCCAAAGGCAGCCCTGCAGCAATACTGTGCTCTACCATGGCCACATTCATCCTCCTCTGTGCAGTCGGCATAACTTGACACACGTTAACAAGTTAAGCATAATGTCACACAGTTAAGTGGAAAATTGAGAAAAAGCTACTCAGCCTCTCACAGTGGAGAAAAAACACCTAGAGAGACCCCTGGATCTGGGCCAGGGAACACAGGCAAAGCAGAGAGCTGCTGATGCAGCAGTCACAGCTCATGGCTGCCTGACACCCACCTGAAAGTAAATTAGGTTTCCCAAAAGCAACCCACACAACCTTGCCTGCAGGCACACAAGGAGATGGCCTCACAGACGTGAAAGGCATATAAGGCTAGACAAGCAGTCCAATGCTCTCTACTGTAGCTTTGTTGATAAGCAGATTTTAGGTTTATCTGCCCCAAAGCTCCACACTGTGCCAAATATTCCCATCTTATGTTACCAGAGAGAAGTCTTCATCAGAGTTAGTCAAATGTAGGCGAAAATAAGTATCTCAGTCACTGGTACCATACAGTTACCAATAATATTCTCAGCCTGTGAGCATGGATACAGAGTAACACACATACCTTCACCCACAGTGACATATCATCCTTACCATATGCTGCTCCCTTGTTGCATCCTACAAATGTCACTAATATCATTTCTGGCTTCATTTGGTGCCTACCAGTTGGACAACATAGCCAACATTATTATTCAAACACACTGTGTGACCCGCAAGCAGTCAGTATGCAGGAACTGTCCAACCAGCCATTTCACCCATCACCTTCTCACTTTGTAGTGGGTTGTTTCTGGTTATGTGCAGTTGTTGTAAGCAGTCTGGTGAAGGCTCATCAGGAATGTGTGTGTATGGACAGAGCTTGGCACAAAGAGCCCTCAGTTGCTCAGCTCTGAGCAGACAAAGCTGTCTATCTCACGTTGCACCACTGGGTCCATATGCTTAGGCTTGTTTGGCCTGGCATTCTTTCTGTTTGGCACCTGAGCACAAATATAAGCTCTTTATCTACCATCCATTTCAGAAGGGAATTATAAAGGAAAAGCATTTTATTTTAAACATTTACTGTTAAAACTGAAGAGCAATGACAAAGCACAGAGTAGAAACAGGAACAAGCAGAAGAGTCATAAGCTGCTCCTTCCAAAGCTGACAAATCATGTAATACACCCTCAGTTTCTGAATGTCAATGCTAATGAACAGGTTTTTTTCTGGCTCAGTGAGCCTTTCATTTCATTCCAGGGCAGAACTGAAGGCTCTGTAGGCAGTAACAAAATAAAGAATAGGCAAACCAAGTGACAGATATCAAAAAAAAAAAAAAAAAGACAAAAAGAAAAAGACAGAAGTTTCCTACATTCTCCACAAGGATTTTAGTCGCTACAGATTCTCAAAAATAGCATTGTGCTATAACGGTGCTGTAAATCAGTAACTTGTTCACTGTAAAAACTGGGAAGGGGTGAAAATGTAAATAGAAGAACATAGGGTAAGCAATTAGGAGATTTTGGGACAAAAGAAAAGTAGATTTGAGCCTTTCTGTGCTAAGTTTCTGTGAAATAATAAAGTTAATGAAAAACTGTTATAATAAGACTCAATACAAAGATTTACTGATGGTCTGTGCTGGCACAGTACAACTTATTAATTTTTCAACTCTCCACAACAACAAATACTTGGACTTCCTCTGTCAAGGACATTTTATCCATGTTCAGGCTGAAATACAGTAAATCCCAACATTCCATGACCTTATTATATGCGTCACGGAGATACCAGGGATGAACTTGGGGACTTTCTGCTCAACTTCACTCCTGTGAACGCCTGACACTTCTAAAGCACACAGCTTGAAACATTAACTTGAAACATTGCCGTAATAAGACCACCTAATGATGTTTACCCGCCTGAAGAGAAGGCAAGGCATAGAAAAAGACAGCTGGGCTTGGATGAATACCTGGTGTAGGGGTGGTCATGGCCAGTAAGGCCCTGTTAGTGACACCAGGGCCCTGACAGCCCCAGGCCTTGCCTTGAGCATCAGGCCACAACAGCTAGTGATGACCACAGGTGTTACTATTAAACTACACTGACTGCTTCTTTATTTTTCTACTCGTGCTTGAAAAATTGAAGCAACTTTTAATTAAAAGAGGAAATGACACCAAGAATCAGGGAAGATTTGGGTTTTGTTAATAGTGGGGGTCACGGCACAGCAAGGATGCTTGCAGCACTTTGTTTTGCTCCAAGACACTTCCCGGATAATTAGCCCTCATATATTGGATGGTTTTACATTGATATGTCTTCCCTAGTGAACAGCCCCAATATAACCACAGCAGTGAGTGGAAAGTAGCACCCTGATTGTCCACGCTTATATTTTCCATCCTGTCCTGGTTTCAAATGGGACAGAGTTGTTATTCTTCATAGTGACTGGTACAAAGCTACGTTTTGGTTTTTGAAAGCAAGCAAACAAACAAAAAACAATGTTGATAACACACTGATGTTTTAGTTGTTGCTGAGCAGTGCTGTACAGAGCCAAGAATAATTTAGTTTTTTAGCTTCTTGTTACCATCCTGCCAGTGAGGGGGCCTGGGGCACGAGAAGCTAGGGAAGGGGCAGAACCACGACTGCTGACCAAACTGGACAGAGATATTCCATACCATGTGATATTGTGTAAGAAAACGATAAAGCTGAGAGAAGTTGGTGGGGGTCAGGTGAGCAGGTACTGCTTGGAGACTGGCTGAGCATTAGTTGGTCAGTGAGCAATTGTGCTGTACATTGCTTGTTTTCTAAGCATGTAAATATAATCATTACCATTATTTCTCTTTTCTGTCCTAATAAATAGTTTTTACCTCAACCTACAAGTTCTACTTTTTTTTCTCCCATCCTCCTGGGTGCGAAAGGCTGTGTGCTACTGAGCTGCCTGCAGGTTAAACCACAACACATTTTTCACAGAGCAGACACTTTCCATTAGATTTTCCAACCACTCCTCTCCCATCCATTAGAGAGGTACAAGAGGACAGTTGCCCTATAACTTTCCTGAGGTCACCACATTTCAAAGCCTGGTAATCTAGATTCTTGAGAAACTTGCTTATAACCCCTGGAAAGTGAAGGGGGGAAGCATCAAATGAACATTTTTATTTACTGTGAGATCTATGATTTTGTGATACTAATAATGCAATTCTGCCTCCAAATCCTCAGTTGTTGATCTTAAGATGATCAACCTAAATGCAACTACTCCTACTCACAGTTTCTTTTCTTCCAGCTCAGTTCACAGTTTGAAGTTGTTTTTTTCTCCCCTAAGAGTACTCAATATACTTGAAGTACAAGAAAATTGTTGAAAGAAGTCAAACCTGCAAAATTTCCCCTCTCCTCGACTTTAAGTCCATTAATAGGAACAGGAGAGGCAGAATCTTCCCCCAAAATATACGGATAATACAAAGTCACTTTAACAAGCTCTGACCCTGAAACAGCCCCAGGGAACAGAAGCATCTATATTCACTTCTATGAGGCTCTCAATTCAGAGAAGTGAGAATCAACTGAGCCCATTCTACCACATCAGCATTCTATCATCACTGTTCAGAATCAAGAAAAATATCATACAACTGTGGGGAAAAAATAAATAAAATAAAGTATTTTAACTTGGTTTTGCACAAATTTGTGGCTCTCATGACACCTGCCTTAGCCTGAATTTTAACTTCCTCTAATAAGAAATGTTAGACTCAAAAGTTACCCATGCACATAAAAAAATAAAATTCAGAAAGACAGAGTAAAGTAATTTTTGTCTGAAGAAACATCGTGGAGATAAGGCCTCACCTAAATATTTCTTTTTCACATCACCTTCTTACAGCAGGGAAAAGGAAGCCAACCATAACAGGGAGAATTTTGTTAACAATGTCCAAAGAGAACAGTCAGCTAGTTCAAGCCATGCTGGCATGAAGAACCCATTTGATTCTTGATGATTTCTTATCTACATCTTTGTAGTTACACCTTCCTTCAACATTTAAGCTCCACAATTAGCTCCCAGCTTGAAAAACAGAAATTGAAACCATGGAAATTATACGAACCTACACAAGCCAGAACCTCATTCTGAAGTGGACTAATAATTACCAGCTTGTGTTTCAGCAAGTTAGATAACATAAGAAGTTCGTAGCTGATAATCCCCATAAAATTAACTGTACTATAAAACTCACATTGGGAAAAAAAAGTAAACAAGATTCCCTCCACTATTTTTTCTTTTTTCCTTTTTTGGCATATAGTAAGGGAGTATTTTTCTCAGATAGGCTAGCAGAGGTTCAAAGAAAGCCTGCTTCACTTTCCACTAAAAGATATTGTTAATTTTCTTCCAGTTGAGGTTACTGAGCTCAGTTTCACACCAACATAAAGCATAAGTAGCTCAACTACTTTCTGAGGATGACTGATGATGTGAAGGCTGAAACTTTTTATTAGAAATGTTGTAGTCAAAAACATGTAAGAATTAGCAAGGGTATTCTGTACTGCTTGTATTACTTGGTGGCAGTCTCACAGCATTTTGCAACATAATGAAGTTTGCTTAATGGGAAACTGGGATACTGCTGATTTCAGTTTAATACACGTTCAAATGCAGCAAGCTATTGTTTCCATCTCCTATGTATCAGGGGAGTCACTGGACCAAATAAACACTTCTTTCAGATGGAAGAAATCGATGCGTTAGAGAGGTAAGAAAAGCTATACTGTGTCAGGGCACCATATCATGCAGCTCAGTACTCCTCTGCCTGTTCTGAACTTCCAAACCTTTTGTTTCACTGTACATCACAAAAAGAAGTAGAAAAAAGAGTGACAAACACATGCACACACCTCACATTGCTCCCTCCAAGTCTTTTCTTTTCCATGTTTAAGAGCTGCAATCCATTTAGTCATGGCTTGAAAAGGAGGTATTCTGCATCACTGTCCTCCTTCTTTGCATATTTCCCAGTTAGTCATCCTTTCCAAGAATGGAGGATCAATGATGTGGGTGCACCATAAGCTCTTATAAAGGCACAAATGTTTCCTGTTTTTCAGCTCTCCTCCTTTTCTAAGAACACCAAACATTCGTCTGTCTCTCTGACCGTCACTAAGAACTCAAGCTGATATTTTTACAGAACTGTCCAAAAATGCTTCAAGATCTTTTGTGATTGCTAATAGTTATTTCACAGCCTCTCTCTCTATATGAGAAATTAAAGTTGTTCCCCAAAGCGTACTAGTTGCCTTTATCAGCAGTGACAGATGGCACTCTATCAGCTAGTTATAAACTAGATCTTCCTTCACCATTTGGAAGTAAGCTCTGTTTTTCCAGTGAAACTTCCACTCTTCTCTACCACCTTCTCCACCTCGCCCTTGAATAATTTGGGCTGCTCTGGCTCTAGCAGCAACCTCCAGGATATTTCAATGATCTCCTAACCTGTGAGTGAGATGTAGAACATAAAGAAACATAATCTCACGTAGTTTCATTCATGGCATAGCCTGTATGGTGCAGATGAGCACAGGCTTGCCTTAAATTCCAGGTCACAGCTGTCAGCTTTGTGCAGATGTCTTGGATACCACTGAGAATCCCAGTTGGGACAAAGTGCCTATTTTTAGGCAACTGAATCCAACCCTTTGTTTTCTGTTTCTTAACAAGTTACAGACTCATAAGAACAATCATACTGCTCTGTTGCTTTGTTCCCTTTCAAGTGTTTAGCAAAAGCTATTTTGGAAATCCAGACAGACTATCAACTTTTCACACATGCTAGTAAATCCCCTAGAAAACCTTTAATAGATTTGTAAGAGGTGATATCCTTCTATAAAAGCAATGACAAATCTTTCCTGTTATACCTTCTTCACATCTCTTATGTCTCCTTCTTATTATACTTTCTGTATTTTTCCTGAGAATTATTGGTCACTAATTCTCAGAACCTCCCAAAAATTTGTTTTATATAGTGAAATCACATTTATCACTTTTTAATCACTCCATTACCAAGGCAGTTTTAGGTGATATATTACCGACAAACAGTTCTACTTTGCCACACTAAGTGCTAATGCAAAGACAAACCCAAGAGCTGGCTCAGCAGCATAAATCTGTGAACTAATCTGTAATCCACACACCTTTATCAGCCCTTGGTGTTAATGAAAGTAGTGGCATATCTTAGTCTTGATCTATGGCCTTTCTGTGTTTAGAAGCTATACCCATAAAAGCAACTCCTCCTACAGTAAACACAATTAGTTGGCCAAAAAAAGTCTCTGTCCATGTGGTTTGTATCTAGCCCTTAAGCAAAACATGCTACAGTAGCAAATGGATTTCTTGGCCAGCATTTGCACTGGGGCTATACTGCTATTGCCACATCAGCAAAAGGCTCTACCTCCTCTCTGACATTTCTGTGCCAGTAAAATTTTAAAGCATCAGCTGGGAGCATGGCTTCATGCTTTCCCACAACTGCCCTCAGCCCTCCACAACCCCATGGTCCCGCTCCCAGTTTCAGTAGTCTTCCTGCACCTTTCTTACCCCTTGCTTACATTTTCCAAATGAAATTGCCCCATTCGCTTAAGCATGCCTACCACTGTGCTCACACTGAATATGTGCAGCCAGCAAGTAGGCAAAAAAGCAGTGAGATATGGATCGTACATCCGGATTTTCACTGGCAATACAGAGGTATTTCTCAGGCTATTTTTAATTCACAACTAATCATCACCATCTTTACAAATCGAAATATTCCTGGGACTTCAAAATATGAAGAATTGTTTGACCGAAAAAATAGCTGTTGCATTACTGAATAGTCACAAATGAAAGTTAAACGTGTCTGAGCATACTGTCATGTAAAGCTGTTCTAAAAAAATAGTTAATTTTGTCCACAAGGGAATGAATCTCCAGATGGATTTACTCCTTTCCAGGTTTATTACTTCTCTGTAGCATCAAATGAAAAACGTTCTGAAGGAGAGAACAGAGGGAAGATATATTCATAGCCACTAATCTGGTAAGATACTCAAATATCTCATGATAATATTCAGACAAGGTCAATTTATGGCTAAAACTAACATATTGCTGTAGATTATTCTTATCCTTAGCCAGTATCACTTCACAGAAATGTATTAGGACGTTTTCCTGGACTTCGATGCCTTCACACTGACTGGAAAAACTACAGAATAAACAAACGGAAAGGCATTCCCCATGGCTGACCTATGATTTGGAGCTCTCTTCATCCCTTGAGATTTGTATTTTCAGTATATAAAAATAATCCCAAACACCAACATGACATAACTATCACTTCCTTCAATGTTTGTGAATGGCTGCTAACATATTTATGAGATTTACGCATTAGCATATCCTCCATTTACATCCATTCATGCATAGGTTTCCATCAGGTCTAATGCTATTTCCAGGTGCCAGCCTTTGCCTCTTGCCTACCTCCTCCACTCTTCCCAACAGAAGGAAAATCAAGCTGAAAGTCAAGCCATGCTGACCGTTGGGAGGGAAGGTCCTTCTGCACCGAGTATGCAGATACTTTACACCAGTGCAGCACAGTGGAAGGGAGACAGCACTACCCGATACTGTGTGGGCTGTGAAGGAGCAAAATAAGGCTTTGTAAGAGTTCCTCTGATGCTGAAATTAGAGTTACATCTATGCTGCACAAAGACGCAAATAGCAGGGCGGGTAAGACAGCTAATGAAGAACAGACCTAACATTGACTACAAAGAGTGGGAAGACTTTGGAGCATGACTCCAAAGGAGAGAGCTAAGAAGCATATGGTATTTCAGGTATAATCCACACAGATGACACACACTCATTCCCCATCAGACTTTTAAGACTAAGACAATCATTCTTCACCTTGAAACCCCATAGAAATGTGGAAGCAGCTGGAATATGGCATTAGCTTAAGAGCATGGAATCAGAGACAGCAGTGAGCGTAGATATAGTTGCCAGTATGTTATAATACTTAAAAAGACAATCACGAAAAGAAAGTATGTCTGGGGTAAGGAAGGGTTGAAGACAAAATGTGAGATTCCATCTACACAGACGCTTTAACCCAAATATCAAGAGGAAGACTGCAGATGTTTCAGGGCCTGTTTAAAATGCACAGCTTGAGTTAAGATTCTATATAACAGAGTTTGAGTTACTAAACATTATTTGGCAACAAACTTCTGCTCTCTCAATCATTTCTCAAGGGATTCTTGCCACAAACTGCTGTGAAAGCGATGCGTATTCTGTAACATTTCAATTGCAGATTTTCAAAACCAACACGCAGAGCTCCATGTAACTAGAGATGTAAATGCACATTCAAACAAAAGATCTAAAGTAAACTTGGAATATGTTAGCCCAAGTCAGAGAAACCACCCTGGAGCCTAGAGGCCCACATTTTTTCCCCGTGTATTTCTGGATGACTTATGCTTGCACTGCGTTATCTCCACACAGATCAGATAATTGAACTCGAATTTAGACTTTTAGGAAATTTCAATAAACATGAGAGGAGAATTAATTTCAGCATCAATACCTGGCACTGAAAAGTGACTTTATCTTTAATGTATCTTAAAAAGAAACAAGCCAACCAACCCTACCAAACTATATTTGTAGGTTGATCCTAACAATATTCCTCCGAATATGCCATTGAATAGGCTTTAAAGATCAGATGCATAAAAGTATTCAGGTACCCAAACGCTTCTTGGTTTAATTTAGTCCAAGCCTGGTGGGTGTTTTAAGCACCAACACATCTTACAGGATCTGGCCTTATGAATCTTTGCAAGGCTACTGGAGGAATTACCCTCAGGGATAAGACTAAGTCTCAGCTCCACTCTCATCCTCAGTTTATTAGGTTATAGCCTTTTCTCAATTACATCAATAGAGTTAATAAAATAGCACATGACCTTTCTATGATAAGGCTCTTTGGTACAGCAGTCTCCCAGAGAGGCTGTGCTACTACGCAGAGCTAATAATAGACAACATTCCTTTCAGGGTCATAACTCATGAGGCTGAATACACAAAAGTCACGCACCAAAGCCTCATCAAGCATCAAATGAATTGTATTCTGAATAAAAACAAACTGCAACCACCATACAGTGAAATGCTAAATACAAGTTTGCTATGTAACAGCTATACTTTTTTTAACCCAAAAAGTAGAGAAAGATGATAGAAGGTAAGCAATAGCTAAGCCATCGCGTATCACATCTTGGGCAATGGGGTTGCAGGCTTTGACTTTGTGGTAACTCCTGCCTGTCACACATTTTGTCGCTATTCTACTACGACTGTTTACTCGGTAAAGAAAAAAAAAATCTATAAGAAATAGTTGCAAAGCTTATCCACATCAAATCAACAATCTTAAATCTGTGAAGAAGAAATACAGAATAGAGGACAAAATTGCCTCTCTCTAAGCAAACATGGAAGTGAGATGTTTTGACTCTGGAGCAGGATCCTTTCCTTTCCTTTCTTTTTTGCACAACACCATGCAGTTTCAGCAAGTGCAAGCCCTGCTGGATGAAATTATTCTCTCTCAACAGAATGCCACAGTGTGATCTAGAACTGCTCACAATAAAAACCAAAATCTGCAGCCATGTTTAGTAAACAAAACCAATGCTTCTAGGCACATACTTTTCTAGAACTCACCACTTTTTTCAGTGGTGCCCTTTAAACTGTCATTTTTAGTGCTAATCTACATTTTCATGGAGAATCACAACATCATGTTACATAGAGGAAAAAGATGTTCCAATCTGGAAAGACTAATTTGTTTTACTAATTTGTTTTGGAAAACTCAAAACAGAGCTCTATAACCATGATACTGTTGACTGGAGCATCAAGAAGACTCCTGGGCACTGGGGCAGGTACTAAAAGGAAGTTACTCCATGAATATTGATGGTGGAAGTAGTTTGGAAAAGGAAATAGACACTAATATTAATTACAGCCATAAATAAAGGACAACCTTTGTGAATAATTGCCATATAGGATATCTTTTAGATGTTATTTTTAGAATTAACACATTTGCTTGTTTACATTATGCATACCATAGTTTTATTCTGAACTGGTGATGATCCATAGGGCAAAAAAAAAAAATGTATGGCTGATCAAAGGAACAAAAAATATATACTAGTAGAGTAACATCAGGGTATAATCTGCATTGCAGCATTGTATGAACTGAAATCCTGGCTCTTCTGAAATGAACACCACTGACTTCAATAAGGCCAGAAGCATAGGACATTCCACACAAATGCGCAGATTGAAAACTGAAGGGAAACAAAACTATGTGATTTTGTCAGTTTATAGAAAGAGCTTTCTGAACTGCTGAAAAAGAAATCTAGGAAATGCTAGCAGAAACATCTAAGTGGGAACTTCACAGTGCAAGTGACAGAGCACTGGCATAGGCTGCACAGAGAGGTGGTGGAGTCTCCTTCTCTGGAGACATTCAAGACCCACCCGGACACCTACTTGTCCGGGCAACCTGGTCTAGGGAGCTGCCTTGAAAGGGAGGTAGACTAAATGATCTCTAGAGGTCCCTTCCAACCTCTACAGTTCTGTGATTCCATCCTTCTACAGGAGGTAAGATGGGGCAACCACCACAAAACCACGTTAGATGACAATGAACTGTGGTTTGACCGAAGAATCTTTATGTTCATGTCACTTTCCTTTTTGAGAGGCTTCCAGTGAAAACACATTAAATGTATTTCTCAAGTCAGACTTCTATCAACTGTCTTTTTGTTACTACATAGATATGCAGAACTAGATGTCCTTAACTCCAGCACTTTACGGTCTCTTCTTCTCCTGTAACATCTGTATAATAACTGACTCTGTGGTCAGCAAAACGCCCAGTTCAAGAGATGTCAACTGTTCCATGACTTCACTTTGTAGATAAATGGTCAGTAAAAGAATGAGATACTCTTGGACTCATCAAGCTTTCTTCTCCTCTGTGAGGTGATGAACACTTACCTACTAGTGCTTCATCTTGCTCCTGATCTTTTGCTGTAAGGAGCATCAGCTCTAGTTCTGCTTGTAATGACCTCACTTCTTACTATTTTTACTTATCTAAAATAATTTGCTTATTTTCATCAACAAAGCAAAATATTATCTCATAAGGAGAAGTAGATCTCCAAGTCTAGAGAAACCCTTGAAAGGAAAGGATGCTTTCACTGCATAAGACAGAGGGTGTGATGTTCAGCATGTTCTTGTGCTAAGTAATGTTTCATTTCACTTTAAAAGACGAGCAGACTAGAGCCTTTTCACCCTTTTTTACCCACCGATATGCATTTTACAGTTATTCTATTGCTGCTTTAGATACTGTAAAATGCTCCAGTACAATTGGGTGCTGCTTCGGTTGAGTGCAGCTGCAGTCTCCATGAAAACAGACACAAGAAAGTCAATGACTTTCTTACTTCTTTCCCTTCCAAACTCCCATCAGCCAACAGCGCTCAGACATTAATAAACACATTAGTCACTTTTTCAATGGCACCACCTTTTCCTATTCAACATTTCCTAGCTTTTGTCCATCCTGAAGCCTTTGTTGCTTGCTCATGTTTCCAGCTCACCACAAAATATTCTTTATGAGTGGCAAAGGAAGAACTCCTTCAATATGAACTGAAACTTCAATTCACTTCAAATCCAAAGATTTATAACCTGCATTGAAATTTATGCTTGCTGAAGCTTCTATTAAATTCTCATCCAGAAAAACATTAATGTGGAATATTACTGAGCATTCCAGTTGGAGTTCAAAACTCAACTTCTTTTTTCAGAGTTCACAACAGCAAAGATTGAAGATCTTTTACTTTTTTTTTTTAATATCTTGAATTCAGCAGAAAATAGGTCCCCAGCTCATAAGCCACTGTTTGCAAATCAGTCCAAACAAAGCTGACAAGTGACAGAAGCAAAACATACATCACCACCGAATACACTAATAACATCCCATTCTAAAAACTTCTTACATTAATAAGGGTACGATCTTAACTAGAGAAAGTGTTTTAACAGGCATATGGACAATATCTGAATGCATTATGATGTATTTTCTATAGCTTCCATAATTGTGCCTTATAGCATCAATTGATTTCAAGTCAGTGGACTCCAGAGACTCACAGACAACATTTAAGAGGTCTGTGTAAAGTAATGTATGAAAGCAAGGTGTCATCTCCAATTTTAGTTCTGATGGGGACTCAGCAATTGTAGCAGAAGTGCTTGGAAAGACAGACACAACCTAAAGGGGAATTAATGTGGTTACTTCTTCCATAGGACTGACAACAATGAAAGCTGGCACGAAGTATTGCTTTCAAAGCTATAACAAAGGGTGGTAGTGTTGATGTGATCTGGGAAACACATAGTGGAAGGACTATGGACAGATGGAGTTCTCCTAGAGCGTGGAGCCATGCCAATGTACACACAGAGTCCTCAGACCTCACACTCAGTCTCCCTCCAGGGGAATGTGCTGCCAGAGCAACATAACTAATGCCAGTGTCCTCAGATAGGTGTCTGCAGAGCGTCAGTATTTTCTGTACCTCTGAAGATCTACTCTGTTGTGTTACGTATTTTAACTGGTTAAGGGTTATCAAAAGGGTCAATGCCCCACTGTAAGCCTTCAGAGGAGCAGAGCTGGAACAGATTCAGACAAAGCAAATTGCACCAGGAGAAGGTTATGGTCCAGCTTTCCAGTTTTACTTCTCCAAAGTAGTAAATGAAAGTAAGAAAAATTCTATAGGAAAGTGAAAGAACATAGAAAATAAGAATTACTATTACACACACCTTCTAGAGTCTCCTATTGAGACTTGCTCTCTAGATCTCACATAAACACAATACTTGCATCAGACAAGCTCCAATTGGAATGAACAACACAGAAAGGGAAGAAAGTAAAAGAGGGGAAGATGGTCAAAGCACTATAGTGATAGCACTTCCTATGAGTGCAAGCCCAGTGCCCTGCTTCAGGTAAGACACTATCACAGTCAGGCATGAGAAGAAACAAAGAAAAGATCTTCGTTGCAATCCCCAGATCATGCCACAGCTTCAGTGTTTCTGTTTGATTCCCTAAGGAGCAGCTCACTTTCCCAGGAAGCTGATTATTTCTCCTCTTATCAAGAGGAAAGTTTCTCAGGAACATGAAATGAGACCACAACTCATAAGCAACAGATGTTCCGTTATGACAAGCTAAACAAAGGCAGTTATGATATGTGTGTAGTTATCTGAAAGGCCTCCATTATTTTGATTTAAGTAATCTGTGGTCTACAGTTGGATATTTGCTCAAGGATATTATTGTATAAAATGATCACAAACTGTACAAAGCAAAGGACCAGATGCTATTGGGTTTCACTTCCCAGAACAGGCAGCACTAAAGAGTTGAAATAACACTGCCTCAATAAAAAAGCAGCAAGTTTAAAACAAGTCCAGGCTCTAACAGTGTGGTCACTGCTATATTCCTATCCCTACTTGTGTAACCATGTTTACTTCTTTTTCTTCCCAAGGGTGATATTTCAAATTGACTTAAAGTCTAAAAATTCTGCTATTTTCAGGTCTGAAGGGAAAAGAAGCAGACTTCATAGAGCCTGATTCCAAATGCAACATCTTCTGAAAACTCAGTTTATAGCTAAGAAATAACTCCAAACAAACCCCGACATGGAAAAACATTGAGATATGATTAGCCACCTCTGTAAAAACATTCAGGGAAAAGCTTCAGATTTCCCTTCTGGTGAGAGGAAACAAGAAGATTTTTCCTATAAAATATGTATTGGAAACATGGGGAATCCACAGCAAAGACCATAAGACATTCTCTGCCTCTCTGGTACCATGCAAACCCTGCCTACCAACACAGCCATCGAGACTTCTCAGAAAGTTAGGCAAAATTGCATTTCAGCTCCGGGAATAAAGAGCTACTGTGGGAAAGATGAACGAACAGGGAGCAAAGGGGTGCATAGCCAGAGAAAAACTCTATTTTAAAGGTTCACAGTCTTATCTCCTTTCCTAAGGAGAGAAGAAAAACTGATAATCTTTAACCCAGTCACACCTCAGGTACACTACTGCTCTTTTCTCAGCACAAGCTTCTGAAGAATCCTAAGCATAAAAATTAGGATTACAAGACTTTCGCGCCACCCCCCTCCCCTCCCCAGCTCTCCCCTCCCCTTTTGCTTTAGTAAACTGATATTCCAAGTGGAGATCCTCACAAAAATATATATATTATATAAAAAAATGGCTCTCAGACATATATATGGCATATATATGGCATATATATAGTCTCTGTGAGTTACCTTCCTCCATGAGAAGCAAGGAGGTCTGTCAGAAGGTTCCTAAAATTTTCAGGTATCTATTCCAGTTTCTAACCTTTACAGGAATCCTCACTGTTTTGGTGTCCCTAACACACTTGCACTCCTTTACACGGCATTAGCATTATATCACAGTTCAAGATCTTTTCAGATAGCACACTTAGGATGCGTTGACTTAAGGAGCGTTCTTCACAGCACTATCTATCTGGGATGGACCAGTCTGTTCTGCTGTATCAAACTATTTTGGGGCAAGGCATAGCTGGAGTATCAGGATATAGCAAACTCAGTAAAAAAATTAATAATAATCGTATGTGTTGAATCACCACATCATCTTATTCCCCAAATACTACACATACCACTTCCACTCAGGTCTTCTTGTGAAGGTGGAAGGAAAGTTGTGTGCCAACAGACCTGGTGCTGAGACTGTAGTTCCATTACATGTTTAAAAACATTTCTCCAGATCTTTAAAGACAACACTCAGTGCAGATCCCTCAGCTGCACTTTGACTCCCATTTGAACCCACCCTGGCACCATCGTTTTGCTCCTTGCTGAGTACTAGATGAACCTTATGGGAAAAGAAGAATTCTCCACTAACAGAAACATCACTTCAATAAATCAGTAGTTGGCCTGTTGTTTTCTGCATGTGAAACTAAGCCAGATCTTTTCCATTCTGTATTATTTACTTTATATAAATGATTCATTACTTGGTGGGTTGTTGGTTTTTTTTCTTATTTTTGAGAGTATGCAGCAATACTACAAAGGATCATATAAAACTGGATGTGGTTTAGATCAAAATACACCTGCTGTGTGGATACATTACCCATCAAGTTTTACCTCTGTTGGACTCTGTATTTATTTTGGCTGTTTTCATTAAGTTTCCCAATCTTTCCTACTCTTGAAAGCCACAAAATCTGCTAACTAAAGAATTTAAGAAACACGTCTGTTCAAAGCTTTCACTTCTAATGATTTTATACCTCTAGATACTTGTAGATCAGAATTCCTGATCTGGCCAGAGTTAGATGTCACAAGTATGCATAATCCATTTTGTTAATGGTTTTGGAGGGGATTACACACACAGTAATGAACACGCATCATGGTAAAGAAAACCCCACAAATTTGCAGTTAAAAAGCATTCCAAATTTAAAAATCTGTCTTCTCTTTTTAAAAATGAGAAAGTAAACAAACAGTATATCACAGAATGCATATACAAGGATACCCTGACACATCGACATGAATACAATGAATGAGCTTTGCCAAACCCCAAGTTTCATCGCTGTGCATCAGTGCTCCCAAAGGGGAATAACTGCACAGTTATCATTCAATTAAGCTGATGCATCGCTTTGTCTCCTTCTGGAGTATGAAAAGCTAGAAGCTTCATCAACTGAAAATGATTTTACTCATAAGAAAGTGATTATTTGGTTTTGATTATTTGGTTTCTCCAGATTGCATTAGAATGAAGAACTTGCATGAACCAAGGGCTTACTGCTACTTCTTGATGAACTGATCTGTTTAGACCAACGATATTAGTACCTTTTAACAATTTTCCAGATCAATGAAATGAACATTTTAGCCTCTGATATTCCACATTTTCCACCAAACAAAACACATGAAATTGTGCATTAGAATAACAAGCTTCCTGGAAGCAGAGTACTAAGGGTGGAATCATTTTCTTTCACACTAATACTTGGAGGCTTCACTATTAAAAAAATATAGTATTAAATGACTAACAAATTAATACTATTTAACATCACTATGTAATTAAGTCAAAATAAAGCATTAACTATTTTTGGAAGAGATCATGAGAAAGCTGTTGGCAAGTGACCTGTAATTTATGAGAAAGTGGGGAATTAGTCTCACATTAGCTTTTTGTCTTAAGAGACAAAGACCAGCTTCAAATTATCAGTGTCTGCTACCAATGGTTGCTCTTGGTCACAAATGCATCGACTCCACAAACATCATTAGAAAGCAGAATAAGTTGCTGATAAACAAGTTGCAGCTCAATCCTCTCCTGCCTGGCAGGCTGCGTGGCTTGTTCTGGAAGTAGGTAGAGCTGTAGGGTGCAATCAGCCTGCAAATACACTGTGCTGCCATCACCATCACTTTCTATGCACACTAGAAAATCTTACATCACCCGGAAAGAGAATGATCTCAGATCGTGTGACAAAAATCCTCAAGGACCTGCTATAGACCATTTAATCCGAGTGTTCATCCTCTCTGGGGATAACACCTCTAGGGGGATGTAATAACAAACCCCTCTATGCACTAGCAGTCTGCTCTTAAGTTTCATATTTATAAACAAAGTTCAACTTTTAAACACTCTCCACATACTAATTTTGGGAAAGATTTTTGGAACATCAGTCTGCAGTGGAAGAAGTACAGATGATTCACACTTTTTATTGGTTACATAAACTTTCATTTCTATTCAACTGTTTTCCCAAAATGCATTTCATTATTTTCCTGCTTGATGTTGATTTGGCATCACTTTTGTCTGCACCAGAATAACAGTGCTTGCTTGCTATTTATGTGGCAAAATATTTTGTTAATAAAAATATGAAAACAAAACACCATTTTCCCTGCACTAATCAGCCTAATTCATCAGGGCTCTGGAGATGACAAGTTGTGGCTTCTCTACGGGTACACTAAAGCTTTCACTTTTCAGTTAAGCTTTAATATTAATCCTGCCTTTCAGCTGGTCATATCTACCACTTAAATCCTAAGCAGCTACATGTAACCATGCTCAGAATCCAGCCCAGACAGTTAATTCAAGAAAGGAGCAAATAGGCAACAGCATTCACCTGCCAAGGACAGCATTACTGTAACATAATAACACAATAGATGCAGTGATAGAGGATCCATAAGGAGATGGAGACTTTCCACTTCATGCTGCTTTAATGTGACATGGCACATGCAAGTGTTTGATGTACAGGGCTGAAGGACAGACCTAGCATGTTGCTGGGCCCACCACAAGAGCACAGCCTGGAACATCTTTGCAAAGAAAGAGGCTGATAGCTCAGTTGTACTACATCCCTTCTCCGCACCAGGCAGCAGCTCGCTGTTCAAAGCAGCACACACAGGCCTAGCTGATCCAGGCCTGCACCTCTCTGCTCAAGTGCCAACGCAACACAGGGCAAGGCCTAACCTGTAAAGCTCAGCTCCATGTCTTGGCCCTACATGGGGAACCCTGCTACCCTGTCTCATGAGCCAGTGTGAAAAATGGTAACAACAAAAGACACCAAAGGATTATGCCCTACTGGAAATGGCTCTGCCCACACCTGCATCACAGAGGATACCAGTTTGTATAGAGCAACACAAACATAGAGCCTTCACGCTCACATTACCCAAGAGCTTTTTCTCCATTTTCTGTGTTCTTTAACCTAACATTCTCTATGTACCTACCACACACTTACAGAGCACCAGAGAAAGCAGGACAATTGCTGTTCTTCGCTATAGCCAAGAGACCAACTTATTTCACTCTCTTGCATCAGATACCAGGGCCAAATACCACTGCATACTTGTAAGCTGATTTTAAGCTTCGTAGACAAATAACTTGGAGTTGGAATCAATCAGGCTATTTTAATTCCTTGTCTGCCTGACACTCTTGGTCTTATCATTTTTCCAGTACTAAGCCCTTGGGCCTCCACTAACTACGCCGGAAGTTTTGGGTGGTATTTTGACTCTTATCTACTTATGGTACTTAAGTTTTCTCAGAAAGCTGAAAATAAGAATTAAATGAATCTCAGATGAAAGAATGAATAAATAGCTAAACTAATGGACTATAAGGTCTGCTAACAATTCTAGAGGGAGTAGCAACTGCTTACATTGAAACAAAGCTTATTTGCCCTCTCTGTGCATGAACAGCTGAGGCCAGTGATCATACTGAGCGATAGGAAAGACTGGAAAAGCCAGAGAGCTCTCAACATTATCACAGGGTCCAAACAGAAAGGGTGCTAAACTCCTTTACTCCCTAACTCTAGCCATTACAGTCCATCCCCCCCTTCATTCTCTCTAACCAGTCACGTCTCACCACCCAAAAATGAAACCACCCAACAAACAGGTTACACACTAAGAAAGGAATTCACATTTTTTCAGTCTCAAGTTTCCTATTTTAGAAGTTTGGGTTTGGCCACCCTCTTGCTCCTTCAGAGCAACATGTATCCCTTTCTTTCACTTCCCCATTCTTTGAACCAATTTCAACTGAGGGTTTTTTCAATCCTTTCCTCTTTGCACTTGTTCTCCTCCTCTTTATAGATAGTTTCTGCACTTCTCCTAAAATAGACTTCTATAAACCAAGTGAAAAACAGCACTGTCTTAAACACGAAGGCAACTAAGTGGACAGGAGGCAAACTCTAGGGAAACAAAATTGCTCCTACTGAGCCCACACTGAGGAATGTCTCCAAGTACTCACGTATGAACAAGATATAAGGAAAGCAAGGGCATTCAGTCACAAAGATGGATGGAGTAACAGTTTCTTCTTCTCAACTGCTTGGCGTTTAATATATCTATGAGATGGCAGCAAGCCTTGGCTGAAGTACAACTTGAGCCTGCAAGGATAACAGTTTGTATCTCTTCCTTGTGGGTGCCACATTCATTTCTTGTCAAACAGTACTGTGAGAACGTTTGAAGCATTTTGCCTTCACAGCGATGCCTTTATGTTATTACTTGTTTCCTTCAGAGACATTCCAAGGTTATACTAATCAACTCACATCTTTATAGTATTTATTGTTCTGGTTTCTCTGAGCAGACACCTATCAATTTTGCAATTTGCTGACAAAACTCTTCCATTCTGCACAGAATAGGTTCTTTGAATGCACCTCTTACGCTATGTGATACAGTCCCTCAACAAATACAAACATACCTCATGAGCCACAGCAGCTGAGTAAAAGGTAATGACCAAACATTAACATTTTGTGTTCTTACAGGAAAGTAGTTATAAACAGAGGAAGTTTCTCCCCAGCTGATTCTTCAGAAGTGTCCATTTACAGCAACATACAAATACTACTCATGTAATTCACTCCCCACCAGCATTAGCCATTCTTCTCTTGACCCAAGGAAAGCAAATGAGAAAGGTTGACCACAAACAGCAGCTTTTCACTGATTGACAAGAGCTTTAGCAAACTGCAGCTGAACACAAATTTTGTAGGGTAGAATCTTCATAAGAAATTACTTTCTGGACTTGGAGGGTAGCTAGCCATTTTGCTGTAAGCTGGACCATACCTTCACCTACACAGAGACAGGTGCACTATTACTGACTAACGCCTTGGGACAGCAATCCCTAGAAATACATAAAATCCAAGAACTTTTCCCAAAGAACACAGCACATTAGTGATTTATGCTGTTTCCTCAGAAGAGCAATGAAACATCTGTTTCATGGTGGTTTCAAAATGATGCTGCTGGCAATTGAAAAGCTTGTTGTAAGTTGTTCCCCCACCCAGATTGCTAAAAATATCCAGGGACAATAGGTCTTCTATAATAACCTTAAACAAACAGGCAAAACATTTGTTGTTTACTGTTTGGGTTTTTTTGTTTGTTTGCTTTTTTAGTTGCCTTCTGTGGTCCACTTTAAATTGGTTCACAGATTCCAGAAATAAAACAGGGTGAAAAGTCAGAGCCACAAGTTGACAGATCTACATCTACTTATGAACCACAGTTTCTGATATGAAGTCAGAGGTCATATCTGTCCTCACATGTGTCAGAGGTCACACACTGAAAATGATCTGTCCTTTAAGTAGGAGAAGCCTCAAGTCCTCCTATCCCAAGAGGATGCTTCAGTATTCAGTTTGTTGTTAACGGTTTCAGTTTTTGTTTTTTTTGTTTTTTGTAGAGGTCCAGAGGACAGAATTATACCCAAAACAATGCATCTAGCATAATGCCTGATACCAACATACCACACAGCACACTAACAACAGAAGACTTCTCACACTACTGCTCCCAGTTTTGCTCACTTTCACAGTCACTAGAGTTTACTACTCTTCACTCTGCTGACTTCTAGCTGTCCTTCATCAGGTACTCTTCTCAGCCATGAACTAAGAAGACAGATGGTCAGCAAAGCATAAATCACTCTGTTAGGGCTTGCTGCCCCCAGGTTTCATAAACCAAGCAGTTTAATATTGCTGTCAGCTAGAAGATCACTACAACAGCAACCAAAGAACTCACCTTGTCATTCAGCTTAAAGCACAGCAAATCCAGACCTCTATCCCTTCTGTACTAAAGAGTACCTTCTCATGATTTAGATTGCCTGCAAAGGAGGCTTGATTCCATGGTCTGGTAAAGCAGGCTATCAAGGATGATTATCTGGGTATTTAGCCTACAAATCTCAAACTTAGACACATTTATGTATGTAAGTAGTTATATGTACGCATTAGTTATCCTACATTTAAACAGCCAAGTATTGCTGAATGGATGTTAAAGAGATGTTAATAACATGGCAAGGCTAATTAGACATTGAACAAGTTGCTATGTATCTGGTATTTTAATTGGAACTTCAGCTGCTGTGATGTGATTTTATTTACGTGCAAGAAAACGTCCTCTTAAAATAATCAGAGATATTATTCTGAGAAGTACAATCTCAAATTATTTCAGCTGTCAAAATAATAAAGAGAGTTTGATGGAAGCAAAGTGAGCCATTTAACAGATGTATAAGAAAGCTCCAATTCACAGAAGGAGGTGAGGCTTCAGACTCATATCCTAGATGAACTGTGACTACAATGATACTATCGATTTATGATGGATTTGGATTAAATGATCTTGTCTTAAATAGAATAAAAAATATCAATACATATTAAGAAAGCACAGATGAACAAATGCCAGCAGATACGCCAAGTATCTCAGTTGTCAAATAGAGATACCAGATATCTTTTAAGATTTCAGTAAGTAGCTATTCTGAATGCTAACAGCAAACATAGACAGTCAGTTTAAGAATTAAAGCAGCACTGTCCCAGCTGGTGGGCCTCACTCTATCATCAGTAAAAGTATTATTTTTCTACTCTTGATTTATACAGCAGATCAAAATCTGAAATAGGCCATTCCATACAAAATATGATTGCCAAATCTGTTACTGTGGCACAGCAAAGCTCCTTTGCTTTTGTTATTTCCATGCCAATCATTTTACCTTAAGTTTTCTTATGTTAATTCTCATAAACATCCTTTGAAATACAAAAATAAACTTATCGTAGCTTGTACCTCTTTAAGTATCACATCATATTACGCCTCTCACTGCAGTTCTATCATCTGTCATTTCATATCGTGCCTTCTGATAGCTGTGCAAACTACAGTTAATTTACACAACTTCAGCACTTGAAAAATCAAGCATCTCAGCTGACAGGATAAATACCCAGTTGAATGTCTCCAAGCCATCCACTCATCTAGACTAGAAAGGAATTGTTAATACAGCTAAGTAGCAAAAGCTGGTAAGGCTGTACACACAGGAGTCAGATCTGATAAGTAGCAGAGAGGCTACATTAAAATGGAACAAACAAAAATCATTATTTAAAGCCATACAGAAGTTAAATCTTGCACTTTCAGCTACAGCAATTACACACAAAAGGATAGATGTGGGGTCCCATGACCTCACAGTGTTACTGAGACTCTGAACTTTGGAATGATTTTAAGACATGGAATATATCCAAACAGACTGAGGTACATCCTGAAATAATGAAGATGTTGGCATACCATATTTGAGGAAAAGCAGACTCTTGCAGTAGGATGAAGCATTGAGCCATTTAGACCAGCAGCAACAGAGATTAGATGCAGCTAATGATGATGTTTTATATAAACAGGATTGAGCAGGTTACAGCCCAGCATTTCAACACCCTTCTCTCTTCCAGACAATCTGTAACCCCTGTGATGTAATAGGGAACCCTTTAGACAGGAGAGACATTTTCCTTTGCTGCCTTAAAACAAAAATGAAATAAATAAAAACAACAAACAACAAAACCAGTAAGATCTAAAGATCCACTGCAGGATAATTTTCACAAATTGCATCTCCTAGGTTAAACTCATCTATTTTAAGATATCTAAATCAAGATAGGCATAACTGCCACATTCTCTAAGGTGTTGAAACGCAAGAAATTCTTGCCAAGATTTAAAAATCCAACAGAAAAAATAAACCATCCAAGACTGAATGTTAATACACAAAATTGGCTACTAGCCCTGCATAAAAACACTGTCATGAGCTCTCATGAGCTCTACATCTCAGGATTGTTTGCATTCCTAAGTCAGAGGTTTTGTTAAGTGAAAGAGCTTCTTCATGAATTACTTTAGGGAACAGACAATAGAATGGCCAAAGATAACTTCTTGCATTCAAAGTACAACAAACTACATCAGAGTGTGAAAGCCATTTTCAATAGACATGGCCCAGCTGAGACTATGTCTCACAGTAGGCTACATCTTGTGAGTTTAAATTATTTCCTCTAAAACCTGAATCCAGAAATTTAACATGAAATTTCCATTATCCCCAATTAGAGGTTGGTAGAAAACTGTCAGGGTAAAGATGCCAACTATAAAAGCTATAGAAACAGGAGGTGATCCATATTTTAAGAGTATTAGAAGACATGAGTAGAAAATGGATTATTGCCCAATTACACTCAACTTGCTAGAAAGTTGAAAGCAAAGTTGCTGTGAACTTGTAAGAATTAAGACACTGTCATTTTGTTCCAAAAACGGCACAGAGTAATCAGTCATCCACTCTTCAAGAGAGGCAATAATGCAGCTGGCCACAGCCAGCCATCTTGGCACAGCACGAACACACTTATTTTCTCCAGCAACAACTCCGCAGATATTCCTGGGGAAACCAGAATATCACGTAACAAATAGCAGAGCACACCTCTGAGCCTAACAAGCCCCTAGGTCATTTTAACACATTTGGAATTCTGTGTTGTGTCAGCGGGGATCGCAAGTTACTGTGATTTAGATGTTTGTCAGACGTACAATACAGTAGGCGCATTCTCAGTTTGAAGAGGAAGATCTGGCAGGAACAGATCTCCCACTAGACAACATTCCTTATCTGGGACCAAATCCCAATACCAGAAGTCTGAGATGACCCAGGTACAAGCAGAAGACAAAGGTATATTTTGCCTGGCATAAGAGCATGCATGACTTGGGTGAAACCTCAGAGCTCCCAGGTAGAAACCAGATCTCACATCTACTTGAATCAGTGGAAATACTTGCAAAGATTCTAGGTGAGATTTGGACTTAACTCTTAGCCAACACAAGTGGTGAACAAAAGCAGCATTAGTGGAATCGTTTTCAGCATGCTTGATATTCATCTGAAGCAAGAATTCCCAGGGAAAACTCCCTCAAAGGAAGAACTTCTATTGAAAGGTCTTTATTTAGCATCATAATTATATTTTGACTTAATTTGCCATTAAATGAACAATACAAGCACTTTAATACATCTGTGTGAATAGGACATACATCACAAAACATATACGTTCCTCTAGCAAGTTAATCAGTGTTAGATGAGAGAAAGCTCCAATTCTTTTCCTTTTTTAAAACCAAGTACAAATAGTTTAAGTGTAATGCTATAGCGTGACAAAGTATAGCAATAATAGCAGGGTGGCACGATCCTAGACAGCAGCAAATGAAAACAAGTCCCACTGCAACAGCCATGGACACAAAAGCACAAGAAGAAAATCTGCTCACCTTTAGGAGACTTCATCTAGGCAGGGATCTCCAGGGAGATACAGTGACCTCCACTGCCAGTCCTTAAATGAGGTCTAGGAAGGGGTGGATCCTGGCCCCAGCCCTTCTGGTCATCCAGGTTGCATCGCTTGCACCTGAACTCCCCTGAGTTGGCCCTGCCTTCGTACCAGGTGCTTGATCACTGGTTCAAGCTATGACAGTTTTTCCACTACAACAACTCTATAAGGCCATAAGTACCAGTTCAAAAAAAAAGCATTTATTTCAGCGACTCTTGACTGCAAATTTGTGGATGAAATACAGTTTAGTCATGTCTGCTAGAACCTTTGGCGTCCTCTACAAAGAGGCAGTGGCAGCTCCTAGAAAAGCTGATTTATATTTCAAAATCATGTAAACACTCCAAAATTTTTCTTCCATTATTAAGTTGTCAATTAAACAATGCAGGCCCCAGAAGAAGTCTGAAGAGAAGCTGAATAGTTGTCATATCAGCGCTGCCCAGATAAGGGTTCGGTGCAACACGACTGTACCTCTGTAAATAATACCTTCTGGGAAGGGGAAGCTGGAAGCCAAGCTAAAGAAGGATGCAGCACAGTGTGTAAAAACTCCTTATTGAGCAGGAAAGCTCCACAATATGTTTGACTACGACAAACATGAAACATATTGATGAGAGATGAAAGTGCTAGCAATCTGCAAGAAATAAATTCCTTCAACAATATCATTATGCAAGAAGCAACATGGTCTTTCTGGGAAGAATCATGAAAGGCTGTTACTTGTTAAAAAAAGATAAAAAGCACTCAACTCATGGCTCTCTATCAACCCTGACACACTGAACATCTGTGTAGAGACACATGGACACATGTTAGGCCCCCATGATCTCAGCACTATAACTGCAACAGAAATCCTTAAGCATAACATAAGGGCCAGATACAAGCACCCAGCAAAGTACCAGCTTACCAGCTATGGTTTATCAGTATTTGGGGAAGCCCACAGCTGACAGTAATGCAGCCCCATCCAGGTTTTAGAAAACTCATTCCTTCCCTTACAAGCTGCCCTCTTCCCCTGCTGCTACAACAACTGACACACATACTTGCATTGAACACAGGAAAGTAGGGCACTGCTTGGGCAGAGGGAAAAAAAAAAACACCCAACACTAATTCCATCCAGCCCATCCATCACTACTGCTGACCACACTAGCAGAGGCTTCCCTGACAGCTCCCCATCCTCTTGCCATATTCACCAAGCTATGAAAAGAGTAGCCCTGCAAGGCTGGTGAAGTTCAGCTGTCCAGGTAGCACTTAACTTTTCAGCCCTCAGACTCCTGCTGTGTCCAGCCAGGTCCCATGGTTAGCCAGGCAGAAACTGCCTCAACAGTTCCCTGACTGATAAGCCAACACAACTGCTACACACAGGCAGTTGATGCACGCCAGCTACTGCCTCACTGCTGCCATGCAAGGACAGGGAAATTACAGGTATCAAGCAAATTGTACAGCCACATGAAGAGTTGATGACTGTTGATTTCAGACAAGGAAAACAGAGAAAGTGCATGACAGCAGGGAATAGTGAGGGCATCTAGGAGCACAAGGCAGTTTGGGTGCAGAGCATTTAATAGAATCATTTGAGTTGGACTAAATGTCCCTTCCAACTCCCCTGCAATGAACAGGGACACCTATAGCTACAGCAGGTCGCTCAGAGCCTGGTCCAGACCAAATGTCTCCAAGGATGAGTTAACCTGCATCTCCCCAGCAACCTAATTGCAGTGAGCTGAGGGAGCTGATAGGGCACCAGCAGCAACAACACTCACCAGGATTCAAAGTATGCCTCTCATTTTCAACACTGTCCTCACCCAACACTAAGCCTACAGTTGTCACCACAGGCATAAACCACATTTTCTATTTGCCACATCACAAACATAGGTCTCAGATGCTTGGCCTGGCACACTGCCACTGGCCGCACCCCTCATGTCAGGTCCATGTCCAGACAACTAAATTTACTGCTGTTTACTTCTCTGTTTCTGACTCATTCTTCTGCCTCAGTCCTCCCTTGGCACTGAGCTGTAATTGAGCAATAGTGCATGCATCTCATATTTCCACTATCACAGGTTCAACACAGAGCACAAGTCACAGAGATAAATGCACAATGGGTGCACAACCCCACAACTATGGGCAGCAATTCCTCAGTCTATGAATAGACGTCTCACCGACCAGTGGGCAGCCCAGGCAGCAAGAACTGCAAAATATCCACTCTGATTTATTACCAGCACTCAAACTGATCTCCTGGCTTGAAAACTGGCATCTTCACCATGTCAGACGTTTTTTCCTACGCCAAACATTTAATACTGGGAAACATACCACAGGTCTCATACCTTCACACCATGCCAGAAGTGTGGAGCAGCTGAGGCAGCCTGGAAACCTGCAAATTTGTTTTGAGATCAGTAAGACAAGATAGTGTGGGACAGTATTTTAGCAAACTGACAGACAAACCCTGCTAGGAAGCAGGGGATAGTGCTGCAGTGGTGACTGCTGTCTGTAGAAGTCAGGAGAAAACTGTGCAATCTTCTGATCACTTGCAGGAATAATACTTGTGACGGCATAGAGAAAACCTAAGAGTTCTTCTTAGAAGCTCCGTTTAAATAATGTGATTTCACTTCACGTTATGTAGAATTGTATTGTTGGAAGGATATTTTTCAGCAACAGCATTGACCATCCTATTGTAAAAGACAATCAAGTCTGTTACAGAGTCTGAGGGATACAGATTCCTTGTGAATATCACTTCCATCAATAAAAAAGCTTAAAAAAAAAATGACAGCAAGTAGATAAATAATGCAGGAGGACAAATCATTTCCAGTAGATGTTAACCGTTGTAATGAGCTGTAGATAACAGCACATGGTGAGCTTTATCTGCAGCATTATGAAAGCCCTAGCTAATGCACCCACATTCTGAAAAACAATGGAGGACCAGCACAGACGGACCTTTTACCCTATTCTATGGAGCTGTTCTAGACATTTTGAGCTTCTTTGCAGAAGAGATGTTCTGACTGCAATCCCACTTCACTGGTAAGCTTTCTCATATAAGGGGTCTGTCTCTCAGAGCTACAAGTACTTACACCATTCAGTTCCAGTTACATCTGGCTATTACGATATTTCCTTTTTCAGTCCTACATGACATCCTCATGATACTACACACGAGGACAGCCAGTACTATACTATTGTGACTGAGGATTCAGGCATGATATCCTGATCCAAGCTAAGACCAGCTTCCACTGAACTTAAGCATTTCCTCAACTTGCTGCCCATACTAACTCCAAGGCTTATATTAAGGCTAGGCTGACATTGCAGAGATGCTGTATGAACAGCTGATACAGCACAGCTCCCATTTGGAGAAGGTAGTAATTTAAACAAACACTGGAAATAAACAAAGGTAAATGATTTGCCAGCAAAGCAAAACTAGGTATAAAGCACCCCTCCTCCCATCCCACTTCATGCAGTTTCCAGGGCATTGTCACCATTAGATACATCTTTTGAGGCAACTTTCAAGGAGTTTGCTAACTCTCTCTCATTCCCCAGTGCACAGACAGAACCACAAGGCATATGCTTTCGTGCTATTTACAGTTCTACAGCATAGCCTGTACGACTTCCAAAGGAATTCCTGGTTGCTTACTCTGTGGTTATCATAACACTGATATGAGTTTCCTGGTTACTTCTCTTTGCAGTGTTTACATGCCAAGAACAGATGATCATTTCATAGAAACCAAAGAGCCCAAGTGCAGGGACAAACTACAGCACAGAGAAAAAACTTGGCACACTACACTTACAGAGTAGGTTAAATCAAAGCTTTCGAGAGATATACACAATCTGATATTTATTTTTTAGAAATATCTTTTTTCCATAATGGAAAGCGACCACCCATATTTTGGTAAGTTAGACTCTTTAAAAGAGAATCTGAAAGATAAAAACTGGAATCTGTCCTTACCGTGTGTTTCCATCGTTAAGGTGGAATTGCAAAGTGTTTGCAAGAAGCCCCACACCAACCAGCTACTTTAACAGGCAACAGCTGAACCACCAAGAATTCATACCAATCATATGAAAAAAATCTAATACTTTTCTTAAAGAATTTATCTGCAAATTAAGTAATGGGACTTCACACCTAACCTGAACGGTTTTTGTTCCGTGTATCACCTTCAAGATTATAACAAATTCATTCCTTTCCCTTGTTGCTGGTGGCACAACAAACACCAGAGGAGTACTAGATTGGTCACATCTGAGAAAACCCAGCACATTAGCTTGTCAGTCATTAGCAATCTGAATGGAGCTCCATGTAAAGCCCCCACTATGAAAGTAAAACACAAGACAGATAGATTTTGCCAAATCTTGCTCAGATAAAGAGTTCCCCTGCGAAGGGAACTCCTTCACAGGAGCCAAGCAAAATGCTTTAGTTTCCACTCACAGTATGCTGGGCAGAGAGGAAAGCAAACAGAAAGCTAGACTCACTCATTGGCTCTGTGCCCTTTCCACACTATAAAATGACTGAGGCAACATGGAAGAAACATTCACTGTACCCTGTCTCATTGTCCTTGCATCCTCATGTCCCAAGGTATTAATACAATGCTTCTTTTTGGGTGCCTGCATGATGTTCCCTGTTTTGCCTCTCATAATTTGAACATTTGATAGCTTCCATATTGTCAAGAAATACACGAAAAGTGATGCTGTTCAAGAGGGAGAAAGAGATGCAATTTTGTACTTCACATGATCTACAGATTTCCACGCTGCATGCAGTAGGAACAAGAATCGTCATTAGAGAAATGAAGTATGAATTTTACACCCCTGCAGTCAGTTGCTTAACTGATCTTTCCAGAAACTTGGCAAAAGTATACTCCAGCTATGCGTATATATTATACTTAATGATGGCCATTAAGCCTGAAGTCACAAGATTCAGTTTGCCTTTTGCTGCTAAACTTGCACTGCAGCCTCCCAGATTTCATAATAGTTACTGACAAGGTACAAAAAAAATTATCCTGTGAAATCATTACCCTGATTAGTATTGGAGTAGCTGCACCCCTCTCTTTAACTTCACTGGTCCCAGTGGGTTTATGCCAACAATAAATTTGGTTTATTCTTTGAAGATGAAAGGTGCTATAACGTGCACTTTATTAAAACTGCTACAAAGACTTGTTATTTTTTGCTCATATACCTGCTGAGTGATGGTTTCCAGAAGTCTACCAGCGCCTCTCAAACATGTACACTCACTCCACTTTCTTGCTTAGAGAATTCCTCTTAAAATTGTAGAACGTTTCTCCAGCTCATGATGTACGGCTTCTTGCATGCTTTGGGGCTATAGATCAGCCTCTCTATAACCTAGACAGTTGTGATGAACCACACCTTTACTGTAACTTAGAAATTATAAAGTATTTTAACAGTTGGAGATGATTCAGGAGACCAAATCCAGAATCAGATGTTTATTTTGATTATGTCCAGACAGCAGGCTGATTGGCTTGGTTTCACACAGAAGTGCAAGTGCTAGCCCCAGTTCCTAGTACCTAGTCACAGGCATAGTACAATATAAGGCTACAGACAACAATCCCTACAAAAAAGGATGCCTTATCCAGCAAAGCACTTTTAAAGCAGTAGTCCCCCTACCAAAGTAGTCTGCTTAGCATTTTAAAGCTCCATTGTGTCAAGAGGACTGGTGAGGCCACACCTTGAGTACTGCGTTTGGTTTTGGGCCCCTCACTATGTGAACAACACTGAGGTCCTAGAGAGTGTTCAGAGAAGGGCTACAAAGCTGTGAGAGGTCTGGAGCACAATGCTTATGAAGAGCGGCTGAGGGAAATGGGATTGTTCAGTCTGGAGAAGAGGAGGCTCAGGGGAGACATTATTGCTCTGTACTACCACCTGAAGGGAAGTTGTGGTCCCCTGTAACTAGCAATAGGAATAGAAGGAACGGCTTCACATTGTGCCAGGGGAGATTCAGGTTGGACATTAGGAAAACCTTCTCCAAAAGAGTGACTGGGTGCTGGAAGAGGCTGCCCAGGGAGGTGGTGGAGTCAACATCACTGGAGGTGCTCAAGAAACATTTAGATGTTGTACTGAGGGATGTGGTTTGGTAGGAAATATCGGTGACAAGTGAACAGTTGGACTGGGTGATCTTGGAGGCCTTTTCCAACCTTGGAAATTCTATTATTTTAAGAGTGATTCCTGAGCAGTGCTTAACAACAACAGGCTTTGATCAGATTATTGACCGCAAGCCTGTCCCCCAAACTTTCTCCCCCCAACCCACTCAGCAGCTCTATCATTTTATTTCTGTTAGCATTAACCAGCTAACTGGCTTCTCCATCTGCTAATCACCTTCACAAACCAAGTATCCTATTTGTACCTAGAAAGCCTTTTTTCCTAAATAGAAATCATACCTAGATTACTCTGAGAGTAATCCCTCCTCTATTTATTTCCATGGAAGATAAACAGGTAGGGTAAAATAACACTGTTTAGTAGAGAAAACTCTCAGCTACAAAACACTGTTTTTCAATGTAGTCACCACCATCAGCCACGCATTTTTGCCAGCAATGAGCAACAGTCTAAATGCTACGCTCATGAAAATCTACACAGTTGTCAGGAATGTGGCTTAACTTTCACATCATGGTCACCACAGCTGAAATGCTCCACCACTCTCTCACTGTGCTGACATCCACTGTTTGATCTCCATTAAATGTTCAGCAAACATCAGTGAATGTCAATGAGTGCCATTTTTTCCCTCATGGAGGAATTCAATGCCACGCCTTTGCTTCACATTCACTCCCATGTCAGATGCCATTCTGTCAGACTGCCCCTCTGCTGCCATCTGTTGTATGACCACAACACATAACAGAATATTGACGGAAAGGTTCAACCTCTACTGCCATACAACCACCATCCACCTCTGATATCATAGGCAAACATAATAAAATAAGAGGCATTACTTTTGGAGCAGCTCTCACATACACATTATGTATATAAAAATCAAGATTTAACATGAAAAGGAAAGGAGCCAGTGAAAAATATTTAATTGTTTCAAAGATCATCTATATACGAGAAACCAACTTTTACTTCACCTGGAAACACAGAAAATGAACTGGAATACTCTGCCATATACCTCAATTTAAAAGTGCTTTGAACTGCACAGTAACACACAGCGATTAAGAATATTTTTTTCTTGGTATTTGACTGTCAAATTTCCCACCTCAAATGTTCTTGCAACCTGTAAGCATATATATAAAATGTTGTTCAGTGTCTATTAATGAACTGTCTCACGTGTGATCCCAGCAACACAGATGTTCAGATCTATTCCTTCTGTTTCTTGTCTGGCAATCAGAACTGATCACATTCTTTATCTGTCACTGTGCTTGACCTAAGGCACGAAGAAGTCAGAACTGTCACCACAACAGGTTATATCTCTGAAATATCTATTTCTTATAAACTAACTTCTCAATTCCTCAAGCCAGCCTAAAATTTTTATTTTTTTTTCTCATTTTCCTTGACTAAAAAAACACTCCTCAGAACTGCAGACAGAAAAAGGCACGGGTCCCTTAGCAAGAGTCCCTTGTACCTCCAGGAATCGCTTCCTTCAAAAGCTATGCTTGGAAAGGACACTCTTTTCCTTTCACCCAGAGGGGTTCCTTCAGAAAAAGACTTGTATAGGAAATATGGTAAATTAACACACATGCTAGTTGTCATGCCACTTACTGCTACTTTCTTTAATGGCTTGCCAACCTGAAGATATTTTCATGACACAGTAAACAAAGGGATCTCATGTCCCTCAGCAGATAGTTTTCCAAAAACAAGGTTGCTGGATCCTATTTTAAGACAGGAGAAAATAACTAACCTGAAACAAACTAGGATTTATAGCAACTGCCACAGCATGGAAGTAGGTCTGCTTCTGCCAGAGAATTTGCTCTGAATTGTTCTCCAAGTTTCAGTCATTGCTGAGCAACTTCCCCAAGTGTCAGTGTTAACTTCTTACCAAAAACATAACATACAGATAGCAAATTCTAGAAACATCTACATATTAAACCTTATACTAAGTTCAGCTGTAATTGCCTGCTAGAGGGATGACAATAAAGAATTTTCCTCTTCCAGTTAAAAAAAAAAAATGACAAGAAAGGAAATACCAGCAGTAGCTGGTTTACTGCTTTCTTTTTTCTTGGCCCTTGCCACCTGCTGAACTGAGCACATCAGGTCAGTAAAAGAACGCAGATGGGAAACAACCCAGGACAGCTCCAGCCCAACTCCCCGCTCCAAGCACAGTGAGCTGTGAGAGCAGACCAGGTTGGTTCAGTGCTTTGCTCAGTCAGGTCTTGAAATTCTCCAAGGACAGGGACAGCTAAGTCCCTCTGGACAGCCTCTTCCCACACTAAAGTGCCCTCAGTGTGAAAAGCTTTCTTTTTCCATGTTTTTTATGACCATAAACACAGTCATCTTAATTATTATACATCCATGCACATAGGCTGGAGTTCTATATACACATGCATGTTGTCCTCCTGCCTTTTTCTTTAAATTCCATCCTGCTCTTAGGCAAAGGCCACACACAGAGCTCTCACAGATGCAAGTAGCAGGACACACGAGTATCTTTGAGACAAACACAGCTTATCTAAAATACCTGAGGCACACAGCCCAGATTTGCCTTTTCAATTAACACTTTAAATGGAAAGTCTATCCACTCTGCGTGAACAACGAGGCCAAAGAAATATGAAGAAAAATACGGAGCTTGTTCTGGATTTTTGAACAAATATTTTGAAATCTACATCACTACATAAGTGATGCATCATGTTTTACAGATCATCCAAGTGCATTTCACCACCATCGAAACAAATAAAGAAAATAGAAATGAGGCCTTTATCCCTGAAAGTTAACTTCTACATACACAGAGCTGAATGCATCATAACTTTAGTATGAATTGTTACAAACATAGTGCCTTTAAGTAAATAAATAAACATTTTCCATGTTCTGCATACCAAATATTTGAAGAACATCAGTCTTAACAAGAAGACAGGGAGGAAAACCATAGATCCAACTCACACACCACTGACACCAACACAGCTTACTTTCATTTCACCTCTATTTCCTCTATTTCAGGGATTAAAGCACAGAAAAAACAGCTTTAACTGCAACCTTACCTCAAGCCTCCATCCCATTCTTCCTCCACTTCTTCCTTCCTAGCAGCACTCAGTAATGCACACCTGTGCTCATGGTTGATGTCCACATGCTGCCCAACTGCAGCTCATTAAGCCACACACCTGCAGTGATTTAACTTGGGCTTTACTCAGCTTTCAACTCACCCCAGAAACAGTGAAAGCATTTGCTGTTAATAAATATTGTTTTTTTTCCTCCAGGTTTTCGTAACTGTGGTACTCTCTGCTAAATTCAAGGTTATTGGAGGTTGGAGGTATGTGGAACCGTCTCCAGCTCAGGGATATAAACAGCAGTTGAATGCAACAGGCAGGAGGTTGTGATGGTATTGCTGACAACACTCGGGATGTATCGTTTCTTGGTGGATAAATATTGGACAACAGTTTCACTCCTCACAGAAAGCTAGTAATCTCTGCATTAGGGTGGAGACTTCAGGCAGAGAACTCATCCAACTGACCTTCAAAGGCCTGAGAGCTACCATTTCTGAGTTAATCAGAGGCCATGGTGTAGTAAATCCAGAAGCTGTCACTCCTGTGATTTGTTCTCTCAACTTTCTACCAAGGGCTGCTGACCTTTGTGTCCCCAGAACTGTTTTTTGCAGAGCAGTGCAGGGGTCAATGGCTTCCATGCTCCCTTTTACATTGGCCACATGATTTATGAGCAGAAATCTTGTAAAAATGGAATTTCACCTGCTTTTCCTTCACTGACAGGCTCACAAATATCCTATAAATCACAGAGCTAGTGCCAAAATCTAGAGCCTCTGTTCAACAGATTTTATCAAGCTTTGATAACCTTCAATACCAAGTTCCACTATATCATGCTTGAGTTTATTATTAGCTTGCTATTGGAAAACGTTATTTAACTAGAATATCTGTTACAGTGCCCAGGACTCAAAGCCAATGCAACACCTACAAACAAATGATATCTTTTGTAGTCTAGAAATACATATTTATTATTTTACTCTGGGAAGAATGGGGAAAGTAATTTGATTTTAAAATCCCCACAAATCCTGTGCACCAGGTAATCAGACACACTTTATGCACTGACTTTATTCACATCTGTGCAAATCAAGTCATTGTTCAGAAGCATGAAGACCTGCGGCATATAACACATGCAGCTATGAAACCATGGGTGTTGTTACGTGTTGAGTCTTTAAATGGAAGGTGGCACATCTGCTTTTGGCATAGGAGTGTAAATCAATCCAAGCTGTATGTTAAAGAGTAAGTAACAGCATGTCCACTTGCTCTTTGTTACATCCAGCCTTGATCTGGTTATTTTCCTGGCAGTTAAATGCAGGCACATTGAAACTATGAGTTGTTTCTTCACCTATGGGTAACATAACACACTATGTTACATTTAAGAAGTACCTGCTGGGAGATGATTTGGACAAAAATACGAGCCAGAAATGAGGTGAGGAGAAAAGGATAAGTACCAACAAGTACACCACAGTGACTGAAAGGTTTATTACTCTGCATACTCCTAATACTTCTGAATTGAATAACAAGGCCAACATTCAGTTCCAACGTTTTAGCTCTCAGCAATTAGTGAGCAAAATTTGCAACAGTGAAGGATGGCATACATTTTCTTCCTTATCAACCAGAGGCACAAACAAGCCAAAAGGGCCAACTACACCCTGGTGTGCATCAGGCCCAGCACTGCCAGCTGGCTGAGGGAAGGGACTGTCTCACTCCATGCTGCACTGGTGCAGCCTCACCATGAGTACTATGTGTAGATGTAGGTGCTGCAGTGTAAGGACAAAGCTGATAGAGCCAGTCCAAAGGAGGGCAACAGGGGTAGCAAAAGGTCTAAAGGGCGAGACATACAAGGAGGGGCTGAGGCCACTTGGGTTGTTCAGTGTAGGTAACGTAGCACACATGGGTTTGGTGGGCACAAGGTCAGCACTGCACTGTGCCCTCCACTCCAGTGTTGTGTTGCCACCTACGCAGTCTGCATTCCAGCTACATGCAAACAACTCAACAAATATGGCTAAAGATCACATAATAATGCTAAAAGTTTATGATCTGATGGGGCCACATAACTTGCTGCCCAAGGCCACATGCAGCCCACTGGTTTCAGGTTGGACATGCCTTACTTAGAGAGTGGAAGTGGGGAAAAAGACTGCTCCAGCCACGCTTTGAGACACTGCTTTCTTGACATGGCCTTCTTTACTGTTAGATAGGAAGGAAATAAGAATGTAATACTGCTCTTCAAGTGTATTTCAGAAATAAGACAAGCTTCAATAGGGAGGTCCATGCTGGTCAGGGAATAGAGACTGTTGGAATAGTGTCGTGTGCTATTTTATACTTTTATACATTTAATTTACTAATCTTCACACACCTTCTCTCTGTAACTGTTCATTTCTTTTTCATTAAAATGGTCAAGATATACTCAAAAGTCACATTATATATGCACATAGTTCAGTGATAAAACTACCCATCAGCTCTGTCTCAAAAGTAGCAAAGATTTATGTAAATGTTAATTGGTTCTCTTTCCATCTACAGCTGAAACACAGTTGCATGAGAGATCCAGGTGGATTTGTTCAGCAACACAGAATGTGCCAGGACAGAGTTTATACAGCAGTCACCACTGGAGGGTAGAATTATCTTGATCAGTTGTTTCAGAATTATTTCAATATTTTATCCAGGGCAAAACTACAACTGAATGAAATAAAAATACTTAAGTAGATCAGAATAGAAAAAGAAAACCCATACTTTCTCCCATTTATTCCACATACACTCTTCTTTCAATTTTTCCTTTTCTTTTCTCCCTTGATGGGAGATCTGATGATGGGAGTCCCTGACACTGGTGCCTCGGACTGGTCTCTTCATTTCCATTTCCCTTTGCCTTCCTATGGCTGACATGCATTGTTATTTCAATGAATGCTTTCAAGCTCAGATTTTTTATTATGCAAATATGAGCTGCTTCCCTGTTGAATTGAAAACATTAACGCTTTTTTTTTTTTTCCAATGAAAAGATGGACAAGGAGCAATATTCTCAAGACAGAAGGTGGTTGGAATGTTATTTTTTCTGTGAATTTAGCTCGAAAGGGAAGGCACACACAATGGTTAAGTATCAAAACTTAAATTATCCTATCTTCCTTCTACAGGGATATTATCAAAGCAGTAGTATCTCTTTCTAAGAACAGCTGAGGCAGGGAAGGTGCCAAGGCACAGCAGACTGGTCTCACTTGCTCAAGGCACTCTTGTATAAGACAGTTAAGGGAGTACACAAGTGCCAGACACTACATGCCTCCAGCAATTTTCTCTCCAATCCCTCCTTACGAAGGCAACGAGTCGTTTTAACTCAGAAGTTGGTGTCCTCTCCTATTCAGTTTTTTGAAAGCCATCTACCAGGAACCACAGATTAAACTTACAGAAGCAAGGAAGTTGTATAGGGAGGCAATGCAGAAGAAGGAAAGAAAGAAAGAACTAATTCTTGGTTCCCTTTAGAGTACACTCCATTCATGTCTACAAGTTTCTCTGTAACATACAATATCTGGAAATTTACTTTTTAACAAAAGGTGACTGTGAAAATTCCCCAGTAGTCACATGCCTCCCAGAGCTGGAGTTTTTTGATAAACAAGCATTACAAGACAGGTAAAAAAAAAAAAAAAAAAAAAAAAAAAACCACATACCACATCTCCAGTGTCAAAAGGGCTGGTAACACCTGCGTCACTTCCATATTTGGTCTCTGCCAGACCAAGAAGCATGTGATGTTGAAGCATGTGGACGTCTCACCCCTTTTCCCATTGGACAGTCACCCATCCTGCAGCAAAAAACACCACAGACAGTGCCCACTGTAACACACTTGCCAGCAATATTAGCAAACAGACTTCAGAGGCTGAGCTCCCCATTCAGTCACAGAAGTTGTTCTCTTTCGGTGTCAGTAGCTGCTCCAGCCCAAGCTTTCTACGTGTTATTCCTGGACTATTGAAAACTTGAAGTGCTGCTCCCTGTGCAACACCAAATTTATGGATGAGGAAACTTCAGTCTGCCAGGTGATAATTTGGCATCCTTGTGTCAGCGTTAAAATCCTAGCAGCTGTAAATATTTATTGCAGATGAAATATACTCATATGCTCCAGCTAGCACATTACCATATGAATAAATCTAACGCTAAATAAATCATGTGCACTCCATCTTTTATTCAGTTTATAAAATTCCTGCTTCTCACTCTGAGCATTCTTAACTTAATAAGGTTATTCAGAAGCAGAGTGATTCATGGTACGCCTTGACTTGTTTTATAACACAGCGTTTTGCTTCTTATATTTCACCTCTGCCAGCTTCTGCAAAGTTTTGATTTGATAGGAAAGGAACAGTGAGGGCATTAGGACCAGGAGAAAGACGCACACATTGCTCTGTATTATGTCTGGCAAAGTGCTTCCTGACTGAGTGCTGTAGTTATGTGTGAAGCAAAGTCAGGGACCGACTAGTTCTCATCTGTTGATCGCAGTGAACTTGAAGCCTCAGACTGGGGAAAGCTGTCAGCTCTGCTGTCAGAGATAAGGCACACGAAACCAGGCAGCGACTGGAAACTTTGAAGAAGCAGGAAATACTCTGGAAGGAAACTATAAGAAATGGGATTTCTTTTTACCTAGAATTTAAAAAGGAAAAAAAAAAAAAAAAACCTAAAACTTAAGCTTTTCTTTTCATTTGCTAAACATGCTCTTTCCTGACTGAGCTGGGACTCTGTAACAACGGATCTACTTCATCTCACTGGATCCATGCTGCCTTTTACTACAGTAAGTGCAATATTAATAGGCGTTTTCTATTTTGTCTGTAAATAGAGAGGAAAGCATGAAACGGCATCAGTGAAATGTGAGGGGAGGAAGAAATCCTCTTGGCAGATAGCAAAAACCAGAGCGTTGCTGCAACCCGAGGACTGCAGTCTGAGCGAGATCCAAGTGATATTTAACATGACAATCTGTATCATTTTGTCACCAACAGTATGTTCTCGAGGAAGAAATGCAGATATGGATCACGCAAGCTGCAGTTTCTCTTGCTGTTGCTGATGCTGGGCTTTTTGCTGCTCATGGTTACGACTCTGAATCCGCCAGCCAGCAACCGGAGCAAGGACGGGACCTTCCAGCCTGTGGAGTTCGGCCCCCGGGAAGGGCACCAGGTGGGCTTTGCGGAGACCCAAGAGATGCTGGAGACCCAGGAGGAGAGCCAGCAGTACTACCCCTTGGACGGGCTGTCACCGTTCATCCCCCTGCGGGAGGATGAGTTGATCGCGGCCGTCGTGTCCCCCACGGGGCGAAGGAACCACAGCAAGGCCAGGAAGGGCTACCGAGTGGTGAAGCAGCAAAGCAGGCGGCCCGAGGCGAGGGAGGGGGACCCCGAGTCCCAGCTCCTGCCCCAACCTCTGGGGGACGGCAGAGGGGCCGCAACGGGGGAGCGGCCGCTCGGCTTGGAAACCCACGGCTTTAACGAAGCACTCAGCGAGCGGATCGCTCTGCGCAGGGAGCTGCCCGAGGTACGGCACCCGTTGTAAGTAACACAGCCTATTTCACCTCCGGGAGAAAAAAAAAAAAAAAAAAAAAAAAAAAAACATCGCTCCTTCCCTATCGCTGTCCCGAACCCCTCCTCTCCCTAATCAAACCGTGCCCTTCGGTGTGGGGTAACGCTTTTCTCCGCTTTGGTTTCCCATCTGGAAACGCAACCCCTCTGCCCTCAGAGCCAGCCGCGATCCCAACAATGTCCCCGCTGCAGCCCGGGCACAGCCGCGCCCATCCGCACCGCTCCGCGCCCCGCGGCCCCGAGCGCCGCGGTCCCCTCAGAGGCGGCGGCGATGCGGGGCTGCAGCGCCACCTGCTGGCGGCCCCGCGGGGACTGCTGCTGCTGCGGCGTGGCGGGCTCTCCGCAGCTCTGCTACCCACAGCGCAAGTGAGCTGTGGAAAGAGCCCAACGAAGGGTCGGTAAGGTGACGGAATCAGCTCTGCTGTGAAGGGAGGCTGAGAGAGCTGGGGCTGGGGAAGAGAGAAGGCTCACGGGGATGTTATCCACGTGGATAAATGCCTGAAGGGAGGGTGCAAAGAGGGCACGACTGAGCTCTTTTCGGTGTTGCCCGCTGACGAGTTGGGGCAAAGGGCACACACTGAAACACAGAAGTGCTGTCTGGATATCAACTCACTGTGCAGGTGACTAAGCACAAGCTGCCCAGAGGCTGTGGGGTCTTCTCTCTGGAGGTCTCCAAAAGCCACCTGGACGCGGACCTGGGCTCCCTGCGCTGGGTGGAGAGATGTACCCAGAGGTGGTTCCTAAGCTCAGCCATTCTGTGATTCTGTGACTGCAAAAGGCAGCTCCTGGGAGAAGGAGAGCTGGAGGCCAGTGTGTCTGACCAGGCTTGGAGCCACACCAAAGACATATTACATCTGGAGCCCTACCTGCTGCATTTGAAATACCATGCATTGCATTTGAAGCCCCACATATTGCATTTGAAGCCCCACATTTTGCATTTGAAGCCCCACATGTTGTGGTTGAAGCCTAGAGACATGCAAGTCAGCTATTTCTACAGCCCATGAGGAACAGTTCATCCCACTTTCTTAAAACAGACTGAGATGCATCTACTCTCCCCAGCCCACTGGAGAAGGAATAGGGTGCAGGTGGCTATCTTCTTTTATTGCCTCCTGTAACAAAAGCTATTGCAGCTTTCCCCTAGGACACAGTAGAAAGATGTGCCAGAAAACATTTTAAGACACTGAATTTAGATATATATATTTCTTTCTCTTCTAGTGGTCACTTTCCCATGTCTAAAGGCAGCTGGTGGCTCCAGTTTCAGGGAACAATCTTAAAGAAAGATGTGTTTTCTACATTTGCTGACTAGATTCAATGTTAATGTGGGTATTTCCATTGAATAATGATACACTAATATTACCTACGTTATTTTTTTGCCATACTTCACTGGCAGTTCTTTGAACTGTGTAGTGTTCAAAGGAGGAATGATGACCCTCTCTTATTGCCTGTGATGTGGGCCAAAACCCAGTTTTTATTTGGCAGCCAAACGGCCATCCAACAAGAGGCAGTTTTAGCTAATACTTAATCTCAAATGAGATTTAAGCCACGGTCTCAGAGTTCTTGGATGGGTTTTCCTGTCTGACTAGTGACAGCCTAAGGACCTATCAACACCACAGCTCGTAGAATCCCAGATTGAAACCACAGATCTGAACATCTGAGGCTCCTGGGTAGCTCAGGTCTAAATCCAGATCATAAACATGCAGCAGGGGTCTACCTCTAAGCCAGTCCTGTCCTTTGTGGAACAACATGCAGCCAAAATGATATTTTTTAATCACAATTTGCTCTGTGGGCCTAGCTCACAGCTGTGTCAGTCACATTTTATACTGACATAACAAAAGAGTGAAGCAGTAATGAATCAGAATGTCCATTATGTTGTTCTGTTGAATCCTGTTGCTGGTAACAATGTCTATTATTATTTACCAGAGAGAAACCAACCAGTTTGAGGAATTTCAGTAAGTCACCTGCATGGACTCAGTCTCTCTCATTTCACTTTAAATGACAAATTCTGTGGACTTAAAGCTATGCCTACCAATTGTTAAGCACTGCAGGTACTGTACAATAAGGCTGACCAGACTTCACATTTACATACTTCCCTTCTACATTTAAAACAGAGTGTAAGAAGTAAGGTAAATGCTGTCAGATACATGTAGCTGCTGTTCCTGCCGTGCTTTGCATTGGAGCACTGAGCTGCAGAACTACAGGTTCTTTTATATGTGAAGGTTGCAAAGCAGTAGTGGAAGCAAAGCAGAGCCTGTTGACTTTGCTTTGCCTTGATAGCCCTGGATCCACTTCCTAACCAGGAATGTGATACTTCAGACCTCTCTGCCCAGACCCCAGTTTCCAACATACCCCACATCTCCGCATGCCTTTCCAGGTGAATATCTTATGCTACTTTTCAGAAAGTAGATGCATATATATATATGTATCTTTTCCAGCAATCCTACTGATTATCCAAAGGATAAAATTATCCAACGGATAAATCAGATGCCTTGTTTTCCCGATTTACTTTGAGAAACCATATTCGGTGTGAAAAATGCCTGTTTTCCTCTCCTGAGCTTGAGCATCAAACTGTGTGCGTCCAGGCAAATGCAGAAACACAAGTATCTAAATGAAATTTAAGTTTCATTACGAAAGCAGAGCTTCCACTTGAGTGCTGCTGGGAGATGAATCTCAATGAGCTGTTTCCCTGCAGGTGAGTGGGAGTTGCTGCTGGCAGAGCCTTTGCCCTCTCAGAATTGCTCTCCACTTCCTAGCTGCATGTGACAGTTCCTTGTTTTTCACAAATTGGATTAAATCACTGTGCCTTCTATCAGTCACAGCCTCAACTTTTTGAAATGATGATTTATGATGGTCTGAAACTGCTCCAAAATGCAGGGAAGGCAGTTCCATGTACCAGCACCCTTTCTCATTTCTCTGAAGACTAGATATCTATATTGCAAGCCTTTTCCAATCTCCATGGCAACTAAATACTCTCCACCTAGGCCACATATTCAAGTACAGTCATTTTCAATTCTCTTCCAATTAAGATTCCACAACAGTCTTATTTTATCTTTTCACTATAATCACAATGCTGCAACAAAGCCTTGCAGTGCTACAGTGGAAAGTATAGGTGGGTATAACTGTACCGTGTACTCCTGGTTAGAAGCTGCCTGGTAGTAAAAGGACTGCATCAGATCTTCACTTTTCTTCACTATCTAGAGATTATTCTGCTTAAAAATTCAGACTGTCGAGTCATGAGATCATCCTTTTCTCCATCCTGCTGAAGAATAGCAAATAGTCTTCCATCTGCAATTATGAAACAACAACACAGTTGATTACAGAAGTAAAGCAAGGACAAAATACATTAGTTACAATGTAGAAAATATCAGGAAAATGTTTCTTTCTATACAAGAGATTTAATGCATAATATCATAAGTTGCAAGAAGAGATTACTGTGCTCCTTTTAGATTTGTATTCCCAGAAGCACTCATGTATTTTTATTTGTTGTTGAATCATTCAGACTGTGGATTCCATTGAATGATAAGCAGGTTTGTGTCTGGTATCGTCTAACACGATGAGGTCCAGTTCATGAACTGAAGCATTAAGTAAAATGGTAATAAACAGCACTGTTCAAATGATATCCCTGACATGAGCTTCTGCTGCAGTTGAACCAGCTGTGCAACTAATTGTTTAATAACCACTGTAAATTCTATTTGATGATTTGCTTGGCAGTATGAAAACGCTGAAATAGCAGTGGAGCAGATAAAAAAGCAAATCACTTCCTTTCATGAACTGACACCCGATACAGAGACCGACCACTAAGCGGCCTTGGAACCAAAGTGACATACAAAGTTAGGTGTAAATATTTTTACATAATTTTGTCATTCCTTTGAGAAGTTCTTGCTGCTAAACTAATAGGAAAACTAGATGAGTGCTACTCAGGAATTTAAAATCCGTTAAATGCATTTTATGACGTAAGCAAAACAGATATACTGGCATTTGGGAGCACGCTCTTAGTTCCTTTACTTAGATTTATGAAATAGGCATTGTTTGATAAGGGTCTATAGGGTTCCTTGTATGCATAGTTTCAGTGAGGATGAACAGGAAATGACTTTGATTTTTAAATCACAGAATCACAGAATTGGAGGGGTTGGAAGGGACCTCTTGAGATCACTGAGTCCAACCCCCTGCCAAAGCTGCTCCCTAGCCCAGGTTGCACAGGCAGGCGTCCATGTTCGAACTGTCAAAGAACCATCCTGTTCTTTGAGATTTTGGTGCTTGTTGTCTTGATGTCACGGAAGAGCTCTTGGCTCCACGGCAATCTGTGGAGCCATGGGCCCCCACTGGCACTCAGTAGTCTCTCCAGAAGTGCCATGTCCTCACAGCCAGGTTTCTTGCAGTAGATAGTAGCAGTGCTTGGAGTTGTAAAGGAGACGAGCGGAAATAGTCATGGGGATAATCTAGCTACCTGGGAGCCTCTTTCATCAGTGATGCATTTTCATCAGAAAAAGCAAACCATGCAGACTTTGAAGGGAAAATGCATTAACTTTCTTAAATGCGTCTGTATTAATTTTCATTTCCTATGTCAGGGTCTGTTTCTGTGCTGTACAGGGATGCTGGCTTCATTCTCTGCGATTCTGATCAGGCAATACACAGTTACACTGATGTGTTACATAGATGAGTTATTTTTCTTATTAGTCATAAATGTACAGCATTTCAATTTGCTCTTTTGTCTGTTACATGCGAAAATATGACAGGGGTGGAGACTGGCTGATGGATCTCCTTTATCACCCTTTCTGCTTTGCTTTAATTGTCTTTTCAGTTTCTCTTTCTTTGTCTTCTGGATTATTTGAGGTCTTTGTTTCTGCTGCAGCCAGAACAGAAGGGAGGGAAAAAAAAAAGAAAAAAAGAAAAAGGAAGAAAGGAAGGAAGGGAGGAAGGGAGGAAGGGAGGAAGGAAGACAACAGAATACAGCAAAACATTCATATTTTTTATTTTAATTTTTGTAACGTTGTTCTCATATTTTCACTTCATGTTCCAGTCTTGGACACCTTAATACTTTCCTTGCTTCCTCAGCTGAGATCTTAAACTGCTTTCCATCCCTGAAATTTTGGAGAGAAAAGTAGTCAGTTGTACAGTGTTTCTAGTGTCTCCCTCATCTGATCCTATACAGGTGCCTACAGCAAGAGTATGACTCCAGCCTGCCTACTGCTAGCATCATCATCTGTTTCCACGACGAAGCCTGGTCTGCTCTGCTGAGAACAGTGCACAGCATCATAGACACAGCCCCGAAGGCCTCCCTCAAGGATATCATCCTAGTGGATGACCTGAGCCAGCAAGGTAACCCCCGTTTCTCTGAATGATCTCTGCTTTCCAAAGCTGAAGGGAGGAAACTGTCCACCTCCAGGAAGCGCGTGAAAAGAGTTAAAGGCAAATGAGACCCTCAGGGAGAGGGCCCTGAGCTGGCTGCCAGGATTCAGTCTTCCATCTCTAGAATTCTTACTTAGCCTTTCAACTTTGAAATATGTTTCTTTTTTTTCTCCATCACTTCCAATCACTCTGAGCTTTCCTGCTTTAAAATAAGATCACAGTATGCAAATCTTCCCACTGGACCAGATCTGGCATAATAATTTCCAGATGTGGACTTTGGCTGAAGTGAGGAGTGGAAAACTCCTCACGAAAGTAATCCCAAATGCTTGGGAAAGGCAAACACCTGTATCTGATGCTGCTCTGTGTCTTTTATGAGATGATGAGAGCATCTACCTTTCGGTGAAAACAGGAGAGGGGGATATTAGGTTACTCATAGGAGCAGCTTCACACCTAGTGAATCTCAGTTTCCATTAGTCTGTCCTTCTCTTTGACGTTACACTGCTGTGGGAATATTTGGAACACGGCCTGCACGGCCATGTAAAACAAATGCTCCCAGAACATTTTACTGGCAAACATCTCCTACTACCTGTTGCTTTCCAGTAAGAGCTTGAATCAAAGGTAAAATGACCGTTCCGTTTATGACAGGGCCCCTGAAGTCAGCCCTGAGTGAATACATCTCGAAGCTGGACGGCGTGAAGCTGATCCGGAGCAACAAGAGGCTTGGAGTCATCCGAGGTCGGATGCTAGGAGCTGCACGGGCAACTGGAGATGTGCTCGTCTTCATGGATTCACACTGCGAGTGTCAGAAGGGCTGGCTGGAACCGCTCCTGGCCAGGCTGTCCAGCAACCGGTAAATCCAGAACCACAGAATCATAGAATGCTTTGGGTTAGAAGGGAGCCTTAAAGACCTCGCTTCATACCCAATATCACTGAAATGGCATTTTCTATCCAGCCCTTGTTAGAGCTACGACAAGGCTTCCTAGTGGCCTGAATTTAAAAGGTTGACATCCATTTTTTTTACATTTTAATTGTCCCAGTCATGAAGCTGAGGATAAAATGGGATGATTATCTTAACTACTTTGTCTTTCTGAGCCTACTGGGTTACAAACCAATGTCACCTATACCATCTCTGTTCCACAGAAAAACAGATTTTCCATGCAGTTTAGACAGGTCTAGCTTGATCTCAGAGATGTTCACTGATAGCAAACACACAGGAAGATACACATTTCTATTTTCAGAGTGGTACGGGTTTAGGTTGGTGTCTGGGCAAATGTAATGTACAGCTGAGCTCCTTTTTGCAGTTCCTGAGTTCCTGAAGGAGTTTAAATCAATGAAAATATTTCAGGAATCACGTGGAATTAAATAATCTTTTAAAAAATCTTTTGTGAAAGACACTTTTCTATATGTAAGTGTCTATCACTTACCCATAAGCTACATGAGAAAAAATGAATAATTGCTTGAGGGGGTAAAAGAGAAAAATACATATTTTAAACTTGTACCAGTCCACTAATTAGTAGTAATAAAGAGCTTTGAAGGCAGTTCTCAGGCACTGGAGCAAGGTGCTTATATAGCTGATTATGTTTGCTCATAAGGGAATTAATTTGAGCTTTTAGAAATGATTTCGTCATGCAGATGAAAAGATGAAAAATACTATGAGCCAGTGGAACGTCCAATCCTCCAGTACACAAGCATGTTCTAAGGTATCTTGCAGCTGTTTTCCCTCCATATCCCTGTTTCCCCACCTGAAAGATGGTGATAATAACACTGACCAGATAAGGAAGTTAATTCATTATTTTTCCTAAATTGCTTGTAATGCTTTCATGGAGACCACTAGTCAACTTGGCTTCATTTAGCAGCTGAGGAGCTGTTAAATTCAATCACATCCGCTTCCTACGATCGCCCAGATGAGGAAAATACAGTGACAGAAAAGCTTAGAGCAACTAGTGAAATACCCATCATTTCTCCTCTGACTGTACCAGTCAAGCTGCTATCCCTGCACTTCTGCTGGAGAGACAGGATGGGAAAACACTTAATCACGTAGAGCGAGTGAATTTTCAGCTGGCAAGGAAAATAGCAGCCTTTCCAAATATCAGTCCTCTGCAGGAGTTTAAAGGAGCTGAGAGAGATATTTTAACTTTCAAAATTGATCAAGCCCCATTTTCTACACTCCTCAGCAGATCTACCACTGTCACCATGACCTTAGCAGTGCAGAGATCTTTACACAGAGACCTCACTCAGAGTTGAACATACTCATGGAAAGGGAGATATCCCCAGTTCTGAGTGGCCTACGGTAATGACAGACAAGACAAACATGAGAAATAATACCCAATTTTACAGGAACAGTCAGATCTCTCAAATATTTGACTGCTCTGTGTGACTGCATTTCATTTTGCAGCATGGTGGTTTTATTCATTAACCCCAAAAGCATTAAGCCTTTCCAGAGTCATTACACGTGCATTTACTTGAGTGGGACCAGTTCTTTGAACCATAGCAAACAAATTGACTGGGATGCTGTGCATCAGCTTAGTGCACCACGTAGAGAATGGCTCAGTGATTTGTAAAGCATTCCTTGACATTTGATTATTCAAGGATGAATACCACCGTCACCTGAACAGCATTAAAATAGTAGATGAGACGCCCCACAGATCATTTCATTCGACAGCTGTTTATGTTCCAGCCTAATTCCAGGTGAGTAGCATGGTGCATAGTAATGCAGCTATGCAATTAATACGATCATCTTTCGTGGGCTTTGCCATTTCCAGAAGACTGCAGGATACAACTGCTATATTGTATTTAGTCCAGAGGCACTGAAAGGCAGAGGGAGCATACGCTCATCTGTGCGTGAAGCCTTGAAAAGGTGGTTGCTTTAACCTGAGAACAGTGACCATTGTGCTGAAGTGTACGGCTCCTTTCTTGCAGAAGAGTGTTTTGTTTTTTTTAATAAAAAGTGCAAATTGTGATTCCTGACAATCATAGAATCAAAGATCATCAAAGTCCAACTGCAGCCTAACCTTAGTGCCCTAACTCTAGCAACTCACTGCTGAATCATGTCCCCGAGCACCACATCAAGAAGGTCTTCAAACACATTCAGGGATGATGACTCAACCACCTACCTCCCTGGGGAGCCTGATCCAGTGCTTAACAACCTTTTCGGTAAAGTACTTCCTTATATCCAACCTGAAAGTATTGCAGTATTGGCTTGCAGAGGGGTAGCTTGCCCTCAGGACCTTTCCCCTGCTACTCATTGCAATGGCTACTTCCCTCTGCGGTGGTGCTCTGACTACGGCACAGCTCAAACATTACTAGGAAACTGAAGCCTACAATATTAAAAGAAGCCTCTCTGGTTTCTAAAATTCAGAGTGCCTCTACTTAGCTTCCTGATTCTAGGTCACTAATTTTTAATGAAATTATGTTAAACAGAATAAGAAATGAACGTGGCAATGGAAAGATATCTCATTAGCTCCAGACTCAAGCACAGCCTCTGTTTGTAGATACAGGGATAGATACAGAGTTGAGCTGCTCAAAAATTAGTGATTGGTGCTGGTTTTATGGCAGTACATGAGGGAGGGAAATATTTTGCAATGAACAGTTCCTTCATCTTTTTTCATCCAGATCTCCATTTTTCTGTGGCCCATCTCCCAGCTTTTCAAGCTATCAAAAACATAAGTCATCTGTTTTTAACCATCTCACAGGCTTGGAGAAGTATAAATTAGTCCCTCCAGAGGACGCACAACCCTATCATGCATTTCAGCATGCATTTCCATGTTATTTTCCTTGGTTTTGAAAACCTTTCACAAGAATCACATACAGCAGCCTGCTTCCTGGGAACTGATAGAATCATAGTCGCCAAGGTTGGAAAAGTCCTCCAAGCTCATCCTGTCCAACCATCAATTCACTTTTGGCTTGATCTTTCTATAGCCTCCATTTGTCAATAACACTAACTTCACACTTGCATGGCATGTTATCTGAAGGTAAGTTATCTCTTTACAATCTTTCACAGTGCTGATCAGTATCAGCAGGTGACCTATTTTAAAGAATATGAGCTCAAGAAACTTGAAGAGAATCCAAAGCCAAAAGCAATCAATTTTGCCAAAAGTTGAAGAAATTTAGGTGTGATTCACGGTGCAGTGCACTGACTGTCCAGTGTAAAAAGGCAACAGAGGCTCCTACAGATCTTGGTACTGCTCATGCAAATTTGAATATTTAAAGAGAAAAGGCATGTTCAAAAGATATATACTTTTAAAGTATTATCTTAGGAGTATACCTAGCAGAGATTTTAAGTATGTCTTTAGTGTTTAGCATGTGAGTTGAGCATTAGTTAATGTGCCTTAAATCAGACAGGAGTGGGTCTGGTTCCTGTTTGTTTTTGCTGTTCTTCCTTATTTAAGGGAGGATTTAATGAGATTAAAATCTGTCCTTTTCCTAGGGGGAAAAAAAATGAAAAATGACTAAAGAGCACTTTCAAAATATCAAAATATCACATCTAAAACTTCAAAACAAACATGTTAATTAACTCTTCCTCTTCGCATGTTGCTTATTCTAAAAGTAGAAAAGAACACAATGTCCATGCTGACTGCAAGGGTCATGAGAAGATATTTCATTCACAATTGTATTTGGTCGAGAAATCCCAAAGTAGGAAACAGTTCTTGCTTGGGTTGCTCTTTTGATGGAATTGTGACCTTTCGTAGATCCCGTGTGTTCCAAGTATTTGAAATATTCGCAAATGAGTATCACCACAGTCAAATGCTTCAAAGCCCTCCTGCCATTTATATTTGAGTTTCCTGTTGGTTTGGTTTTTTTTTTTTTCCTTGAATTCCACAGAGTGAAATTAGCCGTAGTTTGCCAGTATGTGTTTCTTTTCAAAGGGCTGAAAAGCTGCTGACTGTCTGCCAGTTATTCAGTTAAAAACAAGAATAGCTAAGAACATCTTCCAACTTTCAATTACCTTCTCATGCAAATTTGCGTTTAGATCCACACAAAGATCGAGTCATCTCGAAATGTGCAGAAAACAGATATAAAAAAGAAGTGCTGCTACCAAATGGTATGTAAAGCACTGCTTGATTAAGATTAAATTGAACCTTGGCCAGCTTTCACAAAAGGTAAAGTTACTGGATTCCTCAATTTCAGATCACAAAGACACCCTCAGTGTTTAAAGTATGAAGAAGGTGTGGCTTTACTGGTTTCAGCAGAGCTACACCAGTTTATATTAGGTGAGGATCTAGCATTACATTTAGAAATACACTCTTGAAAACACTTCATCATGGGATGCTGAAAAAACTACTGAAGTAATAGCTTTAAAACACAATGATCAATTTATACTGCATAATTTTGTGGCAAAGGATATTCAATTTTATTTTGTTCTGTTTCATTTTTAATTTAGCCAGGTTAGAGTATGGCTCATCCAGTGAGGTTTTCTTTCAGCTGTCTTAAAAACTGTAATTTTCTGTGTCATAATTTGTATGCAGTTTGGGTAATTGCCTGTTCTCCTAACCATTAGAATGGCAGCAAATCACTGCCGGCAAATGCTGCCAAAAGGTGACCATAAAATTGCTTTATTTATAAATGCAATGCTTGTTTCCAAGAGCATGTATTACAATATATTACAAAGGCTGGCTTTATACCTGAATGGAGAGATATAATCACTTCTCTGTTTTAGAACTTTCTGCCTTTAGCTCATCATAGGGCAGTTTGCTCTTATTAGGAAACAAAGGAATAACTGAATCATTTTGATGTTACCGTCTGCAGAGTGTATTTTCATACAATTCACTGAACATCAGTAATCTCTTTTTCTCTGTGGGGTTCTAAAATTGCCTACAGTAAGTGGCAACTGTGATAAAACAACATTGAGCTTCCCCTGTCCTGTCACTGAAAAAACACTACAGTAGAGATTGTAAGGGCAGAGCAGATAGATCAGGATATGTGCCCATCACCCAGAGCTTCCAGCTTCCTCAGCTAGATCTGGTCTCTGCCATTGAAAAGAGCAAATAGTTCACTGCACTGAAGATGTGAGAGGTGACTTTCCTCCACTGACTACGGTATGTTTTAAACATGTTTCTCTCAGGGCTAATCTCCAACCAACATAAAAATCTAATACAACATATAAATCTTTAAAGAGGAGATAAACCTACTTCCTGCCCCAAAACAGAAATTTTGTTTCTCCATGTTTTAACATGAAGACGAGTTCTAAGAAAAGAGCTACTCTAGAATAATTTCCTATGGAAAAATTCAGCATATATTTTTTTCACCTTAATCCCTAGTAAATGTTAATTACTTTGTCTATAGAATATCTTCTCTATATAGGCAAGCCCTTACACTAAGACCAGAGGCTATTCTTTCTGTGTAAAGGAGCAGAAATGGATACTGTTGTTCTTCAATATATTTTTTTCCTGAAGTCCCCAACGCCACAGTATATATACCTTGAAAATTTCCTAATGGGATACATCATTGACCTGGAAACAAGGAATACTGATGGCTTTTCCAAATTGTCAGTACATTCCAGGATAATTCACACTGTGAAATGCCATGACAAGTCTACTGTGGGGACATGTCTAATACCTCATCTCTGACTAACCCAAATTTAACCTGAGGTAGAAATCAATTGAAGGATTGCTGCTCACAATGCAATGGCTCTTAAAAGTCAATTTCTCACAGAGACAGTGCATTCGTAAAAGCACATTAGGGATGTAGTAGAAGACTATACAAACAGAAAATGTTTTACAAAACCAGTGATAGAAATTTAATCACAAAAAAAAAAAAAACCCAAGCAGAATACAATAAGGGAAAGTGCACCTCACTGGCCTGAAGTGACAAACTCATGAAGTGTGTGTAACATTTAGAGGAAAATGAAAGGGCTGTAAAGTGTATGAGAGCAAAATCATCTTTCACTGTAAATTTTGCATCCATAACCTCAAAGGTTGAAGCCTCGGTGTGAAATAGCTTTATAAGGATTCTGATGGTTAATGCACAGCAAAATCCTGAATAGTTTTAAAGGCAGTGCAACGCATAGGTCATCAATAAATTATTGATCTTCAGAATCATTACTGCACATTCAGTATTCCCATGCTCATCTGAGCTCTATTAGGAGGGAAAACGAGGGCACTCAGCATCTACAGGAGTGTTTGTGCTTTACAGTGTCATAACGGAGATCCACTGTTCACTAACACAGTAGTGAAATTAAACTTTGGCTTTGAAAAGAAACTATATTGTCTTTTTCAGAAACAGTGTCGTCTCCCCTATCATAGATGTCATAGACTGGAAGACTTTTCAGTACTATCACTCTGTGAGCCTACACCGAGGTGTTTTTGATTGGAAACTAGATTTTCACTGGGAACCAGTGCCAGAGCATGAAGAGAAGGCACGACTGTCTCCCACCAGCCCTATCAGGTAACAGTTCATTAGGCTGTATGCCTCCACTCACCTCAACAGAGCAATCTGGGCAGTCTTCCAGCTAATAAAAGAGCGACATGGTTATCTGCATTCACTAGGTTCATGCTTTTTGGAGGGGATGGCTTTTTGGCTTAGATTATGATTACTTGGCCTTTAACACTTATTCTAAGTAGATTGCAGTTCTACTTTCAACATGACAATTGTCTTCTGCACAACTGGAAGCAACTAGTCTACAACTTGACCAGACAAGGTATTGAGGTTTGTAGGGGAAGCAGAAGATAGACCATGTAGAGTTAAAAGTCTTCATCATTATGTGCATCTGTATTTTTGACTGTACATGTATGTTACACTTCTTACTGTTCTGAGCCTGATTCAGCAGTTCAGAGCTTGGCTCTCTTCCCCAGGTAAATCCTAGAATTCAATTCCAGTTGTTCTTTGATAACTAGCTAATGAGATTGTAAGGAGCAGTGTTTGATAATTATTTATATTATCTCCAACACAAAAATGGTGGTGTTTTCATCCTTCATATAATTTTCTGTCCAAAACAGTTGTTCACTTCCAAACTACTTTCTACACAGGAGTCCTGCAGTAGCTGGTGCAGTAGTTGCCATGGATCGACATTACTTCCAAAACATTGGAGCTTACGATTCTGACATGACCATGTGGGGAGCAGAAAATCTAGAGCTATCTATAAGGGTAAGAACCTCAATGAAAATGTCAAGCGTTGGATAACTATTGCGTTTTGAAGGGTCCTGAATGAAAAGGCAAGAAGCGGTTCACAAAAGCAATTAAGTGTAGAACTTCCTGAGGTATGGCAAAATTTACTTTCAGGATTCTACCCCATGCTCTGTGATCTGTCAAGACTACACAAGAATATTCAGATGTTGTGAGTTCAGAGCACTATGTCAGGGGACAGAATTTCACTATCACTGCCTGAGGTCAGAGTCACTGGTTTAGGTACCTTCTGAAAGCTGCCTCTTCTATTCTGGCATGCACCAAATGAAGAATTACTTTTATTTCTTCGTCATCTACTTTCAATATCAAATTCTTTATGTTATATTGTGTGCATTAGTTTCTGCTGAATATGAAGAATAGTTGATACTAAGAAGCAATGAAAATTGCAGACACAAAGCATGGTCTTTAATGTCCAAAGCAAAAGAAGGTGTGCCCCCCCCAAGTCTCTTCACCGCACCGCACTGACTGTGTACAGGAAAGCATAAAAGCACAGAAATGGTAATACTGCACCAAATCAAAGGTCTGTCTTGCACAGTATCATCTCTGTGTCTCCATGTCTGTGGGGAGCAGTATATGAAGAAGCACATAATGATGTTCTTTCTGTTTCCAGGAATACACCGATGTCCTGAGGGGAGCCTATAGTAAAGGAGCTCCTTCTTTTCAGATGTGTTTGAAACTTTGACTAATTAACCTTCAGCCACGGCCCAGAGTAGGATTTAACTCAATGAGCGACTCTAATCTGGCTTGGCATTCTTGACATACTGGTCTGTAAAGCCAGTTGTGCTTTACTAGCTACACAGAAGATAATCCTTTTGCACCTTCACCTGTGTTTCAGACCTGGCTCTGTGGTGGTTCTGTGGAAGTCATTCCATGTTCCCGTGTTGGGCATGTCTATCGAAGCCACGTTCCCCATGCTTTCTCCTATGAAGAGGCCATCGTGAGGAACAAAATCCGAATAGCAGAAACTTGGCTGGGTTCTTTCAAAGAGAACTTCTACAAGAATGACACAGTGGCTTTCCTAATCAGCAAGGTAAAGACATCTGCAGTGGTCTGTTTCTGAGGGAGGACGTGTGCGTTGCAGTCAGTGAAGGAGGTCAGCACAGCAAGATGCTGTTTAAGACACAAGCAAGCAGTGATATTATTGCTGCTCTGCTGCCAGGGCTGCAGAAAGCCTGTGGGACTGATTGCACGACAAGGCTGAGCAGAGCTACCTATGGGCCACTACGAGCCTTGAAATAGCATTGCCCAGCACTGGAAATGAAAAATGAGCCCCATTTAGACTGCTTTATAAGTCTTCCCATTTTATGATCGAAATTACTTCTTGCACAGGATGCCTGTGGCATGAACATTAATACAGATGAAAAAGGCTCTTTGCAGCTCTCCACAGTTTCAGCCACTGTCTCTTTTCGTTTGTTTGCTTGCTTGCTTCATTTATTCTATTTACAAGCAAAGTTCCCTTTCAGATTGGTTTACAGGGCTAATGAGTTTCTTTAGATTATTTACACCACTTATTCAGCATCAAGTGCACACTGCAGCTAGTACAACAAAATGAGACTAACTGCCATCACCTTCTTCAGCCAAGGAAGCCTCCGGAGAAACATCTCTTTTTAAGGGAAGTGTTTTACTCCTGTTACAAGGAAACCTTTTGGGGCCAGGTTTGTAAAGTGCTGAACTGCTGAACTTTGTTGTTACGTTTGTTGAATCTAGGGCTGACATTAAATGATGAGGTTCTCTTTAGCATACTGCAACTGCTGAGATTCGCCAGTGCAGCTTACATGGGCTGGCACCTTTAGAAACTGAAACTTCTCCCTTCATCTCCAAAGCCCTTTGTCACCGATTTTCAAGCACTGGCAAAGGCCATTTTACTTCCTTAAGGCTGCTGAGAATATGGCTGAGCTAAGGAAAGTCATTTACAAGCAGTTTGCTTATGCTCCCAGTTCTCATTTCTGACATAGAAATCCATTCCACTGTCCTGGAACTTGAAATTACATTTGTTAAATGTAAAAATGTGAAGGGGGAAATCTACTGCCAAGAAAAAGGAGAGAGACTCTTAAAGGTGGTGGGACTTCCTGTAGTATTTGGGTACTGAGAGATTTAGACAAGGGTTTTATGTGCTTTTATATCTAAGGTTTAGACACCTAACTGCTTAGAAGGTTTTCAGAATCCTTGGTCATCTTCAGGTGCTAAATATCATCAGATCCCAGACCCCTAGTCCCTCACAGTGTCAGCTGCCCTCAGCTGCAGAAAGGATTGATGGCAGCTGTCTATTTTCAGAACAGAGTTGCTACTAGGATTGTGTGTTAAGACATAAATCTGGAAAGTTTTTACGCCTTTATAGCCACGAAACACATTTACCAACTTCATTCAGTAACTGCCAGATAATTATTTGATAAGCTTCATGTTAGGCCAAATTCTATTATTAAATTTTCTCCTAACAGTGGTCTGACAATTACAAGGTCATTTGGACTGGGAAAGGCCAGAAAATAACATTTTAATGGATTTTTTTTTTTAATTTTGTAAATTCTGTACTGAATGACAGTCTGAATCCCACTGATGTCAGTGCAAAAAGTATCAAATTTGGCCCAGACTTTTAAAACAAAAAATATGACAGTCTGATGTATCTTGCAGGCTAACAGCAATTTTAAAGGAAATACCTATTTTCACAGCATGTGCTACTTCCGAAACACAAAGCTGGAGAAATAGTACAGCTGGTCCTCCTCTTATGCCTCGTTGTGAGAGATACATATCATGTATAACATGCAGGATAGAAGAAGAGGTGGAAATAACTCCTATGCAGTCATTTTCATTTCTAGCATCTCTACCACAGAGTTGCAACCTTCTTTGCCCTGTGCTTTCTCCATGAAGGCAGAGAAACCAGACTGCAGTGAACGTCTTCAGCTACAGAAGAGACTGGGCTGTAGAAGTTTCCAGTGGTTTATAACAAATGTGTACCCTGAGCTCTCCCAGACTGAAGACACACCAAGATTCTCTGGCAAGGTAAGAGAAAATGCACAGGAAAAAGGATTTGTGTTTTTCCACTGAAGACCCCAGTAGCACTTGCATGTACTAGGTAGTACTATAATAACTGTACAGTGAGAGGCTGTTCCCACTTTGAAAAGCTTTTTGTCCAAAGAGGCTACACAAAAAGAATGAAAGAAGCAGCAAAAGGACTGAAGAGAACAGTCAGTCCAAATTCTCACATAAACCTTCAACTCCAGCCAAGAGATGAGCTCAGATTTTACAGTTTGGTGTCTCAGATCAGAGGATCCTAAACTGAGATTCTTTAGGTGTCATTAAAAAATGGAAAAGAACTGTGTTGCTCCATTCAGATGGCCACTGCAACAGATTCTGGGATATCTCTGTGCTGATCCACGTGGATCAAAGAATCATAGAACCATAGAATTGCTCAGATCTTCAAGACCATCAAGTCCAAGCATTTGAAGGAAAAGAAGCATTTCCCCAGTCCTGCACATCCCCCAAAGACAGCGGTGATAGCGCTAGCAGCTCCATTGCAGATTGTGTACAGGAAGTGATACTAATCTGTTTTAAATCATTAAAATATGGATTTATTCCAGGAAACTCTACAGGACAGGATTTCCCCCCGACAAGGCAACAGGTCTACTAAGTCACACACTGATATCTGTAGCCAGATTTTACTGCATCCTTTTATGGTTTTGTCTGTTCCTTATTATCAAGGCTTGCTTGAGAAAAGCATAACTAACTGTGGATCACAGGAAATGTTTTTTTTTCCCTCTGGGATATCTGTATTTTTGCCAATAACAGCGTCAGGTTGAAGAGCCATTTTACATTAGCAAAAAAGTCATTCTGACAGATTTCTTTTAACCATCATAACGGTTAAAACCAGAAGTGAGTATATCCAACTTAAAGCTCATTGGGTAACACTGACCTTTGGTGAGACTCTTCCTTGTTATCAGATCACTTTGCACGATCAACAGATCTAGTCTGAAAAACTACTGCCTGAATTACATGCAAAATCATGTATGATAAGGGGATGTAATCATAAAAAAAAAGTTAGCTGAAGGATATTTTCTTGATATCTGTGCTTTTTTTTCAGTATAAACATTTATTTACAGCTTTACAATGCTGGTGCTGGCTTCTGTGCAGACTACAGACCTGGAAGGGCCATGGCAGATGGCTCTATCAAACTCTCTCCTTGCAGTAACAGCCTCACCCAGGTACTGTACATTTTACATATAGAAGCACTGCATCAGACTTAGGGAACTGTTCAGAAGATATCCATGTAAACATTTGGGTTGACATCAATGGAAATAACGTGTTCAAAATTAGGTGTGTGCTAAGGCAATGTTTCACATCTTTCTGAAGCTGAGCATCATTTGAAAAATGGCAATGTTCCATGCCCGAGACCAGATCCCCAAACTGCATTCCAACACACATCATTATGTGGTCATTTGTTAGTTTATTCTGTAGAATCGGGAGAAAAGATTGTCTAGGCATAAAAATATGCTGAATATCAACTATGGAATAAAAGAGGTGGGTTTTCTCATATTCTACTGCCCAAAAAACTACCTAAAAGGCAGGAGGGAAATTCGTGAAGACTGGCAAGGTGGCATTAGACTAGCAAGTTCTTGCACTGAGAGAAGCCAAACCAGTACAGACTGACTGCAGATATTTACTCTAAGTCCCAAGCAAGTTTCACTGCTCACAGTGGGTTCAGGGCGAGCTGCAGGCACATTTTTAACTGCAGTATGTACAGACACGTTAGAAACACCCTTCTGTTCAAATATTTATTAAACAAGAAAAAATTCTTGCAGAATGGGTTTACTTTATATGTAATTACAGTCCACAAAGTCTTTCCTCTTAAAAATACTCTCAGGCAAGTAGTATGCCCAAATCAGCTGGGGAGATTGCTTTGTTGATTCTCCTTCATTCATGTTTGGGTGGCATCTTAAAAACAGGAGTGGGAAAATTATTGCTGGAATAAACATTTACAATGAATTGGGATGCCCTTCCATCATTGTTCAAACAAACCCTCCTTTTTCAGCACTTTGAATATAACAGAATGAAGGAAATCCGTCTCGGGTCTGCTCCGCTGTTTTGCCTTGATGTCAGACACGGGAAGGTTATCCCTCAAAACTGCACAAAGGAGACAGACAACAGTGAGCAGCACTGGGACGTCCAGGAGGTCGGTACTGACTGCCACGAGGGGATGACTGATGGTTGCAAACGTGTGATCACTGAGTAACTGACAAGATTCATGTGCAGGGAAGGGATGATACAGCTGAAGGGCAATTTTCATTTCTGCACCATTTTAATCCAGGAAATTTAGGAGGCTGTTTATCTGTTTGCACTGCCAAATGCATTTGGTTTAAAAACACAGGTTGCAGGAATCTGACCTACATTCACACAGCCTTACTTTAACTTACTGGCTTTATAGGAATACAATCAGAGGCGAGGTTGCAAAAGTAAGAGGTTGTGAAAATAGGTGCAGGACAAATCCTTGACCACTTCTTCTGGATAGAGGAAGGCACTGTGAATCCTGAGTTCTTCCAAAGAAGAGCCCCATGGAAGCAGGGAAATCTTTAAAATGCCTCCTGTATTGTAGGAGAAGGACAAACTTGTTATAATAACAGCTCAGTATTACTCAGTGGACTTCATCCATCAGAGTAAGGACCCCTCTGCAAGACTGAAAAATGTCATGTTCTAGGACAGGCTGAGAAAACAGCAGTTACTGCAGTTGCAGGGATGCTGCAATCCTCAAGTGCAATGCCTGCTGTCATTTCTTTTAATTCCTAAGAGAAGCACCGGTCCTTTTCAAACTTTGTCGTCTCTAATACTGTAGTTGATGCTGGTGACAACATTTCCCTACAGAAACAAGCAAACAAACAACAGCAGAGTGGTGGGAAAGAGATTTAGAGAGTTCTGCACTTAAATGCTGTCAGCTTCCAAAGGAGCTATGCGAACTGGACCCAGTGATCATATTTAGAGCAATACTAACATATTAACCAGTCATTACTGATGAGCTATTATACATCAGAAAGTCAGAAACATGGCCTAGTTTTGACTGGAAATCTCTTTATTTTTTATTGTTCTTTCTTCCCCTTCTCCTCTCATATTGTAGAATGGAATGATTGTCCATGTCCTTTCTGGCAAATGCGTAGAAGCAATGAAGAGTGAAGATGAGAAGGACTTGTTTTTGTCTGTATGTAACAAGAACACAAATCAGCTGTGGCAATTCGAACGTTCCCAAGGGCTACATCAGAGATGATTGGCAGTGTGTGGGGAGATCATGTCTCCAAAATTTAGCGTTACTTCTCTTTGGGATTGAAGATACGAGCATTTCCTACAAGGAAAAGAAAGATGTTTGCGTTTGCTGTGGTATACAAGGCAGATAGGAAAGTCTCTCCTTCAAAAGCTTGGCTCACACAGTTGCTGCTGGCTCCTGTTTTTTCAGCTCTAGCTAAAATTTCCTTTATTCTGTGAAGCAGGGGCTAAAGATACTGTGAGCATCAATAGGTTCTCAACTCTGCTACTGCAGAAGACAGTCGGTTTAGCAGGAAATGCAGAAAACTGGCTGCCAGACAGCTCGTCTTCCAGCCTGTTCTGTGACTTCTGAGGATATGGGAAAACGAATGTTAGGGAAACACTTGAAACTGCAAGAGGACGTCAGCCAAATCAGGAGGAGAGTTTAACCTAATTGTACAGTGCACTCGACTCATATAAAACAAAGTAGGTTTTATATGTATAAAAGTAGTAGGTGCTTTCATGTGTAACAACTAAAATCTTGTTTTCCAGCCTGAGCCAAATTTCTATCGTCCGTGAGACAGCACAATTCATAAATTAGTACTTCATTAGGCACTAAATGCTTTAATTGTTTTGGAATACCAACAGTCCACAGAGTTTGGCACACCCTTCCTTATATCCTTCATCCAGAGTGTAATTCAGATGGGATAATGAGACAGAATTATTAACAACTTCTTCATTTCAATTTTCATGAAACCTAAGACCAACTCTTAGAAAAACTTCTGTGGAATATGGAAGAAAACTGAAGCAGATTTAAGAGCAGACTAGCAGCTCCCCTGCTATTGTGCAATTGAGCATTCATTTGTTCCTAGAAAGCTTTGGGATGAGCTCGTCATTATTCCAATGACAAAATGCTGGATGGAAAGAACAAAAGAAGAGAAATGACAGTTTCAACACCAGCAGTCTAGGAAGAAAATACTGATGTCTGCTTCTACTTGCTTGCTGCCCACTGTACTGAACAGTCTTCTACACTGATTTTTATCCACGAAGATCTTTTAGATTGTTGCTGTCATGGGTCTCCTAGCTGATCTGCAGAAGGCAACAACATCTTCTAAAGAAGCTTCTTCTGTAGAGCCTGCATCCCCTCTGACCTCCTGTCCCTCACAGAGGCGACTGAGAGTTCATGTTGGGTAATAAGAATGGTCTCAGTATGCGCCAGCAAAGCAATCTTCTATCAATATTTTGTAAGGTCACTTGCCATTCTGGAGTTAAAACAAATAATGATGACACTTTCCAAGAGCCTTGTAGGACAGAAGAATAAAGATCTGGGAGTTTTCCCAGGTTGGCTCCACACCTGATTTATTGTATAAAGCAATCATATACACATGCATTTATTAAGAAGGTAGGACATGGTTAATGAAACCTGATCTGATGTTGATATTTTTTTCAAGAGACAGAAAGAAAATTGCCTTTTATAAAACGTACAACATGTTGCACAGGCTTCAGACAAAGGAAGGAGTGACGGAATACTCAGAGAGTATTCTGGATGCAGGCTCTTGGTTAACTATAATACATTTGTTTCAAGCATATGAAATTGGCTACAACAGAAGACATGAACAGCATTCTGTGTTATGTTGTCCAAAAAGTTCCCCGCTGAGGTCCCTGCTTGGTTTGAGTGCTGCAGTTTCCACATCCTGTTTAGGCACCACTCCAACCACTCTAGTTACTGCTTACTCTTTCTTTGATAGCATCAGAACCTAATGCCATTTGCTGCTATGTCGTTTAAGATTCCCTGTGACACTCCTGAAGACACTTCAGTTTTTAGCTGAAAGGACTGCTTCCAGAACAAGCGATGTACGATCACTGACAGGTCTAGGGTGAGAAAAGAAATCTTCTAAAGTCACACAACAGTTGAGTGAAATGCTGTTTTAATGAAATGTGATTACTTCTGTTGTTGTTTTTTTGTTTTTTTGTTTTTTAATAATGATGACAGATTTTTTAATTATGTATTATTTATTCTATTCTGGACTCTGCACTGGGAATGTCATTCCTTCAGCATTTTGCTTCATGTTCTAAAAATGTTTATACAAACATGATAACTGATCACAAGTGGGATTTATCATCGTGAATAATGGAAATATTTTTGTTCAGGGAGGAAAAGTTTGGAATAAATCTTAAAGGCTGTGGAGATCCTCATCTAGTACTGCTTTTTAACAGAATTATAAAAGCCTAGAAAATAAGGTTTGCTGTAGGTATATGTACCATAGAAAAACATGTAACATAATATCTCTTCCAACAATAAAATTAAAATATATTGTTCAGAACAATTTAAAGAATAATTGCGACTACACTTGTTGCATTTAGTAACATAGCACATGTATGTTTGGTTTCCACTTCAGAGCACAGGACAGAAAGGAGCTGCAATGGAATGGTCCAGGAGGTCTCTGTATGGGGACATCAAAAGGAGGGGGATTGTGGGCCACATCGAGGAGTACACTTCCCTCTAACATAAACAAAATCTGTCATGACACACGCACACACAAACCAACAAAACAAAGCAGAGGGAAAACATCCATCTCCTGTTTTGCCTAGTTTCCTTCCTGCACGCTTTTTAGATTGGTCGGCTGGTTGTACCAACACCATTTTCCCATGGTGGTCATTTACTTTGCCCCTGTTGTCACATCCATGAACTAGACCCTTCTCCTCAAGTAGGTTACACGGAGGGCTCAATGAAAGGTCTCTGTTCAGGGTGCCAGTTTGTTTTCTTCACGCCTGCACATTTTTCATACAACATAAACAGAAAGCAATGCTTCGAGCATCACAAAACACGGAATTTCTTTTAGCTCCGTATTTCGACACGGACAGCATTTCTGGTTCCTCTCAATTCCCACTGACAGGAGAGAAATGTGATAACAAAATGTTTCAGGCAAAATGGCGTAGATGCGCTAACTGTGAAGACCTCTGAAGTAGAGCCTCAGGCAAGAGCAGAGGAACTCCAGTGTAACAGGAACAAACACCTTATTTTCCAACCCCACCTCTTCTTTGAATTTGACAACCCAGGAATAACGAATGCTTTGAGCCAAGCCCACCCATGAAGATGAGTTGAAAGGTCCGATTAAAGAACAGGTTCCCTTCCGTCTGACGATGCTTACTAAGTAGCCTGGTTTACTCCTCTTCCAGCTAATTGGAAACAGAATATAAAGGCCTGAAGTATTACTTCACTTACTTCAAAACGTAGACCCAGTGATGCAGACAGTACCTGCAGGAGTCTGGGGTTCATCCTGGAAGGTGAGGTGACAGCACTAGCAAAGAGAAATGGAACGGCAGCATTTTAATCCATACATTAATCTCAAGCTTGAACAAGGGGATGACCAGAGCAGCCTTTATGCCAAATCTTTTAGTACAGAAATGAACAGGGCATCTCTCAGTCCATGTGCTCCAGGTCCTTTGTGACTAGATTTCTCCAGGACAGAATGGGGATATGTTGAGGCAATCAAGACAACAACAGCAGCAGCCCAGATTTCTTTTCACGACATGTGGACAGCGAAGTGAGTGAGAGCTTTCAGTTTCTGCCTTTGCACCTCGTATCTCACTTTATCTCCAGCAGTTTGATTCAGATTATACACATATTGGAGAGTCTTAGAAACGAGTCAGAAAGGAGTGTCTGCAAATACTGGCAACTTCTCAGCTTACGTTTTTAACCTATGCAAACGGCACTATTTCTGCCCTCACAAAAGTATACCAGCACACAGGGAAATGTTTTATTTCTGTTCCTCTTCGTTACGATATGATTGACAAATACCTCTTCTTCCTAGTGAAGCAGAATGGCTGCTCTGCAGAGGAGTCTGCTGAAAGCCCCCAGGGGCAATGCTTTCAGTTAGCCACCACTTCATGGTCTTAAAGAAATTCACCGTCTCAAAGGGGGGTTGATTTTACAGTCCTTTGCTATCATTTCCATCAATTTCAGTGGAAGAATTGGAAAAGGAGCTACAGGAGAGTAGAATCTCTGGAAAGTACAATCAATCCCTGGCACATCATCCACAGCTCTCGGGTGCACTGTCACCTGGTGCTTTGGAACAGAGTACTGCTGAAACAACCTGCCTGTGTGGTAAGAGGCACAGTGTTTTTGCTATCTTTCTACCTACAAATGGAGGCTTCTGTAAAACAGCAGCCCACTTGTAGATTATTACGCACAAGACACAGCAGAATTCTGATGACAGAGAACAGATACAGGGGTTGGGATTGTTAGCAAAGTTCTCTTTTTTGTCTAGTACCTAACTGATGCACAGATCAACCTAAAGGCTGAATGCATCACTCAGTTTCTGAGGAGCTGCATTAAGAACTTTGTTGAAGTCTGTGACCTTTGAGAATACCGCCATGATATTTATTTTCACTTCACTTCAAGGTAAGCTTGTGTTACAATTTCAGACGATGAAAATAAAATGTGTACTGCATAAAAATAATGTAACCTATTTTGTATAATTCTTCAGAAGATTGCCAGCATAAATCTCCATTCTTTGCCATTTATGTATGACTTTCTCGGCCTTACAGACCGATAAGAATTAATCTAATAACGTTCCTTTATGTTGTTACAGCCACAAATAAGTTTTAATGGATTACACCCTTTCATTTTATGATTTTCACAGCATTTTTTTTCTCAACTTCTTAACTTAATGTCCTATTAAGGCTTAAACCGTTTTTAACAGTCTCTTTTTCATCATTTTAATTTGACAACGTGAAAAATTTCAATGCAGGTATGAAAGAAAATCAAACAGTATTTTGATGCATCAGTTCGTGATGATTGTGAACATCAGATATAAAAGCCTGAGTACAAACCACTGGGAAGCTGCTTCAAGCACAATGTGTCTCGTCAATCATGCTTTGTACACATGGTTTGGGATTACTGAACAAACCAAAAGCTGTAGATAAATCAAAATGCTTAACACAATACACTGCGTTAACGCCTTCCTCTTTTTTCTGTCCTTTTTATTAGCCTACATTGCATGGAAATGCTTAGAAATCAAAAGCCCAGCAGCAAACAAAGAGCCAGTTTCATGATCAGAGTATTTCAAGTGGGCAGATGCATCATGTCGATTAAAAATAAGGCTTATGGAAAAATCCTCATCAACCAAGTTGCCCATCTCTTACACAGGCTTTTTGTCTCCTTCTGTCATTTGCATGTGTGTCATACCCATGGAAAACTTCTCATCTGGGGAGCCAAGAGCCCTTTTGATTTACAGATCAGTCAACAGAATCTGAAAGATCACTTATCTGACTGAGCAATGACAGCTTGTGCTTATGACAGAGCTCTGCTCATCACAGGCTGCCACAGCAAGCACACACACTGTGGCAAAAGCTCCTTCTTCGGGGCAGTTTCCCACTGATTCCTTTCCCTGCAGAAGCAAAGGAAACACCGGTTTCTTAGTGGAACGAGCCTTGATCAGCCTACTAGTAATGCCTACGTAGACAGGCACACACACAGCCCCAAGAACAGAGGCTGGTGCTGATGCTACGGAAATAACCTGTGAGTTTTCCATAAACAATGGGCTGTCGGAGCGCCAGGTCCTGCTCTTGGAACTGCCTTGTGCGTGCGGCCAGAACTGTACTCTTAAGGTTCCCAGTGCCAAGAACAACTCTTAAATCGATGATGAGAGGGAAGGGTGAAAGAAAATAGGTCTTGAACCTGAAAAATAACTTGATAAGCAAAACGAGTACAACGAGAGCACAACTTGTTAATTATGAGAAAATAGCATCTTTTCTGAAAAACATTTTCAACATCTTCGTTCAACATTAGACAGTGTAACATGGTGCTGTGGCTTGGCACAGAATGGTAGTTCCTTTTGCAGTGATTCCAAGGTTTCAGTATGGAACAAGAACCTTTGCGACCTGGAGCAGAACTGGGATTCTCACCAGAGGTGCAATGGGAGATGGCTGTGCTGCCCACAGCCTGCTGCCAGGCTCTGTCTCCTCCTTGGCCCATCACAAGGAAGAGCATTTGCCTTTGGGACGTTTTACTTTCAACAAGCAGGCAAATCTTGATAAAACTTGGTTTGCTTGAGTTTTCTTAGCCAGCTCAAGTGAAATTGTTAGTAACAATTATGTGCCAGTAAAGACTGCAGGCTCAGCAGAATGAGGAAAATCAATATTCATTTTATAAGAGGGAGAAATAACTGAGGGAAGTTGAAAATGAGAAAAGCTGAATTCAATTTCAGCTTCCAAGTACATCCATCCGTTGATTTTACAGCACAAGAGGATGGTAGAAGAACCCAACACGGCCTCAACAGTAAGAGCAACCTTAGCTTTATGTTGCAAATGCTGGCTCCTGCTGCAGCGCCTGGCAGGGAAAGCTTTTCTCTACCATTTTCACGTGTTCAGGCTATTTGTTCTTTCCTTTGTTCTCCCTCACACCTGGAGTGATTCTCATTGCCTCCCTCTGCAAAAGCAAGGTCTGGAGGGGAAAGGACAAAGCAGGAGGCTAAGGAGTAAGGACCCCAAATGAAGTCCCCAAAGCTGTTTCAGCTGGTGGCATCTGATTCCCTCCCTGTTTTCCGTATCGCTTCACTTATCAGGAAGATTTGGGCAGCCTCAAAGCCTGCCTCCCAGCTCAGCCCTCCCTGCACGGGGTGTTATGTCATGCACATGAGAGGCATGACAAATTATCAGTGCCCTGCTGAGATGTGAGAAGAGCCCTCCTCCCCTCCTCTGGGATGTGGCAGGAAGGCACAAAAACCACCCATTGGAAGCTGCGTTGATCCCATGCCCAAAAGCCAGGTGCTGCTCCTCCAGTCTGCCCAGTGCTGCCCTACAGCTCACTACAGCCACTTTGTGAGAACACTCTAGTGTCAAATACTTGGGGCGTGTTGTGTCTGTCCTTGTTATTTTCAGGACCTCTAGTGGCAGAAATAAGTGTTAGCAGAGAAAATCATCTTGGAAAGCTCTTAACGCGAGGACAAGACATGAATTATCAGGATGGCTGTGAACTCCATCCAGCCAAGAATGAGTGTCAAAATGCCATTTCATTAATTAACATTCTGGGTTTTCTCCAGGAAATTGTCTCATCTTCCCCTTTCTTACGCAGAACACCACAAAATAACAAACTGCCGTGGAGCTCCCGGTTTGTGGAAGAATGCTTTCTGGTCAATCAAGGAAAACTATTGTTCACGGATGTAAAAAGTCTCCCTTCCTCCCCTGTGCCACCCCAAAAACACCCTACTGTTCTTCTGAGCACAAGTCCTCCAAATTCAGGGCTGCTGCCGCCTAATTCAGTGAAAGATTAAAGCCTGCCAGGAAAATATCCAGGACCTATAGCACATTCATAGCTATCAGCCATCACAATTTTATTCCTGTCAGTAATCCCTTTAGCAAACAGTTATCCTCAATGGCTGATATTTCAATATGGATTTTGAAGGTGAGTCTGTCAGATGACAGCTTTAAGTTTTCTGTTTCGCAGCAGGAATACTCTTGGCACGATTATGCTGAAATTGCTGTGCAGATGATGAAACTCCTTCCCTTCCCCTGAAACACAACCTGTGCTCTCCTGTCAGTGCCACAAAAGCCCCCTGCGTGGAGCCCATCCAGCCAGGCCTGCTCCTATGCTAGGCCTCATCACTGCCATTATGTTATTAAAGATAGTGCGTTTAAAACACACCTGCAAAATAAATGGTAGAAGGAATGAAGGAAAAGATGCAGACAAAGCCTACATCCAGCAAGAGTACAGAGAGCCACAGCCCTTTTTAGTTATTTATTTTTGGCAGTAGAGAGATGAACCTAATGCAGAACACAGGAGAGAGAGGAGAAGCAGAAGGGGCGAGCTGGAAGAGGCTATTTCTCAGGCTGAGAGTGTGCAGGTGGCCGTTCGTCTACTGAGACAAGATTTCTCTTTTTCTGTACTCCAGGAAATGACTGGACGTTTCAGAAATATGCAAAAATCCCTCTTCAAGGTTTCCATCCCTAATCAAGGTTTCCTCCCTGCCCTATTTGAGAAGCTCATCTCTCACAGCTCTCCGGTTGCTTTCCACTGAACTCACTGTCATGAAAAAACAACCGAATTTCCACCAGCAAAATATCTATTCCATGAACTGTGGACACGCTTGGAAGTGTCATTTTCTGGCAGTCACAAGCGATGGATTACAATGCTACATCTGGGGGAAAATGCCGGAAAGAGTTCTGCGCGGCACAGATCTGGAGAGCGCAAGAATGTGCAAAAGTAAACAGAATTTCACAGAGATAAAACACACTTGACAGGTTTAAAATACGGTAGTCGGCCCAGTACGAAAAGAGAATATTAAAAGTGAGCGTTTTCAGATTTTCTGAGGACGTCTCTTGGCAGCCGCTGTGCCCCCGGGCGTGGCTGCAGCTCCTCACATCTTGGGAAGGCATTTTCCTCCCAGTTGGTGGTGTGCAGCTGTCCAGGAGCTCTGAGCACGCCTCGCACAGCTGTGGTGTGTTTGGGGGCACCGAATGGCAGGGCCAAAATCCTGACCCAGTGAAGGCTGATTCCAGTCAGATATCCTACGTCTTGTGGTTACTGCTAGAGACCAGCTACAGCTGCTGGACAAAGCAAATTAACACAAGGGATCAAGCTGCAACATGCACACACACAAAAAAAGAGAGAAATTAGACTCATTACTCATTGAGTAAACCCCTGAAAAATTAAGTTGTGGAGGAACCAGAACTATGCAGATTGATGTCAAGTGCCAGCCTGCACTGAAGGGTGACGCAGAGCGAGAAATACTGTAATGTTCTGTACTGACGTCTTCAGAATGAAATTATTTACTTCACGCAGAAGAGGCTTGCCTGACACTTCTGCACACAACTGATTTTTACAAATTCAAGATTCCTTCCTCTCTCTCCTCCTTATTTTTTCAGTCTAGCAAGGGGCAAATCATAAATGAAATGGACACATCTCATTATGCGCAGTCCCAGCCAGCACCCCTCAGAAATCAGAGCTTCATCTATGCCTCTGCCCACCCCAAGCCTACCAGCTGCACATGTGAATGAGGCTGAATTGCACTTGCCCAACCTCAGCTCCTGGCTGACCCGGTGAAGCAGCAGTTTGATGCAGGCTGAAATATTAACGAGACACAGCTGCGAAGGGCAGAAAACCCAGAAAATTACTGTTCACTGCACATGGCCTTTATTCTCTGGTCGTTAGCTAATTCGTTCAAATCCTGCCCTTCTAGTCAGTGAAGTCAACACGAGGTAACACCAACAAAGCAGACCGAGTTACTCCAGAGTTACAGTGCTGGGAAGGATCTGCCCCAGAGCGTTCTTCAGAAAGCATTTTACATGAGCTGCAGCTCCCAGGGCTCTGTGTGCATGCAGCTCTCCACACCCCCAGCCAGCCTGATCCTCACAAGCTGCCCTTGCAAGGCAACCTGCATTATGCTTGCAGATCTATTACAGTAATTTCTCATCTGCCATGTTGATTGACCTGTCAGAAACGAATCTGTGTCTTCAGAACCTTATTTCTGCAAGCGTTCCCAGTATAAATGCCTTAACTGTACAAAAATGAACCAGACAAAATGTGCAGACGCTTTATTTGGCGTGGAAAGAAACCAAGGACACGGCACGACCCTGTTACGGTTGCAAAAATAAAAGGAGTATGGGGAACTTGGCCTTCCTAAGTGGAAACTCTCCATTTGGGTGGCCTTGCTGCAATCTGTGTGGGGCTGGCAGTCATTGTCTCTGAATGAAGAGGCTGGCTTAACCTGGAATGCTATCAAATCCTCCCTTCCTAAGATCTTTCATTTGGCAGAGGTACTGACAGAAATTCTCTGGCTGAGAAAGCACAATCAAATCCTGTTATGCATAATATCGTGAGAAGGGGTCCATTAGTCTAAAACACTGGGCAATTTTGACTGCGGTTGTTTAATGTTTTCTCCACTTGCTGATTTATTTGAATTCTCCTTCAGATGAAAATCCCAGACTTGAACTATCAAGGAGGAAAAAAAAAAAAAAAGAAAATAAAAGGATTTGCAAGGAGAGGTGTTTTGAAGGGACCGGATTAAATTCTTCCACAACACATCTCCTACACATCGCCCTCCATTTGTTCAATGCAGCAGGGATAACCACAGCCCAAACCACGTGCTTACTGGCTAGGGTTACTGAGCAAGGAGCAAGTTCAGAGAGTGGCACCTGGTACAAACAGCCGGGCTGGGGAGAAAATCCCTCCTGGTGTAAGCAAGAAGGGAGGGCCCAGTATCAGCATACCCCCCAGACTACCACGTGCTCTCACTGTGTGCACAGCAGTGACTTATGTACCAGCTGGCTCCCACACTCACCCTTTCCCCCACAACAAGATCTGCCCTGTGGATGGCGATGCAGCCTGCAGTGCTGGTGCAGAAGCAAAGCCACAGAAACGTATTTCGATGCCCAAGGCAGTATGCCAGCTCTGTGTGCCGTCACTTGCTCTCCCTTGTGCCTTATGTCAAGGGGCATTATAAACACAGTTTTGCTTCCAGTTAACAGCAGTGCTTGAACTTCACGAACCAGCTCTGGCAGGGAGCGCGTCCTGCTCTTTCCCACGTACTTTTCACCCTCCTCGAACAAAGGCTTGCATTTGCTTGCAAGCGTCCCACTGAGAACCATCCCAGCTTTGGGAATTTTGCTGTTTGTCTCAACAGCAATGGATTGAATTCCCGACTCTGCAGCTTTTACTTGCCCAAGGGAAGCCTGCAGGCTCTGACTCCAGGCTGTTTGCAAAGCTTGTCAGAAACTATCTGTGTATAGAGACTGCAACAGCGAATACCACATTTAAGGCTAAAAGGCAATTCTACACCAAGCTCATTCTAGGTCACTAACTTCCTAAGGGTATTCTTCCAAGAAATAGTTTTATCTTGAGTGGCTCTGCCAGCCCAGAGAGACTGTGAGTTGCAATTAACCCCTTCTTCAAAAGCAAGAGCAAGAATTATCCGCTCCTTGACATTCACCATCTGTTATTCATTCACAAGACAATTTCTTTTCAGAAGGGAATTAAAATATTAAGTTACAAGGTAATAGCGCCTTTCAGTGGAAAAAAAAAATCTGCATCCTTTCAAAAAGGATGCTTTTTTTGTGTGCATCTTGGGCAGTACCCACATTCCTTTTATTAGAGTAAATACAGTGCATTCAAATTTAAAAGTAATCTCACACTAAAACCCATCATCAACTCCATTCAAAAGCTTCACTGCCTGGAGAATTCACACACACATCAGGAGAGTCACTACAGGGAAAGGTACACAGATGTGGCTTTGAAGAGAGAGCTGAAGCCACGTATGAAAAGCAAAACAACTATTTAAAAGCTGAGAGGAGAACGGCATGAAGCAGTCTGAAGCAGGCCTACCAAAACACAGAGTTTGCACACCATCATCAGCCATCACCAGGGAAGAGCAGCAGGAAGGCACCTCAGCTCTGAGCTGTTGACACTCGACTCAGGGCACCCTGCCTTCTTCCAAAACGTGCCTGGGCCATCAGCAGGAGTACGTAGGAGAAAACCATGGTTACTCTGAGCTTAGATTCTGAGGCTTTTGTTTTAATTAAACATTAAGACATCAGCCTAGTGCTCAGGAAGCGTCCAAAAGCACATCTAACATTAAGTAATTTTGGAAAGTGGAGAACAGGGCAGAGAACAAATACCATCATGCCAGTGTACACATGATGCACTTACCTTCCTTCCTCCCAAAAGCAACCTGGGAGAGCTGGGCAACATTCTGAGGAGGACAACAGGGCACAGAACAGCTCCTGTGTAGAGTGTGGCTGTGTACACAGAGACATTACACACTCAAAGCAGAAGTGAAATAAATGCCTTCAAATGAACCAGCGAGCAGTGGGTTAAAAAGAAATGAAGAGATGACTCTCCTCACAAAGCGTCCCCAGACTGGGTTATTTCTTTCCATGGGATGCAGTGGATAATAAAGTGTCACAGATTCAGTTAAGTTATTGAGATAACTTATGGAAATATATATGCATTAGATGCATTAATAGTTAACAGCATAGTCTCAAGCAGCCCACAACTTACAGTGAGCAGGTAGGGTGCTCTGAGGAAGTGTCACCACATGGGAGGAGAGCAATGCTGGGGATGGGACACCGGGCCAAGCAGACCCTTCCTCTGACTTGGAACAGCAAATTCTCCTGCTGATGCCACTGCTCATGTCACCCCTCAGGACAAACATTCTTTATTGGGTCGGAAATGGCAAACCAATGGGTGGTTTGTCTGTACCTCTCCCTCCACACTGCTTTCCCATCTAAATGAAGACTTTGATTTGCTTTTCTGGGTTAAGGGATGCACACCAGCATCCACCAGTGTGGTGACACCAGAGCAGGGCACTGGGGCTCACAGGAGCCTCTGCATGATATAAAAGCCAACTCAACTGTATTTTACCATTATGAGAAGGGAGGAAAGGGTTCATAGTACAATACTACCTAAAGGATAAATACCAGAAGACGTCTGAAGCAGCTTTGCACAGGTATAGAATTTGCCCAGGCTCACTGTCAGAGATCTGCAGAAACCAAAACCGTTAAGCAGTAACTATTCCTGTGCTTTTTTTTAAAGAAAATCTTCCCTTGAAAAATGTTTTTTGTTTTTTTTTTTTTCCTAGAGAATGTAAAGTGGTTGTTATTCCTCAGACCATACCAGAAAACCTGCACTTTTGTGTGAACTCCACAGGAATATACACAGAAGATAATGCTCAAACACACTGCAGCTATTTGGACATCTAGCAGGCTGGAGTCACTTCTACTTGAAATAAGGAACACGTCAAATTGCTGTTTTCTGATCTGTCCAGGGCTACAAGTGAGGCCAAAGGAAAAACATTTGCTAGTGGAACAGAGCCTAAAAAGGACATCACAGGAGTGATCTGTGGATCAGCGTCCTGCCAGCTCCTGCTGATGTTACCCCAAGTCTTGTGACAGCTGGATCTCTCCCTAAAGCAACAGCTTCAGCATTCAGACAACCTGGTAAAGATTCTTAACTTTGACTTAGAATTGAAAAATCATCACCACACAACACAGAAAGAGAAATCTTGGTAGCAAAAGGGAAATACAATCCCTCAAAGCTTCAAAACCACAGAGTAAGCTTAAAAACATTTTTAAAAACCGTGACTGTAAACATAACTTTGGATCTCCAGGGGCTCTACTCGTCAAAACTTTACTTGTCAGTTACGCAGCTGTCAACACCAAGAGCACATCTACTTCAAATTATTCCCTTAGATCACCACGTACCAGCAGGGTTTTAAACAGAGGCAATTCTTAACAGTGGTTACAGTCACTGCCTGTCAGGCTGCAGAATGGCACTGGTGGGTGGGCAGCTGACCTTCACACACCTTTACCCTCCTGGTAAGTCCCTTTTGACTCAATTCCTGCATGACAGCAGGTGACACTGTGAAAGCAGTTGGCCAACTGGGCACAGCATCTCTTAGCTGCTGCCCGCATCACTCAAAAGGTTTGAGCAGCTTCAGGGCTGACAAGCCAGCATCCTCAGGATTACACAGGACCCTCTGGATCCTCCCTGCCCTTCACGTCTCCCCTATGCCATGGCTACTACAGAGAGACATGAAGAAAGCAGCATTTTAAGTTACCACAAAGCAGAATCAAAGCTAAAGCCTAACTGAGCACAAAGAGAAAGCAACCCACAGGGAACTGCGTGCAGAGAAAATCATGGCATACATTTGTTTGATTGTACTTTAACCTTGATAAATCCTATTTGTACTAACACTTCATTCAGCTTCCAGCATAGCAAACACTCATCCCTGCAGACCAGGTTGGTCTGAACTGAAATTAAGGAAAGATGGAAACGGGGTACGTGTATGCTATTTCTTTTGGTGGCAATAGAGTTGTCAGTTTACTTCCTTAATTCATATATTGAAGGCTTATTTGAAATTGACCAGTATCTGCTTCTTGGTAGACAGACCATTCAGACAGCCTACACACACGTCTTTATTGACATGATGCTCTGCAAATGAGATCAGTTTCTGAACGGTGCTGAGAATCCAGATTAAAACTTACAAAGGAAGGAAGAAGAGACGAGGCATTTGCATAATGACCCTTGGGTCATGATGACTTCCCTAACAGACAGGCAAACGGAGCAAGTGCAAGAGCTGAAGGTGGTGACCTACAGACCTCAGCTCCTGGAGGTCCGGGGTCTCTGTCACAGACCTATTCAAAACAAATCATGTATGCCTGATAAACAGGCACAATGATTCAGAATTACACGACCTTCTAGCTAATCAATCCATCTGCTTGTCAGATGCAAACAAAAGACTTCTCTGTGTCCTACATAACTGCCTTTTTGTAAGACAAGTGAACCATTGGTTCCGGGAATATGTAATACACAAGTAATGCACAAGGGGCCAACACGCTGCGCAAGGGCCCGCAGTGGTATGAAGAAACCTTGTGGCTGAATTCCTAGAAAGGAACATTTCTGACGGGTTACTCAGATTGCCCTGCCTCGTGTTGTGGAATTACACAGCGTGGGAGAACTGTAAAAAGCTGTCTGCCATCACTGGAGCCTGATAAACTACTCACCAGCTCAGAAAGAACAAACACGGGCAGCTCCTCAGCATCACTGAACATTCAGAAGGATGAACTCTGTTGCCATAGAACTCCATCCCTCTCCACATAACAGAAGATATGAAAGCAAACAACGGCTCAACAACTTTTAAACACCTATCCTGTCTCAGACATCATCCATCCTTGTTGCTTTTTTCCTCTGTGTTTTTATTATGTAGGGACAGCGATTATCCCCAGACGATCTGTAAGATACTGCAGTACCAAGCTGAGTGCAATTTCTGTGGGCAAAAGAAGACACACCCCTTCCTAACAAAGTCAGCCACATCTTACTCTTGTTATGCTACTAAAAAGCTCTAAGGAAATAAAACGAAAACCTCAATAAAGCATTGATATATACTACATAACACAACTGCAATGCATACGTAAATGGCATCATGCAACACGCTCGTCACAAAACCCTGAGCATTGACAGCCCTGAACCGATGCAGCTTTCCTGTAATAGCTTTTTGAACTGTGATTATCTGTATTTCAGAACAATGGTGAATGCTACAGAAAACTATTTCAGAACTTGTATTAGCACGTGCCAAATAAAATACAGCTGACACTTCTGAATACACATTCCCCGCCGTTCCTTTCTCAACTTAACTCTACATGGTTTTATCTGGAAGAATTGTGGAAAATGAACCCTGGTATTTATGCAGCTGTAGTTTGAATAGGAGCTTAAATGGGATTTCTGCATTTATGGATTGACTGAAAACCACTTATTTTTAGCTAGCCAGGAGAAATGTCAGTATCACAACCACAGCAGCAACTCAGCACCTTCAGAAATCCATGTGGCTGGTGCACAAGCAAAGTCAGTAACAGCCCACTACAATCACCAGTGCAGTTTTAAACATCTTTATTTAAGCAAAAGTCAAAATAAATATTCATAGCTAACCAAAGTACCGCAGCATTTTCTGAAGCACAGATATTTAAGTGACTGGAGTGCCACCTGCTGGCTTAAGCACAAAAACAATTCGAGTTGCACACATCGTCTCCGAAACTTCTGGCTGAAGGGATTCACCTTCTGCCTGGTTTTGCTTTAAAGAGTCATCAGAAGGTTCATTCCCAACGTTCACAGAATATTATAAGTACAAAAGAAATTAAATATCAGTAAGACTTGCTTATCTGGCCTGTAATTCAAGAAGCAGTCTTGGAACCAAAGCACTTCAGAGCATGTTCTTGCAACTTCCTTCTACCCTAAAACATTCCTTTTTAGTAATGGATAAAGTGAACTGTGTGCATTTCTTATCTAGGAAATGACAGATCCGAACTAAACAAGACTTAAACATTTAGAAAACGCAGGATTACAAACAGAACAGACAGCCACAGCCCATTTTATATCGGCTGCAAGATTCAAACCACAGCGTGCTTGAGAAAATATGGGTAAGAATCCACTTTGAGTTCAATGTTCATTCACACATTATTAACATTGTAGGGGTTTAATTTCGCACAGTGCATACGAATGTAAATCATTAAGTCAAATACTCATTCGATACAGCAACCAAAGCTGTTTCTGCCACTCACGCGTTGCACCCACCACAGTTATAATACATCCGTGCTTTTCTTACACTCACAGGAGTAAAAACAATTCACCAGCAGCACTGGTTCCAGATCTTGCTATTTTCTCCATACTTAGAATATGGTGGAAATGTGAGGGCACAAAACCAAGGAGATAGCAAACTGCATCAAAACTGCCACTCCGTACAGCATCATACAGAACCACGGAGTCCTCTGGCCTCCTAAATTTGCCTCCCAACACTGCAGCTCTCTATGAGATTTCATGCTGGTATATGCCCACACTGAACTTCTCTGCATAGTCTAAGAAGTCACTGCTAGATAACTGTTCTAATGTAGAAGAACTGTGCACACCATTTCTGCGTATCGATTTGAAGTCAACTAGGATCACAGTCCTGGTCTTCCAGAGTACGTATCCCAACTAATAAAATGTTTAACCCAACTGAACAAAACTCATTCACGTCGATGTCCCAGAAAATTCTTTTCCAAGTTACTAAGACACTTATTGCACGTGTTTCTCACAGCAGCAACAGCTTCCAGGCGGAGCAACGTCTCTTCCCAAAATTGTCATTCCCATAATTGCTTATTCTAAAGCAGCAACAGTTCATGATGGATTCATCAGCACTTTACCAGTTCCTTGTTTGTCAAAGGCTCTGCAATGACTTCATCACGCATGAACTGTTCCTAGAGACAGCAAGTAGAGTTTTAGTTGGCTTTTATTTTTTTTCTTGGATCTCCTCTTCCTCACAAGAGCATCACATAATCATTTTGTTTTCTAGTAGTCTGGGTGTAAGCGGCACAAAATTTTCTCCCCAAAGAAAGCATCAGGTTGGAAAGGACCTTAAAACCCACCTAGATCCAGCACTCTGCCTTGGGCAGGGATGCCAACCAGCAGATCAGGCTTCCCAGGGCACCATCCAACCCATCCACATCAACTTCACAGATGGGGCATCCACAGCTTCCCTGGGCACCTGTGCCACAGCCTCACCACCCCATGAATAACAAATTTTTCTGTGACAGCTAATCTAGATCTCTCTTCTTTTATTTTAAAGCTATTTCCCCTTCACTCTATCACTATCAGAGCATCTTTTTTTTTTTTTTTTTAATATATATGATTCCTTTAGTGACTTGGAGACCACAATAAGGCTTCCTCAAAGCCTCTTGTTCCACAGGCTGAGCAGGCCCAGGTCCCTCATCCTGTCATCATAGCTGTGGTGCTCCAGCGCTCTGATCATCCTCACAGCCCTTCTCTAGGCCCACTCACACAGCCCCACGCCCTTCGTGTGCTGGGAGCCTGGACAGAGTACTGCCGATAAAACTTCAGCACACCTTGTCGCTAACAAAAGCTGTTTGGCCAGGTGACCGTGGCTGGGATCACGGTGGCCCTTGTGCCTGCGTCTTACCCCGTGACACAAAGCTCAGGCACAGCAGGAGATGCTGTGGACTAGAAAAGCGACTGGGCCAGGAGACAGCGTTACGAAACAAGATGCGGCCGGCTGCGCCCAGCCAGGCGTGAGAGGCTTTCAGTACCGTCGGCGCGCCTCTCTCAGGACACGACGAGCCCAAGGTCGGCTCGCAGATGACGCACCTGGTCGTAGATGACGCGCAGGATGAGGGAGCAGCTGGGGCAGGTGGCCACATCCTCTCCGTTCTCCAGCTCCTCCTGCAACAGCCCGCGGGACACAGTCACGCACCCGCGGCCTAGCCCCTCCCACGCCACCCCCGTCCCGCCGCCGTTACCCGCGTGATGAGGAAGCGGTCCCCGCAGGGGCACGGGTAGCTGTACGTCTCCGTCTCCTCATCGTACTCGAAGTCCTCGATCTCCACCTCATCGTGGAACACCGCCATGGCGCCGCCACGGAGCGGGGACGCGCCGGAAGAGGGCGGGAAGCGTGCCGGAAAAGGCGGGCGGCGCACGCACGACGCCCGCGGGCGCGTTCCGTCACGTGACGCGGCGCCGGTAGGGGCTGCGGTGCTGGGGGCGCGGGCGGACGGCGGGGGGCGGCGCCGTCCCCGTTGGCCCCGCGTGCTGGGGGGGGGGGGGGAGGGGAGGAGAGGGGAAGGGAACCCTTCGTGGTGACGGTCTGTGGGGTGTGGGTGGGGAGCGGCTCTCCCTTGGTTTGTACGACGGGGTCCCGTGCTGCTCCGTTGAGCGTCCTCGCCGCCTCCTCGTCGCGTTCTGGAGTAGTGCGGCAGGTTCGCTGAAAGCCCCTCTCCCCCTTCAGATGCGGAGAGGAAAGAAGAGGCCGCGGTGGTAGATGTCATGCAGCGTTAATCCGAGGCCGCTGGCCCAGAGGGTAAGCTGAAGGAGCCCTTCTGGGGGCGTGAAAGAAGCACTCATTTCACTCTGCAGAGCAATGGAAGAAAGGGAAAGTTTGCGGTGGATATTGGACAGGGCATTTCTGTATGGTTCAGGGAGGAAGAAGACAAAAAAAAAAAAAAGAATAACCCGTCAGAAGGGGAGCCTAGAGTGCTGTGCTCAGAGGACAGGGAACTGCAGAGGAGCTGGGGGAGCAGGCAAGGTGGGGGACAGGCTGCTCCCATCTGAAAGCCACAACTCACAGCCGTACGTGGCAGAGCAGAACCTGGGCTCATCGAAGGAGACGCCAGACTGCAGTAGTTGCAGCATTCTGATTTCAGGATTGGAAAGTGATTGATGATACTGTAATACAGGCCCAGAAGGTGACCCCTCTGGGAGAGCTGCTCGGCGAGAATTAATAACTTAGGGCAGCGTCACTTTCTTCTAATGGGTAAAACAGCACATATTTATTTCTTGAAGTGCTAGCCATCAAACTGGTACTAGTTTTTAAAGGGCTGTCAGACCTAGGAGCAGAATTACACTAAATCACATACATAAAATAAACAGTCATGCATCTTTGTGTTGGATCTCAAAGTCAGGCCACATATTTACCAACAGATGTCACTGTGGCTGGTAGCAATTAATTACAGAAAGTGTTTTGAAGCATGCAAATACCTCACAAAAGAAAAAAAAAATCTTTTCTGTCAGTGCTTGGCTTCTGAAGCAAAGCATTTAACTTTATGCAATTCATTTTGTTGTTGTGATGACTTGAAGTCATAGCTATTGGAATAAGCTGTTTATGTAAAGCTGTCCTCCTCCATACTTCTTTTGCTTTTTATTTTAAATCAGTTTAGACTTAGAAGTCTAAACCAGGAGATATAGGTGGACGTAAGCAAGATACATTATCTGAAAGACTCTGGATTATAAAGCATTCTCACAAATCTTAGTAACTCAATGATTTTTGGGCATGCCAGCTTTTCAGGCTGACTGCTGATGTTGATAAATGTGAGTGCTTCATCGCATTTCTTCATTACAATTTGTCTTGCTATGTGTAATGCTACAATAGGATGGAAAGTACCATGATGAGAAAGTACCACAATAATAACAGGGTGACAGTGTCTTTGGCTACAGCAAATAAGAGCAAGTTCAAATGCAGCAGACACACAAATGAAAGAAAAGAGCTGCTTACCTTCAAAAGACCTCAGATAAACAAGGACCTCCAGAGGGATACCCTCCCCTCCACTGCCAGCCCTTAAATGATGTCTGGGAAGGGGTGGATCCTGGCTCCACCCCTTCAGGTCACTCATGTGCATTGCGTACACCTGAGCTCCCCTGGGTTGGCTCTGCCTTCCCACCACTTGCTCAGTCACTGGTTCAGGTCGTGACTTAGCATTTCTGCTACATTACTGTACTGCAAGAACAGTAATCACTTTGTTATCATACCTCCCATCCATTTACATGAAGGAAATACTAAGTTATTTTTTTTTAATAGAAAATAGTCTGTATGTGCTGTTGCAAAAACTTCTTGAGGTAATTTCACCCACTGTTAGCAGAAGATTTGTGAATAATTCTGCTTTGAAAAGTTGCAAGCTGCTGTGTAATTAAATGCTAAAAAGCTATTACAAATTATGGACAGGAAGTATTTTTTGTGCTTGAAAGTGGGTATTTTCAGTACTTACAGTAAATGTATTCAATTTCTGAGCAGCCTAATTTATGAAAGCTCTGCTTCCCATTTATGAAGATTACAAACAGAACAAATTGCTGAGTGACCAGCCAATGCAGCTGTTGTGAAAGCCTCAAGAGTATAGGCCTGATTAGTAAAGCAGGCTGGATCATTGCCATCAAAAAGGGTTCAAAATGAAAGACAAAAACAATTTGAAAATAAATTGTACGCTTTAAAAGAATGCAAGAGAAGAGATTTAAATGAAAGTGAAGGATTAAGAATGCTTTGTAGAAGCAAGGGACTGCTTTTTAGAACTAGCGTGATAGTGTGATAGGTGAGGATCATGTGGTAGGGAATTATGCTGATCCATTTTAGGAAAAACAAAGGCAGATTTACAAGCACTAGGAAATACCTTTTCCCGAGCTTTATAAATGAAGGATAATTTTGAGTTGTGAAATTTGTTTGTAGGTTGCTCTGAAAGTAATGCCTCCCTTTGCGTGTGTGTGTGGATAAGACCAAGGTGTGTGGTGTGGTTGACATGCCCGAGGGATGTCCTCCAGGGAGATTTAGACAGGCTTAAGCAGGGAGCCCACACAAGCCTCATGAGGTTCAAGAAATCCAAGTGCAAGATCTTGCACCTGGGTCATGGCAGTCCCCACCTCCACTATCAGTACAAGCTGGGGCATGTAAGGATAAAGTACAGCCCTGCCAAAAAGGACCTGGGGGCACTGATGAATGGCAGCTGGACATGTGCCCTCTAGCCCATAAAGCCAACCGCATCCTGGGCTGCATGAAAAGAAGTGTGGCCAGCAGGGAGAGGGAGGTGATCCTGCTCCTCTGCTCATTGCTAGTGAGACCTCACCTGGAGTGGTGTCCAGATGTGGAGTCCTCAGTTCAGGAGAGATGTGGACTTGTTGGAGCATGTCCGGAGGAGGACCTCAAAAATGATCCATGAACTGGAACACCTCTCCTATGAGGATGAACTGATAGACATGGAGCTGTTTGGCCTGAAGAAGGCTCTGTGAAAACTTAAGGGCAGCCTTTTAATATCTAAAAGGGGCAATAAGAAGGAGACAGACTCTTCAGCAGGGCCTGTTGTGATAGGACAAAGGGAAATTGTTTCAAACTAAAGGAGATGAGATTTAGGTTGGATATAAGGAAGAAATTTTTTATGATAAGGGTGGTGGAGCACTGGAACAGTTTGCCGGGAGAGGTGGTAGGAGCCCCATCCCTGGAGACATTCAAGGTCAGGCTGGATGGGGCTCTGGCTGATCTCATCTGGCCACAGGCATTGCTGTTCATGGCAGAGGATTGGGTCTAGATGACCTTTACTCATAGAATCATAGGATCGCTGGCATTGGAAAAGACCTCCAAGACCATCCAGTCCAACTGTCCACCTACCACCAGTATTTCCCCACTAAACCATGTCCCTCAGTACATCTAAGTATTTCTTGAACACCTCCAGAAATGGTGACTCAACCACCTCCCCTGGAAGCCCATTCCAGTGCCTAACCGCTCTTTTAGAGAAGAAGTTTTTCCATTGTCCAACCTGAATCTCCCTTGGTACAACCTGAGGCCATTCTATCTACTCCTCCTGCCTAGTTACATGCCTGAGATTGTGCCCAAAGTGCAGGGCCCAGCACTCGGTCATGTTGAACTTCATCCCATTGGCCTCAGCCTGTCCAGATCCCTCTGTAAGTCCTTCCAGGCAGATCAGCATTTCCTCACAACTTGGTATCATCTGCAGACTTACTGAGGGTACGCTCAATCCCCTCGTCCAGATCGTCAATAAAGATATTAAACAGGACAGACCCCGATACTGACCCCTGGGAACACCACTCACGACCCGTCACCATCTGGATTTACCTCCGTTCACCACCACTCTGGGCCCACCCCTCTAGCCAGTTCTTTACCCAGCAAAGAGTGTACGTGTCCAAGCCACAGGATGCCAGCTTCTCCTGCATCAAAGGCTGCTGGATGTAGACCACTCGATCATAGAAGCTCAGGACGGTCAGGCAGGACCTGCCTTTCATGAACGCATGCTGGCTGGGCCTGATCCTCTGGTTGTCCCTCACATGCCACGTGATCTCCATCTTCTGGGTAATGTTCCATAACTTTCCCTGGCACTGAGGTCAGGCTGACAGGCCTGCAGTTCCATTATGCAGCTCCTGCAGCTCCTTATGACCCTTCTTGTAGATGGAGTCACGTTGGCAAGTCTCCAGTCCTCTGGGACACCTCTGGTTGACCAGGAACACTGACAGATTGTGGAAAGCAGATCCTTTGGGTGAATCCCATCTGGTCTCAGGGACTTGTGGCAGTCCAGATGGAAGGGACCTCAAACAATTCTGATTCTATTAATTTCCATGCAAATGATAACAAATACAAAAAGTGCAGTAACACTGTTTGATAGAGCAAACTATCTTAAGTTTGCTGACGGTACATTCTGTCACAGTCATCCAAGTTACCAGTAATGTTAATGAACATTCTCAGTATCAAACCCAGGGTATTTTTGGTTTCTAACCAGCTGTCTTGGTGACTTGTATATGAGAACAAGCCGTGTCAAACAGTGGGTATTATATTTAATGACTATTTATGTGCATTTTTCAGGAGCTGGTGATTCTAACGACGGCCCGGTTATCATGGCTCACGTTACCACTTACATGGGTTGTACTATTCCTCACTTACTGAGAAGTGCCAGCAGACTCTGTCCTGCTCATTCTGCGCTGGTGGTGTTGAGACACACTGCTTCTTGTTACTGTACTGTGAATGGGTATGTTGTCCATCTGCAAACACCTTTTTCTGAAGAGAATGCCATGATCACACTTCAAATTAACAAATGACAAACTATTACAGACGTGTAAATACTTTGTAATCACCAGATTATATTTCTGCTTATAACTGATTCAGAACTGTGCCATCTGGAGCGTACGCTGGATTACACTGACAAATTATTGGATTCATAGGCACTCATAGCAGTAAGGTACAGTAGCACAGCTGTCAGAATGACACTTTGTTTGCTTCTTGTTGCAGCACAATACAGTCAAAAAGGAAAATGGATCACCTAGAGAGAACAGCAAGTAATTTTCGCCAGGAGGTTAGTGTTCTGTTCTTTAGGATGTTAGTAAGTTTTCTTTTCGGTGAAGAAACTGGATAATTGTATTTTATTCAGAGGCTTCATTTTTCTCTTCAGATGGAGTCTCCTTCACTTCCCCCCCCCCCCCCTCATTTTTGTATTTGATACTGTTGTAAAATTGGTGGGTTTTGTGGTCAGTGCAGGAAATTTAGTGAGCTATAAAAATTACTGTGATTCTGTTTACTTCATGTTAGATGAGAAATTGAACAGAATTCTGGTCATGTGGACTCTGATAGGCAAACAGAGTCTTTTTCAGAGAATTAGGGCACTTTTTGACTGAAAAAACACATCTTTAATTCCCAGAACTTTGGGCAGTGGTGCCTAGTTTTCCTCCCTTCTTTATGTAACTTTTCTCAGGTTTAAGGAGTTGATCAAACAGGCCAATCCTGCCTCTGTCACGGAGCAGGATGAACAGTATGCACCTCACACCACGCAACGTTTACGGTCGTGTATATTATAACATATACAGAAGAGCTTTTGCACCTGTGGCATAGGCTGTGGGTGGGTGGGACAAACGTAGGTTCGTTGTGCCTGTTGGCAAAGCTGCTTTAGAAACCGTTTGTCTCAGAGTTGTGCTACAGCGGCTCATGTCCAGTGTCAGCACTTTCTTGGGTATGAGTCAGCAGCTTTTCATGTAGGTCTGAACGATGCCAAATTAACTCAGTACCTGGATAGAGTGACTCCGTAGCAACAGGTGTAGATGATGCTTTTTACTTCTGACGTGGGCAAAAGTCTTGCAGTTTTGCAACCATATATTCATCTTCCTTTTTTTCTGCTAAGAACAGATGAGAAAATAAATGGAAAGGTGTTGGGAACTCTGAGATGGTACTGACAACCGCTAAGGTCTGAGGTCTGAAGGAAGCTGTACAGGTTAGGTGGAAGAACTGGGTTCAGAGGGTGTCAGGGGGAAGTTCTTTGCAGAGAGAGTGGTGAGGTGCTGGCACAGGCTGCCCAGAGAGGCTACAGATGCTCCATCCCTATATATGTTCAGGACCAGGTTGGATGGGGCCCTGGGCAGCCTATGCTAAGTGCCAGATCTGGAGGCTGGTGGCCCTGTGTGTGGGTGGTTGGAACCTGATCCAGAGCCTCCCTTCCAACCCAAGCCATTCTCTGATTCTGTGATTCATTTCTGTGAGAAATTCTCCATATGTCAGAGGATTACATTGTTTCTTTCTTTCTTTTTTTTTTTTTTTAAATGCTTGATTTATGCTTTGTTACTTTTTCCCCGACCACTTTAAAATCAGTTTATTTTAAATCCTCTGCTTGGTTTTAAATTCCATGTAATCAGCAGTTGGCTTCTAGTCTGTATTGCCTTATTTGGCCATTGCAATCCTTTAGAAAGATGAAAGAATCTTAGGTCTGTTTTGCATTAGTGTGCATGCCACACTGTGTCACCTGTTGAAGACTGGTAATGTGAAGGACAAGAGCAAGGAAAAGTGCCTGACACCTTCTTGAAATACAATGGTAAGGTCCCAGGTAGCGTCCTTCTGTCTCACTGCAGTTTTGCTCACAGTGTTCCAAAAATACTGGCTGGAGGTCTTTGATCACCCTGACAAGGTTACCATTGGTAGTATAATGATTAAGGATTACATTTCCAGTACTCTATCAGATGTATTGGGCAAAGAACAAATTAGGGAGTGCTCAGAAGAGTAGAGAAGGGAAGGAAGAAGATCCAAGCTTAACGTCGATTTCCTGCACTTAAAGTTTCTCCATGAAAACAACCATTTAAGTAATTAATCTGACATTTGTCTTGTTAACATAGAAAGATTGCTTTTCCCTTTTAATAGTGTCTGCTAAAGTGGAAAGAAAATGTTTGCTACTTTATTTTAAATTGGCAAACGTCCTGCTGTTTTGTGGGACAGTAGATGTGTTCAGATGCTGCTTTATGAAGAAATTAATTTCCTGCCATGTGTTTTAAATTAGAACGTAGTTTCTTAGGTTTCTTTTTTATTTTTTTAATCTATTTGATCTTGCACAAATGAGAAGTGGTGAACTTGTGGCGAGTTACTCGTATTTCCTAATGTGGTAAATGGCATTCACGCTTCTAATAGAGTGTGTCTATTGGCCCGTTTAGAAAATATGCACAGCATTTCTTTTTTTGTAGAAGGAAAAACATAATAATTATCATCCCTGCTCCATCCCTTGTCATTTTTAACTTATCATCTGTCGTATTGATGGGCATCAAAGAGTTTAAACTTAAGTGGGAAACTCCTCCCCAAGTTGCAAGATCTGCTTTTCATTTCCTTCCTCCCACCCTTCCTTCCTCCCACCCTTCTACAGCCCCTCCTATCTCATTGCCAAACAAAACTCTTAATGTGAACTAAAAATGAACACTTGTGTGTCACAGTTTCCTGTGCTCACAGATCACGTATGGGGTCAGATAGGTACGTGTACAAATCAGCAACACAAGGCATTCAGCTACTTGAAGCTGGATACAAATCCAGAGTTCTCCCAGTGAGTTAGTAGCAGCTGAGCTTTTGCAAGTTTCCTTTGTCAGTTTTCCCATCAGAGACTTGTTGTTGTTGTTGCTGGAAAGATAAAGGAGTGTTTCCTTTGTGCAAATGTGAAGAGAATGTGACGTAACCATCAGTCGCTTCTCTTTACTATTACATTCTCTTCCACTGAAATAAGTTCATATACAATCTTAGATCAGTTCTGACAGAAGCAACAAACATGGTGGTCTGTGAGTACAAAACTACACCTCCATTCACTAACTGATCTATTCTTGTTCCTCTTCCACAACAAAAAAATGCTGGTGCTTTAGGTAGTGAAATACTGCAGCTAACGTGAAGTGCCAGGTATCTCACTTACAGATTCTGGAGTGCTTTTGCTGCAAAAGCTGTTCACGTCATGAAGGGACTTTCTTTTTCTTTTGTTAGGTAATTTCACAAGCCAAAGTGTGTGGAATCACCAACGAATCAGAGACAGTCAAGAGACTACGTTTGGCCATCACAAATAAGGATTTTACTTTCAAAGCTGGACAGTGGTAAAATCTTATATATAAATATATCTCATATCTTATAATAAGATATATAAAGGGAAAAACACTAGCAGAAGTGCACTGTCAAGGAAGTGTTAACAGCCTCTGATAATTGGGCATTGAAAAATGGTAGTAATTTGTATAATAGGATGTTGTGATAGGACAAGGGGAAATGGATTCAAACTAAAAGAGGGGAGATTTAGATTGGATACAAGGAAGAAGGTTGTTTTTTTTTACAGTGAGGGTGGTGAGGCACAGGAACAGGTTGCCCAGAGAGGTGGTTGATGCCCCATCCCTGGAGACAATCAAGGTCATGCTGGATGGAGCCCTGAGCACCTGATCTGGCTGTAGCTGTCCCTGTTTATGGGAGTGGAGTTGGACTAGATGCCCTCTGAGGGTGCTTTCCAACTCAAACAGTTCTATGACTCCAAGATGTTTTATAATTCGTGGCTCAGTGGAGGTGCTGGTATATATGGCTAATCATGCTAAATAACAGCACTTGATTAAATATTCTAATACTAATTTCCAAAGAGCAAAAGTATTTTCCTTTGATTATATGTGTCACAAGACTTCAATAGTACTTCAGGATAGAATACAATAGGATATTTCAGTTGGAAGGGGCCTACAAAGATCAGCAAGTCCAACTGCCTTTGAAGTACACTGCACTTTATTCTTCAAGTTCTCTACAGTTTTACCCTGGAAGTTTCATCTCTGAAAGGAAGGGCCTGTTAGGCTAGTTTTGTATAGAAATACAGATATGTGAACTTGAAAATAAATGAAGTCTAATTATTAAGCCTCTGAGGTATTAGCTGATTGCTTAAGCAGACCTACAGCTTTTATTTTCCCATAGGAACACAGTGATTTTCATGTTTGTCTTCTTATAAAAAACACTCCCACTCCACTTTTTGCTCCCCCTCAAAGATAAATTAAAAAATATGAGTAGTTGCATTGGTCATTTAAAAGATTCTTAAACTTCTTCTTGGCTTAGTCCATCTGAAAGCGGTTTTACTGGAATCCAACTACAGTTGTGAGGATCTTAATAGCATGTGTTGCTCTTACAGTGTTAATACGCTGGCTTTTAAATTTAGAACCAGAACACAAGATGTTGATTGCAATAATTTGTGTTTGTGGAGTAATTTGCTGCAGTTTTTTGCACATGTGCAGTGACTCATTAAATTCTTGCTTGCCCGTACTCAGAAAGTTCATTTACCCTCCAAAAATGCTTTAGCAATTAACATGCTGAAAACTGAAAGCTTTAATTATAATTACTCTATTTCATTTTCTTTTTCTTCTAAAGTGTTCTAATGCTATTGTAGGGGGTACAACAACTTCTCTACACTCACAGCTATAAGCTGTTGCCACATTTTTTTGATGAGTGGTACAAAATCCCCGGCCACAATTTCCTGAGTAGAAAAGGCTAATTTGTTAGAATTTACTGTAGCGAGATGTTACAGCCAAAGATTGTCACTGATGTGTATACACATACACATGAAAGTGTTTTGTTTAGACAGTTCTTCAGAATCAAAAGGGAATTTGTTTTGGTGGCATGCTGGTAGATGTTGGCCTTTATCTGACTTTAATAACGAAGGCTCGTTGCTGTTATCTGATTTAATTTCCTAAAACAAGCACTGAGGTATATGTACATTATAAATAACTTACAGGTAGCTATGGCTTTGTTTCTCATCATCAGCAACTGCTAATAATTACTCTTTTCTTAAATACTTGGCTTAGGTGGCCCTTAAAAGGAGGAAAATGAAAAGCAACCCTAAGATCTTCACTGTTCTGCCTCTTCTTGTGCCTTTTCTTCTTGTGAAGTTATATAACGTGTCTTGCTTTTTCCCTGTGATTCTTTGTACTTAAGCTGTCACGTACTGCATTCCATCCCAGGCCTTACCCTCCTTGCACACAGCTGAGACAAGCTATCAGAAACACAAACTAGTCTGCAAGTTACCGTGTGCTGTGTACTGAAATCTCTCATCATGATATCGTTGGGAAAGCAGTGCTAACATCAAAATACACTAGGCGTGAAGAATGTCACGCTTACGTATCCAAGAAAACATAACTTGAATGTAAGCTGGTGCTCTGCCGCACAAATAGTTTTTTATTCTTTTCATGGGTCTGAAGTAACTTTCCACCGGAGGGCGGTAGAGAGCTGCAGTTGCTTCTTGAGTCTTTGATACGGTAACTGCTGCTACACAGGAGTCATCCTTTCACGACTTTGATTAACTGCCAGCGATGCTAAGCCTCATCAGAGGGGCTGCAGAAGGACAGCGAGAAAAGCGAAATACCAGATTTTTCGGATCTGTCGGTCTTCTAAGGTGTTTTGCCTTTGCATTTGCAAAGAACTGTCAATTACACTTCTACAAGCCATCGAGTTTATTATCACAGACACCTGTATCACCATAGCGTTGTGCACTATGTGCTTCAGGAGAAAGTGATCCTCCTTTGAAGGGCAAAGCTTCGTAGGGAGCAAGCAGGAAAGATGTTTTTTTCTTCAAGAAGTAAGCCGTTCAAGTGCTTCTCTCCTCCCTCAATCTTTTGTGGTCTCCATGCAGAATACAGCTTTGGTGCTTAAAGAAGATATCTGTGCAATGGAGGCCAGTTACATTCTCATTTAACTAACTCTGAGCCGGCTTAACTGCAGCTCGCATTGAGTAATTGTTACAAAGTACTTGGCACTGCTTACCAGTGCAGTGGTTCCTTAAGTGAAGCAGCACAACTGGTTTTAAACATTTGATTTATTTTCAAATACAGTGATTTTGTTGTCTGTTGTAGAAAACTGATGTGTTGAAGTGTTTGGGTAACACTGAGGAGTTTAAATGTTAGGTTATGTACTAATTTCAAACTTTTCTTCTTATTTGAGGGTGTCAAAGCCTTATTTTCACCTAAATGAATTACGGTTAACATGTAGTAATGACTTGCCTTTCATACTCTCCAGTTGCTGGGATTGCAGGAAGTTGCCATGGGTTCTTACAGTCCATTTCTAAAAACAAGTGCATGATTTTCCTTCGCTTAAAAGAAATCATAGTCATTTCTTCCCATTTACCGCCAACTGGAGAAAGATGTCTGCCACCAGAGGGCAGTGCGGTGCAATAAGTAAAGCAGTTCTGCTTATTCTAGTAGTAACTTTTCACATTAGGAAATTTTTATGCTTTATTTTTCCATCAGATATTTCATCTGAAACTGTTAATTCAAAAATATACTCCCTAAAAGTTACTTTTCCAAAAAAGGGGAAGGGGTGGATCCTGGCTTCAGCCGTTCCAGTCACTCAGCTGCACTTCTTGCACCTGAGCTCCCCTGGCTTGGCCCTGCCTTCCCACCAGGTGCTCAGTCACTGGTTCCAGCCATGACCCAGCGTTTCCACTACACCAAGGCACTGAAAAGAGTGGGATTTAAGCCACTGTTGGGCCATGTGATGTTTTTACCGTGTAAATGATTTACTTAAACACTTACAATTCTAATCTGCTGCAAGACATTGCATCTAATGCTCGAGGCAAGATGGTTTAAAAACCTGACAGTACAGTGATGGTGACGGTATTTCTAGATGACAGGAAATCAAAGAAAACGGTGTTACTCAACAACAGATCTATTCTATGGAAAAGTTATGTTCTGGAAGTGAAGATGCATTTCTACAGGATGGGTGACTGAAATAAAGCCAGCAATTTTTAGTCACTGTATTCTTCAAGTTTTCTTTCTGCCTCAGGTTTTGTTTTTGTCCAATTTTTAGGGTTGATTTTTTTATTCCTGGCATATCTGTAATTGGGGGATTCTCGATGTGTTCAAGCCCCGGTCTGTTGGAACGAGAAGGAGTGTTAGAGCTTGCAGTGAAGTACACGGATCATCCTCCTGCTCGCTGGATTCATACTGAGGTACACCAGATAAACTCCTGATTGTGCAATTTGGCATTTTTTCATTTTTGGGGGTAGCAGTGTTTGTCTGCTTTTTGTATTGACTACGGAGCTCCTCTTGACATGTTGCATCATTTTTAAACGTTTAAACCTTGAAATAGGATACTGATACAGTAATTCATCGTCATCTTCTGCCTCAACTTGTGCATGGTGGGGCCTGGTGACACTGCAGTCTGTGTGTAAGGCTTCTCACACCTTTGGAACTGAGTGTACTGAAACCCACAATTTCTATAGTGTTCTTTTAAATTTCCGATATGTTGTAATAATGACATAATCTAATACTTGATTTTTTGCTATGTTAGAAGTAAGGCCTGCCACCTTGGCCTCTTGCAGTGTGAGGCCATTTAGTTAGTCAGTCCGACCTGCTCGTATTTCATCAATGATCTTTCCTGTCAGCTTCTGTTCTTTTCACATCCTGTTCACTGTGATCCGCGCATTTACTGCTTCCTGTCTGGCATTCGTATCACTTAAATGTGGCTGCGGAATTTAAATTGACAGATTCTTTCAGGTTTACAAGAATTGGCAATATCTGAAGTGGTGCTAATCTAATGCTTACCATGAAGCCATTGCACTATTTCAGGGTTATATGGAGTTACCTCCACTGGGACTTAAAACACTGTACAGGAAGTGTAGCAGGCGTGTCAGCAGAAACAGACAATATTTACAAGGCAGGGCCCTGCCTTCTGGTAATGCTCTTCAGAGAGAAGGAGTGCCTAACTTCATAACTCTCAGTCTCTGGAGGCTGCCTTATGAATGTTGATGTCACATTCATTTTGCCATTGATGAACTTTCTGGTTGAATTTATGGGAAGATCTTTAGTTAAAGGTTGAGCTAGTTCAAACATGATGCCGTAGAAAGACCTGCCAGGTCTGTATTGATTATTCTATCTAATCAAAATGGTATCCTGTTTTCTGAGAGAAGAATTAAAACCTGTCGACCTAGAATTTAAGCACATTGTTTGTACGGTGGAAAAAAAAATCTCAGTTGTTTAAAGGTTACTTACAAAGGAAATTGGTATCTCAGAGTAAAAGATGCCCTGGGATCAGTACGGATTTACTTACTGTAACTTATTTTCAGAGGTATTTGTATTTCCCATGTGGAACGTGCACTTCATTTATCTAAGGCATTTTAGATTAGGCAGGAATGAGATTGTTTTGGTCTAAAACTGCTTATTTCCACTAAAGATTCTGTACCCTATGTCCTCCCTCTGCAGCACGAATCTGGAACGCTTCTGGATTTGTGCTTGTTTCCACCAGTGAAATCTGGTGAGAAATTTTACATTGAAAAGTGGAGAGAGAAATTGGTTTCAGATTATAAATGCTGATTGCCTTACACAGTAGCTGAGTGGTTATACTTCTGTGCAGTAATCAGGAAAGACAAGAAGCTTTGTTCTCAGTGGTTGTGCTGGCCACTTCAGGAACCCCTTGATTCTGTGCAGTATCTGCTGAGGGGGCCTCCTTCCTTCTCTGAACAAATGTCCTGTGTTCAGACCTTTGCTTACTATACAGCTGTCAATAATGGAAATCCTTTTGTTTCAGTTACTGTTTTTTTCCATTTTTCCCCACCTTCTTTTGTCTACCCACCCTGTATATGGTCTGAAATGAGCTGTGTTTTCTGCTCCTGTTGATTTTATTAACTTACAGTGACGTGGGAGAGCTCACCCGGCTCCTCTGTACTACATTTTCACCCTTCAACGAGCAGCGCTTGGTTATCAAGAGGACAGCGACCCAAATGTTTTACTCACTGTAGTTCAGTTTTCCATATATCCACCCCCATTCAAAAAATAAATAAAAATAAAACCAAACCCATCACACTTTGGCACGTTTCTTCTAAGAACTGTTTTTGCCTGTCCCAGGAGAGAGGGAGGTTTTCACTCTATTTTTCTTCTACAGTTCTCAAGCTGCAAATGCAGAAGTGGCTCTGCAAGCAATACTCATGTGGGTACTTGCTTCACTTCTGGTGGTTTCTTATTTTTTTTTTTTTTTTGAATGGGATGGAAAACTCCTGAGTCTGTGCAGCTCACTCTGACTTCCACGTCCTCACAGGGCCTTTTCTGACATGAGTCTGTGCTTGTGTAAAACTGTGATCTCGCGTGTTAACGTTGGGTTTTCACATCAAATACTGCTGTTGGAAAACATGAATCATTCCTCTTTCAGCTCTTAAGGGGGTGGGCGGGGGAGGCACCGTCCTGCCTTATCAGAAGACTGAAACTTCCCAAAGTAGCAGCAGATCTCTAGAGACACTGTCACAGATGACTTCAGATAACTGCATTTATTTTACATTCCCTCAGTTTTCCCTCACTGGTCAGTAAGAATAAAAACTCACCGTTCAGCACACCTGGTGACTTTATGATGCAAGAAGACTATTTTGGACTTGCTTTGAGTTTTGAAATTAAGTATCTTCTTTTCCATCCTAGTGTACTCTTGGCTCAGAAGTGGCTCTGCGAGTGGGAGGTGACTTCTTCTTTGATCCTCAGCCTGGTGACACCCCTGTAAAGCTAGTGCTAGTAGCAGGGGGTGTTGGAATTAACCCCTTGTTTTCTGTACTGCTGCATGTAGCAGATCTTCATAAATACCAAGAGAGTAAAGGAAATGGATACAAAATGGGAACAGTGAAGCTGTACTACAGTGCAAAAAATACAAATGAACTCTTATTTAAGGTAAATAATAACCAATAATAATAATCTTCAGCAATTAGTACGTGTATCATTTTTGTTGCCCCCTCTGCGTAAGACGTGGTTCAGACAGGTGAAAGTCACTTCCTGCCTCAAATCCCATCTGCATTTTGTTACTTATGTAAGCCAGTGTACAAATTTTGGGTGTTGCTGGACATACTTGGCTCACACTGATTTTACTGGTAAGCTGACTAGCCCTGCGTGGCTGCATGTTCCTGTAATCTCATAAGAGCATCACGGTATACCAGAGATCACATATACAGGACTTCATAAGCATTTACTTAGCAGTTTGAGATCACTTAGCACAATTCAGCCATTGAGGGCCACTGATGACATTTTAGGCTCACAGGAGCACAGCCTCTGTGAAGAAGCATCCCTAACAATGTAGGCTTCTCTGAAGAAATGAAAGCTTTTAAGATTGAGGTGAAAGTGGATGATTATTCCAGAAATGGTATAAAGGATCCATTACCAGTTTTGCACAGAGGACTGAGGAAATAGGATTGCTGGGCTGTATGTTGTGGGGAGACTGACACACATAGATCACCATGAGGAAACTCCTAGGTTTTTGCTGACGTTTTGGAGGACATATTCCCTGAAGCAGCAGCCTACGTGCAGTGCTGTCCTTTGGCCCTGCCAGCCTTGTACTCAGCCTGGTACTCATTTGGCATGTGCTCTGGTTTCACAGGTATATGCACTGCTTTGAAAATCTTGTTCTCTGAAATAGGAGAAGCATCCAATCTCAAGATTACAATTACAAAGACTAGCATATTAACTTTACTACTTCAAGATGCCATTTAGCTCATGTCATGTGGACTGAATGTTGTCCTTTATTGTGGCTGGGGCAGTGGGATAGGTGTTTTCCCTTCCGTCTGTAGTGCTCAGCTGTTTGCTTCAGTTTGTACAGCAGCTTGCTAGCCTGCAGAGATCCCACTGAGCTGTTCACATTCTCTTTCGTTCAGTTAAAGAGAGCCTGTTTCTTGCTCTAGGATACTGGAAGACATTACATGGTGGTTTATGTCCCATGAATCATACCTGCCACTTTCTGTCCTTGTCTCTGAGTCACGGAGTGGTTACAGGCAGGTGCTGAGAATGACTGCAGTGTTATTTAAGCATGTTAAGGCCGGCCTTAAACTGCTTCAGTACGCTCTCCGGGTAGGTCTTGGGACCTAGGGTTCAACAGGACATGGCTTGTTTCAAAAGTGCTATCAAACTGGACATGGTTCCACACAGGGGAGACAGTTTACCGTCCCATTTGGACCTGTGAAAGCAGGCCAGCATTAGCGGTACTTAGTAATGGAACAGCATACAGCAGTGCCTTATCTGCTGTTCATTATTCCCCATCTTTATAGGGAGTCACAAGCAGGTTTGTCTATTGAATAACATCTATTTGAATTTTTTTGCTAAGTAATCCATAGCAGTCTGTTCAACGCAGTAACTAGTCAGTAAGCAACACAGCAAAGTGAGCTAATTTACCTAGTCACAGAAATTACTTCTACAGTATCCATTCCAGCAGTGAAAACCCCAATTAGTACAGAATCCAGACAGTAAACAAGTCTTCATTTCACAATACCTACAGCATCTGACTGACAGGGTTTTATTTTGGTGCTTTTTTTTGTTTTGTTTTTAATTATGATTTGAGCCGATACCACTGTGCCTGTGGTGGTAACTATCAGAGTTGTGAGTTACACCATAGTTGGTTTTACTTGGAGAAGAAGAAAGGATCTGGTATTCTTACAAGGTAAAGGAGCTGGGACTCAATAAGTTTGTAAGAAACGGTAAACATGCATTGCATGTTTCTGGGTTTTTTTCCAAAAGTAAATGGAAGGAAGAAAAGTTGTATAGGAGAAAAACAGGAAAGGACAAAAGTAACTCATTCTTGGATCCAAATCTTACAAATTACGACCTATTGTAAACCAGGAGGAAAGCACTAACAACAGAGCTAGTAGCACATTCAGATTCCAGGTACAGAAATTTGGCATACTTGTGCAGATCAGCCCTTTGAAGTCAAACCCGCAGAGTACTCGGTGCTGAAATGCAAAAGTCTTGGTACTTACTCACGATCGCTGGCGTTCTGGGACAGTATGCAAACATCTGCTTTGATTTAATGGCTTGTGGTATAAGAAAGTATGTTTAACATTACAGAAAAATATTCTGGGTTTGATGAATGCATTTCCTGGAAAGATCACATGTCGTTTCCACGTTACCCAGCAGAGTTCAAAGATCTGTGAAGAGCTTCAGCCCCACGTCACAGGTACGCACAACGGCGCTGTGCTGAGATTGCTGCTCAAGTGCCAAGTTTGGTTACCTCCGTGGGGAGCAACTTTAATACAAGTAGTTCTAGTGTGCGTTCACCTACGTAACTTAGTACTTCCGGAGATTCAAAATGAGATGTGAGCCAAACATAAAGAATTTCAGCGTACGCATTACGCTTTGGAGAAAAGTTATACTTCTGCAGTTTTTGTTTTCCCTTCTACTGCAGTGCTTTTGTTAACTTGAAATATCATACTGGCATTTCCCACTGAAATCTTATTCCAGCAACTAGTACTTACTTTGCTTAAGACTGATGAAGGATAAGATGACTCTTTGCAAGAGGCACTTCATCATATTTCCATTTCTGTTGTGTTGATCTTCGAGATAATTATCTGGTTTTTTCATCTGAATATGGGATTTTAGTCACTAGCCACATTCAGTGACTGATACCCCATGCATTCCAACTGGAAGTAGGCATCTGAAGCCCCAGGAAAACAAATTGTTCCATAAACCTCAAAACTTGCCTGTTATCCTTAACTAGGCCTGATGTTTTTAAGAAATGAGTGCTTGCAATACCCCTCACTGGTCATTCTTTTTGAAATTAAATGAGTAAATATTTCTGTACTCATTTTTCTACTTTTTTTTTTTTTTCCAGAGGGAAGAATATCAGAAAAGGATCTACAAAAACATGTATCTAAGGATACTCTGTGGTACATCTGTGGTCCACCCCCAATGATAGAATCTATATCCAAACTGCTGTACAACTCCGGTGTTCCTAGGAACTGTGTTTTCTTTGAGAAGTGGTGGTAATGAACAGAAAATAAATTGGTTTTGGTGTATTTTGATGAGATAAAATGTACAGAAGATGGACTTGAAATTACTTGGAAGATTTTATTTCATAGATTAAGCTGTCCTCAATCATGACAGTGTTCTTTTAATTTAAAGGCAATATGACTGTAATACAGTGCTGCTGCTTTTGAAAAGAAAAGTGATTTTATATTAAAGCTGTCAGTTGTCCTGGTTTGTGGATGGTTTGCCTACTTCTAGGGAGCACCATATTTTCTTCCGTATTGTTTGGAAGAAAGGCTCTCAAAGCCTCACTCTTTGAAGATGTGACTATGCTTTGGAGTACCAAGCCAATGTTCTACTCCCCCAGTCCGCAGAAAAGCTCATCGTAGAAGCATTGAAAATAATTAAAAAGAAAGGCACGATGAGACAATTAGTTAATCGTCAAAATAATTCAGATCCTTGAGTGGTAGATTCCCCGTGTACACTGGAGACCTCAAAAAAGGAACATCTAAATTACTAAAAATACTGATTAATATTGTATTATTATAAAATGCTAAATACGCCCTCTTCTTTCATAGTGGCTTTTTTCCTTGAGCTAAATGGCAGTCCTCCTACAGGTAACGCAGCAACTTTCCTCCCTTCAGCATCCTTCCACTTTGCTTTTAGCTCACGCTGAGCCTTGCCACTCCAAACCTTCTCCTGTCAGTCTCAGTGATGTTTTACAGCCTGTAGGACACTGCTGCCACATCTGCATTCACCTCACCTACAGACACAGTGGGGCAGACGACCTAGGCGTCTCCTGGCACCAGAACGAACAGAACTTAAGGAAACAAAGCTCTGTGTCCCGTCACAAAGAGGTGAATGCTCAGTTATGGATCATAAAGATTCGTCTCAGGCTTTCAGGGTGCAGCACCACGTTCAGGGTCTGCCTGTAAGTTTTCATCTCCTGGTGATGGCAGCCCCATACAGTGGGTCTGGTGCTTCTGTACTATACAACGCTGCCTGCACACTGCAACTGCTTGTCCCCCATCAGTCACTGCAGGCCCAGGGGGAACGTCGCATCATATTCCCTCTGACTGAAATGAGGGGAAAGAGCCTGAGTACCCTACTGCAAGGAATGGTTCCTTGTTCATTCACTCCAGAATGTAAATAGGACAGTGTGCTTGTCACAAAGAATAAAACCAACGGGGTTTTGTCCTCATGAAGATCGTGACTGACAGGTCAGGGCTTGATGCTTGAAGGAAGCAGGGTCTTTTCCCACAGAAAGGTGCATGAAACTGGGCTATGGGTAAGGATTGGTGCCCTTAAAAACCAGACTGGGCTCCTCCGTGTTTTACAGTGTAAGAGTAAGAAAATTGTGATAAACATTTGCATGTTGTTTTCCTTATGATTTTTAAACTACCAAGTGTACTGTAAACTAGTTTACCATTTATCTTCCTTAATGGACATGCTTCCTTTAGCACAAATTGCATCTCTTTCACAAACCACTCCTCAGACATGTACCAAAATATCCACGTAACAAAAGGCATTTCTAAACCCTTTGCTTCTGTAATCATCTTCGTTCCCTCTAACCTCTTTCTGTCATCCCCTGTTACACTCAGACTGAGAGCTATGGGGCAAGGACATATCTCTTTAGCTGTATGGTTTCACCCGCTTGTACAGTGGTATTACAAACTCCTCTGTCCACCCACCCACACCCACGCCCCCAACAACAGCAGAAGATGGAAAAATGAAAAATAAGTAAGTCACCCCATTCCAATCACCTCAGTTGCTGTTACTGAGTTCTTTCTTACCTTGAGCGGTTATGCTGCTGCAAGGCACAGAACACCTGAATTCCATAATGCAGAGTGGCTGTAAATATGAACTTCCCCTGCCTGCAGTCTTTTCTTGTTCCTACACAAGAATATTTTGGAAGAGTCCTCTTTCTAGAGTTTCACGGTCTCGTAGTGAAACTTCAGTTTCACCTTCAAGTCTTTCCTTGGATCTCACTCCACTGTAACTGAAGGCAGAAAAAGCAGGAAAGTAAATTAACCTATATAAACAGAGGCTGTACAAGTAATTAACTGACTGCGATGCTGTTGAAGGAAACAGAAACCAACCCCTGCTGCTCAGAAGCTGCTGAGCTGGAGAAACATTCTCTTCACGCTGTCAAATCATAATATTTAATTTCAGAAAATATTTATTCATCTTATACGTGTGCCACCAGCTAAGGGAAGATGAAAAAGCAGACCAACATTTACTTTTTTCCCATGAAATGAATAATATGAGGTGTGTGCTCATCTGCACAGTTGTATTTCAGCTCGGTGAGCTGGTCTGTGAGTTACCTGTGCTACAGCCTCGCTCGACTAAGTGTTTTTCCTCCTCCAGTGATGCTTGTTTGATCACTTTACTTGTTGCTCATCGGGTACAATGAATATGAAGTATTGCTATTGGGTCGGCATTAACTGGAAAACAGTGACTATTCGGTTATTCCAGTGTTTTAGTTTGTAGAGTGCTTTTAGAACAAATGAAAGGAAGCGTTTTGAGGGAAAACCCTTTTCTGCAGCCGTTCAGAGTTTGGTGAGCGGCAGCCACCACCTGCAGGCCCCGTCCTGCTGAGCCCTGTGCCAGGACAGCCTTTAACTCCAGAAGCACATCCCTGCTGCCAGCATGGGCCACGGCTCCAGACCCACAGGCGAGATTTAGCAGCGGCCAGCACTCCTGGTACCTTTGTGTTTTTCAGCAAGAAATTAGTACCCGCTCTTTTTATGCTTTTCAGCTACAGGATGATGAAAATCCCGCATGAAAATGTGATAGTGCTTCATTTCTGCCCTATAATTGGCTCCCTGAGGCAAATGTACGGAGTCACAGGAACTACAAAGAGAAAGCACAGTGCCAACTGCTCACTGCAGAAACTGAGGCTGATGCAGGAACCAAATTAGACAAAAAGAAACCCACAACAGCATTATTCTCCACACAGCTCCATTTCCATGCATACATTAAAGCGACTTGAGCTATTATTTCAGTGGTCCTGTTTTGCTGTGCACAGCCCAAATTAAAGAAGTTCTGCAAGATGAAGTGCCAGCCCCATCTTTTGTGCATTTAGCCTCTCTTACAAGTTCATGTAAACTACAAAGATGCCCAAATGTTTTGGGCTTTCATCCCACCTTGGTTCAGTCTCGCCATCCCCACCTCCTGCTGTCCTCTTCTTCATCCACATTCAACCTTTGTATTCCCAAGTTGGCTGAGCTGGATTCCTTCCTCTGAACTCATACCATCCAACGATTGCCTCCTTCAGACAACCACTTGTTCTCAGCAGCAGCCTGCGTAACTCCCATCAGCAGCACACGTGCTCCTCCTCCAGAGGCAGCTCTCGTGCCTGGGTGACACCATGAGCCTGGCTGCTCTGAGAAGGGCAGCGCCTACGCTTAAGTACGGCAGTGCTGCAGTGTCACCGGCCCACACCTGGAACACACCTTAACACAGTTCCTTGCTGAGATGTGTAGCAACGCATGTTGCTGTCCCACTCCCAGAGAGGTGCACCAAGAGCAGTTTTGATTCCCACTGGGAGATTATGCTGGGTTGAGCTTCACGAGGAGGAAGGAGCCTGGCTTTATTCTCTGCCTTCAGCTGGGGATGAGAAATCCTGCTGTGGCTGCTCTGGTTGAGCATAAGCACAGGGCTCTACCTCTTCACTACCAGCTCAGCTGCCTTCCCTTTCAGCTTCTTCCTGCTGCTGGGACACTGCCCTCACTGCTCAGGGAGTTCAGCTCTCATCTGGCCATCCCTCTCCTCCATTCAGGCTTCAAATAGGGTGACGACTGATTGCTTTCATTTCCTTGGGTATTGCGGTCTCGCTTTCTCAACCCTAAAATGGCCAGTAAGACTGAGGTAGAAAACACACATAGCAGACACGGAGCCTTCCTGCTGCGGCCACAGGCTGCCTTTGCCAGCCCTCCTCCCGTCTGTATCATATCTGCACGGTGATGGAAGCTCACACTTCTCAAGACAGGGGAAGATGTGCACACAGCTCCAGACCGCTGAACTGACTGAGAACAAGTCAGAGTTCCAGGCTGGAAATAATTACACGACCATTTGAACCGTTTGCCCTTTTTAAACAGAAAAACATGCATTTCTTGTCAAATCCTCCTGACCTCAAGCTGCTCCAGCAGCTACAGGAATGAATTTTTGTACCAGGCTTTCACTTAGAGCAGTGAGCTTCCTCACGCTCGGCCAGACTGCTGACAGACAACCAAGCAGCTCGCTTCCAGCGCTCAGCAACACGTGCTAAGGCACTCAGCAGCAGCTTCACTTCTTTGCCACGCAGAGACCCTGAGTTCCTCCTTTTGGGGGCAAATGATTAGCAGTTGTGCAATTACCACAAATTGGAAACCTCCTCATGAACTTTATTTGTCTTTTGTTTTAAAGCAGTTGGGATCCAAACACGGGCAAACTGCAATCCGATAAATGCTTTCTGTTCAAAAGTATTTGGCAAGTTCATTCTATTGCAACATTTTTACCAGTAAAATGTTCATTAAATACAGTACATTTTTAAACAAGATTAATATAAAGCTAGTCCTTAAGACAGAAACCATCAGTAGAAATATCTTATGCTAATAAAAGCTGCAAACAGCTACTTAGAACTGTCCAGAGCAGAGACCTTGTCTGTATGTGGAACAACTGAAATAACACATTTTTGAGGTTACTGGAACTTCATCCTAACATGGAGAAACAGAGTGAAATAATTGAAAAATACCACCAGTTACTTACAGTCCTGTGGTTAAACCACCAAATTCAAAATGAATACCCTCCAGTCAGCGAAAAAAAATCCTCCCGTGCCTTGTGTGTATGAAATGGAACGGTTTCAACTTGAGTGCCATTGTCCCAATTAAAGAAATGCATTCTCCAAATGGGATGGTTTCTCCCTTCTCTGCAGCGTTCTGCAAACTGCATGATTTTCAGGCACAGAAGATGTTTTGAACCATGCCAGGTGTGTATTCGATGCGGGACACAGTTCTTTCGTTGTACAGCATTTTAGTTTGAAGACAGGAAAATTACTGGGCACAAACTAGTCGAGGGAAAAAGCCAACAAATGGCTTACTGAGCTCTTCCTTAAAAGAAAAGGAACACAACAGGAAAAAAAAAAAACCAAAACAAAAAACCAGTGATATCAAGAACATATTTCCCTATTTCTTACCTTTCTACCAGATTGCTTGACCACTTCTAAACAGGAATCAAGGTGGTAAAGAAGAGAGAAACAACTACTTCCTATCTTTTAGGAACACTGAAGTTCTTGGAGAATATTGGTACAGAAACTATATTACACCATGTACATTCACTTGTAAATATTTTAATGTAGCTCCCCTCAGACAAAAAATGCTGGTAGCGTTACAGAATTCTGTTAGGTCTCAGTCCCAAAATACCATTACTTGTATTAAAAAGCTCTCTGTTAAGGTGTTTGTAATTCTGTAGTATCGTTTAGTGATGTGTGAAGGCCACTGCCCCTGCTATCTGCACCACTTCAGTTCTTTCCCACAGCCATTTTGCAATGAAGAAGTGGGGGAAAATGGCGTGAGAGGGTCGGGTGGTGACATCAATTCCAACTTCAGTGAAGAGAGCAACAGAAGTACATCTTACCTGCCTTACCTTGTCCTCTGCCTTTATATCTTCTGAAACCCCTCTGAACTATCGATTGGCAAAGAGAACATGAGCTTAATAGAATAGGAAATGTCATCTTATATTGAGATCATCTGCCTCACACAAGGTTATCATGAGTTTTGATTACTCGGCGTGCCCAAAATGGGTTTAAGATTTGCTTATTGCTTGAAGATCTACAAGAGTTAATAGAATTCAGGAGAAAAATGTCACTGGTAACTCTGCTGCTGGAGATAAATACAGATATGGCCATTTTATCTAAGCTTTCTGATTTCAGCCTGTTTAAGCTCAAAAACCATATTCATGACACAAAAAGCTTAATGACAAACTAACAAGTGGCACAAGGATTTTTCCAGCAAGGATATGTGGACAAGAAAACATGGCAGTAAATTCTGACCAAGTGGAATGTTTGCCCTGCACTAAATACAAACCTATTTTGCTGTCAGTCACAGAAAAGCCTGAGCATGTTTTCTGTCCCTCTTTTTAATTTCAAGTGTACCCCTACAATTACGGAATTCCGTGACTGTAGAAGACGGCCCTTCCTACTCTGCAAAGTGGACGGAGTTTTGCCATTAGAAAGCCCAGGCCCTGTAGTTACCTGAAACACCAAGATACTGGCATGCTAAGGAGCAAAGTAAGTGCAATGCTGAAGAAATGCTGAACTGAGCAGTGGAGTTAGTGAAGATGATGAGCAAGATCTGTTCTTTTCCCTTGGCTAATACCAACGACTCACGGGAGCCCTGAGCCGTCGGCCTTACTCACAAGAAGGATCCGCGTCCGCTGCTGCGCCATCAATCCCCTGGCAGCTGTCAGGCCCAGCTGCACAGTCCTGCCCCGCTGCCTCCTGCTCCTCACAGCAGTTGGGTGCACTCTGGTTGGGACAAGCCTGTGCCTCGCTGCCACTGGTGTCACCAGTGTCAGCACTGGCAGGATGCATGCCCTCCAACGCCCCATCATGGAGAGTGCCTGTGCTGTCGGCCCCAACCGTCTCGTTCCCCAAGTCTATGACGCCATCCAGCTGCCGCTCGGGGCCAGGCTCTGCTGCAGCCGAGAGCTGTGCAGCTAAGTTCCTCGTGTTCTCTGCCGTCTGCTTCTCCCCAGAACTTAGTTTAGTCTTCCTTGATTTCTTCATTGGTTTGTTGTGCATGTCTTCTTTGGAGAACCTCCAGTGAAACTACAAACAAAAGACCCACACATTAAAGGCCACCTGTAACAGTCTCAAGCCTGCTTTCCTCAGTAGAAACGTTCTATTTCTTCATTTCAATTCAAAGCTAGTTTGACCAAAAAGACATGAGATGAAGAAGCTGCATGACCAAATCAGATGGCTTAGAGATCACTGGAGCCTGCACAGGTGTGTCTATGACACAGAGACAGGAGACAGTTATGCGCTCTGCTTCTGCTGCATAATGTGCCTGCTGTGTTCCCTTCAAGAGGGCATTTCCCTGCTGCATGGCTGTGTCAAAGCTGGTCAAGACACAGAGTCACATTCATAAATGTTTGATTTAGCAAAAAAAGTGATTCAAAACTTAAGTGTATTCAATCATGAAGATACAGCAACGCTCTTTCCTTCTCTTACCCAAAAAATGAGGTTAAAAAAATTAAATTACAAAAAAGAAAAAATGGTTTTCACAAGATCTTTGGTGTTACACAGCAGACGCTTTCTTTCCTTTCTCTAAATTGTAATGATATTTAAGTGAAAGATAACATCTCAGTTCAAGAGCTCAGCTGTTTAGAATTCACAGACACCTGAGTACTTTCTCTCTGCTCTGCAGCAGGAGCTGTGGGTGTACAGCCCTTTCTAAAAGAGTGTTCTCTCAGACAGAAGCAAAAATCGGGGCCCTGAACACAAGACAGTTACTCCTGAAACTACAGGAGACTCTCTGCACACCTGCACTGGTGCATATGTATGAATGTATACTCAGGTACTTATAATGTATTTCACAAAAATGTGTACAGCCCATTTCTGCTGAGATAAGCACTTCTGTGTGAAGTGAGCACACATGATCATCACTGACTGAATTTTGCACTAATAAGAATACTTTTCTGTCTTATTAAAAAGAAGTTTCACCACTCCTTGCCTGTTCCCTTTTCTGTTCAACTTAAACTGAGCAGCAGCTGGTTGGTGCGCACAGATGGGATGGACCAGCTTTTAGCACTCCAGTGTCCTTCTATCTTTACCAGCAGATTTCCCTCCATGTTGCAGCCATCTACAAACACTACAGACGTGCCACATCATAAGTTAAGACCACGTGAGAGTCTGTGATGTTAGATGGCAGAACATTCAGCAGCTTCATCAAATTCTAGGTTTGGCATCTTTGAAGAGTCTCACAACAGCTGTTCACAAAGGCTGTGAAAGTCTTATAAATCTCTATGCAATCATAACCAACGTACCCCATTTTCCTTGACCTTCAGTCTGAAAATGTTAGCTACTTTTGCCCCTGAATATGTCTGTATATTCAACACAGCCAACGAGTAAATCCTTTGTTTCATCAACCCGACACTGTTAAATAAGTTTTTACATTTTTTCATTTGGGGGTATAAACAAATCATTGAGTCATCTGGATGGTATGCATTTGTTATTACAGTACAAGAAATCAGCACCATGCTGTTGCTCTGAAGACATACAATTGCTTACAGCCACCCCCCCCTCTGTAGCAACATCACAGAATAACTGGGCTCCAGCTTCACTAATAAGAAAGGGTAAATCCTAAACAGCAGACGTGCTCCCAGCAGCTTTCTCCTGCTCTAGCCAGCTCAAACTCCTTCCAGTTCTCCACAGTATTTAAAAGGCTACTCTCACAGAGCCAGATCCAATCCAGGGAGGGCTCTGTAGACAAAAACTATCTGCTGTTACCTAAACACGAGCTACAATGCTCTCAGTGCTCTACTTAGCATTTCCCATACCCTACTGTAGCTCAGCTGTGAGCACAGCAATCCTGCTGATGACATCTGGCCAGCCAGCACTCAGCAATTGCAGAGAATAAAACAGAATAAAAATGAGGCCGTACGAGCAACCATCACGTGGCCTCAGAGAGCTTTTCTGTACTTCACCTGGGTTTCTGATCCTCCCCCTGCACACAGAAAGGGCAAGGCAAATTCATACACAAGAGAAAGGTCAGCACTTGCCCAGTGCCAGTATTTCCCCTTCGGCCTTACAGCATGACACAGCTGGGTGGGGGGTTCCCAATGTTATGCTTTTAAAAAGGGAAATGGGAATATGTATGTTTACGCACATATGAACGTTATTAGCTGTCAGCTGTGATCTCAGATAATTTAGCTGGATTCAGGGGGCTTTACGCTTAAATTCTAGCAGAACTTGTTAACATTCTAGCACTAGATAGAAACATTAACCAAGATCAGGACAGCACTGTGCAAGACATTATGAAAAGCTGCACTTTTCTCTGTCCCAGTACATGAATGGGTAAGATAGAGCAGTACCAGTTCCACTCTGCAGACAGTGAATGTGGGCAGAGAATTTTAGGTCACATGTGCAGCTTTATGGCACAGCTGTAAAGAGAATTCTACACCTCTTCTGCTGCCATGAGTCCAGCAGAGAACAAAATACAAGGGTTTTCACATAATCTGAGCATCTGTTTCTTCCATTTGAACAGTTCAATTCCTTGTGCCTTGCTTCAGATTACCAGGCCTCTTTATCGGAGAGACGTTCAATAAGCCACTTTCACTTCTTTGGGAAATCAATTACAATATTAAAATTCCGTCAACAAAAAAAGCAAAGAAACGAGGAACACAGGGTTATTTACCTTTGATTCTTTTTTCTTTGCTTTCTGGGGCAAAGAAGGTCTCTGAAGAAATACAATTTGCTTTGTAGATAAATTCCCTTCCCTGAAAAGAAACAAATGCACACTCCTGAGAATGGATTAAGTTCACATGCAGCATCAGTCAAAGCAAAAATCCATCTCAGTCATTTATATCTGCGGGTCAAAGAAGAACAAAATGAAGAATGACCTAAACACTGCCCGTCCCCAGTGTCTTCAAGCAGCCTGGCATTTTTGGAGAAAAGCCATCAACTGATTACTCCGATGGAAACTGTTACTGTGACATGCTTTAACTGACTGTTTTAGAACCAGAGTATAAAGAAAAGAAATCATTTTGAACAAAAAACAAAATTGTGGTGCTTGTGTGTAGCCCCAATGGGTCTGTGTGCGCCCCACAGGCACGCAGCAGGGCAGGAGGAGGCACGAGAAAACACCAGCAGCAGTTGCATTGGGTATCTTTCTGCACAGACAACCTGGCCTGTGCTACTGGAGTTATAAATGGAACACAGGAAACCATAAGAGAAAAAAAATATATATATATACACACCTTTAAGGGACAAGGCTTACATACCATAATTATGATTTTCCATTTGTTCCTATATTTAAATGTACATCAAAGACTTTAAGACAGAGGCACAGATGGCCTTACTTTTTAGGTATTTATGTGTAGGAACAGCCTTCACCTAGCTCTCAAAAGGAAGTGGGCATATTTTTCCTCTTTTAACCTAAAAATATCATGACCAATTATACTGGCTTATATATAAATACATTCCAGAATGCTCCACCTTCATAGCCATCAAGTGGGATGACTTTTTTTCCACCACCATTAGAAAGAATGTGTTTAAGTGACTCTCATTTATGTCTAAAAATCTCTGAATATTAATAATAGCAAAGCAGACCCCACAATGGCTACATATGCAAACAAGGCTACCAGAATAATGACATAATAATTGGACACGGTTCTGCTCAGCTAGAATGTGTGTACCATCAGCATTAGACAGACAGTAATTAAGAATGAAATTAATTTTCTTCAAATAGGCAACAGCTCACTCCAAACATTATCACGGGTTTTGCTTTTGCTCCAAGTGGAGGTACTAAGTGAGAGAACCACAGCAGGGATTTATTTATTTATTTTCGACAAAGAGACAGACGTGATAATCAGAAAACACATGCAGAAACCACAGAGCCATTTCGCATTCTTTTGCCCACCAGACACATGCTTCCTGCCTAAAATGGCTTGCGGTGATCTGAAAACCCAGAGAACAGCTGCAGGAGGGTTTGCAAAGGCACTGAATGCGGACAAGAAAATCTATGCTAACTGCGCACAGAATTGCTTGTGGTACACAGGCAGTGGCTGAAAAGCAGTGCTCACCCCTCCCTACCTGTTTGTCTTCACAATTGGGGTAGGAAGCACGCACGTCAGCTGCCAGCCATACATGGCAAGGGAATTCAGCAGAGGAACATAGTCTGTCTGCACTTCCACCCCCTAGGAAAGAAAAATCAGCAGTTAGCATCAGCTCTTGCAGTGTGACATTCATTTCAACTTACCGCTTTTCTGGAAGGAGGAGAGGAATTTTGTGCTGGAGTGAATCATTGTGAACAAGTGAACCATCCACCAGCTGGACAAGAAAAAATAATGAGGCACAAGAACAATCACCAGCTCATCCTAACCTGTTGAATGAGTTTGCTTGGAATGGTAAACATCTCTGATTGTTGTCGCTGACTTTTTTTTTTTTTTGACATTGTCTAAATCATCCATACTTCAAATGATTCCAGATCTGAACAGGACAAACTCATTGTGTTTTATCAAGCATCCCCTCCCAAACAGAAACACTGACAACATGACAACAACGCTTTGCCCAGAATCTGCAGTTATCTAGGCTGGATCAAACCTGGAGATGAGTTGGACAACTCTACAATGACAGATCAAGAGCAAGATGGCCAACAACAGAAACAAAACCTAAGTACAAGTCTGTTCTTCGTACTACCCATGAATATACACCATCTCCTTGTTCACTCTGAGTCAGGAAATCTGTGAGGAAGACCAAAAACACTGCCTTTTAGATACACACAAGGCAGCCTTGCTAATGCTCTCTCCAATAGATGGCGAAGCCTGTCATTCACACAGACAGAACTACTGGTGATTTCAACAAAGATTGCTCCAGTGTCTAATTGCCAGGAGTTCCACTAACTTAAGAATAGATGCCAGAGCATATTTACTTGTTTTTGATCTTAATAAATACAAAATGGAGAAATGGTAACGACTAGCCTCTACAAACATAGCTGTATCCCACTGGAAAAACAATTGGATCTGCCAGATAGCTCAAGCACTTACACTGGACTAACGTGCAAGTAGTTTTAATTGCCAATTTCCAGCACAATAATTTTCTCCATTTTCCTCAGAGCTGCTCCAAAAATCCATTTTTTCTGTAGTAATAGTCATCTGGTCAGAACTAATCCAAATCTTCCTGTAGTACTTCAAATTATCTTAGCAATTTCCAACTTCAACTATTCCTTTCTTCGAATGAATGTAATATAGGTCACTTGATATCTTCATAACTGAACGACTGCCTGACTCTACTTATTAAAATCTCATCTTGACTGCAAATAGCCCAAGCAGCTCTATCACTCCTGCTTAAAATAAAGGAGGATATTTGAAAAATCTGCACCAGAAAGTGACTGTAAGAGAACACTCAACTCACGTTGCTCAGATTTCTCTACAGAGGCTTTCACTCACATGCTGGTGCTGCAAAGCAGCTGTATATCTGAATTGCTGATCACTGATTTCCCCTGAAGCAATCAGGTCTGATCCCACAGCTGGGATCACAGGCAGTTTGGTGCCTCCCCACACCTCCATTCTCCTCCTTGCCCTTCCTGCTCTCTGTACCCACTGAGCTTTATCAGGCTGGTCAACAACACTTTCCGAAAGCAATGAAAAGATGAGCACCAGCAACAAGGTCAGCACATCACCACTGCCAGCCCTCCTCCAGACACCTGGAGGGACACATGGTAAGATCTGATGAAAACATTCCCTCTCTCAAAGCATTTGTAAATGACAAACCAGAGGGAGCTCACTCCTCAGGAAAGCATCAGACCAGTGGGTCAGGAAACACCGGTACAGCAGACCCTGTCTGAGTCCCAAGCAACCTCCCATGCTGCAAACAGGACTCCTATTTTGAATTCATTGCCTAAGGTCAGGGAACACCAGGAGATCTTTCTCCTAGCATAAGGACACGCACACAAACACGTCAAAAATCAGCAGGATGACAGCAATGAGGAGGGACATCAGTACAACACAGAGCTTGCCTGGCTGCTGCACAACCCAGAGTGTGAGGCCGTACTGTCCCCACTGTCACAGCCCTGTCCCCACAGGGCAAAAGGAGGCCAGGACCCATCTGACCTGTCACACTTAAGCACCACGTGCAGAGATGATGCTGTGCTTCCTAGTCCCCATGCAGAAGGAGAAAGAGAAGATAAATCACACTCAAAAGCGTAAAGTTACTAGAAATTAAATTTAAGATTTAAGGTCAGTTAAACTTGAAGAAGATAAAATCTGAAAAAGTTAAAGGATCTGCTGACTGAAAGAGCACTGTAACACTGTTAGAAGGTGATGTATTCATTTTTGCACAGGCTGGTGCTGACAGCAGAACCTGCATTTTGTAGATCACAGACTCATTGAGCCGTCAGAATTGGAAAAGACCACTAAGACAGACTAGCCCAACCACCAACCCACCCCCATCATGCCCACCAACCTCATCCCTCAGTGCCACATCTACACTTTTCTTGAACACCTCCAGGGACAGTGACTCCACCACCTCCCTGGGCAGCTTGTTTGAATGTACCACCACTCCTGAGAAGAAATTCATCCTAATATCCAACCTGAACCTTCCCTGGCACAGCTCAAGGCCATTTCCTTTCATCCTATCACTGGTTACCAAGGAGAAGCGGCTGACCCTCACCTTGCTACAGCTTCCTTTCAGGGAATTGACAAGATTAGGCCTCCTCTGAGCTTCCTCTTCTGTAAACTGAACAAACTGAGAAATCAAACTGCCCAGGAAGGAAATGTACATTAGGGCACACCTCTCCCAACCCTACCTGCTCTGAGCAAGGCCCAAGTGCCATCAGGCACCACACCTCTCCTTGGGGGAATAACCCACTGACAACAACTGGCTGTTGGAAGGCAATGGACAAGAAAAAGGGCACTCTCCTGAACAAACAGGTGGAGTTCACACAGGCTCCTAACTCCTCATTTGCAAATACAGATAACGGCAGCTTTAAGACCACATAATGAGTTATCCTCCCTCTCCTAGATCATCACCTGCAGTCCTGTCTCAGGACTGGAAGTTGGCCACAAGCAGGAGCTACGGTTATACAGACCTTTAGGACAGCACACAAAGAATCAGCGTCACCTAAAATGCTTTCCTACATAAAAATGCATCCAAATAAACAATACAGTGGGGGCTGAGTGCAGAAGAAATATTTTGTTTTTTATAACAATGATTTTTTTAATCTATTATTTGCGACAATGGAAATTTGATTTAAGAGGAAATTTCAACATTCTTTCTAGCTAACAGATCTGAATTTGAAAACCAATAGGAGGAAAAGGTACACACCAGAGCTCTGCTCAACAAGAGGTGTTCACATAACGTGTCTCAAAGTAGATGTTTCATTCAGTGAGAGGGTGGAAAATTTTAATTAACTTCTTTCCCACTCTGCTATGGATGGGAAGTCATCTCTGATCACACCTGGGGTGTCAAGAAGCCAGAGCACAGTGACTGAGATTTTTCCCTTGACTTACATCACATGAAAAGAATTTATTTTTTCTGTAGTTGTATTGTTTGTTTTCAGCCTTTTTTTTTTTCCCTTTCACAGCAGCTTCTGCTCATTAGAAAGGAATAAAAAGTACGATTAAAAAATGATAGAGACAATATCTAGGGCAACCCACACAAACAACTGCATTAACTATTTTTCCTTCCTTTTTCCCTCCTTACTGTGGGAATTTTAACCACAGCAAGAAAATAAACACGGTAGCTACTAAGCTCTTGTGAGACAGAAAGAAGTTGATCAGGAATCGTTCTTTTCTGGGTTAAGCGAATGTGATTTAGTTACAGAGCAGCTATGGATTGTCACTGTTTAATATTTTTTCCAATGTGGGTTAAAGAGTGGAAGATTGAGAACCCCATTAAATACATCTTAATAAAACCTTTACAAGCAAATCCTAACAGTCTGCATGCTAAGGCCTATGGACAGATGGCAAAGAGGACGGAAAGTAAAAAACACAGCAGCTTTTAAGTAGGCTCAAGCTATTGTTTGTGGGGGAACACAGACTGTGTTCCTACCCAGCCCCCTACGCAAACACTGGAGAGAGCCCACAGAAGAGGCAGCGTGCACACTGGGCAGCAGACCACCAGTCTTTACACCACTGCTGAAGTTGCAGTTATTTCTATTTCACTGGAAGGAGAAGAAAGAGGATATGGTGAAGGCAACACTGGCACCTTGTGAAAAAGAGAGAAAATAAAATGAGAGAAATCGAATATATGGTCTGTCTGAGAATGACCTGGCACAAGAATGCTGCAAATGTTTGATGGCTGCAGTAATACAAAGAGAAAGAGACAAAGCCCAAGCTCGAAATCTGGGAATGATTCATCCATTCCTGTTTTAAACTTATTTCATAAAACACTTTCTCTTAATAATGTAACGCTATTGATCCATTAAAACTATCTATTGTAAGCAAAAGAGAAGTTTCACAAGTACAGCAGCAAAAAAATTGCACCATGCTCCTCCAGTATGAAGCTACTCCTAAATCTCAGCCTGTAATAAACTACATGTAATAAACTACAGAGCCTTGTCAGCAGACACACATGAGAAGTATGCCAGCTTTACAGCACAGCAGTGCAGGCAAATAGAACAACAAAACAAGACAGCCTTTTGCTCATTATATAAGATACATGTAATTTATATTTCTTAACAAGATTACTTATTATATGTGAATCCATGGACTGTGAAGTACTTTTGCTAACATACAAATCTGCAGTGCTGAGCTGGGTGGCATCCAGTTGAAGACAGTTTTTCTGAGATTGAAATGTACCTGGACACACGCGTGACAGGCTGCACAGGGAGGTGGGTGGCATCTCCTTCTCCAGAGATATTCAAGACCTGCCTGCGTGACCTGGTGTAGGGAACCTGCTTTGGCAGGGGGTTGGACTCGATCTCTAGAGGTCCCTTCCAACCCCTACAATTCCGTGATTCACAACTGCCATACACATCTACGCTGCTGAGTAGCATTCACATCTGTCTCTGTATCAAGCGTAAAGAAAAATAAACAACTAAAAAACTTCCTCTGCATGGTAAGTCCACTTCTCTCAGTGACTTCAGTGGAGGCATACCCTACTTTCTGGCATACGTATAAGCTGTTAAAAATATCTGAGTACTTCTGGTATTGTCTACACCCATAGGACAGAAGCACGTTTAAATAGTGATGGAATATCGCATTTACAGAAGCAGGACAGGCAGCAAAAGCTCCTCAAGGTGAACGTACTGCATTAGAATGGAGAAGGTTCTCCTCAAAGCAAGTGCGGAAGTGCCTTACAAAATCTTCTGAACTTAATAGTGCATAGGGGACATGCACATGACAGCACAGCTCCACATAATTGGCCATGGAGCACAAGAAATAAATATGATCTAGCAATTCATCAGTACATCTTCCTAAATAACTCTGGCATTTTCAGTCTCATAATTCAGGCAACATTTGCATGCTGTATCTTCAGGTGAGTGCCAATTTAACCATCTATCCACCAACTGTTCTTGGAACAACAGAGAATAATAGACTAACACTATCTGCGAACTAGTATAACCCAGGGTGCTCACCACACACAGCTGAAGCTTCTGCACACATCTTCCTCACCGTAACGTCCTTCAGTTTCCCTCAGATGATCTTCAGCTTTTCCAAAAAACCTCTGTGCACCACTTTACCATTCAGAAACAGATAATCTACATCCTAAGAAGAAGCACAGCTGAAAGACAGATGCTCTATGGCAACAGGTTCAAGTCAACAGGAGAAGAAACCTCAAAAACACCCTTTACTAACATGCAGGGCAGTGTATGCAATTGATGGCATCCCAGCTGCTGCTTTCCACGGTGCTCAAAATGCTGGAGCCCAACCTGTGGCTGCCCAGCAGCAGCCCAGGGTCAAGGAGGTACGTGAGTCAGATCCCTACTGCCAGGCCAAAGGTGACCTGATGCGAAAAAGAAACCGGACTTGTGCCCTTTGTGATTCTTTATAAAGTGTAAAAGAGGTCTGAAAGGCTTTTTTTCAGTTTGTTTTCGAGTGGAAAGTTCAGATCTGCTATTCCCATTCTTTTTCCTGAAAGTTTCTATGGGTGAGTGGAAAACTAATTCTTATCTATGATCCTGCCACAAACCTAAGCAAACCACGGCAGATAGAACATTATTTTCTTTCTAACTGAGATTGTTATAAATCCTGTGCTTTTCTGCCTGCTTAGTTCAAGGGTCCTTTACTCACCTGGAAGAAAAGTTGACTTTGTCGAACTTCAGTACTTCCAGCACTACAACAAAGTATTGCTAAAATCATCAACAAAAGCAAAGAGATCAGCCTGTGTATTTTAATCGTACATAGGGCACATCTATTGAGCTCAGCAGACAAAAACAGAGATACTTATGCTGTTCTTGTATCTTACACAAAAGAAAGAAACAGCAACTACAAATACCTGTTAAAGATAACAGGCTACTGAAGGCTTTGCTCAGCTTTGCTTATACAGCAACAAGGGCCAAAATACTGAAATACAATGACCAGGCTAACACATTTGTCTTTTGGATGGTAAAGAGTCACTGTCAGAACTGCACTTCATGCTGATTGCCATCAGCTCTTTCACTGACCCAGTCATGCCTTTCTCCTATGGCTAAAGACAATAAAACGTCGCTTAATTGACATGACCCAAATCAAATCTACAGTCAAATCAAATCTTTATTTCCAGAGAATTTTTCTAAAGGCTTACATTAAGGCCACTTGCAACACAGGCTTAACAGAGATCATTTTAAAATCTTTTGATACATCACACTGTTTATCGCGTCCACAGCAGACGCTGACCCCATTCAGTTTTGCCAGGGAAACGGCAACATTGTGATATATTTGAGATTTCAATCCATGCCAGTGTACCAAAGATATGGTAACAGCAGAGAAGAAGAAAGCAATGAACCACCAGCTGATGATTTTCAATGAGAAAATATTGTAAATTAAGGACATTATTTTCAGAAAGAGCAAGACTTCCGAGGAACAATATGGGTATCTAAAAGAAACGCTGTAGCACTCAACTTGAAAGACACTACTAGCCACTTTATCTTGGCTAATGGTGAAGAGAAGGTGACAGATTAGAGTTGGGGAGGGGGAAATCATGCCGGCTTTGATTAATCAGAGCTGTCTACCCACATTTGCCTAGGCAAGCAAAACTGAAACCATCATGTAAGTTCCAGTGCCAGATCTCAGAGACTGCTGTGGAAATAACACGCCCTGACATTTTTAGACTTAAAATGATAGGAATCAGAGCAGCACTTTGCCATTAGTACTCCTCTGGTCATTCACAGAGGATGCGACAGCTCTACTTTGCTCGAGGAGAAAGAGTTAAATCACTCAGAGCTATTACATCCTGTCTGCTGCTTGGCGGGACCACATACTGTGACAGCTGCAAGCTTTACATCCTCTACAGGCTGACATTTTACACACATAACCAGTGCATCACATTGTTCAGCTTGTTTTCTTTTAGCCTCAGCAATTAAAAAGGCAGCACGTTCACCACTACGAGGTGTGCCAGCCCCTCTCCTTTGCCTTTACGATTAAGCAGCAGAACTTTATCTTTTCATTGAGAAAGATTCTCTAGATTTTATTACTGAGAGCATCAGTACATGCCGTTTGCCTTCTGTGTTGAACAGCTTTCTTTTGTTGTGGCTGGGATTCTTTTCATTTGTTTGAATCTTAATCCTAATTGGAACACAGCACAATACATTTGCACAGTTCAGACCACATCTGAACGAGTCTATAGCTCTTCCAGACATCCTATCTGATACAAGCATGAAGTAAGGACCCATTATACACATTTATGTCATGCTGCCCATCAGTGCTTCTACTGCTGCCTTGGTATAAACAAAACTGACCAAAAATAGAAAAGGTTAATCTAGAGCACAGCTAAACCAGTATAAAAAAATACGATATTCTACATTAATGAGGCACCCCCACTGCTCCAAAACTATCTCTGAGGCAACATTTTGATCTACCAGTAATAGAAAAAAAGTATTAGGGAATCTCCTGTCAGTACTGAACTCTGTCTCGTTCCCTCTGCATCTCCCATTTTACAGTCCTTTCCTCTGCCCCTTCATTATTCCATGATCACAGTAAATAAAGGTGGACTCCAAGGGAGTTTAACAGAAGACAACTTGATTTTCTGGTTCAGACACAGAGCAAGTGCCTACAGATTCCCTTGGCTTCCAGTATTTCTTCCTTCTGTTGATGACTTCACTTACCCATGCCTATTATCTCCCAGAAAGCATGGGGCAGGAAATATCCAGGCTGTTACTTAAATCCCAGGGGAAGAAAACATGTGGTCAGGTCTGCTCTGTGTCTACATGGGTAGGAGCTTTCCAAGAGTTCCACAACACCTCAACATCCTTCAGCAAGTTTTCTTTCTCTACTCCATTCCTCAATTTTCACATTGGTGGGTAACACACTCATAGTGTGAAGTAGGCAACTGATCTCAGAAGGACAAAATTGCTAGGGAATAGCCAGCATTCACATTTCAGATCACAGCAGAGAACAATCTGATCATGCCAACAAGTTGGGTACGTGCTATCAGCTAGTTTCTGAAGCTGCACAGAGACCTACCAAGTCTTACACCTGGAACTAGAGACTCTTTATGTTAGCCCTCACACAGAGTACACAGCATTACAGCACCTCCTGACACACCAGATGGGTTTTGCAGGTTGATGCCTTAATCTGTTGACCAGCTGTGCCTCCAGCTTGGAGAAAGGCATCACAGCAAGACCTCAGGCAACCAATGTACTACCTTCCAGGCTCTAACACTTCAAGTGGCCATGCTAGAAGACACTCCTCTGCTCTGTCCTAGCATTCAGTTACTGCCATCACTGGTCCTCATTATCAGATAATGTCCTCATCGTAGTTTGGGCAAACTTGTGTCCACCAAGAGCAAACTAAGAGGTACAGAGGGCATTATGCATAACTGCATTACAATATCCCTGAGCCTCAGAGAGCCCCTCACTGGCTGCCTGAGCCAAACTGATTCAGATCAAGAATCCATTTATCTCAGAAAGCTATCCCCAGTGTGGCTACAGGGGAAAGCTCTGGCATAGTAATATCAGGGCAAGCACGAAGGATATTTGCCCCAGATATTTTATATGTTTCCTCAGCACACTGTCTGGTTTCGTTTCTACTGAAAGTAATCTGTGATGTAAACTGAGACATGGTACATGGGGAAGAGCATGGGGTTCACTTTAGAAACACATGGCTAATCTGAACAAAATGCTTGTATAAATGCATAGACATAGAAAATCACAGTATCCTTCTGTTATGGTTTTATGATTTTTGTTATACTTTTGATACAAACCACTGGGTGGCTTGAAATATATGCAGTACCCCATGCTACCGGCCAAAACACCATCGTAGGGCTCGAGAAACAAGTCCTTTGGCAACATGGCACTCCAGAAAGAATTGAGTCAGGCAATGGGACTCATTACAAAAATTCTCTTATAAGTACTTGGGCCTGTAGAGGAAGAAAAGGCCCCTGTAGTACACCTAAAGAACATGTTGGGAAAAGTAGTTTGGGCCCTTCCAGCTTCTGGAGAGGACACACCACTCTGTGGAACTGTTTTTGCTCAGGGACCTGGGTCTACCTGGTGGGTGACGCAGAAGAATGGGGATGTTCAATGTGTATCACATGGGAATCTGATGTTGGGAGTGTGCCCTCAGTCATTCTGTGGATGTTGCATCTGTGTGTCATACGAGTGTCACGCAAGTGACGCTTGTTAAGCATTGTTTCTGTCTCTCTATATACATACATACACACACACACACATATACACACAGAACATATACACAGAATTACCAGCACAACAACACAACATCAGTAGGGTAAAACTAACCTGTCTCAAGACGGTCTAATCCCAGCTCACGCTCCCTATTAGTGGAATGTGTATATATACAAAGCATGATGCAATGATGTCAAATAAGGGGTGGAATGTTATGGTTTTATGATTCATTCCTGCTGTGTGACGTATGACCTGAATTAGTTTTGTTTTTTCTTCATTTTGCACCTGGCCCTTGACTAGTCTCATTTGAAGCCTCTCAAAACCTTACACTGCCTAAGAAGGGAAAAAGTCACTCCCTTTTCAAATGTCTTCCTATGATTTAGGAGGTCTCTACCTATTCTGTTACCTGTACCTCCTCTTTTTCCCCAGGTTGAAGTATATACCACATAAAGTCTTCCTAATATGGAAGCTGTCTGTATGGCTGATCATACCAATTACTATTCTCTGGATATTTTCAGTGTTACCATAACCTTACGAAAAAAGGTACTGACAAACCACGACTTATATAGCAGTATATGCTTGCTGTATCGCACTCTATTCTTCACTAAGCAGTTTTTAACATTTGGTTAACATTAATGCCTCTTGACATTTGCCTTCTTAGTCAGCACTAACTTAAATGCTTTCATGAAAACATCTGTCGTTACCCCAAAACCTTGTTCCTGACTGGCAATACCACAACTTGACCCTAAAAAACTTCCAGCCACAATTTAAGTCTGTAATAACTGGAATAATATTAAATGTAATACAGGTTATTTTTTTTAGATGTACATTAGCAGAAGTAAAGCTCCTGTTATCACACAACACTGTTCTTCAAGATGTTTCTAGCTGTTATTATATGTCCATTTCTCGCTACTCTGCAAACTAATCAACTAATGATAAAACTCTTTTTCCTAGTCTCCTGGATTGTTGTTCAGTCTAGCATCTGTTCCATTTTTCCTTAATCCATGCTTCTGGCAGATGCTGTGCCTTGCTTAAGTCCTTCCTAGGATTCCACACCGTTTACAATATATCCCAGGCAGGAAGATGAAGCATGGCCTTTATAGATACGTAACATCTATTTCTGGCAGACCAAAGCAATCAAATAATAAAAAAAACTTCTGAAAGTTAAGCAATGATTTTTTTTCCCTTATGATCTTTTTGCTTTTTATTGCAAAGATTTTAATCCCAGCTGTTTCATTACCTATCTGTGTACCACGCCCACACTACTCTTCCCAGCTTCTCTCCCCCAGTAAAGTAAGGAATGCATCAAAACCAAAAGAGCACTCTTCAAGCACAGAGTGTAGTTAACCTTGCATTACTGTTAACATTGACCCTTTTACCTCCATCACTCATATGCACTGACAAAGAACACTTAAGTACAGGAGTATGCCTCCAGTCTTGGTGTGTTTTGATTTACAAAAAAAGATCAGATAAGAAAAACATACCTTCAGTACAGTCCACTGCTCTACAACAATAGCATCATAGCCCTGCACGGTTTTATTGTCTTCCACTGCAACGTCTTCAAAGAGAAACACTCCATCCATCGTTCCATGCAAAGAATCTGTGGAAACATAGCTTTACATGTAAGCTCTATGAAAAACACCCCGTGTGTAGTGAGGCATTTAAATTTAGTAATAGCCAACTCCTCCAAGTACATTAATAACATCTGGTTGGAAACACATTTTCCTCTGAAAGACCAACTGCAATAAATACATGAGACTAATGTCTCCAGCTGTTTTTAAAAGCAGCCCTCACTGTCCACTGTTATGTAAGAGTTTGTCCTCAAAAAACACAGCTCTTGCGTTTTGAGGCAGCAGAACAAATTCAGTCCTCAGCTCATTATCCTTTTCACCTACTTGAAGTTATACACACAACTTATGGCCTGAAGACCACATATCATGTTGCATCAACTTCTGAAGGGCTTCTGTAGGTGCAATGAATGTGTACCTATGCACTCATTCACACAAGTGAGAACCCTTTTTATGGAGCAGGTACTGCAGTTACCACAATCTACGTGAACTAAGGATGGCCTGACATATCTGAATGCTGTGAAAGAAAAGATACATTCGTAACTATTTCATTAACTCATAAAGGCTTTTTGACCATCTGGTTTAGTGGCTCTCTGTTCTCATCTGTATTCCCAGCACGTTCAGCCTCTTTTCAGGCTGAACACGCTATTGAAGTTACTTCAGCAGCACCTTCTCCTTGAACTTTGCTATAGGCTTTATTATTAGCAGTCCCCCCTAGAGGCAAGTGCTCAGTTTAGTCAGCTCCATGACACAACAGAGCACAACTAACTGAAAAAAAAAAAAAAAAAAAAAAAAAAAAAAAAAAAGAAATGACTTACCTTCCCTTGCTAAAATAGAATAGTTGATGAAATAATAGCTATTTTTTTAAAATACTACATAAACAGTTCTGTACTCTTTATGAACACAAAGAACTCTCACACTGTCTCAAGTACGTTTCTCATCCTGCCTTTCAAGAATACACTTGTACTGTACAACTGATTATGAAGACCTTGTTCATCCCCCTGCTCCAATGTCGTATTTTATGCAACAGTTTCTTTGTATTTTTAGGGAAATTATGTTCCTTGCACCACATACGCCAAACTGAAAGAACCCTGAACTTAATCCCTAGGCAAGCCTGCTCAGTTGTTTCAGCAGGTCTTCCTACTTCCACGGTGGATGCTGGGAGGCCAAGAAATGCTAGCAGAAAGGCACCACTGCCTCAACAGAAAAACAATCAATTTTCACAAAGACAGGTAGAAGAGGATTGACAGGCTTCTTACCTCTTGGACTCACAATCCCAGACAACACCAGATAAGACCTAACCTCGTTTTTTACTTGGAAATGCATAGCTCACGACAAACTAAACTACTGCAGTTGTAGGCTCCTGTCTATAAACATATATATAGCAAGACTGGTATTTCAAGCACATTTGCAGGCATCCTTGTTACCTGCATAGTCCACTATTCCCTTCTACTGAAGTTTCAACTAAGTCACAAATATGGAGATGCAAAAACTCATAGCTAATATAAAACAGGATTTATTTATTTTAGTTCAGTTGAGTTGTAAACCACTAACAGCACTTTTCTTTGAAATTCTTTTAGGGGACTCAAAGAAGTAGAAAAACACCGTCTGCCTTCATGCTGACAGTCTCTACAGTTGACTTTCCTGTCACTTAGATTAAAAAGAAGGAAGAAAACTACTCACCCCTACAGTGAGCCATTATTATGCATTGCTCCAAGGAGGGCAAACTAGACTACAAAGCAGTAGTTCCTGTCTTCTAGATAGAGGTCTCATCTGAGTGAGGTGAACATTCATTTTTGTTGTGAAATAGCAGGGAAGATCACTAAAGTAGCTGGTTACAAGTTAGAAAACATACAGAGAACAGGCTTACCACATACAGATAGGTACAAGACTATTATATTTTATGCAGTAGTGGTATCTTGTTATATCCTACACTTCAAAGCAGGAACCAACTCAACTACTGTACAGTATGTCACAATCCAGCACCCAAACCCATACTCAAATCTCTTTTAGGAAACACAGCACATAGATAACCCTTTACTTTCTTAATGCAGGGTTCAAGGAACAGCATTGAGGGCTGAAAGTAGAATCCCGTGCATCACAACTATACAGAGGCATCTTAAATTTCTAAGGCAAGCTTTATACATAATCAGAGTACCGCTAGTGTTATTGTGAACTCTGCTGATGAATTTCAATGTCACACTGTTGGCACAACTGCAGCTTGAGCTCTACCCACACATTTGCCAGCAAATTAGTAAGTGATCAAAACACAATCAACATGTGTGTGTTTACACTCTCTCATAAATCATACTTCATGTCTCATTCTGCTGCGCGTTCCACGTGCACAGTTCAGAGCTTACACATATGTGAACATTATGGCACATATGTAACGTTTTAGAAATTAATAGATGAGCTTGTGAGACCCTACAGGGAGCAGATAAACATAACTGCACTTCCTTGTTCAATGTACAATGATTACTGCTGAAGACTATTTCCAGTCCATCCTAAAACCCATTCATTTTTGGGCCAAGAAAGAGCCTGACAGAAAATGAGAAAAACAGAAAAGGGAAAAAACACAAGAGAAAGACAGCTGCTGTATACAGGTGTCTGTTTGCCATAGTGATAACAGTGAAAAACTCCATAAGATAAACTGCTTGACAGCACCCATTAAGATCCTTCCTTAAACGTAACTGAGCCTCTCTACCAGCTCTTTAACTTTCCTGCCATAACTATGTCTGCCAGTTCTCACACCCCTGCAGTACATCTTTCCTTTTATAGGCTGAAAAAGGGAGGTAAAGGAAATAAATAACTGGGAGAAATATTAAAGAATAATTGGATCATGAATCTGATCCCATGTGAAGCATCTGGTATGCTAAGAGTAATTGGGAGACACAGAATATCAGAAAGAGAGCTAAAGGCATCTTAATTTGGAGAGAAGGCACACACAACCTATCATCAGGACAAGCAGGAATTTTAGGGAAACTCTCACACAAAGACATGGAAGGGCAAAGAGCTGGACAGATGCACCAAGTCTATCTGAAATGCCTTTGTTCCACAGATGCTGTAAAATCTGCAGGATACAGTCATGCATGGGATTCACTTCATCATCAGTTTAGTTGGCTGAATCTTAACTCACCTACCTACAAAGATCAGCCATCCAAAGCTTAAACGGTGAGCTGATCCTTCCATTTTCTACAGTCTTCCACAGCAGCCTTTACTCTCCAACTAACATAACTTCACTCTTACTTAAAAAAAAAAAGAAAAAGCTCCAAACACACCAAACACAAAGGTTACAATCACTGTCCCTCCTCTGAAAATGTTCTATTACCACTGCATTTTTTATTAAGGTACCCCACTGTGCACAACAAGCTGTTTTCACTGGCTGTATAAATATTTGATGTAGCTCTGTTGACAAAAAGCTATTTTGATGTTCTTGCTTCTGAGTTACAAGAAGTATATGGGAAAAAGATTTCTTTCCTTACCATGACAGCTCTTCTAGTGTGCAACAACTTTCACTGTGTTGCCTTTGAACTACAAATTCCCCTCATCTAGAAAACTAACCTTTATGCTGCTGTTGCTCTCAGGAAATAAAACAAGATATCTGAGGCTGTGTGTGTCACGTGACTTGAATGTTGGCCTTTGCTTCACATTTATATTCCCACCTCCCTATCAACCTTTTCACCTTCAGTACACACAGAGAAAATAATCCCATGTGGATGATAAAAATACCAGCCACGTCTGTAGATAAGGTGAATAAAATTGGACAAATGCATCACTGGATCATCTCTGCCAGCAGCAGTGCAAATACAACCAAGATAATCAATTTGGCCCTTAAAAAGCCCAACTAATTTCCTCTTCCAAGAAACTCTTCTTTTGTTTCATTTGCTTGTTTTGTCTTAAAGTCCTATCAATGTTTTATGGGTGGTTAGTTGGCTTTATCTAAGTTTGAAAGCCTAGAAATTCACAGACAGTTGAAAAACAAATGCCAAATGTTTAAAGAACTGTAGTTCAAAACGACTAAAGATGATCCAACTTCTAATTACTTTGTTAACGCATGAACGTACAATCTTAGCTTTTATTCTTTCTCCCTCCCATCCACACCTGCTCTCATACTGCTGACTGAAGACTTGAAGTTGTAAGAAAGCAGCAGATTAGATCTTTGCCATTTTCAGTGTTATTAACTTACACCTTGCTCTACTTCTCACTAGAAGAGAGAGCAAGTCCTATGATCGCTTCAGATCGCTAGAGAGTATCAGTTACACCTGGGATTACAAGGAGTATTGGAATGACATGATACACTGTGCATCTCTGCATAGTTTACAAATTGTAATTTGCAATTTTATTATGTTTCTGCTTGTTATTTTCTGGTATGATAAGCAAAAAGAAACAGTTGCTATCAGTGAACTTTAGAATTCTTTTACATACAAATTATTAAACTGTTGGCAGAAGAAAGAAACAAATTCTCATCTGCTGACAACCTGGAAATCTTTACTTGATTGGGCATTCCAAGGATAAGGGGGGAAAGAAGATAATAACCCAGCTTTTAAGTCTAATAAGCAAAGTAGTGAATTCATACTTAAGGCAAAGAGAAAATCAGTTCCCAGAACAAAGAAATGTAATATAACCAATTAGAGAAAATATGCTAATATTACCTTGATTTGGAAAAGGATTAATCAGTGAATACAAAGATCAGCTGTAAAGAGCTGGACAGGCTGTCTTAAAAGGCTAGAAGAGAAACAAGAAGCCCTCAGCCTCTTCTATCTTCCCTCCTCCCTCGGTTGTTTCATTAGGGTTGGTACAAGTCAGAAAAATACCTATTGCTTTGCAGCACAGGAAAATTTTAGGATTTAAATCATAAATATTTAACAGCAACTGAAATCAACTTGAGGACGTTCTCACCAAACATTCTTCTAATAGCAAGGTTTCAGTCACGGCATTTTACCTTAACTGTGCTAATACCCTTTAAAAAGATTTAACTTCGAGCTTTTCTGACTACTAAAACTTCCTGTAAACGCAAGATGCTAATAAAAATGTTTAATCAATATTCATCCTCAATCTCTAATTTAACTTAAGCCCAAACCCATATACTTGTTATATAAAAGTTGTCCTGCTTGCATAGAAACTTTACTGCCATCCTTCAAGCTTACTTTATGCCTGTAGGCAGTTATCTGGCACTCTTCGCTGTGGTATCCAAGCACATGAACTTCCCAAAGACCTCTGTTGTATAAATGAACTTTAGATGTTTAAATAACAGAAAAATGTTGTGTTTAAAGCATTTTAGAGTACACTGATAAGCAGTTTTTGTTAAAGAAAACACTGTGCCTTACATAGCCAATTAGATTTGGCTCTATGAGTTGCAATTTATACACATAAAGTAATTGACCATGTTTTTAAATAAGTTAACTAGCAATTACAAGGCTTTCCAGGAAGCTGCACTATGAAAGCATTCCATCAGCTGAACTTCAGACCTCCATTTTTTTGCTACTTGCTGCAGAACAAAAAATTAGGATTGTTATCCCCACTGATGTTTAACAGAACTGACTGTGTTGTATCACTGGCCTTGGAATTGTGATTGACAACAAAATGAGGAGAAGATGCTCTGGAAGCAGTTTTATAATTCTGTGGCATAAATCCATGAAATTCAGTCGCAGTGCCTAAGCTACGGATTACCACATCCTTTTTGAAGGGTGCAAAACAAACCAAAATTAGGTGAAAGATTCACAGCACTCACAGGATCTGAGAATAAGAATTTTAACTATGAAGTATACTAGTGTAACACTATAATGAGATGGAAAGCACAACAACAACAGCAAAGTCCTAGACTACAGCAAGCAAGGATCTGCTCAAATGCAGCAACCACAGACACAAAGGAAAGAATTTACGTACCCTTAGAAGACCTCAGGGTACAGAGCAATCTGCAGCGCCAACCCTTAACTAAGGTCTGGGAAGGGGTGGATCCTGGCTCCAGCCCTTCCGGTCACTCAGGTGTATTGCTTGCACCTGAGCTCCCCTGGGTTGGCCCTGCCTTCCCAGCAGGTGCTCAATCACCATTTCAAGATTTGGTTTGTTCTCATGCTCCCTTCGTTATGTCTCTGAGATCCCTATTATGCACTACAATTTAATTTGTGCAACAAGATTTGCTTCAGAGACACTATGATGGCCAGCAGTGTAGTACAGATTGGAACAGTATCAAGCTGAATTCACTGCTAATCACAACATGGAAAAATCTGGTTTTAAATCTGAAATTAATACCAATGTTGATCCATCACAGATTTGAAGACAATTTGGTAAAAACACTGTGCCATCAAGACAGAAATGTCCTCTGCAAGAACTGGGGCTAGGTACTGTCCCTATAAAACTAGAGCATCCTTACTCTGGCTGAGCAACAGACCTGGATGCAGTGCCTGACGAGAAAGCAAAGAGGAAAGCCTTTCATTTAAGTAATCTGCTTTACCATCTTAGTAATTCAATTCAGTTCACTTGGTACTGTTTATTAAGTCTGTGTATTTCTGCATTTGCAGAATCGTCTCTATTATGTTTATAAAATACAACGCATGATCTCAGTTTGCCTTATTCAAATGCCAAAATATTTTCTGTACTTTCATTCCACTTCACTGAAATTGGCTGATCTAAAACAAATATGTCCCAAGCTTACATTAAAGCACCTACCAAATGCCTTCTCCTGAAAGATAATGACCTTTATTAGCGGAGAAAGGAAAATAATCACAACATAATGCTTTCTGTAATTTCCATACCATTTACCATTCCAAGGCTGAAGACAGCGTTCACCAATGAGCCTCCTTTCCTGAAGTGATCTGTCATATGCTCCAGCCAATTTGCTTCTAGACTGTTGACAGTCTGCCCGTTTCTGGAGATCCTCATAGGGATAGTCACCGTATAATACTGGCTGCATCTCTGTGGGATTTTGGGCTTGTTGAAGAGCGTGAAGATCTCTGTCTCTACCAAAAAGTAAAAATTGGAGTAATGCAACAACCACATTATGGTACTTCAGCTAAAACAATGTATAACCCACTGTTTGCCCTTGGCCTTTCACTCGACACAAACTCTACTTTCAAACATGATTTTATTCTTGATATTTCTGCACTGCACAACAGAGTGGGGTCCCAAACTCCATCCCAGTACTTTGATTGTTGTTACAGTATTTTTTACTAATAATGGATTCACTGTTGATAACAAAAACATACAGATATTAACACTCGAGTACTAATGGACAACTCATCTACTGGAATTAGCAGTTATAAACCAAAATACAAAAGCAATTAAGCTCCACAAACTGCATTAAGTCCTGTAGAAGTCACTAACAACACACAGAATACTTATATTTTTTGCTACTGAATGAATTCTCAAAGAGGTGTGACTGAGAACAGTTCAAATGTTATTGCAAATTTAGGAGGAACAGCGACCAACAGACCATGACCATTAAACTAAAGTATTATTATGCAGTGGCATGGAACCAACAAGCAGTTGATGCATCTAAAGAATGCAATTTATCATAAATACAGAGACAGTGCTAGCTGCTAGTTGATTTACTCTGGGTCTGAGCCAAGGTGAGACACTGACACAAGAGCAAAAGAATTATGAAAGCAACATTGTGAATGGTCTCAAAAATCAGACTGGAATCTGTTCTGTATCTCTCTTATCATTACAAAAAGTCACTGCTGACAGAAAAGCTGAGGTTTCACAGCTCTGAAGCTGGAAGTAAGTTTAAGTGCAGACTGACTATTGACTTCCAAGATCAAAAAAATCTCTTCAAATAAATACAAAAGGCAAAAACCTTAGATTAAATCCATTCACTCAACAAGCTCCCCTTGTTTGCAAGTTATTATACTGTAATCTCAAGTACTAACGAAGGTGGTATCTAGAGAAATGTTAAGACTGCTCCTAACAGAAATGTTCCTAAGCACGAAGCATGTAAAATGAAAAAGATATTAGAAAGCAGATGGTCAGAAACAGGCTGGCAGCACCTGAAGAAGAGACCAGGAAGCTCGCTATATAACCAACATTAAAAAGAGACCTAATGATCTCAGACCTGAACAATGGTTAAACAGACCAAAAGGGAATAATTACCACAAATCTTCTGGCAGTTTACCACTTATCTAGAAAAAACAAATGATGATTATCCTAATTCAAAAGAGCATACACACACACACACACAAAAAAAAAAAATCTATGTACAGTTTGATCCTGATTCCTAAAATAGATTCATATTGGAAACTGAGATGTTTCTGGTGCATATGAAGACAGTTAACAACAGCAGACTGTGGAACTGGAAATCCAGAGGGGGAAGACAATTTGGATTTGACATTGGGCTGCTAAAAATGTTCATTTAATTATGTGTGGGAGTCTTTCAGTGTTTGACTTGGTTTTGTAATCATCATTATACCAGTCCCAACCACTCTTCCAGTTAACTACAGCCAAGAGCTTTCACCAGGCCGTTTGTCTGCTCAAGCTTGGACAAAGACACCTTCAGTTTGCTTCTAAATAATATACAGTACTTTTGGACACAGCATTGGAATATGTGTGCCTTGTTTACAGGCAAAGCATTTTTAACAGTGTTTTGAGAGCCCTTTAATAAAGGGCAAAGTAGTCGAGCAAAAAAATGAAGCATCATAAAAATAGCATTTGAATAGTGTTAAACCTAAACTGAACAAAAGTAGGATTCCACAAATAAAAAGAAACATTATGGGTTTTTTTTTCTGAAGTTTAATGCAAGGAAGAAGGAGTTCAAGAGAGATCACTTCCTATGGAATAATTAGGGTGACAGGAAAAAAAAAAAAAAAACACCTGGTACTTTCTGCCTTCATGCTCGCAAGGAAGGATGGAGAACTGGTGCCAAAGACTGAAATACATTTTCCAAGAGCGGAACAGGTTGTGCTGTAATAACAAAAAACCATACCAGAGCAATACGGAAATCAGCAATGTTGTACAGGCAATTGATGTGGGAAATCCTATCCTACTGAAGGTGAACTATTTCATTTTCTGCCACAAAGAAGTGCCTTCTCAGAAAGTATCTGCACTAAAAAAATAAATGCATCAGAAATAAATAAAGCCAAAAACCACTCAGAGAAAAAGAGATAAATATGGAAACTAAACACACTTTTTAAAATAAAATCCCTTATCTGGCAGCAGCTGAAATAAAATCCTGGGGTGTAGATAAATATTAAGGAAGGTTTGAGGTGATCAGCCTCATATTATGCAGAAATACTAAGAACATGGTTACTTGCAACAAAAGATTTCCACCATCAAAAAGATAATTGCTAGGTTAACTCTCTCAAGGACAGCATAGATGAAAAGAGAAAGTAATGGTCTGATTTGAGATGGAGATATCTAATGCAGAACTGTAAAACTCAGAGAGCTTCTATAATGTGTAAGATTCTAGAATAAAACAGAAAATATTCAGCTAATAGCAATGCTGTGACCTAATCCAGCTGTCCCCTTGCCCAATAAAATCTGAAGACGCGTAACGAAAAGTTACTTCAGAATGATACCAATCTGATGACAAAAGCCTAATTATACAGAAATGCAATGGAAACCAAGACAATAGTCCCAGTCCAAACAGTCCAAGAATGCAAAGTCATTCTCAGTCCTACATTATAAAACTCCCAAAAGGGCTGGGACTGTTTGACTTAATCTACGTAAAATATGAAGAACAGTGATAAATTAAAGTCAAGGACAGCACCAGCTCAAAGGAATGTAGATGGAATTTCCTTACATAGATTTATAACTTGTAAGGAAAGTAAGCAAAGCAGTGAGAGAAATAAGTGTACACAATACCTTCTAGGGTGTAAGCAAATCTAGGAAATAAAGGTATTTGGAGGTTGAAAACTGAAAATGGGGCAAGAATTTTTTTTTTTTTTATGACTTCTGATTTCCAAATTACTCTGGCCTACATCTGACTTTAAATGACAATTTCTGCTACTGAAATAACCTCTGAGAAACAAACACACTAAAGAGGATATTTTGTGACCTCCAGTGAGGGTTGTTTGTTTTTTTGTTGTTGTTGTTGTTTTTTAAGATGATATAAAATGACATTTAAATCTGGAAAACATAGCCAAGGAGAAATATATCGAAGAACAGAAAAAAAGAAAACTGGTATGTGAAAAACAACCTTCCAAAATCAAGAGAATCAGAAGGAGGAGCACCATTATCAGAAGGACCATTACTATACATATATTATACGTATATTATACAGAAATGAAGAAATTCAGTAGAACATCAGGCAAAGTAAGTCTTTACGCTCAGGCATAGGAACAGGCCGTAACACAGCCATACCTAGTTACATCCGCTCTTCAGCTGCCACCTGACTTACACTCAGTCATTGTAATCTGTGTAACCATGCTGAATCTGGGTTATGCAGTGCATTTGCTGCATCCATTCTCTGCTGTCACAGAGGTAAGTTCCTCTCCCTGCCCGTACCCCTGAAGGAGCTGGGAACATAATTGGCTTTTATGTATTAGAGGTCACAGCAATACTTACTGTCAGTAAGTGGTTTTGAGCTTCGTGCTGGCATTTCATTCTCTGCAACTCCATTCTGCGTGTCTGGCACTTCTCTCCCACCTGGGTTCTCATGTTGTTCTTCACTGCCCTTTGCAGACTTGCAATTGGGCTCCTCAGCAGCCTGCCCTTCACCTTTCCTGCCTTCCTTGGACGTGGCACATTGGTCAGCATTCTCCTCACCTGGTGCTGGAGTACTGCATCCATTAATGCCATCTATTTTCTCGCCATCCAGTGAAGCGTGATCCTCAGGGCAATTTGAAACATTTTTATTATCTCTGGATTGCACAGAGTTGTTACTGGCAGGTGTCAGAGAGGAGCTGACAAGGCAGTTCTTTTGGGAATGGTACTGAGGTATAATTCCAACAAATTTCAAGCCTTGACTTGCTGCATCTTGAATCTACAAGTCAAAGAAGATTACATTTTAACCTTCAAGCTGTCTTGGCTAAATAGAAATACAGCAAATAACACCCTTCAAGGGAGCTGTAGCATGTCATTTTGCTACATTTGTCCACTACCAGAGCAAATTGCCATGTTACATTTGCATAAAAAGTTAAATTTTAGAGAAGCAGGATGAAAAGTTCCTTAAATTGTTTTTGTCTGTAGTAATGTGAAATTGCATGTACAAGTGAGCACACACACAAAAGAAAGAAAATGCTCATGTATTTCCTCACAAAGCATAACGTCTTTGTCTGAAATGTTTATTCTAAATTACCAGAGGTGGTATTACTCACATGAAGCTTTAGTTTCAATCTTAGGCAGTCACTCAATATTACACCTTCTGCTGTATTAGGCATGTGATTCTGACATTTATGCAAGGAAAAGGTTATTAATTCTCTCTGTAATATGCACCATCATAACAACAGTTGTTGTTTTTCCTATTTTGGATTCAGACACAAATGGCAAGCTTTCTCATAATGAGTACATAAAAGCAAAGTTATTTTAATACATTGCATTTGGGAAGACACAGGACTCTAAAGAACAGTTGTGAGATGAGCAAAGAAGAATGAAAACAAAGGGGCTGCATTATTAATCCTTTATGTTTTAGGTAGAGGAAGAACATGAAGGAATCAGATCACAAAAGATTCAGCAAAAACAACGTAGGGTGAGTTGCAGGGACGAACAAATAAAGCAGGAATTAACTAAAGAAAGCTTGAGAGGAAGCAGAAAGAGAAATCTACTGCAAAGATGCAGCACTGCGGAGCTCCACCCAAGAGATTTTAGTACCACACTTCTGGAACAGAGTGAGCCAGATTTGTGTGAAAATGTGTGAGGATTCATTTATCAAAATCACCTCCAGAAAAGGAAAGGTTTCCATGTACTGTGTACACTTTGTATAATATAAAGTATAAACATGCATAAATATTTCAAAAATAAATGGCTTCACAATGGGGAAATAATTTCAGTTCCTGTGCATACCGTGTAATTCCAGGGTGTTAAATTGTCTCAAGTGTTCTCTGAGGTTCAATTCATATGAACTTAAATGAAACAGTTCAGTCTTTTTTTTTTTTCAGTAACAACTGAAAAATTGCAAGTTACATGCATCTCTAGTTTGAAAGCACAAGAGACAGAAATGAATAAGCAAGAATTTTTTTTAAGAAGTAGTTCATTTATGTGTCTTCCCTACACAGAATTGTACTTTTTTTTTAAAATGAATCATCTACTTCCTGCTAATGTGGTACCATTCTAAACACACAAATGTACAGATGATACCTGATCAACAACAAGAACTTCCTCTTTCAAACCAAAGTTATATTTTCCGTGTTAAATTAACACTTGATTTTAATATGGCAGGAACTTAAAAGAGCTCTCCAGGAAGCAAAGGCAACAGCCTTCACAGGTGCTGGGCCTGCTGAACACCAGCTTAACAAAAGATCATAGCTAAAACTGGAACAGTAACCTCCATATAAGACTGCTGCCAGCAGTATCCTGATCAAATGGATGTGTGGCTACAAAGAAAGCTGGAATGCAACGGCCTTGCTCAGAAAGGTTCCTGTGAACGTCAACAATAGATACATTCATAATACGCTTAAAGTTCCCGAATCCCCTGTTGCAACTTCACAAATATTTTTTTTATACAGCCATTGAATGAATTATAAATTCAGTTCATCTGTTACCACTAATCTAAACACGCATCACTACATTTGTTTGGTAGGTTGTAGGGCAGCTAATTATAGAAATTTAACTTGCACGCAACTCTTAAGAGTGTGAGGATAGTACATATGTAGCAACATTACTGGTCCTAGAAGACTGCTTGTCAGCCCACAGCAGGTTCTCCTATGCAGTGATTCGGATGAGAACAGCTTTCACAGCTTTGGAGCAACATTTCACAGTCCTGGCACACACAAAGAGAATGTGTGTGTTTCTAAGCAGCACCTGAGCCTGAGATTTTTCCTTGGAGGCTCTTGTTCTCTGAGGACAGAGGATGAGAACTGAATCGTATTCTAATAGTTTAATAGTTTAGCAGAAATATTACAAAAAGAGAATGTGGCTGCACTACATAGAATACACCATCTTATTTAAACCTGTTTTTCTCCTCGCTGCATAAGGGAGAACCAACCATTATTTTCCATAAAGCCAATTTGACAGGAAATGTTACATCAACACTGCAATGCGAGCTGCAGAACAGCAAAGTGATGCATCAGCAGATGCAAACTGCCTTTCTTTCCAACTTACCACAAAACCATGAAGAAGCAAGCTCTCATTGTAAATAAAGCATGAAGCCTTACCATTTTCAAACTGCGAACCAAAGTAATTTCATCTCTGGCATCCTACTTAAGAGTTTAACTAGCACAGAATTTTAGCAGTCTTCATATCCAGAATGGTTTACACCACCCCACTGCACATTTCTGTCTCCTGTTGCCTGTATCTGAAATATTCTAACTAGAAAAACCCAAGCCCCCAAGCCCCAGAAACAGAGAAGAAGCCCAGAGCCCCACACCCTGACAGGCTTTGCTCAGGAGTGATGAGTACTGGTGCAGTGGGGCTGTTTCTATCAGCCACCTGCAAAGCATTTTGCAGCTCTGCAGACTTCGAGCCTTTTCAGGTATCCCATGCTGCTACAGAAAGACAACGCCTGCTCATGCACATCAGCCCTGTGGGGAAAATACCCAGCAAAGGCTGTGTTGGCAATCAGTACGAGGGCAAAGTGCAGGTGAAAGCAGGGGTAAAGCTGAAGTGGATGGAGAAAACAGTGCTGCTCTGACAGGCTCACCCACAACACACTCCAGACTGGATAAATACTACAGTTAGCTGTTTTTATGCGCCAGCTCGGAGAACAAATGGGGAGAAGTGCTCACCATTCTGCAGGATATGGCTGAATAAGAGGAAAAAGCAGAAGGAATGCATCTCCACCATGTACCGCATCAAAAAAGATAAAAACGCCCTCACACTAAGTGATCCATACTAATGTCAAGTATTTTACTGACATTTTTTTCTGTATTTTATAGGTGCTACGTATTTGTTCTTTACAGTTTGGGAAATTTTTAAAAGGGAAACTCCAACAAAGCAAAAAAAAAAATTTTAATTTCTTTGGTTCTTTCCCCAGATAGGAACAGAAACATTTTTAGTGCCTCATATTGTAGATGAATGGTCTTAACCACAAAAACAAAGACAGGTCTCCAACACAAAAGATGTTGTTTAACCACAGAAGCAGAACTTCACTCATTTATTTTAATTCAGACAAAACCCCAAGAGGGTACATCTAAATCAGCCTGGAACTGGCTTCTATCAATTTGCACTTATGGCAGTTTAAAAATAGAACCTGTTTAAAGAAGAGGTGAAATTTCTTGTGTACTGAAGGCCAATGCAGCTAAAGAATTTAATACCAACCCTGTAATTTGCTTGATTAGAAACCTGGCATTTTCCTTATGGGGAAAAAAAAGGGCAGATTTATCCTTTGCTTTCCGTGAAATAAATATCAAATCTCCCACAGACTCCAGAAAGGATAAAAAGAAGCAGTGTCAAATCCTGATGTCACTACCTTAATTGAATTTTTGTTGGGGCACTTGTGTTAATGTTTCTTAAAGTTTGCAAAGCATTATTGCTCATTTTACAACTGCCCGACCTCTGATTCTACACTGCATTTGGAGAAAAGGAACCATCAGTAGCATGAAGCAGTGTCACTGAACGTTATGTTGAAGTAGCATATGTTCCACCTTTTCAAGTATTTCTGGCTGAAGGCTTCTTACCTAGTTAGAAAACAGCTAATGGTCTAATGCAGAGGTCTGTAACACATTTCAGATGCTGTCTGTGAGTCTGTGCTACTTGTAGCACTATCAGCTCCAAAATAATCTATTCATAGACAGACAGATGATATTACTTATAAATACAGAAGCTCAAGGACGCAGATAACCAGGCTGATGAGAATCATACACATTTGTCAGCTTCTGTAATTGCACACAGTGAGATTCTGTACATTTGTCCCACAGGATGGCAAACAGCAACTCAGATGCTTCCAGAAAGCTTCAGCAATAAACATAGGAAATAATGCTACATCATTTAACAATGAGAATCTCTCACTGGGATAAGGATTTTCAATTTAACATGACAAATGCCAGGAATTTCTCTAAACTCTTGTATGCTAGGAGCTGGAAGTTGTCAGCATGCATCCAGAGTAAAAGCAATTTTACTCATGTCATCAGGACAATCCAGTTGGTAACAGTCCCAAATAGTCCCAAGACTTACAACTCCTGATGATTTGGATGAAAGCTATCTTTAAAACTGTCATTGGAAGAAAACACTTCATTAATAGGTTTGCTATACATTTCATGATTAGCAAGGTACTGAAAAAAAAAAAAAAACATTACAAGCAAAAGGGGACTGCTGCTAAGACGAAGAGAACAGAAATAAACCACATTTGGAGAAAGGACAACATTCAGCAGTGGCAATGAACTGATTTTCTGATGGCCAGATGCATGGAGCTAGCCCTGCAGTGAGCTAAGAAAAAGACTGCTAATTAGTCCCACTGATGGGAAAACATACGGCCTTCGAAACAATAGTTTTGAAACAATTTAGCTCAGAGCTATCTAGAACTTTTTTAAACCAAACATGAGCCATCTTAGCTAATAAAATAAACGCTTGCCTGCCTGTTAGCTTGCTGCTTTTCAAAGAATAATGTTAGTGGCATTAGATTTCTTAATGCACACCAGAAACAAGATCACCATACTTTTCTATCTTCTTTTTAGGATTGAAACAAATCCCTTTGACAATCAGACACCGCACCAGGGATCTTCAAGCAACAATTATTTTGTTGTTTGAGGAGAGTACTACGCAGTGTATGACAGGAGCTGGAATTGGAAAAGGATGTCTGAGACTGCAATTCTCCAGCGGTGTCCTCCTTCATTACTATTTAGTAATACGTGTTTCATTACAAATACTATTTTGTTCATTTCTGAGAACAGATGTTTAAAATTAAGACAGGCTTTAAGCTTGCCTCTGACATTTACTGAAGATCTCACAAGCTCCTTCCAGAGAAGGAAGCGACATCCATCAAGTGCTCAATGCTTATTTTAAAATCAACTAGGCTTAGCTAGCTGATTTCAGTGGAGATGCACTTTATATCTCCAGCAGTTACAAACAAGGATAACCCTACTAATCAAATAGCAAAGAAGCAACTGCTGATGATTTCTCTGTCCTTTTACTCTGAAATTCTGCTTCAGTATTTGTAGATTTCCAAACCACATAACCTTTCTGACTGGGATACCCTTGTTGCTCTAAGCCTGTACTTCCCACACATTTTTATCCTTTCCCAGTTTACACCAGCCTGTTCAATTCTGAATTTGATAAAGATAGTTCCTGCTAGTGTAAATATAAGTAAATATAAATCTAGCTTATAGAAAGGAAAATCCCAGTTTGTATTCAGACTTTCAGCTTACTAATTTTTTCACTATCAATTACATCAAAATAGGTCACCAGCGATAAGACACTGTGGGGATGGTTTGAAAAGAGTAACCATAATCCCACATCACTGGGTCTTCCTTTAAACAGTGTTATTGGCATTATTTATACTAATACTTCCAATGAAAACCTTCACAAGAATTTTACCACTTAGGAACTTTAGTTGAGACTATCAGAAAGAATTTGGTAGATCTAAGTGAAAATGAGTTCAAGAACAAAACCCAAAGACAAAAACCATTTTTGCAGTAAACAGTCCCTTCAACAGAACCACTGATTTGACACTGAGTTCTCACTGTGTTTGTGGTAGAGCGGAACAAAGCAGTGAACAGGGAAAAGAAAGCAAGCTTTGCAGTTTTACAGCGTGCTCATTGGGAGCAGACTCTGCAAATGAGAACTGAAAGCTACAAACAGAACAGGGAAAAATGTAATTAAGCAAGAATCTACTGCAACCTACTGTTACACTGAATAAAACAGAATATACACTCTCAAGACAGCACTGCCAAGAGAGATTAAGTTACAGCAAGCTGTATGTCTCCTGCTACCAGAGCCGAGAAAGAGACTAGAGGAACAAGTTATAATTCCTCTTCAGCTTCTGTTAGTTATATGTTCCTTTCTGAGAACAACACAGCTGTACTAAATCTGCAGTGTAGGGAAGCGCAAGCACACTTGTTCCTTTCAGAGTGCATACCATCTCAGGAGATGACAACTCCTGAAACCATACTGTATCAGCTTCTGTGGCCATGTGTGCACTGATTCTTCTCTTGTCTTATTTTACCATCTGCTTCTTCACTGAGCTGGCAAAGGAAGGACACTGCTGGACACAGGTTATGAAGGTTCAGTGACTACACCTGCCTAAAAGCCACTGCAGCATACTCATTGTTCTATTTTTGCCCTAAAACTTTGAAAAGAAATCATGAATTTATTCACACCATTTAAAATGTATTCTAAAAACCGTGGGATCCCTAAAAACTGTGGGATAAGAACTGTGGAACCCCAAAAAACTGGGATAAACTGCTATAGAACACCCATCTAAGGTCATTCAACCCAAATGCTTGATATACACTACTAAACAAAGTATCTGTAAAAACAGAGTCTCAAAACCTTAATCTAGAGAACTGCCATTTTCCAATTACAGTTTCGAAACGGAGCCCCTGTCTTGAATCTGAATCTTCTGAGAGAAACTCAAAAGCAGCGGATGAACACAGGCAAGGGAAAAAATAAAAGATCCACAGAGATGGATGGCTGGGCTCTGTATCTATCAATCATTTTAGGTGGATGAATGATTGCAGAACACGAGAAGACATTCCATTCACTTAATTGTAACCAATTTGCAGCAATGCTGTTTCAGTGTATCTTTCCTAGGCAATAAAAAATCAGAAGGTTCAGGACCTTAAACATTCCGGCTTTAAACATGAAGAATTCAGTCTGAGATCTGTGGACTTCACGTTTAATTTGCAGGGAACGCTTTCTTTTATCTTTATATAAACCAAAGAGTGCTTCTTTTAAGCCACATAGTTTCATCAAACCATCTGTTACTTGTAGCCAAAATTACAATTTGAACAATTTGCCCATATTTTATTTTAGCACAGTATAAAATATTATCATGTTTATTATTTTAAAGTCATTTTCCCACCAGACAGGAGTGGGATCATTGAAAACATTAACTACATATTCTACGACATCTATTTTTGTCTTGGTCAAAGGGACAACTCTAAAAGCTGCTGGGGGCAAGGGATTATGAAAGCACAACCAGGCTCCTGGGAGAGTCCTGAAAATAGTTTTGCAATGTTCATGGAAGATACATATCAACACCACTCTTACATGGCTTCGTCAAAAGAACAGAAGTAGAAAGAAGCTTAACCAGGAACAGATGTTTCCCTTCACACCAGGCTGTTTAAAATACAGAATGTGCTATTTTTTTTTTTTACCATTCTTTTTATATATACATTTGCAAAACGTTAACAAAATGCACTTTAATAAATATTACCACAGCAGATCACGGATAACTGAGCCACTGATGTTAGCTGCTTCATGACTGTATCTAACATCCAAATACTTAAAAATTAAATAGGGGCTTCGTTTGTACTGAAAAAAAAAAAAAAAAAAAAAAAAAAGGCAGAAAAAAGTGCTCTGAGATGGTTTTCATTACAAAGTGTCAAAGAAATAACTGCTGTATTGTTCTTTTGCAAACACTCTGGAGAATGATGGTTCTGGGGTGGGATTTTCTGGTTTGTTTTAAGGACGGATCTGATTTTAAAAGAGGTTGAGATCACATCTAGATAAGTAATCCCAGGTAATAAACAGCACTCCAGAGGGGTTATTTCCTAGCCATAGAAGTATATTTGAAATGCTTGCTCATTTCAAGAACTATCCTATGAGCAATATTAAAGATTCAATATTTTCCCCTTTCTATCTTTTAGTTCCACCTGTTCTGACAGTATCTCCTGCAGGAAATTTCTGAACAGGTCAGCTAACATATTTACAGTCACAAGTAATGCTAAGGAATACAACATCCACCTAACAAACCCTGGAATTAAGCAACTGGAGCCTTCATAGAACAGATCCTTGTAAGACTGCAGTAACACAGACCAGAAGTCCACCAACAGCATAGTGCTCTTCAGAAAACACAAACTTTGTTCCTTTTCACAATCCAGAGATTAAGAAATGAAGAATCAGAAATAAAAAGAGACAAAAAAAAATGTGAGAAATACTGGAACCAGTATTCTTCTTCATAATTACAGGGAAAAGTAAAAAAAAATTATAAGATTGGTAATTTTCACATGCAAATTTCCACACAAAATTGCATGCTTTTGTATTCTCATTTTGCTTGCCATACTGTTACACGCACACAAATACCTGTGAGTATACGAATATGTAATATTCTGGACAAATCTGCTCTATGACACTTCTCATTTTCTGTAACTCCACCTAGTTAGATGCTAAAGAGAGTTTTAAAACTCTGAAGTTAAGAGCTCAAAATCATTTACCATCACTTGCATACACTATATGAATATGTACCTTGTTTTGACCATACATGACAAAAGTTCATTCTGATGTGAGTAAACACAGGAAATAAGTGGACAGTCAAAACTGTGCTCAACCACTCCTGTGACTGGGAACATCTACTAAAAAGACTTTAAAAGCTCCTGAGAATTCACAGGCATCTTGGTTTTATTTTATGGCAGAAACAGCTGTCTTTTAAATAACCCAACACCGCTTCTATTTTGCAACTTAAAGAGATGTTGGAGAACGAATCACTCTTTGACATACATATATGGATGCACGTTGTGTGTCTATAACAACATGGCAAGCAGAGTTAAGAGTACAAAAGTCTGCAATTTCCTGTGAAAATGTGTATGTGAAAGATCCCTTCAATGCACTCCAACTTTCTACTCACCATTAATTAGAGCCAACCCTGCTTTTGTAGAAGGAGGACTGGTGACGACTGTTTGAGACGTCAAATTCTACAAAAAATAAATGGGTGGCAGTGTCTTTGCAATGTGTTTTGTTGGCATATTCCTTCCTAGAGTCTCACTTAAGATCTGAAGTACTATAAGACTCCTTGGTCCAGCTGTCACTGGAGAATACGTATCTCTAGAAAATACATTTCAACAAATTTACTGGAAAATCCACTACAGCTGCAGAGTTCCCAATAATTAATTCCCAGTGAACAAACCTGACAAACACAGTCTCATACAACATACTCAGTCAGAAGATTAGCATTACATGGGTGTTTCAGTGGCCCAAAGCTAAATTGGTTTACTTCTATGCAGACACACAAAATCCATTACTCATCTGTACAGTCTTAGGTTTGCTGGAAGAAACAGGCCTTGTTCCTAAGTTGCAACAAGTAAGGACGATGAGCACAGAAAGGTCCTTCTCTAGTCAAAAACACAAAGGGAAGATGTCTGCATTTGGATTTCAGCTGAGATAAAGTATTCTTAAACCATGCTTTTCCATGCTCATCATACTTCCCTAAGGAAGGATAATGAGTCTACAGGGACAAGAAATATGAACTCTTCAACGAGATCAAACTGAAATAGTCGCACAAACTAAACTTCCTCTTCACAGAACATTATTAACCAGGCAGCCAAGGATACAAACATGTGCTTTACAAAATTTTAGAAGTCAGAATTAGGAAGATATGGTAGAGAAGCTCTCCCATTTCCTAACCTTTCATCAACACTACCAAGATGTGAAACTACGAGCAAAAGTCTTCTGCGTCACAGTTCTTCGAGAGAATGTAATTAAAGATTGATGTGAAAACCAAAGATCATGAGAAACATATTTGGCATTCATACATGTGACCACATATCTAAAATAACTCTTGGGATGTCAACCTAGCTTCTTTTTCCTCTACTTGTCTCAGTTGACTCAGGAGAACATCCTCACATTTAAAAAATGGTAACAGAATACACAGAAATAAAGAACACCTTAGTAAGGCTACTTCTATTTTACATGAGACATTAGTCAAAGTGTTACAAAATATGGTTTCTTAGAAACATTTCTGACTTGCAACAACTTCTGAACAATCTGAGCCACAGAGATTTGAAGTTCAGAAGTTTAGCTTTGCTCACTAAAAAATAGACGAGCAAATCTTTAATCTCTCATTTTCCTGAGAGCATAAGACAAGAGAGCTGATATCAGTGAGGTAGTAATATGCTCATACAGCAGTTCAGTTATCTCTTCCATTGCCCAGAATTACATGACAAACACACCATGGGACTGTTTGAGCTCTTTAGGACATGCTGAGCTGCATGTCACTTCCTAACCTAGATCCACATTGACAAGAAGGAACAAATAGGACATGGCATTGGAAACATGTTTTTAAGACACAGGAGGAGTGTATCCCAAGCAACTTTATGTCCCCACTACTTAACTGCACTTTCTCTTTCACAGCTCTTAACATAATCAGAAAGCACAGTGATGGCAAAAATGTATAGAAAGGAGTAGAGAATTTGGAGAGTCACTAAGTTCTCAGCACTGGCACACGTGACTGGAAAGCTTTCTTTGGCATTTCTGAAATGTTTTATAATCAGTATAGTACTGAGGCACGTGGTTTCAGTGAGAATCATTCCCCAGGTTAAATAACTTCACTGTTTCTACTTCATCATCCTTCTACATTTTTATAAGAGTTATAGAAAAAGAAAAAAGTTGTTAACTATGCTGTATTCCATTGCAAAATTGTTTTGAGTTTGCTAGGAACAAGCAGGTACTATTCAATATGACATACAGCATTTTCAATGCAACAAAAGATGAGCTGAGAAAAGAAGTTATTAAATTTGCATTGTTATTCAAACTCCATGTGAATGATACATGCTCAGTAGTGTGTAATATTTCTTTATCTCAAATTAGAGGATTTTTTCTAGTAAATTCATAGTTGGTGAAAATTTTGAAGATATGGGTGTTACACTTGGTACCTTTTTGAAAATACAGTAATTCGCAATGCCGTACATGACTGCAAACCTCTGCTAAAAGCCCTTCTTACAGAAAGCTGTGATCAGGGATTTGACTACTCAATTACAACACACTATTAACTTCAATTGTATTCCACAGTTTGGGAAGAATGTAAGTTGTTCTTTTTGAAAGCAAGCAATTGCCCTCTATAATAGCTTTTTGTTCCAAATTTCTTTGAAGAACTTCCTTTATTTTTTACTTATTTTGTTTGTAAACATGTGTTTTATTTGCCCTTAAAAGCAAGGGACTTTTTTGTTGCTGAAACAAATTAGTTAATATGACAATTAATTCCTACTCCCAAACAAGTCCTGTTTCCCAAGTTATATTTACAAAAAAGTGTTGAGACTTTCATAATGTGTTTTATCAAATACAGACAGGGACACAGCACTCTTCTGACAGCAACAACTTCAAAGAACTTCAAATTTCTCTACATCAAATAACATCTGAGGATGAGCGGCACACTCAGCCTACAGAGAAACAATAAGTATACATTTCAGCTATTAAAATTTAAATGATTATATTTCAAAAAGGCATCTTTATAACCCCATAATCAAATAGCTTCTACCAAGAGAAACATATCCGTGTCTAGAAAAGGATTTTAAAGCCTCAGAACTGAATATTTATGGAAATAAGCTGACTCCTGGACTGTCATCTTGTTTTGACGTTAGCCAAGCTCTTTCTGAAGACTCAAATGCAAAGGTTTTTCAATTGGAACGACATAAAATTTTGCTACCAGCTGTGACAGATCCTTCTACACAGACTTACAGAACTGAAAAGCAAAATCAGACACGTTGTAACTAATACATAAGAATTACACCAGAGTGTAGATGCAATAATGCAATACATCCTGAAAAAAAGATTTGGAATCAAACTTCTGAAAAGTAGAAAGTGCTCAGAAAACTTCAATTTGCTCAGATAGCAAAATCCATTTATCTGTAAGTTTGACGATGACCAGATAGTCATATATGTATTATTTCTAAACCAGTTCTTACATACATGGTAAAAAGGAAAGATTGAACATGACTGTAGTCTGTCGAGTCCCTTCTGAACTCACACAGCCTGAGCTGAAGTCTATTTTACAAAATCTTTTTCACAACTATCACTGCAAGATGGATTAAAGCTAGGAGAGAGTCTGCCTACTCACTCTATTCTTACACCAGGTGGCTATGCCAGCATAGTATTATCACAAGTTTTTACAACATGTAATAGGACAAAACAGATGCTGCAAAATCTGAACCACACACAGCAAATCTGTCCTCATGAAAATGGACATAGCCTGCTAATTTCCAGACTAGTGTAATATTTAATCATCAAAAGTAATTTTAAAAGAAGGAAACAAATAAGGAATTTAAGGACTATTTTCAATTTCCCAGTATACAGAAATTTACTGACAGCAACACCACTGAGAATGACAAAGGACTTTAGTTCACAAGTACCTAGCCACAAACACTATGATGCCAAAAAAACCTTCAGTAATTTCTGGGGGATTCTTAGAGTCAGTAGGACTTCTAGCTGTAGTACTACCCTAAAGTATATTTTGATACTAAAATGAAAATGAGGATATTGTTTCAATTCAAAATGTTTACACCATTACAGGACTATTTTCTATACTGTAACTTAGTTGGTACCACCCGTGAGTGGTCACTTTTCTTGGATACTCCAAATCATTTTTTCTTAATAATGTGAGCAATAATTTATTTCTTTTTTAAGTACAACTGCCCTTCAGGTACTTAAAATTACAAAACGCCACCAGATTCTAGAGAAGCGCTTCAACTGCACAAAATGTATGTACGCTCCTATAGCCAGACTGACAGAACGAGCAGCAGTAAATACAGTGCAAAGCATATTGTGTTTTAGTTTTTGGTTTTTTTACTCACTTTCTTAATAAAATCAGGTATTTCCTTTTTGTCTGAAAGTTGGTTTACAGAGGAGCAGCACTCTACCTCCAAGATATATCCTTCATTATGGATGCCACCTTTTGGAGACCTAGAGACAGGTAGAAAAACAGAATTAGTTTCTGTTGTTAACACTGGACGCTCAGATGCCCTCTTTATAAATATTTCTCTCAAGGAGCTAACACTCAGACAAAACATCAGTTCCATCACATTCACTTCCACAGTGTTCAGCACAATGCTGACACCTTGCAGCTACACCATCTTGCTGCTTCCTAGGGAAGAAAATCACACCAGTGACGGAGGACTGTGGAATTCTTTGTGGACTTCCAAATTTCTTAACATATCCAGGAAACACTTTGGCAGTGTGGCATCTAAGACCAACAGCAAGGGAATGCACAGGCAGTACAGCTCTCAGACCTTCAGAGAGCAGGTTCCAATACTAGAGACTGACGCACCCACTAAGTCCAGCAGGGCAGCCCGAAAGATGAATGTCATCTGTATGGAAAGTGAGTCATTTCTTCCATTCAAAGTGAGAAGAATGGCAAAGAAATCTAAAAGGTGTAGACAGTGTTTTACAAACAGTAATTAAAGGAATCTCTATTTACCACCACTCTAAGTCGGCATTTAGAAACTGGGAGTAATCAAATCAGTCTACCCTTCGGTCTTACCTTATGCTTTGTAGTTGAGAAATGTAAAGCTACATCTGAAATCCCTTCTCTTTCAGAAGACACTAACCCCTAAAACAATTCAAACCACGTGGTATCTGACACATATACTGCTGAAAAATGAGTGCTGTGGAAACATGATATTGGTTGGAAGTTATCCTGAATGACCATGAGAAATAGCCTGTAGACCTGCACTGCTCAGCAGTGCTACTAAAGGTTGTTTTCATCTCTGGACTCCCATGCAAGGAAACTGGTATGTTTGATCAATATAGAAATCTAGAGAATCAGTTGTTGCATCAGCTCTTCAAGAAAACACACAGAAGGCATAAAAATAGAAGTCAGCCTGTAGTTCTTGGGATTAGTAACAAAATAGTTGTCTTAACATCCCACAGTGAGCATCAAAAGATGCAGTCTGAAGTAAAACCCTAACTCTGGCCGGCAGCCACATGTTGCAGTGGGCACAAATGAGGCAGGAAGAAAGGTGCAGAAGCCTGAATTCAGACTGCTAAGGAAGCAGCACAACATCAAAATAAGGGTGACACAGGCCTGTCATGCTCGTGAAAGCATTTCTGTGTAAAAGCCTTGTTCTGAGGACTGAGACCGTGTGACACGTTAAACACACGCTCCAGCTACGAATGGTCCCAGGGGCTTTCCCTGAGATGTGAAGTTACTAAGAGCAGTGAGACATGTGGGCTGCTGACTGGAAGTTCGTGTTTCCTAGGCAATACTGCAGAAATTTCCTAAAGCATCACAAGACACTGTATTTTTCACTTGATCCTCCCAACTTTGACTTTATACACTCACCTCACTTCTCCTGTCTCACCAATACATGGCCCATACAATGCTACTGTAGTATTGTATTGCAGGCTGCAAACTGTTTGGGAACACTAAAGCTCTTTCCCTACTTGATCTTCCTCTGCTTCTAAGGTTCTTCTTGTAACTGGTGGTCTTGTTCTTTACTCAACCATGTATAAAACCTACTGCAACCTACTGTAGGAAAGCTGATTTAGGCAGGGGGTCTCTTCCAACCCCTACAGTTCTGTGATTCTGTGTAAAAACTACTACCCATGGAAACTCTCCAAACATCTTTATAGGGTTTACAGAAATATTTACTGGGGAACTAAGAGGGTCCTACTACTACCCCTCACTAACAGGCGTACAGAAATTCACTGAAGCACAAAAGATCATTTTGATATGGAGAAAAAAGATCATTTTGTGAGAGACAACACATGAACTACAACAACCGTGTCTAATCTTCTAGATAAAGTCCTAGATAAACTAATCCAGTCTGTGCAGATTTTCCTTCACTGATTAATGGCTTTTCAAAAATAAACTTAAGAAAGCCTTTCAGCTAGACTACACAGCGGTATACATACACACACACACACATATATAATTTTTTTTCAAAAACCTCAATATGACTAATTAGAAATGTAGCCCTGATATTATCCAATCATCACTTCCACATAGAAATCAAACTTCCAAACAGAAGTGTGCACGAGCTAAGGCTCTCTAATGTTCTAGCATTAATAAATCAGCAAAACACAAGTTGATATCACAATGCAAAGTACATACAACATCAGATGGAGAAAATGCAGTTTTCCAGTGTTTCAGTTTTTGTACTGTTACAAACTAGAAATGGGTAGCAAGGAACCAAGCCCTTTGCATGCAAGCAATCTCATTTTTTCTGGGCTATGACCAGAACTTTACAAAGGTACGGAAGCAATGCCTATAGCTCAAAGACTCTGAAATAACACAGCTCAAGTTTAAAGTTAACACAGCAAATCCTGAATGTATGTGCCACACTATTAAAGCTTATTTAAAGTGAGGCCCAGGAATGGGAAAGAATGAAACAGATCCAAGGGCACGGTCCCTTCCACGTCCACTCTAGGCCAAAATCTTCACACACTCGCAGTTCTCAGTGCTGCTGCTGCAGCAAACTAAAGCTTACTATTCTAATCATTGCAAAAGTACCAGAAGCACTGCATTTTCATGTTTAAATCCACTGCCTAGCTATAAAAATAAACTCTTCTCGAAGTTTAATGGTGAGGTTTATACACGTGTAAGGTTGAGAGAAGTTCATCCTTGAACCACTCTATGTTAATTCCTCTCCTTCACCTCAGCAACTTCCCGACCTCTCATTTCAAGCAGTTTTCGAATGACATACTTGCAAGCCATTTAAAAGGAGTAAAAATCACTTGAGATGCAGATGATATCCATAAAAACATGGTGATTCTTACCATAACTATTTCAAATGACCTGTTTATTTTTCCCCCTTTAACAAGCACTTACCGTGCAACGCACTTGCTGCTTGTAAATATTTAAGAGAACAAAAGACAATGAATTTCTCCTCTAAGAGTCTGATGGCCACCTCTGCTCTAGAGCTCATGAAAATAATTGCACAAAATACCACTGCAGTCTGCTAGGAACATTATTTTACAGAATACATGTAACAGATCCCATTAAAGGCCATAAAATCTTCAGTTAGCCTCAAACAGACGTACCCCTTATTACCAAAAATTATTTTTCCATGCTTTCAAGGAAAATACACCTAGATATACTAAAGGGAGGTTTCTGTCCATGCTGGTAGTTTTTAGCTTTTTAGGGAAAAAAAAAAAAAAGAAGCCCTTTTATTCACTCAAAAACAAACAAAACAAGAGCTACAGCAAAGGTAATAAACAGCACTGGATTTCACAGACTGAAAAGTAATCTTCTGAGCAAAGCCAGGTGGACAAGAAGTTATTTCCAGCCTCTATACAATAAACAATACTTTTCATACACGAATCACAGTGTTTCATCAATAGCACAAAAATCTCTCATTATGCTCTTTGAATAATATTAATGTTATTAGTACAGCCAGACGTAAATAGCTAAATATTGGTATGAGTAAATTCTACACTGATCAGAAGTTACAACTTCTTTTTCTGTTTGTTTTTTTTTAATTTCACAGGACTACCTTTATGACCACTTTCCTTACAGTCTATGAAGTAGGATCCCCGAAGTAAAAATCTCCCAAATAAGGGCAACTGTTTGTATCCTGAGTTTCACCAAGAGGGGTAGCCACCAGGATTCCCCTTTACTCTGCCCTCATGAGACCCCATTTGGAGTACCACATCCAGGCCTGGAGACCTCAGAACAAGAAGGATGTGGCGCTGTTTGAGGAGGTACAGAGGAGGGCCACCAAGATATCAGGGGCTGCAGCACCTCCCCTATGAAGAAAGGCTCTGGAGAAAGCTCACTGTAGCCTTCCAGTATTTAAAGGGAGCTTATAAGCAGGAGGGGGACTGACTTTTTACACAGTCTGCTAGTGATGGGAAAAGGGATAATGACTTTAAACTAAAAGAGAGGAAATCCAGACTAGATGTTACGAAGATATTCTTTATTCAGAGGGCAGTGAGGCATTGGCACAGCTGCCCAGAGAAGCTGTGGATGCCCCATACCTGGATGCATTCAAGGCCTGGTTGGATGGGGCCCTAGGAAGCCTGAGCTGGTGGGTGGCAGCCCTGTCCATGGCAGGGGGCTGGAATTGAATGTCCTTTAAGATCACTTCCAATCCAAGCCATTCTATGATTCTGCAATTCAAAATAGGATTATCTATCAAGATCAGAAGTCAGAAGCTAAATCAAAAGTGAAGTACAGACATCCTGACATCATTCAAAACCCTGTGCTCATATCTCCTTCTGAAGGAATGATGTCAGACATCAGAAAAATAACCCAATCATCCATAACCTGGAGTCTCCTCTTAATTTTATAGCACAAGAACTTAATAGGAGGCCAATGCAAAAAATATTTTTAAATGAAAACAATGGTTTTACGTGAGGTTCATTTCCACCTTCCCATCATAAAATATTTATCAACAGAAAATAAGAGATGCTGAGACTAGATTAGTTTAAAAAAATGTATCGGTTTCAACATCTTGAATGGTTACTTTTCCTTTTTTATGTATACTTCACAATTTCTTCCTCCTCCTCTACAACCTTCTAGGATGGAACATTGAATCTTCTTACTATTCACTGTCTCCAAATGAATATTCAAGTTTTATTACATTTGCTCCTCTAATAAAAAATATCTGTGCCAATTAAAAGCATTTCAGCCCAGAAAGAGGCACACTGTGATGCTGTAACTTGGAAGCTAGGACTAACGGGAGAAGCTGGTACACAATTACCAGAGCTCGTTGTACTCATTGCAATGTATTCTGTGAAACCTGCAAAGGAAGAGAAGTGGCACAAAGGATGTGGTTCCTTCGCATGCAGCAGGGAGGGAACTGTCCTATCCACAACATCAGGAGAGGGAAACTAAAGGTTAGTAATCATGGAGACAGATGGGACTTTCCACTACATTTTATACATCCTGGGCTTTTATTTTCCTTCCTTTGTCATGTATCTCATGGTTTATCTTTATTGATTTTCTTGGTTAAGGATTTTCTATCCCTGCTGGTGACCTCGGTGACTACTAAGTCTTAACCAGAGGGTGGCAAATAGTTGGGAGGAATTACAGTCTACCAGGCACTATTCAGAGGGATGGTGCTTGCAGGCATGTTGAGGTAGGAGGGTAGAGGGCCACCCTTAAGTAACACCGATAAAGAACAGAATGAGGAACACAGGCTTGAAAGAGTTGGGTCCTGAATCCTAACAAGACCTCTACTTCCAATAAAGAAGAAAATACACAAATTAAATAAGATTTTCACTTATAGTTGGACACTCAATGGCCAAAAGATACTTTATGATGGTTGTTTCAGTAGGATGTCATTTCCTATACATCTGTTTGCAGTTAAGCACCATTTCATGGTAGATAAACCATTACCAGCTGTAGAATACCAGTAACTTACACATTAACTATTAAAGCTAACAACTCAGTGTCTGTTAAATACTGGATTTCCAGTCCTTTTCAGGCACAAGAAGAAAACAAAAGAGGTTACACTAGGTTGTCATCTTTCTGAAGTTCTTCATACCTACGAACTCAAAAATGTGAAAGCACACTTGAAGTTGCACAGATACTCTTAATTGTTTCATTAACATGATGTGAGAAAAACGTGATGTTTCTAGATTTTTCCACTATACAGATATAATTACATACTAAAATAGCTTACACTTCAAAATATAACCGTACATTTATCACAGTCTGATCTACATTGTGAGAAAACAGAAACACATGTAGAGGATCAACATTAGTGGTTGACATAGGTCTAATTCCAGGTTAAAGAACTGTCTAAATTCAATTACCTGAAAGCCAAGAAGTCAGGACTTAAACATTCCACCACACCTAAAAACATTACTTTTTCTTTTTTTTCCCCAAAAATGTAAGTATAATAGAATATTATATCATAACAAGCTCAACTCCAAAGAAGAGTTAAAACTGCTGTTTTAACTTCGTTAACTGGGTGTTCTCTTTCCTACAATGGAAATCTCATAACTGGAATATGCATTATTTTATAGTAATTTTTTTAATAGAAGCATATAGAGTTTATGGAGAAAAGTTCAGGCATGATGCATACTCTTTCTTAACGTGCAGTGTTTCTAATTTTGGGAACACTCTTGAAAGAACATTTATTTTGGGTCAATGTTAGAAGTTGTTGTAAGGAAATCTCTTTGAACTTGAAACAAAAAACAAGCTTAAAAACTCGAGCCATTGTCCCTTGAGCTAAAGGAAGATATCTGTTGACTCTTAGGTATGAAATAAATATTGGTCTTCCAGCAAGTTGAAATTAGCCTGCTGAGAGCAACAACACATGCTGCATTTGCATGTTCATGAAAGTAAGGTCAGAAAACTGCCACAATTAAGCATAAATCCTACCTGCAAATCAAATAAATATACATACACACACACATGCACCTACACTTAAATTAATAACTTATTGTACCAGAGTAAAGCACGTGCATTTGCCAACTCTAGCAAACACAGGAGCACTGGAGAAGATAAGTTATTTTTCTTCAGACTGTATTCTTTTGAAACACTTTAGAATGGAGATCCTGTATTTTTGCAGAGACTGTTTGTAGCACATCTCATAGCCCATGGAAAAGACAGAGTTAACAGACAAGGATTTAGCAAGGGCAAATCAATGACCAACCTGACCTGTTTTGATGATAAAATGACCAGCCGCTTAAAGCAGTTTGAGAAAGATGTTTGACTCTCTTAACATTCATAGAATCCTAGTATGGTTTAGGTTGGAACTGACCTTAAAGCCCATGCGGTTCTAACCCACCCCCCAAAGTCAGGGCTGTCACCCACCAGCTCAGGCTGCCCATGGCCCCATCCAACCTGGCCTTGAGAGCCTCTGGGGATTGGGCAACCACAGCTTCCCCAGGCAGCCTGTGCCAGTGCCTCACCACTCTCTGAGCAAATCATTTCCGCCTAGTATCTTAAAGAAACCTACTTTTTTAGTTTAAAGCCGTTACTCCTTTTCCAGTCACTACACTCCCTAACTGAGCCCCTCTCCAGCTTTCCTGTAGGCCTCCTATAGGTACAGAAAGACTGCAGCAAGGTCTCCCCAGTGCCTTCCCTTCTCCAGACTGAAGAATCCCAGCTCCCTCTGTCTTTCTTTGTAGGAGAGGTGCTTCAGCCTCTGATCATATTTGTGGCTTTCTCTGGAACCACTTCAACAGCCCTGTGTCCTTCTTGTGCTGGGAGTCCTAGCGCTGATGGCAGAACTCCAGGTAGGTTCTCACACAAGCATTCTTGTATGTTTAGGATACTACAGTCTGGAAAAACAGATGAATACAAACCAATCAGATAATGGTGATGCCCTGTATGCCAGTAACAGGCAGAGTACCACAAGGGGCTGCTCCTGGGGACCTGTCATGTTTAACAACTTAATCAGCAACAAAGGAGAGGACAAACAGTGCTTTTGTCATACCTGCAGATGACAAAGGAATGGAGATGCAGTTGGCAGGGCAGACTGTGAGCTTCTAGAAAGGCACCAGATCATCATGCATGTTTGCTGCTGAGTGATGTGCCACTGAGTATCAAATATGGCATGAAAATTTTCCACATGGAAAATGAGAAAATATCCAAGGCAATACAAAGACGGGCTTGCCAGGCAGATGCATCAGTGATGGCTCAAGGCCCAGTCAAAGAAATTCTGTACAAAGTCAGAGCAAGAACTCTCTGTTTTGAGTAACTACTGAAAACTCATAAAAAAGCATTTTTGGTCTAGAAGGTATTTCTGAAGGAGCTAAGAATCACAAATTTAATAAATTGTCTGGATATTTTCTGAAAAATTTTCCTTGCCTCTGGAAAGTAAATGTGCAAACCCAAATGGCAGAGGACCAAGCCATGCTTTGTGAAGCATCATGCTTCAAAAGGCTGCTGCTTCTTTCTGATGTCATTATGTACTGTCATACTTCATCAGTTCTTTGGTACAACAGTATTCCTGCCTTCCATGGAAACAGAAGCTGTTCACTACAACTGCAATGGGGGTTCAGTACAACTGGAAAAAGACAGAGAAAGAGCTGATCTTTCAGGAGTGAAAAATCAGGGTTTCTCCTTGCTCAGCTGCCCAAAACATTCAGTCAAACGCAAACACAGCATTAAGAAACACCACAATTGCCACCATGAAGTTCATGTATTTGCATGTTAAAACCATTTCAATAGTTTGTGTTTACATTTAAATAATTCTGCCTTAATATTACTAATCATTTGCAGAAACAGATTTTAAATGATGCAGGACACAAAAATTTTGCTACATCTCAGAAGACAGCATTAACAGAAATCACACGGAATTCAACTGTGTAACTAACAGAAGAAAAACCCTGTAAAAATCCTGCTTTACTATTAAACTTTTGAACTCAAGTCTGTCAAATTCCTTTGCTGATAAATACAATTTTTTTTGGCTGAGTGATGAAAGTTTGTATTTCACTGGGATTAATGGATACAGAGAAATTATAAAAATAGGAACAGAATCATCTCATCAAGTGTATTATTGGAGCACTGGACACCTCATTATTTTACAGTAAAGGAGAACAGCTGCGAAGTTGTCTGAGGTAAACACAGAAGTCAAATGTAAAAGAATTATATTATTTAGTCTAATTCTCCATTGCAACATTTCCTTGATCACGCCTTAGTCATTGGAGGGAAGATGTGTAAAAGAGTATGTGTTAAGAGATACATGAAGCGTGGAGAGAAGGGCTTCTCTGGAAGTTACACTTCTACCCCCGTTTCATATATTGTTGTAAAATAAAGCATCTGCAAACACACAAGAATTACTCTAAGTAGACAGTTGGCGAGTCTGGAACATCAGTATTTCTTAGCAGAAGATAACCTTGTGCATAGTTCTTAGAAAGAGAAGTGCAAACATTTTAATTTACATTGAATTTTTAAACTCCAAGACATCAGGCAGAGGTGTCACTACAGTGAGCCAGGGAATAAATTAAAGCAGCTTTGTGCTATGGCTTTCTTGTAGTTTTGTTTAGAGGCTGATTCTGGAATTCCTTTGCAAGAAGCAGGCACTGAACAGCAGTAATACTGATGTTCACAAGATGCTTAAACTCAGACTCCAGTATTTAAAACTCGTGAGTTTGGGAAATAACACAGAAAAAGGAGAAATGTTATCTTACACCTGAAGAACTGATGATCTTTCTGTTCCTGTTTTGTTCCTCTATGGCACATAAACGACATGCATGCTATTCTCATTTTTATTAGACAGGACCTTACAAATGAGTTGACCTTCATCATTCCCTTTGCCAAGAGAAACATGCTATCACAGCTTTTCATTTTTCAGAACAGTACCATGTACCCTTTTTCCTGAGATGGTTGTCTTCAAGTGCAAATCAGTGTGAATCAACTTTTCTCAAGTGTGAATCAATGTGAATCAGCAAGCCATGGCTATACTTCACATCTGGAGCTTTCCTTGCATTTATTTAAAAAAAAAGAAAAAAAAGACTGTAAAAATGACAGCTTGGTGATTTCTCTTTGCATATTTTCTTATGAAACAACAACTCTGAGAAAACCAAGTGTGTCAGAAGTGAGTACAGTTAAGTAAAACAGTCAATTGCTTTCCATTTTAATAGTCCACTGAAACTGAGGGAGAAAGGGAGAAAGTAATCACAGGAGCATTATTCTACTCTCTTTGACTTCTAAACTATTGCCAATCAATTGACCAGTGTGCATAATGCAATTAGATACTATAGAAATAAATAAAGAGATTTAAATCTATTATATGAAATAAATATGACATGTATGGCATACAAGAGCTACAGCAGAGTCCTTCAGCTGCTCAGCAGACTATCTTTGCGTCCAGTACCTCTAAGGAATCAAATACTCCTATATTTATTTGTTTTATTTAATTGAACAAGACACTTTTTGCAGCGTAGATAATTTTCTTGTTGACTTGAAAAAAAAAAAAATCTATCCCTTTGCTTTCCTTAACATTTTCAAGGGACAAATCTTGCTTTTCAACATTTTGTCTTCCATATACGTTAGCAGTGTACTTCCCTAAATGTCCAAGAGCAGGCATGACTCTTATTTCTGTATTTGCCGTTAATGAACAGATAGCTAAAACAACATGACAAAGACACTGGTACAGATTAAACACAAAACTACCCTGGTGACTGAAAACATACATTGACAGTGCAAATCCACAGAGTGTTTTAAAATGCCAGGACAATGCTAAAACAGGAGGACCAACCCTATTAGATACTTTTCCAGTGAGTTTTAACGCATCGCATGTCTAAGCATTCCTTTCTCCATTTTATTCTTGAACAAATTAAGGCACTGAAAATAGCAGCAGCTTGTAGATCCTGATGCACATCATCTGCTGCAGCTGATACAGCCTCTCATACCTTTGGAGAGGCAATGCTACATAAAGCAACTCAAAACGTGAGGCAACAGCATTCATTCTAAACCACAAAATGGGCAGAGGAAGACATAACACTGATTAAAGCAGACAGATTAGTTCACCTATTCAGTACTACCTCTGTATACACAAAATTGATATTACTGCACCAAAAGGCACTAACATAACAGCTCCATTTATGTTCCATTCAGGCAATAACAGCTAGGTGAAAGAACTACACCTAGTGCCTGCTGGACAACTGACAAGATAAGCATATGGAGTCAAGAGCCACCTGTGAAGAAATACCTGTAGTAACAGAGAAGCTACAGCCCCAGGAGTTTTGCAGATGACTGGGGAATCCTGAGGGTGGTCCCACACCTCAGCAAAGAGCTTGTTATGACTCCTTGGCTCCCTGTGCATGCCTGGCACCGCCAGCACAGAGAACAGCAGGAGACCACTTTTAACTTCATGTGTTTAGTGTTGAACCTACGACTGCAGCTCGACTACTCACGCTTCAAATCTCACAGAAGAATTTAACACTAATCCCATCAACAAATATCATAAGCAGACCTTAGCATCTACCCAAGAGTTTAACTGTTTTATACAGAGATAGCTTACAGATGCCCGAGACCTGACAGTCTTCAGTGACGAAACTATCATTTATTTTTTACCAGCAGTGTAATGAGAAAGACCTTATCAAATTTTTTTCCTACTGCCATGCATTTTCCACACTCACACAGCTCTTGCTGGAACAGGAGGAACCCATGGTTCCAGTACAACAGGTACAATACAGTTCATGGTCATATGAAATCCACAGAATATCCATTTCTCATTGTGCTTGACAATTCAGTGTCATTGCATTCACACACTACGAAAGCAATTTCTCCCATACCATCAGCCAAACTCAAGAGTATTTAAACAACAAGTAACACCAAACTGATGTCACTTCCCATTCTGATCCCTCTCTGTATTTTCCCACTGCACCAACTTTCTTCCTCTTTCTCAGGCAGCCAGAAATGACAGAAAAGAGAACACAAAGAAATGAAGTGTGAACGTAAGAGGAAATCTAATTGGTTTAAGATTCTCTACTGTCTTTAATTTTGTACAGTCATTTACAGCTGTCTAAAGAGCGTGAAACACTGGCATCCAAGCAAGTGAGTAGGCAATTAAGATTTTATACCCCTCTACATTCATTCTGCACAGATGTAAACTACTGGATATGGTGCAACAGCAAGATGCTGAGCTCTCTGGCTTTAAGGCATTACATTCTTACATTGCTACTGCCAAGGACAACGCTGCTTTCCCCTGACATATCTCAGTCCTGAAAGATGCTGAGCCCTGTGACCCCATTGCAAAGTCATGCATGCACACACTTTCATTATCTACATCAGGGGAGGGCAGGGAAAACGAGGCCTAATGAACAGGTAAGCCAATCTCAATGTTATTCAAGAAGTCCACTGCTCAGCCAAACATTTTATGTCTTGACCATAAAGCTGGAAACCCTTTAAACAACTAGATCAGGAAGGAAGCTCACAGTTCTGCATAAATAAAACTAAAAGCAACTCCAGGCAGTTTGCTTAGAAGCTAACACTGCCTCAGATACCCAATGCCTGCATATCTGGTAATGAAATACAGAACTTCCTTCGCAGACTAAAGTTTGACCCTGTTCATATTTCCTACCAACTGGTCACAAGGCTGTAGTGAACTGAATGGTGGGTTTGCTTTAAAGAGGTGCCTAAATCTTTTCGTTCACACAGGAGCAGAATAAGAGAGACTGGAATCAGCAAGTGGAAACTGAGTTATCCCCCACATTTCAATGAAGGTCACCGCAGAAAGGGGGGAATGGAGAATGCGATTAATGTGGGAAAACCACACAACATGATCACAATAACACAGCTGCTGTGAATGCTCAAATAACATTACACCCTATTTGAAATAGTGAAGTAAAAATCCCAAATCTGTGTTTAAAATATTCACATCTTAATTTGCTTTTGGATTAGTTAACAGTACGTTCTATTGATGTTTTCAAAAATCAGATTAAAACATAAAGGAACAGCATTCCTGTTTGTTTATTCATCCTCAAACTGTGATTATGTAGAATATTAATGCATCTTAGTGCTCTGAACAAAGCAAGAAGCTATCTTTTTATTTAAGGAGCTTGCAATGATTCAAAAATTAGAAGCATTTGTATTGTTTAGAAGAAAGAAAAGCCTAAAGTATGTACTAGTACTGTGGCTCTCAAATTAATTGCATTAACTGTAACCCTCTAAACACAAAATACATCTTCTGTAAGCAAATGTTTCTTCTGTCTTAATTTAATCCAGTAAATTCTTAAAGGGTACCAAGTAGACCATCCTCACAAACTGTCAGGCATAGGGTTTGTTTGTTTGCCTTTCATGACAACACATCCCAAAATATAGAGCATATTTCAACTCGTTATTCCCTGAGTCGTCTGCCAAACTGGAGATGAACTGTAAACACGAAGAGCATGTTAAGCCTATTCAAGCCCACAAAAAAAAAAAAAAATCAAGTTTTGCACAGTAAACTGCTATAATTTCCTGATGTAGGTCAAAACTCAGCAGGAAATCACATTGTCTATTTTTATCCCAGTTCACTGGAATTGCTTTACCTTTCTGTTTTCTTGATAAGCACAGCCCTGAAGATTTGTTCCTGGGGAGTTCTCTCTTTTTCATCAGTTGGCTGCACGAAGGGGTGGACAGCAGCCAAGACGAAGCCCTGCTGGTATAATTCTTGCAGCTGGGCTGGAAGATCACGCAAAGAGGAGAGCTTGATTGCAGATGATCCGGGTAGCTCAGCTGGAAACAAAAAGAAATTGGTCAATAATCTTACACCAGACTACCACGTTTTTTAAAATCCAGGCTCTTCAGAGTTAAGCAAGCCTCACACTGATCTACAATATTAACACAGAAACTGACCTTTCCTGAAGCCCGTTTTGTATTTCATGCTTTAAGCAGACTGTATGGATGAAGAACTTGTATCACTTACTAGACTGGTGTGATTAAAAAAACAAATTCCCTACATAACCTGGGAGGGAGAGGGAATAGTCAATGAGGGCTGGACATGTCAAATTCAAAACCAACAAACCAAAGCAGACAGCTACACAAAAATTATATCGTTTTACTTGCAGATCACTGACAAAACACTGCTGAGCCCAAGTATCTACCAACAGTAGATAGACAGAGTATTTTGTATGTATACTGATACTGATAACGATACTAAGAGCAATAAACACCCATAGTGATGAGAAACCCCTTCAAACAGACACTAAACCCAGAATCTCAGGGTCTAAATCAGTACATACTAGAAATGAGGATGAGTCCTAAGCATGAAAATGATCCATGCCCAGTGTGTTTACTGTGGGTTGCTGTCAGAGACTCAATGCATAAACAGACAGGCAGGCAGTACAGCAATTCCATGCATCTCCTTGGAGTCTTGTGGGCTTCTAGAGAAAATCCCATAAATCGCTTAAACCAACTTCTCACTCTCTTTTTCTCCACATTAATAAATCTTCATACACACTGAAATCTCTTCTGAAAAGATATCTTTCCTCTCTGGCCTTTGCCTTTTCATTTCCATCTCTGTTGAGAGCTACTTATTATTTCATTCCTAACTACGCTGGAGCAGAGTATATGGTGAGGTGCTGAACAGCTTCTCTTCCCGCTGAAACCAGCAGGGAGGAGATGTCACAGGAAGCACAACAGAGGTTCCCAGCACCTTGCAAGCTTGGGCCTTCCTAAAGAAATTCACCAGAGAATGGTTTGTATGAAAGACATCAGTGATGCAAAATAAGCTTTCATTGTTCTGCTTTTTTCATCAAATTCTGTAGCTACCCGTTATGAATAATGAAAGAGGTTATAAAAGACTAATAAATATTCAAAACTAATAATACAGAGAAATAATTCAAAGTATAACAGAATGGCCATGCTTTATATGCCGTTTCTTCATATAAGACCATGTTCAGAGGAGGATAACGGAACGCTTTGACCAAAGACTGTAAGATGCAGAACTTTAATTTTTGCAAAACGAGAAATTCAAGCAATGCATATGTTGACAGACAATATAGTTCTACCTTCTATAACAGCATAAAAATCACATGAGAATCATTAAAAGAGATACCCCATAATAAATAATACAGCTGATGGCTATTTACTGGACCCGAGTGGAGATCAATGCAGGAAAAAAAAAAAAAAAAAAAAACAGATGCCAGAAATATCTTTTCCCTCTTGTGACACAGAGACTCAAAAAATCTCCAAATATGTTGCAAATAATTTAATTAGTTAAAAGAACATGAAAACTGCTACAGTTCTCGAAATTAGAGTTTTCTTTGGAAACAATTAAATGTTTAAAAACTATTCAGTAATGTTAATTCTGGTAACGGTGCTCCACAATCATCTATGACAACTCATGTTTACCTTGCACATGAACCCAGTGCCTCGATTCTTCTGAGTACGCCTTGTTAAAACTCATAGAAAGTCCACTCATTAGTGCTGGAGTGTGACTATTTACCCCTAAAAGTTAGCATGAAGGGAAAGTGTGAAAATACATGTTATTGGAGCCTCAGGACACTCGACAATTAAGAAGAGAAAGTAATAGAAAACAGCTGTAAGGGATCATCCACTTTGGCCATTTTATTACCTACAGGCAGGATCAGTCCTAGTTTAGATATTTCTCACAGACTGCCTCCTCTATTTTTATAATCCTTCAGAAATGGAGCTCCATTCACAAGCCCCATACGTAATCTTTCGGTACTTCACTATCCTCACAGTTCAATGGGTTTTCTGAGCACTCAGTCTAAATTTCCTGCCCTGAAATTCAGAGTTGCTACGTCCTCAATAAAACACCGCTTTTTGTATCAATATTTTACAATCTCTAGCACATATCACACCTTAATCTTGTCTTCTTTAGCTTGCATAAACCCAGATCTTTCAGTGCTTCCCGTTCCCTTATATTTTCTAGATTTCTAAATAATTTTTATGGGTCTTCTCCTGGTTGTCTTCACCTTTCTTCAAATACCTGAAGCTCACCACAGTGATCCAGCACAAACCTTATCACTGCCTTGGAGATCAGAAGAAGTTCCTTCAGATTTATTATTCACAGCATGCCAGTTTAGACTGCATGAGAAAAAAATGTGAATCCTTTCTAAGCAACGAACAGTGGCCAAATGTCCATCTGCTTACTGAATTTTAGATATTTTTTCCTTTCAGCTCTGAACAGCCATCCTCAGTTGTGACCTTCACAGTACCTAGTGCACATCTAAGATGGGTTAACAATCATAAAATTCTCTTTAGAAGTTGTTTGAAGAGGGACATCACACGTTCCTGGAGAGCCACATTTGTGTTCAAACCTGAATGATAAGACTTCCGTTATTTCTTCAGCTAATTCTTCTAAGGTTCGACCTACTTGAAAACACCTTATTTATAAAAGCAGTCATTAATCTAGCCTTTCCTTACTTTAACTTAAATACAGAATACTAACATTTTAATGAAGTCTTCTAAAACTTCAAAGGAAACCCATCCAACTTTTTGGTTTAGTTGTTAAAGAGAATTCAATCATGTTTCTTACAAAAGAAAAACAAAGTTGTGTAGAATAGAGTACTGTGCAAAGTAGCAAAGCAAATAAATGACCGAACAAAAACTTTGATAATTCCAGTACTTATTACAGTTGTGATAAGCCACTACTTTGCCAAAAGGTTCAGCTGAACTCTTTCAGCAGCACGCATGTACATCTTGAAACAAAATGAGATCCAAGTTTTACATTCTGCTCCACAACTCTTTATTTCATAGAATCAAATACGGTTCAGGATGGAAGGCACCTTTAAGACCACGCAGTTCCAACCTTTCTGCCACAGGGGGACACCTCCCTCTAGATCAGGTTGCTCAAAGCCCCATCCAGCCTGGCCTTGAATGCCTCCAGGGTGGGAGCATCTACAATCTCTCTGAGCAGCATCTTCCAGTGTCTCACCACTGGACGATTTTCTTCCTGATATCTAGTTTAAATCTACCCTTTTCCAGTTTAAAACCATTTCCCCTCATCATACATTAGAAGAAAAAACGGTTATAACAAGAGTGCTACATTTTCTCTATTAAAACAATGTGGGAGATGCTACAATCCAGCACTTAAAAATAAAAAAGATACTTATGAAAAGTTACAAAATAAAGCATGGTTTCATCTATTACCTCACGCTTAATATAGAAAGCCATCTTTATTTATTTATTTATGTACCAACTACAGTACGTCTTTTTAAAATACATATTCTGAGCAGAATTAGATATTTTAAGCTGTGCAGTTTGATAACAAGCAATTTTCCCTTCCTGCTACCTACCTTAATGCCAAAGCTAAAACAAATCTTATTACTTTTCCATTTCTTTATACTTGTTTAGCAATTAGTTAAACCATAGCTATGCTATCTTAAGTGCCAAAATGAGGCTTACTTAATTTCTCTTTACTGAAATTGTCAAATATAGGTGTGAGTTTCTCACTGCTTAACCCAAATCTCCCTCTTGCGCTGCCTTAAAGAACTCAGATAGGGGCCAGGCACTGGCATCAATGGTCCCGACCAGACCTACCAATGAGCATGTGGGATGAAAAGAAGACACATGCAAAATTGCACTTGTATGGTAATAGAGCCATTACCCAACAACATCCACTGATTTCCTGCAGGGTTTATAATAGATCTGGCTATTTACCTTCTGCCATTAGTGACCACCTCATAGAAAACGGCATTAGCTTGCTCTGTTGTGCTTCATGAATCTCACCAAGGTGGCTGTAATTGCATGTCTGCTGGCAGGAAACTAAAAAGCAACAACAAATGGAGACAATAACATGGGAAGAGAGCGTACCACTGACTGTGAGTACGAGCAAATGCATAAATCTGGTTTAAGTCCACAAAATCTCCTGCATTTCCTTCTTGCTGGAAAGTACAAGCACAGAGACAAGCCCATGCTCACAACACTTAGGATGCACAGGCAAACGAGCGCTGCTCTGAGCTCCTTAGGGAGAGGTGGGTGGATGCCAGTACACATCTGGAGGACGGGACAGTGTAAAACCTCTTGGAAAAGGATGGCTTTTGTCTAACTGACTTGAAAAGATACTCTCTGTGCTATAATAAGAAAATTTCTAAGGCACTAACAGTCGGTTTGAAACAGCAGAAGGAATCCACACCATCACCCTTTCCAATTATTAAAGCTTGGTAAGGTCAATTTGTTACTTAGGAGAGCAGAAAGCAAACTCTTACTTGAATATTATCAAAATACTTACTGCCTGGTCCTGAGAGAACATAGCTATTTTCATTCCATTTCCATTTGTTTGAAGCGCCAACTTCAAACAAAAAAAAAAAAAATACAGAGACATCTAATTCCGTGTTAAAAACACTTAAGGAGCTTTCTTTGACACAGTACAAATTGCACGGGACTCAATGTAGTTGTGTTACTCTCATTTAACCCTAACAGTTCTTTCCTCCATGAATCCACAAGCAGTTTCTTAACAACAACGATGTACGAAAGAGTCAGAGTACTCCCAGTGACAGTAAAAGCAAAACCACTAATAATATCACTCAAAGGACACAGAGCAGGAAGCAGGTTTCTAGTAAGTTTTGCAAAGAGTTCCGAATAATTATCTCTGGGCTAAACTTAGCAGACTAAAACCCTCAAGCAGTACAGCTAACATGGAAGGGAATATATGATGCCTCTTACAGCATTACACAGCTTTGATTAACTGAAACGAGCTCATGCTTAGAATTTAATGAGTTAAAAGCTCCACCTTTTGTAGTGAAAATAGTACACGCTGTATTGTCACCTTTTCTCCTTTGTAACAGAGCTCCCATGAGGAGTATAGAGGCTCCTAAACTTTGAAGAAGCATGAGACAGTCTCAGTGTATTCTCATTCAGGCTGTCATGAGAGGTAAGGCACTGGCTGCTAATATTTCACATTGCTCTTTGGTTATGCTAAATGACATTCTTTCAATTTTCAAGGCAAATACAATAAATGTCCCCATCAAAGGAAGTAACAATGAATATGCCAGAGAAATCAGGAATTTAAATGAAGGAGGACCGTTCAATAAGCTCCTGCTGTTTACTTTTAGTGAAAATCTAATAATGGATCTTAAAAATATTCAAAAGCAGAAGCACTGTGTCTCAAGAAGGGAGAGAAGAGTAAAAGGAGAAAGACTGAAACTGCATATATACCTTGTGAAGGGATGTATATAAATATCCTTACGTAGACGTGTATGTCTATGGATGAATACATACGTATGTGAGTATATGTGCAAGGACACACACAGACATACACAGATATCCTCTTATTTCCTTTAGGAAACAGCAGATATATGCATTAGTCAAAGCAAGAAAGTACTAAGACAGATCAAAGATGCAATGAGACTGGACGACTTCCTCTCATCAATTCCGTTGTCTAATCTCATAGCATCTTTAGGTTATCTTTGTTGTCCAATCGAAGCTCCATTTCTGTATCCTGAACCATAAGATAAGTACCTTAAGAACTGGCTACATCTGCTGCACATGGTGGGATTATACACGGAACAGTTTTATTTTTGGTGTTTAAAAAAAATGACATGCCCAGGCTATCACATCCACCACACAGTGTGAAAACCACCCACAGAACAGAATCTAGTTACCTAAATAAATCAGCAGGCACTTCTTCAGTGACTCACCACTTACATGTATTAGCTTGTGGGCAGAATTATGCAAAATGGGCAAAATGAGAACCAGCACCTAGATGCAAGGGTTAACAGCCATGCAAAATACAAAATTACGAAGATGAAGAAGGGGAGGGATTTCTCATTTAGACTGTGTATAGAAGAATAACCAAATTCCTGTCCTCTTTTGAGTAGCTCTGAAATGTTACCTGTTTGTCCCTCCACGCTGTTCTGCAAAAGGGGAGGAACGTGTTCTGCTTCCTAAACTGATACAGACTGAACATAGAGACAACAAAGACAGATAATTTGCGTTTCACAAATCCAAGTGAACTCCAGTTACATCTAATCAAATGGAGAAAGTGTTCAAAGTTATAATATTTTATCACACATCTGTATAAGCTTCCAAAGCAAACATTACACTGAAATACAAAGGGTTAATTCTGAACTACTGGAAGTGCCAGAATATTTATTCACATCTGTTTCCATCACCATAGAGTACTGGTTCCCTGCACTTAAGTCTTCAGACACCAAGCTTATCTACTGATGGCAATACTTCAGCTGCCCAAGTCCAACACTGAACACCTTCTGTTCCTTTTAACAGCTTAAGAAGGCATAAAATAGGACTTCCCATCACTCACACAGTGGTGCAGCAAGTTATATTCTCTCACAGCAAGCAGTCAGGAATCAAACATTTTAAAATGCAGCCAAGTAGGAGCCACCCAACAACCATGTAGTGGTTAAAAAACTTACTGACATCTTCTGATAGGCCACAGCCAGTAGCATTGTAACACTTGAGAGCTTAAAAATACGTCTTTTTTTTTTCGTTTGATCCCTCTCTAGCTAACTTGCTTACTACTTTTCTTTCAGCAGCAACAGCAATGAACACCAGGGAGCTTTACAGATATGCTGCAGACTACAGAACTTCCAATTCTCTCCCTCCTACACTTTTCCTCCCATCTATTTCTCCTTTCCTGGCATAACTCCCATCTTTTCCCTTTTCTTCTCCTCTATTCTATGTTTCGCTTTGACATTCTTTCCGCATTTCTGACAAATTTTCATCACAGATTTAACAGGATAAAACAGAATTAACACTGAACTCTGCAAATTTTAAAATCAGCAAACAGGAGCCATAGCAAAGGAGCTGCAAAAAGCACAGATAATATCCTCAGAAGAGTACAAAAGGCATGCTTCAGTAAATTCTAAATCACCTTGCTAGACAAAAAAAGTCTCTGAAATAGAATAAGTAGCATTTCAAAGCTTTCCACTTCGCTATATCCTGCTGTCAATGAAACCCTGCACGTGCTGACTCTTCAAGGAGTTAAAAAGCAGAAAGGTTGTTACATCAATCTACATATTTCTATCCAAACCAACTGAGAGCAGTCTTGAAATTGTTGGGGTTTCTTTTAATCAAGCACAGATGAACAAAGTAGGCTGCATGCATTATATTAGGAAATTTTTCCATATTCACTGGATAATTAGTAACTATAAATCTGATTGAAGTCTAGTTTTCAGGCTGAAAAATGACAAGAGGATTTCAAAACATTTGGGGAAGAGGGGGGAGAAAGAAGTCAACAGCGGTAATTGTCACTGAATGCGTGCACTTACGATTCCATGCACATTTTTCATGACACACTGAAAATTATGATTAAAATCAAAGACTTGGCACAACGTGGACAATGAGATAGAACTGCCATCAAAGTATTACATAAAGGAGGTTTTTCCCCACTTCACAAGGTAATTACTGCATATTTTAGGTACATGCCAAGAGGAATAACTGGACATGAGAGAGGACACTAAGACATTTGCACTTCATAAATTCAACCTTCAACACCAAGATCCAAATTCACTGACATATCCAGTAACCTTGGGGAGAACAGTTCGGACTTATCAAGATAGCTCTTATTCACCAAGCCAACCTGTGCAACAGGGAACTGATAGTCTCCAGGGAAACCAAAATCCTCTTGGCAGGTCATGGCTATATGTATTTTATACATAGCACCTCGCTGCATATACACAAAAAAAAGTACAGATAGCTTCAAAATGCTAGAAGGCTTTATTCAAAAGTAACCTGTCGATTTCCGTTTCTTTTCACATTAGATCTCCAGTGTTTCACATGCATTTTCCCCTTCTGCTGTAACAGCTATTTTCAGTCTATCCTGTAAAACCATACTCAGGATGATACTGCGTGCCAAGTTTGTTTGATTTTTTTAAAAGCTTGAAATGGATTTTTTCCAATCCTGTGACTAAAGACCATATATTAACCTGTTTCAGATGCTCTCATTTCTTGCTTGCATCAATAACATTCTTCTGCTTCAAAAGTAACAGCACATAGTAAGCACTTAATACTTTAAATTAGCATAAGTAAAGTACAGTAGTGACTTTGATCTTTTTATCTTTTTCTTGGCTTGGAATATTTTTTTTTTTTTTAGATAAAGAGATGACATGTCCTATTTATGCACATTTTCATTTGGAAGAGAACATGAAGTTTAACTTTTCAGGGTTCCTTTGGTGCTTTTTTAAATCAAATCTCTTCATTCTGGTAATCTTGAAGTTTTTCATAGAAGTCAGTTAAATTGTTTTCAGCCTTCCTGGCAAAACTGAGTAAATGTCATAGCAGCCAAAGCATGTAACACACATTGCGTAACTAAGAAAACTGTGTTACTTGAAGGTGTACTCTCAGCTAGAATTTTTGCCCCAGATTTGGTTACGCCTCAAAAAGAACACTGAGTAAGAAACTGCAACATGGTGAAATTCAATACAAACATGAGATACATGAAGCAGAGAAACTAAATTCAAAGAAAAGGAAGATGTCTAGTGTTTGGATATCCTGTTTATACACTATCCTTTAATGACACTAAGACAAACGCTTCCATGGACACCTATACCCAGAACACACAAGAGATGTTAAGACTACAAACAGAAACAAAACTGACCCATGTAACCCCACCCTGACCCACCTAACCCATATAACTTGCCAGGAGAGCTCTCAGATTTTAAATACAAGTAAGAAGTAAATTAGGTCTGTATTCCTTGCCAATTATTATGTGTGTTTGGGAACTGCAATGGAAAATCAAATGCAAAACATTCTCCAGAAAATATTTACTGTTCCTCTCAGCATTCCATCCCCATGCTCCTTTTTCTCGTTTAGCTCTACTGATATTGGGAATATTCTCCGGCCATTGCAGATTTTCATAAAGTCATAGAATGGCCTGGGTTGAAAAGGACCTTAAAAATCACCTAGTTTCAACCTCCCTGCCATGGGCAGGGTCGCCAACCACTAGAGACCAGGCTGCCCAGAGCCACATCCAGTCTTGCCTTGAATGCCTCCAGGGATGGGGCATCCACAGCCCCTCTGTACAACCTGTTCCAGTACGTCACCACCCCCTGAGTGAAAAACTTCCTCATAACATTCAACCTAAATCTCCCCTGTCTTAGTTTAAAACCACTCTCCCTCGTCCTATAGTCCTATCTCTATCAACCCCTGTAAACAGTCGTTCCCCCTCCTGTTTATACTCTCCCTTCAAATACTGGAAGGCCACAATAAGGTCTTCCCAAAGCAGTCTCTTCTCCAAGCTATACAAGTTTCCTCATAGGAGAGGTGCTCCAGCCCTCACCATTTTAGTGGCCCTCCTCTGGACGCGTTCCATCTCAACCTGTCCAGGTACCTGCAGGAGAACAGGTCACAAGAGGAAGATCCTACATTCCAATCCTCTCTGTTTACAAATGTCATAGGAAATGCTTTCTGCTAAGGCACACTTTATGTGCAAATATTTGTGTAGGAATGTTCAGAAATAAAGGATGGCAGTAATTCCCACAAAGCAACTTCCCCATGAGTTCCTGATTAACTTGGCATGGAGAAGAGGCACGTTAACTCATATATGATCCTCAGAAAAAACACATAAACTAATTCCAGAAGATATAAAGCTAGAAGAAACACGTGGACTGGTTATTTTGCAGTGTATTAGGCAATCATATCCGTTGGAAATGAGGCACAGGAGGGTTACACCTATACCAAAGACAGCTTGTTTTAGAGTCAGTGCATAATGGGACTGACCAGCTCTACTGGTACACACGGTTAAAGACCAGATGAAAATCAGCTCAGAAAAAAACACTTTCTGTTAAAACAAATTTTTGCTCCCTGTGTCAGTGCTATTACACAAATTCCTACATAAGCCATTCACCATGAGAAGCACAAGGAATGAAAAGTGATTCTCACTGATTAGTCTTTTGTTCTCCAACTCCTCTACTGCTGTAGCTTCAAATACACTGCTTTTGCTAAGCATTCTGCCCCACCCCACAGCCCTCGGAGCTGGAAAGAAGCAGCACTGCTGTGGCTATGAAGCCTCAAGCACTGGCTCTCTGGCAAGTGAGCTGTCGCTGAGCTGAACGGGCAAGGCTAAGTGCTCCTCACCTTTTCCTGACACACGAAGGTTTCTGTCTTGTTCGCAGCTGCCAGCTGGGAGTAACACAATCGTCTTTTGAAGTCCTAGCAAACCGGTTTAAAACTGACCTAGGAAAACAGTTCAGAAACAGCAGAAAAACCAACCACACTACCACTTCCAAACCCTCTGAATTAAGAAAACAAAATCCTTCAAAAGTAAGAAACTGAAAGCAAAATCTTGCACAAAGCACTAGGGGATACTGCCTTCTAGAACTCCACTAACAGTGTATTTAGAAGTGATAAGGCTTTCACAGAGTACTGCAAACGACTTGCAAGCAATAGCTCACCACTGGCACCTAAACGAAGCATGTCACTGCCAAACACACCACATCACTTCAACTTGGCAAGAAGGCTTGAGAGAAAGCCAAAGAGTAGTGGAAAAGGCTGTTAAAAGTTAACAAAGCACTTCCCAAAAGTACTGTTTTGTTTTTTTTAAGCAAGTCTGCTAGAGCATTGGTGATGGATTTACTACAGGAAAAAGTTTTTCTTGGCAAAAAACGCTCTGCTTTTTTTTGCTTAGAGCAAATTTTCCTGTCACTCTCTAGAATCTGAACTCCTACTCCCTTGTTTCAGAAAAATGTGGCCAGTTTCTGTTTTTAAGTGAAGAATTCCCACACAGTGATTCTGATAGCACGCAAATCTATCGTTTAATGTGGGTCATGGGAAAATGGACACAAAATCAGCTATCACTGGAACGGAACAACCAAAGTAGGATTATAATAATTTATTTTTTATTTTGCAATAAGATAATTCTTGCAATTCTTTTGAAAAAAGATCAAAGTATTTCCCCCAATGCTTATGAGAAAGCAACATTTTATATTTATTTCAGGAAAAGCACATTTAAAGCACTTGCTGTAGAGACACTGTATCCTCAAAGCCGCCAAAGGTAAGTACATGCAGTGGTGATGTAACAGATGCCCCGTCCAACAGAGGCAAGATTCTTTGATGGTATAAAGCTGACAGTTATGAAGCATTATGAAGACAGCCTTGAGATCGAAACCTTCTTTGCACCCTGGACGGGTTCCCTTTCAGATGGTTAGTGACAGCAAAAGAAACAGTTTGATAAATCTCACTGATATAAAACAAATACAAAAGCAAATACAGAGGTCGAATATTCAGTTCCTGTTATAAGGAATATAAAATATACAGTACTGGACGAAAATTTGTATTTATTGCCAACACAGAACAGAACTGCTTGCTATTATTCTTACTAGCCACTGCTAGCACAGGCAGCACCTCAGGAACATTCCTGCGACTGTGCAAAGCACAGTGCCTGTGTGCCATGGCCAATACTGTTTTCTTACTGTTCCTAACCCAAAGCGGTCACAAGCAGCCTCAAGGGGGGTCTAACTTCTAATCCTGCATCAGCCCATGCTCAGGGTGCTTTTGCTTCCATGAATTCCAAAGTGCATTCTGCAAAATAGAGGATTAATCACTTCTAGGACCTTTCAGGTCAAGTAGAGCCAGACCTGTTACTCTCTTAATAACAAAGCATCACTGGTAAAACAGTCTTCTCACACGGCTAGAATATTTCAATAATAACTAAGACTGATGTAAAAAAATGCAAAGCAGTGGTCTGAGTTCCATGAGTAGTTCTGGAAGGGTTCTGGGGAAATATCTGCTGATGAGCAGACCCATCTTTCCCCAGAATTTACTGTAGCAAAAAAAAAAAAAAACCAACAAACAAACAACAAAGCCCGCAAGAAGTGCAAAACTGCAGCTTGACAACAAAGTCTTAGAATTATAAAGTATTCTATTCTTTCTCTTTATTCAAGAGTGAACACATGGTGAAGAACAATGAAAATAATCCCAAAGAATACATACAATTTTATCTATTTGATCATTTGAAAGGCTTCATCAAGGCATTCAACCCAGCTGGATAAAACGAGTAGAAGGGCTACAGAGAAAGACAGATGCTCCATCAGAGCCGAGCGTCCCTCAGTAAATAAACAACATAAACATACAAAAAACAATTCTGACACAGTTCCAAACTCTACGATACAATAATGTAACAAAAGAACATTCACTCTGTCAGTCTTTCCATTCTTTTGTTTTGTGATCTGAGATAAAAGTAGATGGCTTTTTTTTTTTTGCTTACTAATAATCTGTACAATAATTGCTAGTGAATTAACCCATGCAATTTAGCACTATTCGTCAATTCTTCCATCAGTTATCATTAAGAAGTTCAGGAAAAAATTGTTCAAATAAAAGAACACCAATGAAGGGCTTAGCAACCAAGGAACTACAGCAGTAGACTGATGTTTATTTGTATTTCCCCAGTAACCATGTCTTGGCTTATCTCTAACTTCATCAAAATTCCATCTATTCATTTGTAAACCTCATACCACATTCTCTTTTAGATTTAAGGCCTTTTATCAATTCATTTGGAAACATATGGCATCTTTAGGACTTCTCACATCCTTGATGTCTTTAATATTTTATGTACCATGTAGCATGCGGAAGCCTCTGTATTCTCAGAAAGAGATGAACTCTTTCAACTGATGACTGAGACAGGTAATATTACTGAGATAGGTAATATTTTTGCAGTTCTTAACTCATCTGCTGACTGTCAAGCCTGTCTTTAGAGCATTGATCAAGAGCCACAGCTCACAGCAAAGGCTTAATGAGATTCTCCTCTTCTTGAAAAGGACTGTTTCTTTCAGCAAGTCTGTAGCTAATCAGTGCAAGTCTAAAGTTGAGAGCATGATTATTGGGGGGGAAGGGGCAGGGAGAAGAAAAGGAAGGAAGCTGAGAGTCCTCTACAATTTTAACTATACAATGCTCCATTTATTTGAATAAGCAGGCATTGCAAAAAAAAAAAAAAGAAAAAAAGAAAACAATTGGCTGGAAAGCCTTAAACTTGCAGTTTTTGTACAAGACCTTACTACAACGCCAGAGTTACCAGCTACCACTAAAGACCCACATCAGTTAGATGTAGTGACTGAGTAAGCAGTGGACTTCAGCTGTAAACTCTTGCATGCCGCCCTGCATCCAGGAAACCCCAACACACAGCTGCAGTTCTTAAGTTTATCACATAGTAAAAGTATTGAGTCATCTGCAAAAGCATGACTGTACACATAAGCCAAGAGTCCACTGGGTATGAAGGTTTTGTCACAGGAAGTTGCAATTTTACACAGTAATTAAGATACCTGGACTCTTCTCAAGCGCACGATAACCCAAATTTGCATGACAGCAGAAAGACAAAACTAAGTCACTAAGACTTGTGTTTAATGCTCATGCTACAGGGCAAAAAAATACAATACATGCCAGGGTTTCGCCATACCTGAACTACTACCAGAGAAGCTTGTTTGGGGACTGGAAACGAGACTGACACAGTGCTCAGTAAATGCCAGTAAGTTCACATCCTCCACACAAACGATGGAAAATTTTCCAGACTGCCTCATCACTTAAAGAGAAAAAAGCAGGGGAGTTGGACTCGATGATCTCTCAAGGTCTCTTCCAACCCCTGCAATTCTGTGATTCTATGAATGCAGTCTGGAGGCTGCATCAATCTTTATCAGCTTCGTAATGTTATGGGTGTAAGACAGTAATTTTCAAACAGGATTTCACCACGACATTACACTGGATAGATGTGAAATTGCTGCAGACTGACCATGAACTGGTAAACAGGGGTTGCGTGTACCTGGAACTCACTCAGCATTAAACTGGAGCCTAATGGAAAAAGGTGCGTTATGGCAGGCCCAGATGAGATGCTTACTTGGCAGTAGATTTGCATATTATACAGACAGAATACTTATTAGGCTACATAACACACATACATGTGGGCGCTGAAAAGCAAAAGAGAAACGATGGTTTTATGTAGATAATAATTACCATGGATATTTTCTCTATAGGAAGTCAAGGTAAAGAAAATGCAGGTCAGGCATTCACACAAAATCCATGGAAATGCCTAAGAAGGCAAGCTTCAGGTACAATTAGCACTTGAAATGCAATTATTCAAGTCTGCAAGCTACATTATTTTGCTGAGTGCAATATTCATAACCTTAATTTAAATTGTAGTCACAATTATGCTTGTTGCTAAAGCAACAATTCTACCTATTTACAGAACTCAACAAAGAAAATGAGAAATCCTGCCACTTCCATGCACAACTGATGCAACAGATTTAAACAATCAAAATGTTACCAGGTTATCCTACAGACAAAATATAAATTGAACGCTGAACTTCTCTAGAAATTATGCCATGTTAAGGTTTAAAGTAACCTGTCACTGTTTGGTAATAAAACGACTAATACATTCAGGGATTGTTTTTCATTACATTTTCAGAATTAAAAACAAAACAAGATCCAAACAGGGTCGGAACCCAGAAACACAGGTTGTCTTCTTCAGTACAAAACCACATATGAGCATCCAGTTCTATGGGGTCTTATCATGCAGGATCAACAGAAGGATGACAACCACACTCCCTCACTGGGTTTTACTTGTATTAGCTCAAACATGAAGGCAGATCTTCAGCAACAGAAGACTCTCAAAACTGAAAACCCATGCAACATTGCATCTTCTCTTGTTACTTAAACAAATCAAATGAAATCTGTCCCTCCATTTTCACTGTCACCCATCACCCTCAAGGTTTTGCAGTTCATGTGTTCACATTCACGTCTTTCAATATTCTTTCCCTATTTTATCTGCTCTATTTCCCCTTGATGCCCCCTCCTTTCTGAACACCTTGACACCTTATTTACCACCTTCCATTTCACAACACAGCCTTTCTTCCTGCTGTCCTTTCTTCAGAATGACACCTGTCACTCAAAAGATCCAGCACAGTGTCACTCAGGACATTAAAGGAAACAACATTGCTTGTCAGCCTCTACCAAGGGAAACTCAAAGCTCCTCAGCCATGATCTAATTCAGTGACACTATCTGGAGTTGCCAACATGATGAATGCCTCTAGGTACAAGAGGACTAACTGTCATATAAAGTCTTCTTCAACTTCTTGACAGAAAGAGATGTGAGGCTCACCTTCATTTACAGTATGCTGGGTACTGACTTGCTTTTACTCCCCATTTCAGCAGACACAACATAATGCTATCATGCCTAAACTGGGCCCTGCTGGTGGGTTTTCAGTCCAGATAATCCTCTGAACATGCCAGTCCACTTATGAATGTTTCTGTTGCAGGCCACCGCAGCACCTCATCACCCTTTCTCCTCATCACTGTCCAGAAGTCCTGGATTCCAGTTTCCCTCCTTTGATTATTAATCATTAATATAATTATAGTATTTACTAACTATAATAGTAATGATAACTTTTGAGCCATATTGGCCTTCTCCAACATTACTGGCACCTGGTGAAGGTGCTGCTCAAACTCTTTTGCTGATCCATTCTTGTGTAGCTGCAGGTGTACCTTCCACTCTTTCAGTGGAGAAGCCTAAGGCTACCAACCTCCCAAACTGCTGCATGTGGTGCAGCAGTAGGAAAACTACAGCAAGGAGCCTGGGCTAGGGATGTGTAAGACCATCACATGGCTGACATAGGTTTTAGTTGCTGTATTTTCCCAAGAAAGAGGACAGAGGCAGTTTCTAGGATTAAAGGATTCTGGCTATAAAGATGTTCTGGAGCAGGTACACGAGCTGAGCAAAGAATCACACAGTCTGTCAAGCAGCTGACAGGGCATGGCCCTGCTCTGAACAGAGTGCCTCAGCCAAAAGCTTAAGAAGAGGACTGGCAGTCTGCAAAGGGTAGCAGGGAAGGGACAGATGCTTGCCAGGGAAAGACACATGCTACCTTGTTGAGAGTAGGGGAGTACTGCTCTCCATCCTGCAGAACTTGATCTGTCTGCATTGCTTCCCACACTCTTAAAAGTGTCTCCTCTCCAAGCCAGGGAAATAGGACAGATTTTTTCACTCTTCCCTTCATATGTTCTCTCTTGTCATTCTTCTGAACAGCAGGGTAAAAGCATATGCATCCTCACTCATTCTTTGTCCTGTATAGTATACTGCAGCTACTTTTCAGCTATGTATTTCCCTAACTCATTCCCAATCACTAAACTGTGAGGTTTTCTGAGGGCCACTGAGATAGCAGTCAAAGGCATTGGTAAACAGTGAGTCAGTTTCCTCACCTCTAGACACTCAGCTCTGCTGTGCATCTATGAATAGAGAGAATGTGGAGGATAGCACTGGATGCTACAGATGTGCCTTCCCTCCCCAAACTGGTCAGCCGCAGACCACAGGCCAGTAGGTACTACACAGGGTGACAGCCAAACCTTTGATACCTTTGACAGCAGGTTTGGACATTACCACCAGTGATGGTGAAGTCATGGCAGTAGCTCTGAACAACAGCAAGTTCTGACCCAACAAACCAGTCTCAGCACAGAGAGCCAACAGCCAGCCCTATCACATCAACCTCACGTCCCATACTCATGTCCTCCAGCAGATAAAGGGGAAAGCTCACACAGGAATGAAAACTCAAGAAAGTAAAGAGAACAACCCATGTCTTTCAGACAATAGACGTGAAGGACAGAGTCAGCTCATCTGGTGCATGCTGCCAGAGCTGCAGGAGGAAGCCCACTGCTCCATCACCAACTCCACCTTTGGCCAGTGGTAAAAAAATGTCTGGTAGCACACGTGAAAAAGCAGGAACAGAAATGAACCAGGAAGAGAAGTAACAACAGAAATTAATCTGGCTTCTGCACGTAAAATCTCTTTACAGGCATCACTGGCAGAGACAATGACAAGGTGCTGTCATCTGCATAAAGAAAACAAGGAGACAAAATGGCACCTGCCTCAGAAGAAGGGCTTGCAAGCCAAAAAGCAGACATTTGTCAGACACCTTTCCTTGAGACTGCTTTGAGGCACATGTAGTGGGATGTTCCACTTACAGGAGCATACCGTCTCTTGTCCACAGGAAAATCCTCAAAATGCCATCAAGCATTTTAAGAAGTGACTGCCCTGGTCTGGCAGTAAACTCCCTTAGCACCACAGTACTAGATCAAGGTATGCACAGTCGGACACTGACAAGTGCTGAGCCATGAGGACACACCAAGAAAAAGGTAATGTGAAATAGCTGAATGTCCACAGTCTCCATGACAATACAGAGTCTTTATTCTTAAAATAGGAAGATTAGAAAAATGAATGCAAACAGAAACAACCCCTCACAATCAAAGTACATCTGCTCAGCATTTTCTTTTCACTACAATTAAGAACAGTGACTTCTCAAGGTAAAGAACAGCTGACACCAGCAGTTCTTGTTTTCTCTCAAAGAGGTATGCTTCACTCAGGATTAACAATTCCAAACCGTTCATTTGCATGAGATTTTAGAAAAATAGCAACGCTTATTTACAAAGTAAATCACTAACAACTCCATTAAAATTAAAATATGACATAGATTTTGAATATCATGTATATCTTGCTGATGTCAAAGAATTTGTAGTAACAAGTCATACAAAGACTAAACAAGTTTCTATAGAGATCATACCTAATCACTTCTCTCCCATAATAAAGCCATGAGACATTTACTATTTAAAGTTACAAGTCACTGTGTGATCTCCTGTTCCAGTTAAACACAGGGAAAGTTTTGTTTCTGAGAAAAAAAGGATTAGGCTCCTCTGACTTGAAGCATTTCATCGCTCGACCAGAAACGCCTGTCTACCAGCCTTGCAGACTGCCAAATCTGGCTCCTTGGCTCTTGAGCAGCATCAGGAGATGAAAAACACATGAAGACTGGAAAAATGTGCAAAGCCAGAGGCAAAAGAAAAGACAAGACCACTTAGAACAGTCACGTGCAATTCCTTAGCTGCTGCTAGGATGGAAAAGTTTCTTGGAAGTTCGGAGATCTTTTTAAATAGATCTGCAGCATTTTTCCACTATGTGAGCAAATTACAATTAACATTCATTTACGTTTGACGTATGGTATGTATCAGTAATTACATTAAGAAGAAGTTTCAGCTAGCAGAGTAGATACAATCGACTGCACTGAAGAATGGAGTACCACAGCTACCAATTTTTACACCTAAGAACAGATATAGGCTAGGAGAGTTAACACAAACACGGCTATTTCAGCACCCATGTTTTTTTCACACTGGAACACGCACGAATAGAAAACATCTTACAGATATTCCTTCCCACCCTTGTTCGTCTTGCATTTGCCCACACCAACTGCCTAGCTAAACGTGCAGAATCCAAGTACAGAAAGCAACCACTCCATGGCTAGGTGGAGTGGTAAGGTGGTAGGATGAGATTCCAGAGATTAGTCTTTTTTTCTAATCACAATCTGCAGAATACTGATCACAATACTGAAGAAATCCAAGTGCAAGATCTTGCAGCTGGGTCATGGTAACCCCCACTAGCAATATACGCTGGGGGATGTGAGGATAAAGAACAGCCCTGCCAAAAAGGACCTGGGGGTACTGGTGAATGGCAGCTGGACATGAGCCAGCAATGTGCCCTCACAGCCCAGAGAGCTAACTGTATCCTGGGCTGCATCAAACCAAGTGTGGCCAACAAGGCGAGGCAGGCAATCCTGCCCCTCTGCTCTGCGCTGGTGAAGCCTCTCCTGGAGTACCACATCCAGACGTAGAGTCCTTAGCACAGGAGAGACATGGATGTGTTGGAGCACATTCAGAGGAGGGCCACAAAAACGATCCAAGGGATAGAATACCTCCCTAATGAGGACAGGCTGGGAGAGCTGAGACTGTTGGGCCTGGAGAAGAGACAGCTCTCGGGAGACATAAGATCAGCCTTTCAGATCTAAAGAGGAGGACAGTCTCTTCAGCAGAGTCTGTTGTGATAGAACAGGGGAAAATGTTTTTAAACTAAAGGAGGCGAGATTTAGACTGGACGTAAGGAAGACATTTTTTACCATACGGGTGGTGAGGCGCTGAAACAGGTTTACCAAAGTGGTGGTGAATGTCCTGTTCCAGGAGACATTAAAGGCCAGACTGGATGGGGCTCTGAGGTTAGACTAGTAGACCGCTAAGAGTTCCTTCCAACTCAAACATTTCTATGATTCCACAATACTGATCAGCTTCTTGCTCCAGATTCTATGAGAATGGGTGCTTTTAAGACCACAATCCAGCAGCTAGAGGACTGGACTGAACACTATATATTCCCAGTTCAGTCACACTCATCATACAGGGACATGGTTTAATGGGCATGGTGGTAACATGATGATAGTTGGACTAGATGGCCTTAGTGGTCTTTTCCAATGTTAATGATTCTCCGAGTCCGTATTCTGCCTTTTGATAAAGCCCTTCCTACTTTCTGTTGTGGCATGAAACAGAATTAGGTACAGTCATAAACCAAGACCTAACGAGATTGCACGCTCATATCCGTATGTATTACCCTTCTCATTAAATGCGTACACAATACATGCAGGTCTGTATATTTTACATACACATAAGCATATCTGTACATCAATAACACGTGCATGTAGTCGACCATAACAAAGTTAAATATAACTTACTGAAAGCAAACCTTCATTTAGAAACTGGAATGTATCTGACAGATTTTACTCAAGGTATGGATCTTTAGTTAAAAGCAAACAATAGTAAAAAAGTTCAAGTTATTCCCAACAACTCCATAAGCAATTACATTTATGTTGCAGTTTATTACATTTATTAAACTCCTAACATATGGAATGCTCCCTTTATGTCAAACTGCAGGTTTCCCAAGACTTACCAGCAAGTTTTATAAACTGCTACCAGCACAAGCATTTCATTTTGCTATGACTTACAGTGGCAAGTCCAGAAAAGTTGCATATTACAGACTGCAGTTCACTTGAAAGAAAATACCTGCACACGTTAGAGAAGCCAAAAAAAATAATTTCCTCCTGTTTGCATTAATGGAGGGGACTGAAGACCAGACCTAGCAAAGTCCTTGCGCCGATTCTTTTTATCATGTACATATTTTCATGTACATACAGTCAAACTAAGTGGAATGGGATCTGCACATGGACCAAGCTGAAATGAAAGGGGAGCATTAGCAGAATCCAAACTACACAGAAGTTCATTGGCCTTTTTTGCTCATCACCTTACTGCTCTTAATATGCTATCCATCTCTCAAGCAATGTTTTAGTCTGCGGTATGTGATCTATATGCAGTCTGGTTCAAGCTATCACATCACATTAAAAACCTAGCAACATTTTGCCTTGCTAATTTTATTTCATCACTCCTGAGGACAAAACGACGGTAACAAACCTGGGCAACTGGAAATACAAAACTGGAATGCTAATTTCATTTATGTTCCTTTGCTTACAAAATTGAAAACAGGAAATTGAATAAATTCACCAATGGGGAAACAATTGCTCTTACTTGCCTTAAATCAAATAAAAACACCTGCAAACACTGGGTCCCTTTTCAGAGATAGAGCTGCTTGCTCAGAGAAGGGTTTTGGGTTTTTTTTTCTTTTTCTCCTGCTCTCAAATGAAAGATGAAGAGAAACAGAAAGCAGAAACAAGGCACAAATAGCTACTTAATTTAATATAAAAATTACCAATAGGAAGAGATGATAAGCACTGATGTAAATAACAAATATGATGTTCTATAGCAAACAGAATTGCCTGTGGATAAATGCAGGAAAGCTCGTACGAATTCTGAGGGAAAAATGCCATCCCTACCCCCAACTTGCACACTGTCCACCATTTTAAGTTACAATTATATTTTTCCCTTCAGTTTTTTTTTGACTAATTTAAGTATACTACACACAATTAAAACGTATTCCAAAATCCATACCTGAATGCCTCTTTAACTTTTTACTCCAATACAATTATGCCTTTTTCTGAATGTCCATTAACACATTACATGCACCTTTATTAGAGAAAAAAACACAACGCGAATCAAACAGAGCCCAGCCATATCAATCACAACACAACCATAACGATTTTTTTTGAGTAGCAAAACTGCCCCTAAACATTGCTGCATAATATCCAAAAGCTTGCCAGAATGGGAAAGGGAGACAAACTTTCAAATTCGTATATATAGAAACATTATATATATGCATATATGTGCATATGTACAAAAATGTATATATATATATATATACGTATAAAAATGCCTCAAATCATAATGTTTTGGCTTGACAATACAGCCCTTGGGCAACACTTCAGCAAAAAAAAATAGGGTGGAAATGTTGAAATATAACTGATAATCTTACTTTTTTCAGTAATTGTCACTTTGATTTTTTTTTCCCCACTTGAGAGATAAATTATTGACATAAGGATAAAAACCATATGCCCTTGTATTCACATTATGTCTTCAGAACTTCTCTGGGACACATGTAGTAGTGTTATTATTCATTCCATCAGTCAAAACATCTGGATTTCAGTGGTTTTATAGCACAAATGGCTTGTTCAGAGTGTAGCCTTTCCCCGTTTAAGAAAAATTTATATCCCCATTTCATTCTCATTGCACGGCTTGTGTATGTTTCATGCCAACTTTATTCGAGGCCAAAGACTGTCAAAACTCATCAGGCCAATGAATTACTATAGGAACCTAAAGCAAAGCAAAATAAAATAAAATAAAAATGTTCCAATCAAGTCAGTTAAACAAACAAAAACCCTCTACAGTAATCGGAGGAGAAGGGAAGAGATAAATGCCTCAGATTCCTTGCTTCTCTCGGTAGGTCATCATAACTGAAAAGAGGTAGAAGAAAGGAAACAAAAGACAAAGAAGAGGCAGAGCCCAGTATCTGTGCGATCTGTCAGTCCAAGTGAATTTCTCTAAACTAGGTAGATTAGGTCAGAACAGGGCAGGAGCACAGATTATTTAAACATTCCTCTTTCAAATCAAATAACAATCCGAACAATCAATGTTATCCCATTTGTTAGCATTTGCCCTCACCGGCTCCATTTACCTCCTACTTCCAGTAAAACAGAAATGCATGGCCCCTTGGAGATGTAAGACATAAGATGATCACTAATCATTTATTTTTCTTTTACAGAGAGAAATACAGAATAAACAACATACTATTATTATTATTTAAACTTAACAGGGGTTATACAATTTTTTTGTATTTTTTTCCAGTAAAAGTTTGAGGTATACACACAAAGACACTAATTTGTCACCTCTGGCTTTGTGGCAAAAGGTTTTACTGGAACATTAACCTAATGTTACCATCTTTTACTTCCATCAAATTCTTCATTGTTCTAAAATCCAATTATTGCCTCTTAGCATTTGTATCTTCTCGACACCAGAGAAAAGGCATCCAGCTGAGCCACTCTAAAGCAAGATTTGGCCAGCAGGGAGCTTGAGAACATTCAACCTGAAGGCAGAGCAAAGGAGAGCAGGTTGAGCTCAAAGCACACAGCACCTGGGAGGGCTTGCCTGCAGCTGTGACATGCCACCACCAGAGCAGCATCCCTCCACATGACCCAGGGAACAGCAGGAAAGGGAAGACTGCTTAGCAGACACCACAAAGCAAACATGAGAAAAGCAGCACACCCTCCTCAGGGCTCTCAAGACACCTTCACAAAGTGCTCCTCGTTCCTCCAGCACTCATTTGCACTGAGTGGAAACCCTACTAGAACCACATCTGATCAAGCAATTTGTCACATCTAAGGGTTTTGTTCTGAGCAACCATAAAGATTACCAGTATTGTGGCACATGGTGGAAACCCATGAGTTCTTGGGAAGTCTTTCTCTGGACACTTTACTTTTTAGTAGGTCAACCCCTTAATGCTGGTAGAGGTCAGACTTGCAACCTTAATTCAGCATTATGCACGTCACGCATGATTTATACAGTGCTTAAGATATGAAACACTATTTTCCTCTGGACATCTGCTACACCATACAGCAAGGATCAAGTCTGGAAGTGAATAAAAATGTATAATATATAACAAAGGAGCATCTTTTCTCAATTCCCTTCAGCTGTACGTGTCAGAAGGCAACACGTAACCACAGATAGCAAGAAAAGGTGAGTTTCTGGCTAACAGCAGAGAAACGAGCAGCAGGATGGTACTTTATCCCTGCTCTCAGCAGTGATGCTAATGGAATGAGTGCACGACGGTACAAGATGATTTAATGGTCCCATCTTTTCCTGGCTGTCCACACCCCACACTTACACCAACTCCAGTATTTGTCAGACCCTTCCACAGAATGCTGATCTAAGAGAAGATAACCAAACACATCTGTGCAGTCTTCTGCCAGATTCATAAGTTAAGGAGTTCGCTGAGATTATGGAAGGTGAGAGAAGAGCTGCATCTCCCCACTTACAGGAACAGAAAACTCACATTCACTTCACTACCTATTGAACTGCGGTTAGGACAGATGAAACATTCTCCCTATTCAGATTAAATTATTGCAAGAGATATATAGGTATCAGAGCAGTAAGCATAACAGAAAAGACTCAGAGAAATGAGTAACTCTTCAGAGCCAGATCCACTACTGTGCTAAGTAAGGCTAGAGTAACAACGCAGTAAAACACTACACAGCCACTCAGAATTCAGCAGGGCTTATTCTAAAAAACAAATGAAGCAGAAAACCTGTGGAAAAGATGATGTCAGGGTATATATGCACTGAAAGGACTAATGTAGATTCACAGAAGACAGCCTTCACAATCAAATGCTCTTTTTGTACAGCTGAGAGCAGTTTGTTTTCAGAAACACCTGAATCCATGCAGGCATGGGTGAAACATTCAGGATTATCCTTGGTCATCTGCAGAGGTTACTTCTGAGCAAAAATATAAAGGAACCAGCCATTCTCTCACTACTGAGAAAAACATCCTAACATTGTGCAGTGGGACATGAGCCTTCGTATGACTGACATGAGCAGGGGGAGCTGCACAGCTGCGAGCTGTCACCCTGCCCATCCCCAGAGCACGCAGCCATGGGCGACACTGAGGAAACAGAGCAGAACTGCAGCTCTGCCTCCTCCTAATCTGCTGGCATCTTCAGAGACCAGGGCAACAGGGGATGCAACATGCCAAGTCAGAACTCAGTAAGAGCCAAACAGCTTATTCTCTCTAGAATGCCAAAGAATTTGATGAAAGTACTTCTAGTCACAGTTTCCTTAAAACAATGTCCCCTAAAATCTAAGGTGAGCGAGAAAAACCTACAACTGTGCTTTACAACAAACTCATCCACTTCACTGGACTTACAGAGTCTGGCTTTAATTCTTCACTCTGTGCCTCGGGGAAGTCACATGGCCGCTGCACGTGCTGGGTCCTCAGCACACAGCCACGTACACCACGAGGAACCAGGAGGACGTGCACACGAAAGCTTGTGAGGCACTCACGCAGAGCTGTGAGGAGTGTCACAGAAAGGTCCCCAGAGTTAAATTTTCACTAAGTCCGTCTCAGTAAAAAAAAAATCTCCAACTATCGAACAACAGAAACTCAAGACTGTTCACTGTGAAATAAAAATAAACAAACGTGGAAACAACTGAAACACAAACATGAAAAATAAATAAATTAATAATATAGAAAATCTCTCTCCGGTTTTGTGCTCTCAGTAACAGCAGTGCATCCCAGTTAGAGTCACAGCAATTGGAAGAATCTGAAAGAATGAAAGACAGGCACAAAGAAAAGCCTGCAAAAACAAATTTCTCTGTTCTCACACTGCCTACAAAATCACACTCCTGTCCAAACACCTACTCCACACCTCCAGCTCTTCCAAACACAAGCCCACTCACAAACAAGTTCTGGAAAACAACAAGCCCTGGGTTGAACGTGCTGAACTGCACAGTGTGAGGTGGCACACAAAACAATGTGCTAGCAACTCTTTGTCTCGCACAGAGAGAGACTTACCATCACCTTTTCCCTGGACCTGACTTGCAAAACATGAAGTAGCAGCACAGTGCAGGGCAAAGCACACAGGCTCTACATGGCATCCAGCCAGCTGGCTGTAACAGATTTTGGTACTGTGTTGGTTTATATATAGCAAAAAGCAGGTCCCAGCCTTCTGCTCAAGCTTCAGATTTCCAAATGGTGTGAGGAGTAATTGCTTGCAGAACAGGCTAATTCTGAAGTGGAAGAGGGCACAGGCGATAGTGTGAGCAATACTGGCAGAGATGCTTGATGTCAATCAGCAACGAAAGCAATGAAATATCTGCAGATTGTCATATGAATTAAAGTGAACTACTTCAGATCTCAAAAAAAGGTAAAAATGGACTGGACCATTATTCCTTCCATGTTCTAGATCTTCAGTGCCTCTTGTCATTCTGTTTCCAGCCATATGAATGTACCCACAGGTCTCATAACCACATAAGAGTTATTGAAGATAAATTTGCAAAACTGAAAACACCAACTTCAACCTCTCAAAATACTCCTGAGCGAGCACAGGGAGCAGGAAAAAAAAAGAGCAGTAAGTATATAACATACCAGACTTGAATCACTTCACCATATGAAACTTGGATAAAATGCAAATTGAGAAAATGAGAATACATCCTTAGAGTAACACAGAAAAAAAAAAAAAGAAAAAACAACACATGGGTAAAAAGAATCTAAAATCTGAGAACCTACAAATAAATGTGTGGTTAAAAATTCACAGAAAATTCTCAGGAAGATTTCTGCGTACAAACATGACTGGAGAGAAGGCAGTTACTTAAACTAAGACACGTTAGAAACTTAACTATTACACACACTATTCTAAAACCATTACAAAGCAATTAACTTGCCAGTTTGAACAGCAAAACATCTAAAGAAAAGTATTGTGTACTTACCGTCATTTAGAGTTGTGAAGTCCAGGAATCGATATTCATAACTGACATCTATCTTGGTTTCTACTTGGGGCCTCTTCAACGTTGAATAGATGTTACCAGGCCGTTTTTCATCGTGCTTCTCTAGTTTGTTCAACCCACAACCCATTTCAGCGGATCCTGATACAAGCAGGCAAGGAAAAGGAAAAAGGAAAAGGACTAAATATTCATTTGGGTTTTCTACCTTTCCAGTTTCATTCCCCATAATATAACACATGGGTGATTTTTGTTTTTGAATGCAAGCTACCTACAAAATAAATGCAATAGCATAATTAAATAAACGTTCAGAAAATAGTTGAAATATATACCAATTATATCAAGCCCTGGACATGCATTTATTTTAACGTAAAACTGATGGCTTAATGCATGTATTTTGTATCTTTCAAAGGTATGCAATCATACACTTTGGTAGATACATCATCTGTTATAGAAAGTGGCTGAAAATGCAAATTAATTTGCTAATATATAGACTAATAACCTGACAGTAATTTTTATATAAGCACTTACTATGCAAGGATATAGTACTGTTTTTTATACAAACCTCTGTAATATCCAAATGAACACTGAGATTTGTCATTCAACCAAAAAAGCAGGTCTGCAGAGAAACCAGCATTGAAGAAACTACCTCATTTCCTTCCATCTTGTTTTTTCAGGTTAGGCACAGGAAATAATGGCTTTATAGAAACCTTCTTTAAAACAGAAGAGGTACATGACGACCGAACCAAACTAGATAAATCTGGTTTTCTTTAATAAGCAGCCAGTCTGTAACATTGTGCAGGATGGCTCCTGACAACCATTTTGGCTACACCCTGAAGGTTTCTTTATGTCCTGCTTTATTGTGGCTCATCTGAGTGTGAACAAATGGAAGAACAGCTTGGTGAAAATATGTAGGTGATTGTAGGAAGCAAATCACACCCCACGCTACAGGATGAAACTAAGTTCTCTCATTCCTCTTCAACGACACTGTTGTGACCAAGGCAAAGGACCTAAAGCAGTTGATAATATAAGGAGATAAGACATACCAGCCATGCACCTGGGTTTTCATCACAACCCACTAAACATCCTGTCCTCTGCCTATGAAGAACTACTGCTTCACGTTAGGGTACAACCACCATCTCAAAAGCCTCTATCACAATCCAGGACTGCCTTTACCTTGGCAAACAATTCATAAATATGAAGCAGAGAATGAAAAACCAGCTCAGGCTCCCCACCTCCAAAGGTGTACTTCTACATATGTGTCAGAGCTTCATCCCCCATTCAGTTAGCAATTTTCATCAAATTGCCAGCAGAAACCCATCCAGGCATCTACGTGAGTCTCGCCGTTCCCTTCAGCATCTCGCCAGCTCATGTGCATCATTACTCACGTCTCCATTTGAACGCAGGTGACCATATGCTCAAAATGAGAGCCTAACAATGCCCCTTAAAGCAGCATTAACGCTTCCATGTCTCTACTGCAAATAACATGCTCACCGTGCCTAAAATCACATTAGCGTTTTTCACAGCTGAATCATAAGCACAGTTCGCTGCCATCTTCCTATTAGCCAAGGAACCCATTTATCCTCATTTGTATCCAGCACAGCTAACTGAAGAGCACCCAGTCTGTAACAGATCTCATTCCCTGTTACTCTCCGCTCCCGCCACCCATCGTTCCATCCAATCCCTCCCGCACCCAGAGCTGGGATTCTTTTTGCTATTTGGCAAAGCCGCCTGGCTTTGCACCATCAGCAGATTCCACAAACAGCCTACATCTCACAACAAAGTCACCAATAAAGATACCAGAATCAGACTGACCAATGCATCAGCCCTTAAAAAATACCACGGAAAACAAGCATTCAATCAACTGAAAGCACGAAGAACATTTGCCAACGTGACCTCTAGCACCAAGAAAAATGGATACGTCTTATCTCTTCCTGAACTTTAAATAGATTGGGATTCATCCAACAGAAAACAACATTCCCTCGTTATTTTGGCAGAAACGCATTTTAAAATCTTCTATAATTGAAAGCTGGATCTGAAAATTGAAAACTTGGTTTGTAAATTTAACATTAAAAAACCTCAGGATCTTCTACTGCTCCTCAAGTCATAGTGTCCTCTATTATTTTTGACTGATGATTTTTTTAAATCAATAACAATACTTTCTGTTAGAAAATGGTAATTTTTCGTATACACAGCCACTTCTTTCTTTTCCATATGCAACATGACCAGCACAAGTCTAAAACACTATTTTCATATGTAAATGTCTGTTGTAAGTTAATAGTGAGACACTATGAGTATCTTCATGGGCTGTAATGCACCTCTGCACCTCTTCAGAAAGATGACTTCACAAGGAAAAACGAGGAAGGAAAAAAATAAAAAAGACAAAGCACAATGTGAGTATAAATAAATAATATTGTAGTATTTTGCAGTGTGGGGAACTAAGTTAGCAGGAAGCATCAGCAACTCTATCAGTGCAGGATAAGCAGAGCACAGCTCTGCTGAAAAGGAGCTGGGGGTACTGCTGGATGGTCCCTTGCACTCAAACAATTCTATGATTACGTGAATTCTCCAAAGATCACTGACAGCCCCATAGCTCTTCCACGTGGTAAGCAGATGGTACTGAATTTCATAAGGAAAAAGTTCTGTTTCAGAGGTCACTGAACAGCAGAGTTTGCAAATACCAGTTGCACAAACCCACGGGATTCCTCAGACAGCGGTGGCTGCAGAAGACCTCAGGGATGCAGTGTTTTGCACCACGGAGAGTTTTGCATTCTTTCCCAAACTGGGGTTAAAGTGCTAGGAAATCCAAGGTTGTTGGGCTGGTGTCAGCTGCAGGCACTTTGCTGCACTTCTCCACCAAACCTGTTTCAGAACAGGGCCTCTCTGAGAAAAGCTGTCCGCCTGCACCACCCCTTGGAGGGGCTCCCCAGAATCACGGCCTGCCGCCTTCCCCCTGCCCAGCTAAAACAAGGTCACTGCAGAGAAATAATTCCCACCATTCTTTCCGAACAAAATCATGTCACTAAATCAAACAAAGTATGAGGGAAAGGATGTTTGCATTCAAATCAAAATGGTATTTTAGTAGAAAAAAGTAAGTTTCACAGCATTGCCATCTTTTCCACAGTAATCATGATTAGAGTGCTGCTGCAGTAGAAAATCTTAAAAAATAAACGTTCCTACTTTGACACAGGAGTCTATAAAAAAATAATAACGCAGAGATGTATCAATACTTGAAATTTTCCAAAGCACACTGAGGGTACATGTAGGACATACAACCTGAATCACCAAATTCCGCTCAGTGCTTTCCCACAGACTTCCTCGTGGGACAGCTTGTGCTGTCACCTTTCAGCTCCTTTCCTCCCTCTGCAGCAACGCCACTCCTGCTCAGTCGTTCCATCCTCGAGTCTGAAAACATCTCTTTGGGTTCTAGGCAGAAATTTTGCTGTCAGCGGGACATTATTCCTTAATTTCCTACATTTATGTAACTGAGGAGTGCAGTACAGAACGTTTTATCATTGATGCTTTCAAAGTAATCTCAACCCACTTCAGCCCCTTTTCAATAGCTCTTTTGTTTTGCTATCAGGGATGCTTAAAGATACTACACCACATATATTTATCCTGGCTTTCTCTACCTGCTTGTGAATTCTACATCTTTTATTCAGTATTAAAGTAAAATATGATCACTGAATAACATTCACTTTTCCGTACAGTAAATCTGAAGATGATTCTTCAGGAACACTGCAAAATTGTCAGATATTTCTGTTCTTCAGAAGGTTCTAAAGAGAAATTTTCTTATCATGTTTATTTAAAAACTTATTTATCAGCCCACTAGTTCAATGTTTAAAAGAAGAATCCCGAGTGATAGTAAATGTAATATCTAATAAAGATTGTTAACTGCTAAAATGGAGATTCAGTTATGGGCTCTTGCAGGTACAAGTGCTGGAAAAACCAAACCCATCTGGCGACTCTTTTTTTCCCTGCGAATTAACCTTACTTGTACTCTACTGTCTTGTCAATCTCTGAAACTATTTTTGTGTTCAGGCACATGATAAAACTAGAACTGAAACCCAAATCAAGAAACAGATTTTTTGGTGAAGTTCATATCTCGTTTCCATTTTTGTAGAACAGCAGAAGTGGAAGCTGTGATGATGAGTTGCAGAAACACAGCAAAGCTCATGGCAAAGTTTGTCTCCTGAATTACAGCCAACGCCCCTCTGGAGTCAGGGAAAGAGCACCTTTCTTCCACAAACCGAGGTCAGAAATTAACCTGTGCAAACCAATCAGGAGAATTCCCAGATGGAAGCCAGGGGATGAGCTTCCTGCTGCCACCTCCTCCTGGTCACTGTCCTTCACCCTGTGTTTTAGGAGTAGAGCTGCTCTGGGGCGACTGGGAGAACAGTAAAGAAATGCCTCCAGCATGGCAAGTATTGACGTACCTCTGAATAGCGCTTCCCAGTTCAAGTGTTACTGAAATTGGTACCACTTTTGTCATGGAAAACAATCGTCAAACAGTTACAAGATTTCTCCAGTCAGTGGAAAAGAAAACAATTTCCATTTTTTAAGTACCTCCATGATCCAGGACAATGAGCATACCTCGAATAAAATACAGGAATTTGTATAGCTTTTCTAGACATCTGCCAAGCTTTCAGCTCCTCACCTCAGCACCTAAGCTTTGCTAAAGCACTTCCAGCAGCTAAGCTTCCCCAGCCCATATTCCAAACAGATGAAACACACACGGCAAGTTCAGAGCCACCAGAGCACAATACCAAGTACAGAACAATGCCACACAGCTAACAATTCATTTTCCTGCTAAGGGCTCAAGATTCCTTTCAAGGCACAAAGAGAAGAAAAAGTGACTTCTACATCATTTTCTTAACTCCCTTTGTTTTGGAGAGGAGGGAACAACTAGAGCTAATTTCCTGATTTATGGGCCCCTCCTCCATACAACTCCGTAACAATTTATCTCCAAAGAATAATAATGAAAATTACACTGAGACGTAACAGAACCACATGGCTAATGGAAGCCTGAATAGATTACAAGGCTCATTAAGGGGTGCTTATCAGCTAAGTATATATTGGCTAAACAGTTTATTTCAACTGTATCAACATTACGGAATGACTGCTTACAGGGGGGAGTTCGCTACGAGTTCCTAAACAATTCTTTTAAACACACGTAGCATCGGAGTCAGCTCCTGGCATAGTGTATTAGAGCACACATTCAAATACTGTCTCATAAAAGTACATCTGCAACACATCCACCTGAAACTTAAGGTCATTTTAATATGGCATCGTAAGGAAGCACGCTGTACAGGCAGGTTACACCACTGTCAGCTTGGGTTTAAACACAATTAGTGGGTAGAAGCTCACTTGCGTTACCACATTTTCAATGTTTATCATCCAGAACTCGTGACCTCCTTTTGTAAGCCTCGCCATAAATTATTAATCACTTTTTAAATACAGATCATAAGTTACTGAAATTCCTTCCACACACTATGAAGCGCAGTGTCCTCACTGGTGAGTTTAGCAGCTGGGAAACCAGATAGCTGCCACGTGTTAATAGGCTTTCTCTCCCAATTTTGGCTAAGTCCCTTCATCCCCATTCTTCATTCTGCGGGTAACACGCAGCTACCTCGCGAGGATGCTAGAAGGCTTTTACAAATAATTACAGGACTTCACATTTGCTGTGCAGTAATGAGATGCGCTTATTTCCTTAAACTCTCACTTCTGCAATCCTGACCTTTCCACATTCTAAACAATAAGCACTCCCTGCTCAGCGCAGTTCACTTGCTGGCATGTGGTCATTTAATTCTCGCATCTTCTGCAGCCTGCAAAACACCACGGCGTTCCATCCCCACTCAGCCCCAAACAAACCCTGGGAGAGCCTGCAAGTGATGGGTGAACCCCTCTCCCAGGGAAATTAAAGCAACGAAATGGATTTCAAATAAGAGGGGAAAAATAATCAGGCAGAGAATCCTAAATGAAGCAGAGGACTGGAAACAACACACCTGGCAAACAGGGTGTGCAGATGAACAAAGAGAGAACAGAGCACTCGGTGCTTTACAGGATCCCAGAGCACTACCATGCTCCTGTGTTCTCCCTCTCATTCAGCGCGGTATAGGCTTTGTGCATGACATCACAAAGAGGGGAATTTTTTACCTACATAAACCCTGGCTGGTCCTTTTTCAAGAGCACTGCCATACAGTAATGCTGTAAGCATTTACTCAATACATGCCACAACAATTATAGTTTGTGGGAGGGGAACAGCTGTTTAAGTAGCCAACGTTTTCAGGGCAATTGAGAAGATTCTGAAAGACTTTATTTTGAAAATACAAAGATCAAATAGTATGTATCAGTCCTATCCCTGTCTGTATGTTGCAGCTGACCCGTTTCTTTGCCACGTAGTTACCAGTGGTATCAGGATTTACGCTTGCAGTTGGTTAAGTAAATCTCCGCTTACAGAAAGGCTGGTGAAAGAATAATCCCAGATTTGTTCTTTATGATTGATTTCATTTAAATTGAATGGCATAGCAGCCTAAGTAAATCTGCTATTAAGGTTTTCAATTTCAAAAGGCAAATCCCAAAAATGAAGGGAACTCGTTAGGGAGATGAACGGGAATGAAAGGCTGGAGGACTTGAGCACAAGGGATGTCTGGAACATGTTTGAACCCCAGTGCGGGTATCTGCTGAATGCGTAACCCAAGGAAGTGGCGAGAGAATTCATACGAAGGTTTCCAGATCCAGAGAGATGAATTACCTAATAAAGAAGGAAAGGTGGAATAAGCAGAGGGCTTACAAGGGACAGAAAGAAAGCTCAGCAGAGGAAACTACAGCCTCAGATAAGAAACAGCAGCACGAAGTGAGACGTGACAGAAGTTGAGCCCAGTTAGGCCAAAGGCCCCACAGCTGAATGCAGGCAGAACTCAAAGCCTCAAACACAGGGCTCTCAAGGAGATGTCACCATGCAGTGCAGATTCAACTGCTGGAGTTAAACAAACGAGTGCATCGACCTCAGTACCATCTCCCTGAGAAAGTGACTGTGAAAGCAGCAGGAATACATAATTTGGTGGGTTTGGCCCATTGCTGGTCTTGCCTTGAGCCTGCTAAGCTTTAGGAAACATTACGACAAAAACAAAATAACCTACAGATAAATAAAAGCATGGATTCCACAAAGTCAGGGCTGACCACCCTGACAAGTCAGAGTAGAAAAGAAAGCACATTCCTGGCACGCAGCGTGTCAAGTAACACACCAGAGCAGTAACAGATTTTACTGAAGTATTATTAGGTGCGATCGCTTTTATGATGTTGTTCACAACGCAGCTCTGCACGCACCGCACTCCCCAGCTCTGGCCCTGGGCCTGCAGCCTGCAGGCAGTGCCCACACACAGGGGCTGCCTCACACCAGGACACCTTCCGTGGGGAAACACACTGTTTCACGTGTGCCGGTGCGTGCACGTGGGCCAGAGGATGAGCAAGCAGGGGCCAGGAACCAGCAGAGGTGCGAGACAATGCTGTGCTGGCTCTGGGGAGAAGACTCAGAGCAGCAGGTTAGGGGGAGAACCACGCATGCTCCTAACCCTATCTGTATCATCACCCCGTGACAGTGGCATCGTGATGCCCTTTCTCAATACAGCAGGAGATTCCAAGGGCAGCACCAACTTCAGCAAAACACTTTCAGGCAAGGTATTTCCGTTCAAAGTAAGAAAGAGTTAACGTTCCTGGACAACAAACTGGTAACGCTTCTCCTGAAGCACCATTCATTCTGCTTTCACATGAAGCCAGAAGGCCACTGAGATGCCAAGAACTGGGGAACTACTGTAAAAACCTGAAGGAACCTAAAGCAGCAAACACTACCTGGAAAATTAAAGACCAAACGGACCGGACAGAGGCATGCACAGAATGCCAGGTACGAACTCAGCCTTCCTTTGAAGTTGACTTCTCTGAGCCCACAGAAAACAGAGAGGAGGAACAGATGTACACAGCAGCGCTCAGAAATCACTGAGTAAAGGCCCAGCAGAACACAGAGCTGTAGAGCTGGGAGCCCCACGTGCACTGTTCCGAGGCAGTCAGCCACAGAGCACAGCCCTGGCAAGATGATGTGGGTAAAGAGGAGCACAGAGCCAGCTGTAAAGCTATGCGATCTCACATGCGGTTGGGGATGAAGTAAGAGGGAAACGTGATTTTTTAAATGCATCGTTTCTCGACGACGGACTCGAGTTTGATTTTTATTTGTCGACGGGTCGTGGATCCCCACGTTGAGCTCAGCTTTCCCCTGGAGATTCTGAGGCCACGGCGCTGTAAGCCATCACGAGCAGTGCAGTGCGGTGTTCCCGTGGGCACTGCTCGCTTCATGCCCAGCTCCTGCCCTCTGAGCAGGGAAATGCCGCTGCTCACTGGAAAGCCCCTCGGTCCGACGCAGCTAACCTGAGGTTTAAGTTAGACTCCTGAAATCACTGTCCGTGCTGCGACTGCTTCTTTTTGAGAAGTTAAACACGCAAACGTGACCGCTAGTACTGCGAAGAGTGCTATCGCCATTTTTCGATCCCCACAGCAGAAACCGGTCGGATTCCTTAAGGATAAAACATAAAAGCAAACGGACGGAGGTCTCCGGCCGTAGCGCGGGGATCAGCCGTGCCTCGACAGCGTCACTTATCTTCCTACGAAATCAAACAGCATCATTCGTTTCTACGGGAATAAAAACGGCAGCGGCACGCGCCCGCCCCGTCAGGTGCGGTTCCCTCGGTCACTGCGCGCCCCGCGGGACGGGGAACCGCAGCGCTCCGGAGCCGACAGCCCCGCGGGGGCCCGAACGCGGGCAGCCCCGAGCGGCACGCCGCCGCCCCGCGTGTTCCAGGTGCCGCCCCGCAGCGGGCACAAAGCGCTCGCCGTCCCCCGCCGCGATCCCTCGGAGCCGCGGTTTTACCGGGCGCAACCCGTCCAGAAGCGGCCGGCCCCGGTTCCGCCAAACTTCAGGACTGAGACGCGAGCGGAGCCCGGACCCGTCAGCCCCCACCCGGCCCTGCCTCGCTGCCCCTTCCCTCCCCGGCGCCTCCCGCCAAGTTCCCCCGCCGCGCCAGGCGGGGTGCGAGGCGGTACCTGGGACAGGCGGCGGGCGAGGCGCAGCCCGGCGGTGCCGAAGGATGCCCGGCGGGCGGAGACGGCCGGCCCCGCTGACAGCGCTTCCTCCTCCTCCTCCTCCTCCTGCGCCCGCCCGCCGTGCTCCGGGGCCGCTCCCCCTCGGCGGGGAGGTGCCGGGCAGCGCCGCGCCGCCTCACGGCCCCCTCTCCGCCCAGCGAAAAAGTTTGTGCCGCGCGGCACGGCGCTGGGAGGCGCCTCGCGGGGCCGGGAGCTCCGAGCCCGAGCTCCTCTCCCTGGGGCCGCGGCCACTTCCTCTTCCTCCGCGCCGCCGGGCGAGCGGCTCCCGCGCTCTGCCGGAGCCGCGCCGAGCCGGGGCAGCGCTTCCCGCCCACGCCACCTCCGCGCCGAGCCCGCTGACACGAAGCGGGAGCGCTCCGCCTCCCGGCCGGGGCTGGAAGCCGCTCGCTCCCGCACCCGCACCGCTGCCTGGCCCCGGGTTGGCGTCTCCTTCTCCCCGGGCTCCACCTCGGGGCTTCCTTCGGGACGGAGCAGGGCTCGCTTCCTCAGCCGCTTTTAACAGCTGTGGAGCCATAGAGCAGTTCGGCAGGAAGGGACCCCCGACACAGCACGGGGCTTTACTGCGTCAGGTCTTGAAACCTCCACAGGCACAAACTGCACAACCCCTCTGCGCCCCATCTGCATCTCTGCTTAGCTGCCCTCACAGCGGAAAGCCTTACTCATCCCCAGTGCCTGACCCCTCCTGTCAACGTGTCTATCTTTAACCCTCCCTCAGTGAGGCTGGAGTCCCCTCAAAGCCGCCCTGCCTCGACAAGCCAAGCACAGTCAGCCCCTCTGCCTCTCCCCAGCCTCGATGCGTGCCACAGCCTTCCAGAGACGTACGGCTGTTGAGTGGCAGCAAGTCCGTGCCTAGCCTGGTACTTGAGCCTTGCCAGGTCCTGCTGCACAGCAGACCTACCCAGGAGATGCCAGCTGCAGCCTCACATATAGGGAGCAACTGCACATCTTGCCATCTCCTCTGAACCCTTGATAAAGACATTAAAAAAAAGCAGCAGTGCCCTTGCAGCTTGCCTCCAGACAGAGCAGAGGCCATTAACCACATTAACCCACTAACCACACCTGCCAGGGCCTAGCCCCACAGTCGATTTCTTACCTCTCTAGTTGCCCACCCACTCAGACTACGGGATCTGAAGAGCACACAGAAATCGCACAGAACCCAGCACCACCTTAGTAAAGTCGTCCTAGCAACCACCACCATCCCCTGGTCTACAATCCAGCCATTCAATCACAGAAGGCAAGCAGTTGGTAGGAGAGGATGACACCCTTTACATTCACATATTTCATGCATCAGGGAAGTCTGTTCCAAGAAACTCTATGATTTTTCCTGGGATTGAAATTCCACGTTTCCCGAAGTGTCTTTTTTTTTTTTTTTTTTTTTAACGGATACAGTATTTGTCCAACTGTAGCTGTTACAAACACTTTTTAACCACTTCAGTACAAGGCTGAGGCCCTGAAGCACATGCAGAGATGAACAACAAAGCTGTGAGGGGACTGCAGCACAAGCTTTATGGGGAACTGGGATTGTTCATGCTGGGGAAGAGGAAGCTCAGGAGATACCTCCACAACTGGCTGAAAGGAGGTTGTAGTGTGGTGGGGACCAGCCTCTTCTCCCACATAATGAGAGTTAATGGCCTCAATTTGTGTCAGGGAACGGATTGCCCAGGGAAGTGATGGAGTCACCATCCCTGGAGGTGTTCAAGAAATGTGTAGGTATAGTACTGAGGAACATGGCTTCATTGGTATGGTAACGATGAGTTGTCAGCCGGACTCCATGGTCTTTTTCAACCTTAACGATTCTGTGATTGAGCGAGTAGTTGCTCTCTGCCAACAGCCACCTTTCCTCAGCATCCTCACACAGTGCCTGCCCACTTCGTCTCAGATCTCCATACATCAAAATCTCTGGAGTAATTCCTGTCTTGACCTTCATCCACTAAGGGTAGTTCTTCTCTTCCGGGAGACTTTATTCTCAACACACAGGCCAGCAAAACCAAGGTAGGTGCCAAAAAGAAAACAAAAGCTCCAAGTCCATTAGCCTTAGTTGTGCTCACATTCTGTGACAGACCTACCCGTTACTCGTTCAGCCTTTTACAGCTAACAGCTGTCAAGGGGAAGAGGAGATTCCACAAGCCCTTGTGGATGTCAACACCATTCCTACATGCCTTGGCAACATTTCTAATAATCCTTCAATGGTTTTTCCTCTACCACACTAGCTTTTTCAATGAAGTTCTGTCATGTGTTGCCTGTTCGGCCAAGCTTGTCTTCCAATTAATTGTTTTCCTGTCTGCGTGGGATCCACCGCACTTATATACAGAAAAGATTCTCTTTAAAAGCGTGCCAGGCTTCCAGTGCTCCTTCACCTTTCAGGAAGGCTTCAAGAGCTCCCCAAATTGGAGTGCAAAGTTTGGTTTAAGTCCAAGGACTGTTTGCGTCTCACCATTACCCCTCCAGCCATCCTGGAGATTAAGCGCTCCACATGAATCAGGATCTGTAACCTATACGTGCTTGCCTTCCTGAAGATTTAATCAACCGTCATAACCCTCTGGTCTGTAATTCCACCTAAATGTCACCCTCAGTGGTCTCTCCTTTGATGCCTACCAGTCATTCCCAGTCTGTCATCCAAGAGCTACACACCAGAGAAGAAAGTCATCTGCCTTCATCCTCCCTGTCTTTCCAGATGAGCTCGTATATATCCTAAATGCCATCTTCATGTGCCAAGTCTGGAACTCTGCTCGCCACCTTTATCATTCCTCTGGCCCCTGTTAGGCCAGAAGCCTGTTCAACAACTCCTGAACCTCCCACGCTGAACCCTCATGCTGCTTGAAACCCTTGTGTCCTAAGTATGCTGCTATACTTCATCCACTTGAGACTCTCCCTACTGGGAAGGTATGTAAAACAAATTCAGCTGCTGCATAAAAACAAATAAGCAAACAGCACATTAGCACCTCAGTTCCTTCATAACTGCAGGCGCAGACCAGCTCCATATTTAAGGCAGGTGTTGTGAGGGATTAATATTTGAAAGTACTCTCTCTCTCTACAGTTTTCCTCTCAAGTGCTACCACGGAACATGAAGATTGTCTGGAGTGGCTTTTGTCCACACTCAAGTCCTCTTAGTGTGCAGCTATCAGCACTGGTTAAATAAGCCAACAGCATAACATCAGAATAATGAATGTGGGAAAATGAAGTTTCTTCTTAACCAGTACTGCTACAAAGCAAACACCAATAGCACATCTTGTGCGTTAACTTCACCCATCTCCTTTTGTGTTGTCTTTTTTCCCCTCTTTCTCCTCATTCCTTTTAATTATTTGCAGTTTTTCCTCTTCCCTTGTCCCTCATCATTTTTCCTCCACTCATTAGTTTCTCTGGGTTTCCAACTGTGTGAGAAAGCAGCATGCATTCACAACAGGGTGCCATGTAATTGAGCTGTTTTTCTGATACTACTGTTAAAGCATATGGGGAAGGATTACTAAGTGTGTGGGGAAGAAGTGAAAGTGCAGTTTTCCCTGTGTTATAAGGATATCAGGTCACAGATGGCTCCAGAACAGGCATCCCAGGCACTGAACCTTGCTGACACCACAGGATTTTCAGATTGACACCTCACAGTGTGAACTGAATGGACGTCTGACAACATTAGAGACTTCTGATGGTGCAAAGTCCTCTCAGGCACAGAAAGGGACATAAACACTAAGAAAACAACACTGGATAACCATGGATTGCTGTGAAGCAGCAGTCGTGCACAGATGAAGAATACTCAAAGCAGTGACTACAGCAGGTCACAGTACAGACCCACACTCTGCATACTGCCTCTCTGCTGCCCGCTTCCCAGACATGTCTGCAGACTCAGAGCTGGGAGAGACAAGGTGTTTTGACACAGATTTCAAATTGGAATTTCTCCACCCAGGGGTACACATGTAAACCATTAAGACACTTCTATACTTTTTTTTTTTTTTTAAATAGGGACAATGTTGATTGAAATTATTTAATTTTTTTTGTAGTCAAAATAATGTTCATGTCAAAAATTCTCTTACAAAGGCACTACATTAATTACTAGAATGAGATATAACTGTCACCTATTTTAAGCCGTCTATATTAACAATACAATAAATAATGCTTATAAATAATAATTAAATCATAAAATCCTGCTCTAACAGCCATCTAACTACAAAAAACTGTGAAAGCCCCAGTTCCTACAACCAACAGTAAGATGCTGCTCTTAGACACCATGCCATTAGGCAACGTTAGTTTACTTCAGTGAGTTAAAAATTCTTTGATGCCTTTTATTTCTGTTCTATCCAGTGTGATCTCTCTCGTAAATCCACACACTTCACAGTGCAGAACTCAACAACCAGGAGTGATCACATTTTCCATTTGCACTTTGTCGTGCCAGGTGCAGCTGGGTAAAACAAGTTCAAAGTAAGTGTTGAAGTGCTACTGCTAGGGCAAGTGAAGATTTCTGCTTTGCCAAATATCTGCACTTACTTTGGCACAGACAGTGATAATTACACATTGTGAAAAGTAGCAAGAAATTGTATGCAATCCCTATGTACAGCACTTCTAGTTACCCTTTGATAATCCCTTGATTGAAGCCTTATTGGAACAACTACTTGGAAAGATCCACAGAAGTATAAGCCATTCATGTTCCAAAACCCTAACTCCAGTTACGGGTATTTGCAGTACAAGGCTGAACTCCAGCTTTTAAGTTAGTTCCACCCATTTCCTAGTTTACACATACTTAGGATGAAATTCTTAAAAGCTATTTTAGAACAGTATTTACTTCTACAAAAGCCAACACACACTCACAACACTGAATTGTTATTTAAGCTTTCGCTGAATCTTGAACAAGGAAGTTAATGCACCTACCACTCTGTAAAAACATACTGAATAAGTATCTACTGACATTACTATGAAGACTATATATGCAAAAAAAGCCAGACCTTCAGAGACAGGAGAGATGCAGCGTCCCACAGTGATTGAATAGGGCTGCTCTGAAAGTAATGCCTTCTATTTCATTAGGTTGGCCCACAATGCAGAGACAGATGTTGGCAGCAGTCTGAACCTTCCTGCTAACGTTCCATTCCATTCTGTTGCATGAGACAGATGGCGTTAAAGGGGCAGCCTGACAAAAAGGCAGCCGACAAGGAAATGCACACGAAGCAGAGGTGTGTCACTGAACTTCTCCATGTGGAAAAAATGGCATTCATAAGCACTTGCTGAATATTTAAGGAGACCAAGCAGTTGATGTGAGCAGTTTCACTGAGTGCACTGGACCAACCTTAGTTACCAGGGAAATATACTAAAGGATAATGGGAAGCCCAAATACATACTGTACAGTTTGCTTTATGCTGAAATTAACATCCCTAATTAGTAAGTATGAGGAAAAGTTTTGTACGTGCTGGAAAACTGAGTTAAAAATGTACAACTAAGCTTCCAATCATTGTAAGTTCACACAGGGATGAAGACCACTGATTGGTGAATATACTGCTTGCTGAGATCCTGTACACAGACTCCTAAGAAGCAGTGAAAGCACCAAAAAGCACTTTATGCCACAACTAGAAATAAGATGTCAGAACAAGACTAGCCTTCAAGAGACTGCTTAGGTATGAGGGGAAAAGCACAAGTACATCAGCTCACATTTTGAAAACTAAAACCATACAGATCTGGACAGTTCCATTACCAAATAGCTTTAATTATGTGTTAAACAGCCTTACACCACCATCAGTGACACCACAGATGGAAATCCAACAGCACTGATGAGAAACTGCAGGAATGCAGGACAAATTACCAAAGTACCAGAAAAGGATAAATACGGACTCTACACTCGCTTGCATATCCACGTAGACAGAAACTTGCCTATCTAGAATCCTCTCCTAGTAAATGCAAACTACAGCTAACTCCTACTGTAACTTTAATGTTATCTACACATTGTTTAGGTTCTGGGGATGGAAAAAAAAAAAAAAGGTACAAAACTCACTACAAGTCTCTAGAAATCTTTTTCTGCTCGTAATGCACTCAGCAAACAGTATTTGCTCTCCAGAAAAGTTTCATCCTTGACCTTACAGTTAAGTAAATCTGAAGCACATCCCTTGTCATAATTGACAAGGGCAGTAAGAAAACACTAGTGGCATTTGTGTGTCTGGTCACAGCAGCCACATCTTCCCACCTTCTCATTATCACTGGGTATGAAGAACAACGCATTAGATCAAAGAAGAGATCATGACATAACCTATAATAAAGTATCACGGAAATCAAACTTGCAAATTTGAGTCATTTAGACCTCTTAGGAAACCAAAGTTCAACCCTTCACATGATTGAATTTAGATGAAAGCAGAATTAACTTTGCTCCTGAATAAGGTAGGATAAAGATTGTTTTCTACTCCAGCCAAGTGCTTCTTGCTGGGGCATACCAAGGGGACATTTGAGCCAAATATCCTCTTGGCAGCTCCTGTGCTAAAAACTGCAACAGACTTTGAGATTCCTGCTTTCCAAGTTGGAAATCATTGAACTATTTTGGAAAATGGTAATATTACTCAGTTCTGTCCTTGGCTTGGACATATGTGAAGGAACAGAGAAATATGAAATTACAGTTTCTGAAGCTGCACTCTGCGAGCCCATCGGGCTGCCTTGGCATGGGAGAATACATCCCCTGCTGCCAAAACACAGACAGACCCCTGCCACTTAGATTAAGAGATCACTCTACGAGCTGTAACAAGATCTGCCACAAGAACTCAACTGAAAAACACCATACTAGGTCTGTAGAGGCAGGGATGAGAACACAGGATTCATACAGCAAGTAATTCCTTTTATTTACAGCTGCACTCTGATGCTGTGGCAAAACAACACTATCCTGCCTTGTTAATTCATTCAGTATACACCAAAAGGAAGGATCAATGACGACCTCTAGCTCAGAAATCCTAGGCCATGCACTGCCAGAAGCTGAGCACATTCTTGAGGATTGCTTGCCTTTTATTTTTCTGTGTACAGATACTGTTCCAACAACGGCCTGCAACACTGACCCAAGCAATCCTTGATCTGTCCAAGCGTAACAGTTCCTAACCAAGATTTGTTCGAGATCCACGAACTGTAGAAACTCGGCAAAATAATACTTGCATTTTTGCTTCTTCAGTGGTGTTTTTCTAACGGCAAAATAAGAAGACATTTAAATGAAAACTCTCTTCAGAGTCTGTTTGCTGGTAGCTTTGTAGTAAGTCAGCGTGGGACATGTATTGGAAAATGTCACCCAAGAAAGCAAACATTTCAGAGAGCTCACAATTCCCCATGGAAAGCAACTCAGCAACAGAAAATGAAATGATGCGAAATTTCTGCTGGATGATTCCATTCCTTCTGTCTACCCAACCTAGGGGGACCCAGCCCTAGGAAACGCACTGAAAGCTGCAGCAAACACCAAGCACTGCCAGCACAGGTTGAACTCCGCAGCTGAGTTCCGGTCCGCTGTCAGCTACTAGGTTGCATCTATAAGAGCAGAGATCACAAGTACCAAGTTTAAGGAAGCGTTCCACGTTCTTATTCATTTCAAGCCCAGATCCATAAGAAAAAGGAACAGAAATGAGGTCTGACAAACACGCTTAGCATACGTGAAGATTTTCAAGTTTCACTACATGCCTTTCCTCCCCCCCCCCCCCCCATAAATGCTGTTTCTTATTGTAGACTATATAATAAGATTAGATGTGCCTGGAAACACAAAGGAGAACCCCAATTTTTTCTTAAGCTCCTTCAGAATATTGCAGAGTTCAGCTAAGGATTTGCCTCAAGTATTTTCAGAGGAACTGAAAAGAATTACAAACAAATCAACGGGAATTTTTCAGCTACAGGTGTTCGAGGTTTAAGCTTACCTGCCCCGCTGAGTGCCCAGCTCAACCCTGACCATACTCAGAACCAGTGTCAAATCTGTCAATCCCTGTCTTCCTGCTCATCTGTCACACTGTAACCTGACAGTGCTCTACAAAGCGTTCCCACTGCATTTCTTATAGCTGGATTTTTAAATGCACAGACGAGTTCTCCTACAGTAAGAACTACTACATTCTGCAATGGACAGCTTTTACTACAGGTTTCAGTATTCCACAAGAAAAGCGTTTTTAAATGAGTGTCAGTGTGTTTTTGTTATCTTAACGCCCCACCTGCTGGTGGATGACTACATCGCATGGTGACGGCTACCACGGAACTCACATGCCTGCTACAGACACCAGCCAGCTGCTGTGCGCTGTCATGGCAACTGCCACGATGTAGGGACAGGATGCACAGCTAGGTCCAACAGCGTGATGATCGATGTACGAAACTACAATCTAGATGGTTATAAAGTCTAAAACTTGTAACACCCACCCATATAGATCACACAGCACCATGCAACTAAACTACTACAATTACAGCGAGCTCCTCATCTGCCTTTACAATTCCTGTGTACCTTCAGCTGCACCCCAAACTCAGTTGTGACACTGGGCTCCACCATACCCACATTATCGTTTCTGGAAAACTGATTGAAGTCTCAAAGTGAGGAAATAGTGGAAGGTTGTAGTGTAAAAATACCTGTCTCATTTTTGAGCACAGTTTGAAAGAACAGCTTTAAAGGTTGGCTCATTCTAAAGAATGAATGCAGCCCACCAGCACATAGAAACCAAACCTCATATGGTCAGAGGAGCTGTGCTTTGTGTTGCTCTCGTACAGGACCTACTTCTTTGAAAAAGCATGAATGAGGGACCTTCCAGAGGCCAATGTGCCTCCCTGCCTGCCTCCCTGGATCTCAAGCAAATGCAGCCAGGCGCCTGGTCAGTCCAACAAGCAGCAGCAAAGCAGAGACGTGAAACATTTCTCTAGTGGCCTTGAATATAAATGCAAACTGTCTGAAATACTATTTTCACATATACAAGGCTTGCTGATGTACCATTCAAAGTTTATCTATTCCCACTCACTGACACTCCAGCACAGTCCCGGGTCTCCTGCAGTGGTTTCTGGAGAGCTGCCTAGAATAGCAGCAGATAAAAGCTGAGCCAATACAGATCAAGCTACAGGTAGCACCAGAATTCAGCATTCCATACTTGGGTTTCCACTATCATGACAAATATTCAGCAGTGTCTCAGCATTGGAAAGCATACTTTGGTCTACACTGTAGAACAGAAGAGCACCTGCTCACCTTCTAGTAGCCTGCAGTTCCTGAGCACTGCTCCCTTAGCACATCCCCCAAGAGCACAGTGAAAGAAAGCCACTCAGCCCAGAAATCACAATTACTAGCAGGCAGTGCTGCACTCAAGTACTTCTGGAACACCACCACTATTGATTTTATAGATTTTTTTTTTCTTACTTTGAAAAAACTGTTTTAAAAACCTGTCGGAAGAAATCACACTTTAATTCAACTGCCATTGACCTATAAGAGCAGAAAAATCATTTCTGTCTCTTAAGTCAATGAAGACCCGCTGTAGCAGTGAGATAGGTGCAAGTGTCAAGTTTTATGAAAGCTACTGCAGGCATGTAGAACAACCACAAAGACTTGAATTCCCAGTCAAAAAAAAAATATATATATAGTATTACTGTTAATACAGGACTCCATCTATCAATAAGGATCTGTTGGTGCAACTTTATTTCCACACTTGGAAGAGATTTAGTAAATAAGTTGCTTAACTCCAAATGTAAAGACCTCTATTCTAAGAGAAAGAGGCAACAACCTCAATTAGCATTCCTAACTACTGCTGTAACTTTGATGAATAGGAGAAATATTTTCATACCCACAAGGTGAATACTTTTGTTTATAAGCTTTTGTTTGTTTTTAAACCTCTGGAGCCATAAGCAAGTAAGTGTGCTATTTTTCACAAGACTTGTTCAGTACCTCAGTAACAGGGAAAAGAAGGGAAACCGTTCACAGAGGCTTCGTCCACAATCCTACATTTACCTTGCACAAAGATATTCGGAGCTGAACTGCTGTTTGACTTAACTACAGGATCACCTTTTAATACGGTATGGTGTGAGCCGTCCAATGGTTATGGTCAAAAAACTGAGACCCTCCTAAATCACAAGGCAGCTCTCAGTGCAGAGGAGTTAGGATTCGCAAAGCAACGGAACGGTTCTGAAGAGGGTATTCTCCCAGCAATTAGTGACACCAGCAGAGATTTCCAGCTCACTGAGTGTGCAACAAGATGGAAGATACTTTAGTAATATACCTCAGGAATCGAATGCATGTATTACTCAGAGACCACATGCTAAAGGTAATGCGATACATCACACAGCTGTCCTTGTATCCTCCCAAAAGCCACAGGTGAAACATGCATTATTCATCTAAAATTAAAACCTAAAGTGTAAGCACCCAAATTGTAAGGATGGATTTACAGCACCTTGAACAGGGCAGAGGGAAAAGCAAGTTCAAACACTGCCTTAAAAACGTACAGCTGACTCAGAGGTGACAATATGAGCAAGTAATGATGGTAACTCACAAGAACATCACAGAGCCATCTCCCGTTACAGAATCCAACCTGGCTGAAGCAGTACAGGAGATACATTGCTATGTCCAATCCACCATGCAGACAAATCTACAACTTCCTGCAGCAGATATTCTTACCATGTATTTTGAGGCTCTGAGAGCACTTTTGTCACTTTACACTGACTGTTCTAGAACAGTTACCTACATGGATACATACTTCCACATTTTTAGCTCTAACATTTCACAGTATTTTTAGAATGAAAATTTTCTTCCTCCTTACTGTACTTCAGCGAAGCTTTCTAACTGTAAGCTTAAAGAACAATCCCTTCTCATCAGTTTTCTTCAAGGAACGTGCAAAGCTTCTTCCACATAGCGTGAACTTCCATCCACAGCAGCTAAAGCCAGAACAGTCACAGGATTAACAACGACCTGTGGTAACTCATCTGGCGTCTTCTTAAAGGAGCTGGAGTTCAAGCGTCCTTCAGTTCCCCCACACCCTCTTCTCTGCCCTTCCTCCCCAAACCCAGTTCATCACACACTTGAAAGAAGGAATGCAATACACTACGAAGCAAGAACCCATCTAGGTTGTAAAGCCACTCCAATTTCTCCATTGTATGTAGAAATAATACTTACGGTACTTATCAACCTGAATCCTTCCAATTCATTACTTTCTCAGGCTTAAAGTGGCAGACACTCCAACTTTTAAATGACAGCACAAATACACACAAATATTGGTAAATATTGGTCCACCAATGCCTTCCTGAAGAGATCTACAGACGACAGGTATACAGACTAAGAAAATAATTACTGTATTATGACATGCAAAAGAAAACTTGTAAAATACAATAAAGGGAACATTCTTTTGTTTCTTTGTAGCATTCAAGTATCAGATAATTTTCATGTAAGATGGAATTTGGCATCTTAGTTTAACGCACAAATACCTAGAAGGAAAAAAATATTTCCACTTTGACAGCAAATTCATGCCTGTGCCAGACAGACTATCATTCCAACAGAGATCCAAGGATACCATCTGGCTGGCTGTCTCATTTCAAGACTAGTTCTGTCAGGTGGCAAAGCTTGTGAGGAGAGTTTGAAAAGGCCACAGCACCAAGCAGCTCGCTGGGACATTTCACTTAAAGAACCGCAAAAGTAACTGAGCCCCTTAACTCCATAACACCAACTAAACACAAACATTATGCTTTGCTAGCTTACCTAAATCATTACTACTTTTGACAATAAGCTAGCTGACTATTTATGGGAAACTTGCAGGCTTCGGGATCCCACACAGAACATACTCTTAAGTGTCCCAATTTCCATGGGAATGGTTCATTTCCCATGTACTGCAGCTGGTACAATCCCATGTTTTAGGTCTAGAGGAAAACAGCAACACCAGTGTTGTTGCTATTGCTGAGCAGTGCTTACAGAGCTGAGGGCTTTCTGCTTCCCCTGCTGCTTCACCTGGAAGGAAGCTTAGGGTTCACAAGGAGCCAAGAGGGGACACTGCCACACTGCTAACCTAAACTGGCCAAAGGGATATTTCATATCACATAGCATCATAGTGAACAATGGAGCTGGGGAGAGTTGGCCAGGTGGAGGAACTGCTGTTGAGTGAGCAAGCTGTGCATCATTTGTTTTGTGTATTTTTGTCTCTTCTCTATTAAACTGCCCTCATCTGGACCCCCAGGCTCCTCCCCCATGCTCTCCCTAGTCCCACACCAAAGTGGAGACTGAGCAAACAGCTGTGCTGTGCTTGCCAGGTCAAGCCACAGGGACAAGTCAGGAAAAGCTTTGTTTTGCTTCCACAATTTAAAAATAGGAAGGCATATCCAGAAGAACCCACCACTGCACCTACTAGCTCACAATTAACACGGTCCACTCAATTTAGTGGTACAAGAGGAACAAGCTTGCAAGAAGTTAATTATGCACCTATTTTCAAACCTCCTGTTTAGTATGGCTGTAGCTGAAGATGTTGCAACTTTCCAAATGCAACACAAAAGAGATTTACCTGCTATTTCTGTGCTATGCTTATGGGGTACTTCAAACAAACATGAAAGACGTAGGTCCTTAGTTATAACTTGTTACTTTTAATGGTATACACCACAAAATGTGCAACTCCCAGATGGGAATGAAAAAAATTAAAGCATTTCCTATGGGTGAGAAATGTCGAACAGAAGTAGCTCAACATGATTTAATGGAAGAGAAAATAAATGGTGCTTGTAAGGCCTGAGCTACGCACTGCACTGTAAGCCTTCTCAGCACGCTTAAAGAACAACTATCTAGCACCAACCATTCCAAACACACTGAACAATCAGCTTGCTCACCAGATGGTCTTACTGGAAACACTTGGTCAAATAAACAGAAAATTTGCACTTTATTTAGATATCTTGTTTTTCTCTCTTCTTTTGGTGTTGAGATTCTTCAGCGAGAGCTACATATAGGCACATCATGTTTTCTCATAGCTACAGCATAAAGAATCAAATACATCCCGAGGCAATGAAGCCAACTAGAACATTAAGCCAGAATGAATTCTGCATTTGCAAAGAAACAATTACCTTTACCAATAAAATGGCAGCACAAATGTAACAGCCCAAGCAGGCTGCTGCTCAGGTACATCAAGCCACAGAGGGCCCTCATACCCAAAACTCCAGATTACCTGTACGTGGAGGTTTCAATTGTACACAGTTAAACCACTTGCACAGAAGCTGAAAACGTGGAAGCTAAATATATCAAACTAACAATACTATTATAAAGCAGTAGACTGAGAAAAGCAGTGACTGACAGTATGGAAACTATGGACACAGCATCTTTAGTGATGAGTCTGAGAAAAAAGTTAACAACTTTGTTTTGAGTCAATTTCTGCTACCTGAACACTGTCTTTGAGCAATTTTATGTAGAGTTGCACCAATTACCACTTCTATCCCCCAAAGCCTACCTCCCCCCACCCTCCCATTCAATAACCGTATCTTGAACATTCCTACAGCTGAGCAACAGCCCTTGGACCTCTTTGTGCTGCATTTTATAGTCAACCATCCACATCCATAGCAACTCAGCTCTTACTGCCCATTTCACTGACATCGACTTCTAAACACCCAAAGTAGGACATGCCATCCTATTCAATCAAATATACCTGCAAAGGACGAGCTGCTTCCTTCTTTATTTAGAGAGACTGAGGCATTAAGGTAGTAATAAGAGGAAAATCGGACTAGGACTCGACACTCATTTGAAACTGAATGCTGTTCTCAGTTGTACTCTTAAAAAAAAATGCAGACAGGTATTAATACCAAACATGAATGTTTGTTGCTAGAAACCTGCAGTAACTGGAATCCTTGCGTAGGGTAACAAATCTTCCATCCCTTCAATAAATATCACGCTACATATCCCTCTTAAGAATAGCTTAAGATTAAGAAGTGTCGTATGAGAATGTCACTCACACTGGGAGGGTTAAGTCAAAATAAAAAATTTTAATTGTTTCAAAATACACAACTAAAATCTACATAATTATTATTAAAATATGCTTACATGTATTCTTTGATTAACTGTTTGCATCACAAAGTCAGGCATATTTTAAATGCAGTATTTTCTCACAATTTTAAGATACAGGTTTTGCTAAAATTAATAGCGTAAAAAAAATTATAGTCCACTGAGCAGCCAATATAACTTATTAGATTCTTGCATCTTAAGTTACATACAGGAATTTGAGGATTCACACAGATGAACTGTCATTAGCAAACAAAGACATTATTAGGTCATCTAAAAAGAACCGGGACTAAAGGGCTTCAGCTGAGTTCACAGTGATGTCTTCTGTTCCATTGATTAAGAGCTCACTTTTAAAATACTCCACCTTGGACAAGGAACTGCTTCAACTTTTGAACTGCAAGAGGTAACTGGTTGACGTTAGTAACTTAATTGTGGTTTAGTAAGAACTAAATTTTAACATGCAACAAACTGTACCTTAAAGCTCAGAAGAAAATCCACATGTACCAAACCAACCAAGAATGTTTCTCTTTTCTCCCCTTCCCTATATAAATTCCTTAAGATCAGCATTGTAGTTAGTTAGTGGGAAAAACATGCAAGCTAGTAGTAAAACCTGGAAACATTTCAACTCTTACAACTTCAAACTTCAAGCAAAAATAACTATTCTGGAACAGGTTAAACAGGAACACAAACTTCAACCTGAAGCAACTTTTTGAAAAAGGTTACACTTCTACAACACATGGTACTAAACTGAACCATAGGAACATCAAGGAAATACATTTATGCACTTCCAAGTCTTTGTTGATCAAACACTTTTGAGCACTGCTCTTCCTTTTCTGAAGTGATGCACCCTCCTCTCCTGGAATAGGAAGAAAAAACAGGAAAACATGTTTCTAGACAACAATCATAACAAAGCAACAAAAGCTTCACAAATATCTCAAGACATTCTCCACACTGCTCAGTCCCCTCCAGAACTGTCAAACACAGCTTCTCTATTCCTGCTTCACACCTGTCTTTTTAAAACAAAAAAAGTAGCAGAATTTTACGTATAATGTTAAAACTCTTATCAAGAGCATGTAACTGGAAACCAGACCTCTGTGAGGACTGAATGCACAGCAAAAGAACATTCCATTAATACCTGATAACCAGGTACTGACCTGACTACAGACTATCATGTAAATCTACTCTGGTTTAACCGAAGTATAGACAGGCATAAACAGTGGGTACTTAAGTGGAGGAAGGGCCATAACCATCTAACTCTGCTCTCTTGTAAACAAGATGCAGTCTGCTCACCTTTCAGCAGATTGCTCCTGAGGGATGATTAGCCCTAAGCATCCAACCGCTGGCTGCTCAGCAGTTTTGATGCAGCCTTGTATCAATGTGCTTAAATCCACTGAATTCAATTTCTGCAATTTGCTTTCAGTATTAAGCAACTGAGAGCTAAACATGAAACATTCACCTCAGTGCACGCACAAAAATAAAGATTCAAGCAAAGTACAGATAAATCCTTGTCTTTACAGTATCCCACATATGAACAAAGTTGAGATCAGCTGATTTCAGAGGTTTCATTTTGCTTCCACTACATACCCTGAAGTAGTCATCTTGTGATACAAAGGTGCTCCTCAGGCGGCTCTCAGGATTAAACAGACAAGATACTACTGTTTGGATGCTCCTGTCCACAGACTTCTGAAATACAGTTAGAAATGCATCTGTAAAAACTGATTTTATCAGTTCCCCTACTACCAGGGGTGCGAGTCTGTCAAGAGTTTACCATTTCATTCTGAACTCCTCCCAGCTTTCTTGCTTCCTGAAATGTGCCTTTTACTGTTAACCAGTATTAACACCCCCAGCTGTCACTTACAACCTAAGTGTTCTTATCAGTGACGTGCCAGTACAGCTCTAGGAGAGGCAGACAGGAAAGCAACGAAGTCTCCTTTTAAGAGCCAACCACTGGCCAAATAGAGACAGCTTTCCACAAAAGCAAGGAGAGGAGATAAATTTCACCCACCTAGATGTTTTGAGACTCAAATCTGCATAAGGTGGGAAGTGCTACCCGATCTGCCTTTTTAGTATCTGCAATTTTGCCATAGTTCTTATCAGATTAAGTTAAATCTTGCCACTTAAACACATTTTATACATCCCTCAACACTACAGGCTAGGCATTAATAGTTCTAAGGAAGCCAGATGCCTTCTGAAATCATGCAGAAATCACAGTGGATTAAGCGACGAATGAAACGATGATTACGACCTTAATTCCAGGGTTGATGAAGTGGTCAGAAGACCTCTTCACCAAGCCACATCACCCTCACACAAAGCACCTGGCAACAGCGCTAGCAACAGACAACACTAAGAAGGCACTTACTTTTTGTGGACCACTACTGGACAATGGCGTGGGCTCTGGAGCAGCACACTCCATCCGTATGAACTCTGGATCCTCACTGTAGTGGTAATTGGCTGAAGTATAAACCTGCATATTTAAGAGGGTGCAGTATTTTAATAACAATGCAAGAATACGCCTAACTATGCAGGCACCAGTCCTCACCTTCCCAGAAGCATCGCCAGCCTTCTCCCTCTGGTAAAGCTCCACAAATGAGACAGAGTATTCTGATCTGCTTTAAAGACACGTCTATCCCCCTTCTATAAAGGGATACTTTCAAATACATGTCTTTCCTCCTCACTATAATCACTCCTCAAGTTAGCTCCTCAAAACATGTCCTCCACATACAGGTTCATTGACAACATTACTTACCGACTACATTCCCTCACTAACAGAAACATAGACTTTGTGTCCGTAAACAAAGGCTGAAAACAAAGCTTAGTACATGATTTGAAGTAAGCGGTATTAAAGTTTCCTTTTAGTATGATCAGAGATGATCAAACACCGAGAAAAATATTATAAGCAAAGTTTTATTTTCTGATTCTCACCTCCACCCCATTTACCTTCCAGAGTCTACAGACATCTGCTGGGAGCAAACTTCAAAGATACTAGCTCTTAAACACTAATCAGAAATTGCACTCTAAAAATACAATATTGTCACTGTGGAACACATGATCCAAATTTAAGATCCAATGCTGATCCTGTTAAAGCAGTATCATATAATTTTCTTCTCTCATTAATGTCACTTGTGTGAAGTCACAAAAAGTAAATGATGTCCTTGGAAGCCATCAACACCATCTAGTCTGCAACAACCTCACTAACTGCTCAGAAGAACTCTTGAACCAAAAATGATATCTGACAAGAAAAATATTCTGAAGACTTTTACAAATCTACAAAAGAATTGGAATAACCAGTAGTATTCTACAGGACTTAAAAAATACAGTTGTGCATCAGACAACATTATTCTTCCTTCAGCTTTTCATGAAGAAGGAATCCCGTTTCCATATTAAAATCCCAGAATTCACTAACTAGTAACAAAGTAAGGCTGCTAGCTCTGCTTCCGTCATACAGCTTCTAAATTAACGCTACATTACAATGAAGACCTGAACAACTACTTACTGTCAGCAACTACAGATTTGTATAGACTAGATTCCACACCGACCTGGTAAACCAACAGTCTGACTTTCTAAGTATAAAAACACTTAACTCAGAAGTCCTCAAGTTGAGCACCGCAGACTTACCGGAGGCATAACATAGTTTCTCTGCTCCCCAGGAACCCACTGTGGTAGAGCCTTGAACAGGAATTGAAGAATAATTAGCTTTTATCTATTTATTCCCTACCCAGGTAACTGCTCTTTAAGAGCCACAATATATACACACACCATACTCCACACCTCCATTTTTTCTTTCTCACAGTCCTCAGTGCAGCACAATACCTTTTCCACGAAGACCTCATATAGTGTTTCAGCACAAGGTCTGTCCTACCCAAAATTCAGCTGCCTCCTAGCTTTCCTCATTCCAAATTTAACAGATTTCTAAAGATTAGGGAAAAAACCAAGGGCAATCACAGCAGCCATCCTGACAGAACACCTCAAACCTTCAGTTACTCAACTACCTCGTTTAGTCTGAGAGAACAAAGACAACCTACACGTTTCATTTACAACCTCAAAAACTGCTACCAAGTACCTTTCTGTACATTTTTACAGCTCAAGAGAAAACATTTTTACTTCTTGAATATAGCCCAGATTTTTAAGTCGGATTAAGTTTGTGTTTTTTATTATAATCTGTCAAGCTGAAGCTGAAACAGAATTCAATTCAAGGATAAAAAAGTCCAACTCCAGCTACAGATCATTCACTCAAAAGTTTTGTGAGGTTATCAACTTTAATTTCCCAGAAGTTCAGAACTAAGTTTACGTTCACTCAAGACAGCATCTCTATTTTGCTGGCCAAAACCTTCACTTTCTGATGCTTAGGCAGGAGTATTTTTGTTAAACTTGCCCTGATTTTCTGAAAAGAGAAAGTTTAACTATTTTATAGCAGTTCAAAAAAAATTAAATATGACCTATTAAGTACAAGATAATATAACTACACAATATGTGGTACATTTTAGAACCATTCAAGCATTAAGTTGCTGCTCACTTCCCCTCTTTCGCCAGACAAGAGCCTCCTCTTTCCCCCACATTTCTGGGGATTTAATAAAAGCTTACACTGCAGAGCACTGCCCAGGTCGTGGTGCACAGCAGAGGCAATTTCCAGATGCTCACCACCCTTCCATAAACTCTGCCACTGTTGACTCTGGAAGGCACAGAGCCATGGAAAGAACATGCTACAATTACAGAGTGTGGAGAGTTAAATCAGGGCTCAGGATACATCATATGGTACACATAAGCACAGACTAAATGCACCCTCCTGAAGCTCTCTGGGGTTACAATACTTGGCTCCAGAACTCTCTGACCAACTGAATGCAAAACTAATTCTAAATGATCGGTTTTTTTAACTGAAGGTAGCCACCTTCCAATACTTTTATCAGTATCGCTCATCCAATGACATGAAACAGGTTTAACTCTTAAGTTTCCTTTAAAGGCTTTTTTTTTTTTCCCCTCTTAAAACACCTATAGTGTGAGAGACTGAGCTTCCCAATGACCCTTCTGCTCCAACTTAAAAGAATTACATACCTGATAGCTGTATGCTGGCTGATATCCTACAGGAACTTGCTGCTGTATCAATAAAGCTGGTGAACTGTATGCATATGTCTACAAGATAAGGTTTTTCCTTTTAAATTCAAGTTCAAAGCAAGGTGCTACGGTATCTGCTGTGACTAGCACAAGTGCCCCCACAAAGGCAGCAACAGTTAAAAAAAACAACAACAACAAAAAACCACAAACAAGGATTTGTTCCACTGGGAGAAAAGATTAACACAGCCAACTTCTGTTTCCATAACTGAAAGCAATGGATTTTCAAGTCTGCAGTTTATTTTGGTAAGACAGTACCACAGTAAATACCTGGATGCATGACAAGCAGAAAGTCCACTGAAGAACTATCATTTAATTGAACGCTCCACCTACAAGAGTTCTTATTTAAAAAGTAAGAAGTGCATAATTTCCCTGCATTTTGTTTTATAAGTAGATCACATCAATTATTAAATTAATTTCTCAGGGCTGCTGGAGTTCTTTTCAAGTAGTTCTAAATTAAGACCTTTATTGGGAAATATAATACAAAAAAGAGGAGGTGAGATGAGAATGGAATCTTTTTTCTGAATTTGAGAACTTGTGCATGCTTACTGTTCCATGAACATTTAATTACAATTCCCAATCAGCAGCACAAATAACCTTACCTGTACATACTGAGTGAGTGGGCTCACCACAGCTTGAGGCTGCACATAGGTCTCTGCATTTTGGTTATTCCACACACTATGGAATTGTGGTGCAGGAGGATTGAAAGACAATGGTCTAGGCTGCACGTAAGAACCTTGTTTTAAGGGAAAGAAGAACAAAATATTAAAACATTTTAATGAGTATCTCATAAACAATTCAAATTCAACTTGCAAAGAACTTTTAAACATTCTGACTCAAATTCAGCTCAGTGATTTAACAATACTGCATTTTTAGCTAGTACAGATTGTGCTCCCAACCTTCATTCCATTTCATCATCAGAACCGTATATCCCACAAACAGCATGGCTGTGATTTAGAACTGACATTAGTTGAAGCAAACACACTACACTGGAAAAACAAAAAGGAATTGCAAGAATGTTGATGTATAATTCAAAAAAAAAAAAAAAAAAACAACAACAAAAAACCAACTTATAACTTGACTTCATCTATACTTACACAAGTTTTGTTGTTTCCTAATCGCAGGTCCCAGTTTCAGCTTTTTGCCATGGACACTGATCTGTGACTGAAAAATAAGTTACTCCATGAGCTGAACAATCACTAAGGTGGGGTGGTCAGTTTAACCTTCAGGAGACCATACTTTATTTCCATCCTACAGTATCACCAACTCACATGCGGTTTTGAAGAGCCTCCATTTTCCCTCTCTCCCCTTCAACAGCCTAAGCCTTCTAGCTTCCAGCTCCTGTAATGCTCTCTTACTATACCACGTACGTACTCAGGGATTTTACAAACCTTGTATCTTTCACTGCCACTTCTAATCTTAAAATTACTTATTAGAATGAAGACTGGCACGTGCAGTTTCATGCACACTATCTTTGCCAATCTTCATTATGTTTCATCCTTGCCTCAGTCTGCAGCCACTTACCTTTCTTCCCACAGATCTCCCAACAGGCTTCACGTGACACAAGACTTTAAGATCACATCAAGACTAGGACTACATTAATTTTGTTTCTGACTTGATATACAAAGAGCATACAGCAACAGCAGTACTGTCCCAGCTGAAACTAAAACAAGAGCTGCTTTCTTTAAGTGTCTGGTATGATGTTTTGTTTTGGTTTTAGCAGAAAAAAAAAGTATGTTGATTGAAACACACAGATATTTCCAGTTGTTGCAGAGCAGTGCTGTATGGAATCATTTTAGTTTTCTCAGGTTCTCCTACTGTCCTGCCAACAATGGCACTGAGGGGGCACAAGGAGCTGGGAGGGGCAGAATCAGAACAGCTGACCTAAACTCTAAATAAATACAAGGATATACCATAGCATTGCTTGTGTATATAAAAAGAAAAAACAAGTGATGTGCAAGTAAAGGTTAATAGTTATATACTTACACACACACAATTATCATAACCCTTTTTTCCTCTTCCTACTGGTAAATAGTTTTCATCTCAACTCACAAGCTAGACTTTGTGGTAGTGTGTTTAATTCTCTTCCCATCCACTGGGAAGGAGTGCAGTGAGGAAGTGACTATGTGGTACTCAGCAACCTGCGGGGTTAAATCACAACAATATCTAAGCAAGTTTACCCCAGGCCAGTTCTAGGCTTTTTTTCCCTTACTTTTCTCAATGGGACTGTTTTCCACTAACCATGCCTACAACCTTCATGCAGAAGGTTCTTCTGACAACTTAAGACACAAGAAGCTTACTTCTACTATTTTCTGAACATCCACATTGTCCAGGAATGATACAAATCCATACCTGAAAAGAAAAAATAAAGATGTTCTTCAACTACAACATTTTTATTTATTTCGTAGCTGTTAACTTTTTAACAAAATCAGCTACAAGAACATTAATTGATATGCTAGATGTGTTATTCCAAAATATTCAACAGGACATTACTATATAATCCAGCATGAAAGTGCATTTCCTGCTGACTGACAGCATACACGCCTGGGCCAAATGAAAGGAATTAAATGCCAGATTCAATGTTCTCCCATTAAAGTTACTCAAGTGAGTACTATTGTTAATATCAGCAGCATCAGAAAGCTAAAAGCTCCTTTAATTAGATTGTACTAAATTCTCCACTTACTGCAGGGGTTTGAATGAAAGGAGGAACTACAGGAATAATGACACTATTGGAGGAAGAGATCCCAAAAGAGAGAAACTGAGAACCTCACTACCTCTTGTTTATTTAAGTCTTTAATACTGGAGACAATACTCTGTTTCAGAGAACTATAGTGAAGTAGCATCAATCAATGGAATATGGCAACTAATTATCAATAATGAGAACATGGCTAATCATACATCAGAATTCACCATGAAGATCAGGCAAGAGACATTGAGCTCAATATTTTCAGCTCATGTGCCTACAAAAAAAAAAAAAGCTTCTTTTGGGAATCTGCTGAGTCACAGAAAAAGATCGCTTTAGGTGAAGTCTTTGTCTCAAGTCTAAGTTCAAAGCTGGGAGAGCTTCCTCTGAACTCAACTGGGCAGAGTCCTAGGCACCTTCATTTCTTTACTACAGACGAGAGTTCTTTCTATGCACACAATGGAAACTTCCCTGTAAATTTCCACCATCCCTTAAGTTTCACCCACCACCTGAAACAGTTTGGCTGTCTTTAACTTATCCCTAAGCAACCAAAGACAGCAGAGTTCAACTGCCCTGATGAAAAAGTCTACGCCTTCTCTCAGTTATATTGGTGGTACTACAATGATTGCTGCTTAATTGCTACGGCCATCAGAAAAAGTCAAAACTGCAGCCTGTGAAAGACAAGCCTCCAGAAGTATCCTCTAAGTTTTATGTTTTGCTCCCTTTAGTTAAGTGCCAGTAACACTACCTCCCCTGAACAGGTACACTGACAACATAAAAAAAAATCTGACTGTTCTCAATTACAAGAATACACAGATTTAAGATCAGTCCAATTTCAGAACTTTAATTCACCTTCATTTGAAAGCCTTAAGCATCTTAAGTGAGCAACTAATTAAACATTTACGATAGAATTCTATGTAGATAAGCAGTAACTAAAGACACTCTGCTCACCCTTTGGAAACACCAGTTCTGTCAGTGATTATTTTCACCTCTTTCACCGTACCATATTGTTCAAAGTAACTCCGAATTTCTGCTTCATTCATCTAAAAGAAACAAAGTCTTGAACGACTTTACAGACACAGTAAATTGCTACAACTGTTTTAAGGCAAAAAGTACTGTTTTTAAATCCATCTCCTAATATTCCATGAAGAACTTGTTTGTCTGTTTCAAAGTTCTCTTCTGCGCCATGGTTTTATGATTTTTGTTACTGGTATTCCACATCGTAACATCACATAGTGCTTTCCTCCCCAGATCATTGCCGCTGTTTTATCTTTAGGGCCATCTCCATTTTTCTCTTCCCCCTTCCCCAGGGCACAGGCCCATAGGTTCCTCTGCCCCATTTGCACAGAACTGGGTCAAACCAGCCCACAAACCACTGACCTCACACAATGCATTACTTAAAGACTGATAATTAAAGCCCTCAGATCATCTCCAGAAATTAAAATTCTTATTTCTTTCCCACTCGAGTGTATCATACGTAGTTTAAAAAGACTGAAAGTACACAAATACCCTTATATCAATGCCACCAACGAAGACTGTATTCGGCATGATTTTTCCTTCTGGTAAAACATATCCTTGGCAGGCTGTTGACAAATCCTCTGAGATACTTGCACACTGGGCTTCCGCATTTGCAGACTGAAAAGGTTAAACAGAAATATTTCAGTCACGTTATAGTATGCTTCCAGGTATGCTTCATCTTCCTATGGATACAGTTTGAGACCACAAATATCAACAGCATCTTCCCCATTACTTAAAGGAAGCATTTCCTGCAAATGGAACACTCATCAGAGAAACAAGTGTGAACCACGCCTTCTCTGAGGCTAAGGCTTCACACCTAGACTCAAACCAGGCTTCATTAAGCAGTCTTGCCTGACTAGAAGCTTCATGACCATTGTTACTACCACCCAACATACAATGAGAATGCCAAATAATTCAACCCAAAGTTTTACACAACTCCTTTTGGATGTAAGCAAAAAGTTCTCAAATTCTTTTCTGTGAAAAGATTATCTTATGAATAAATTCCATCACTTTCCTGAGCAAAAGCCTGAAATGCTCAAGAAGTGAGTAAAGCTTATGAAATTCCTTCCAACATTAACACAGTTATGCTGCAATTTAGTTGTGAGGGAGATAGCAATCTCCCAAGAACACTCACACTACTCTCTGCATCTCAGAGAAAAAGTTTTAGCCAACTTCTTTGTAAGAGAAATATGAATGACTGTGAACTTATCACCAAGCAGCACGTACCAGAGCAGGATCTTAAGAGTGCACCGCACTATCTACATGGTGTCATGGAATAAGCACAGCCATGAAGTGTTTTGCACACCCACGTTGCACACCCACGTTCCACAGGCACCCTTCTGATTTGAACATAACTCACAAGCTCCACAGTTCTCATTCAGTTCAGGTCGGAGGAAAGTAATTCTGGATTAATGTTTATTTAGGGAGTTGTTCGTTCAGACAACGTGCAACCCCATTTCTTGTTACTGATGCTACCAAGATGTGTTCCATATTCTATAACACACTTCAAACATTATATAAAGATATTTGCTAGAACTGAAATACACCACAGACACCTCATCCTCTCACCTAACTAAGTGGCTACATGTACATACAGTTTTTTATCTGGCTTGTCGAAGTAGGGTTTTTTTTTTTTCCAACCACCTCATCTACCTGTATTAAGGCATCTCAAAACATTAATAACATCTTCCTTACAAGTCAACTTATGTGGCATTATTCCTATTTCAGATAGGCAGATCTTTTGATTTAGCTGAGGTTACTGATACTTTGAAACCTAGTAATAATTTACAATCCTAGCACCCATTTTTCAATGTAACAAATGAACTCTAATGCAGTTATTTAAACCGCAGGAGTGAGTGATCAATGTTCATTCTAACTGGACACTCAGGGAATAAGAAAGCTCTGAGAACCAAACCATCCTTATGGCACAATTCAACCAGCAATTAATGCCAAAACTAGAACCCAGCTCCCCACAGGCATTTTAGCATGACTGAACCAAATTAACACCAGACTACCCTAAAAAGCAGAGACAGTTCACCCCACCTCTCCTATATATCCTTTGCACGAATTTCAACAGTTGTCCATTTGAGAATTAGTACAGAGCAAGTTTTGACCAGATTAGTATTATTTTAGACAGCAGAATCAGCTTACTGTGCTACTAGATAAGCATCAGATCCACCTCAGAATCAGTGGATATGGAAGAAATGGAGATGGAAAAGACCCAGCCTGAAAAGCACAGTTCAACGGCCAACTCATAGAGCTAGATCTTGAAGTACTTGGCTCCACCACATCCAGTACCATGTTCCTGTACGTTTCCTTCACTGACTATGTACTGCAAATCTTCTAATAGACTGCTTCCTTTGTACACAGATAAAAGAGTAGTCCTCCCCCTTCCTTCCTACTGCACCAGGACAGCTCTTCATACCACCACACAGGGAGCTGGGCCCTGCATTTCAAAGAGAAAAATGGTTTTTATTTTCAGACACCTGCTTCTCATCCAGCCTCATTCCACAGTTGAATAACTGCTTGCTCAAGCATGAGAACACATCCACATCATATTGAGAAGGAAACCAGAGCTGGAGACCACTTCTGATCACATCCCCAAACAGAGAACATTTGAACTCAAATATGATAATACCAACTCCACAGCAACTTTGAGTTGACCTGTTAGCATCTACTGTTCCCTCTTTTCAGACCTGTTCCAGTGGCCCCAGCTAAAAGAAAGCTTTCACTTGGCTGTGCAAGTTCTCTGGCAGCTTTTAACAGGAAGCAGCTCACAGCAGATACACCCAGGAGAGCCAGAGTCAGCACAAGAAAGTGGGTCGGCACACAGATACTGCTGATACACAGGTAAGGAACAGCCTTGGCTGCCATGGAAGCACATCATTAGTTTCTTGCAATAACGATGCAGAATAAAACTTTCAAAGAAAATACAGTTCTTTAACCCTCTTGAACATTAAATATCTGAAGGGGCAAACGGGTTCCCTAGGCACTGCAACAAACTTTTCCGTCATCAGAAATAAGCTTTTAAGATGCCTTAATACGCTCGTTTCTCAGAACATAAAAAGGAGCTACTGATGAACACAATGGAAATCTTAGAAGTATGAAGACATGAAACAGCGCTTTTCTCCTTTCTAAGAGATTTCTGAAGTCTTCAGTACTACAACAGAAAACTGTCAACTCAAAGCATCACCCTTATTTCACCAACACAAAGCATCATTGTTACTTTACTACCCAGTGCAGCCTTTACGTACACAACTGCACTTCTGTGCATACTATGGGAAAATGACAGTGCTGCAGAACCGGTACCTAAAGCATAAACCCCTTCAAATTCCCAAAACTGGAAAAAATTCATCTCTTAAAGCAGTTTTTATGTACCATGAAGCTACAGCATCAGCTGAACCAGAATATCCTGAGCTGGAGAGGACCCAACTGTTCAAAAATGCCTCAGGTAGAGTATGTGAGCTGCAGGGACAGAGATAAAGTAACTTTGAAAGCCAGTTTCTAAGCGCGAAGAGACTCACGGTTTATCCAGTTTTCCAACCCACCGAATTTCCCCCTACCCCTTTTCCCTTACCACAAGGTAAATTATGTAACTTATTTACTCTCTGCATTGTTTCACAAAGCGTCGGCTTCGAGGCAAGAAAACGGAATAACCCCTTAATTACAGCAGGGGTTGGTAAACAAAAGAGGTGGAACCGCGAAACGGAGCGACGTTTAGCGGGAGGAAACCCTTCAGTTTCCCTTCTGCCACAGAAGGGCTGCTCCCTGATGTCTCAGAGCGCTTCCTCCCTAAATCACCGAGGGATTGTTTAAAACAAGGGGCGTTCAGCGCCGCGTTCCCGGCCAGCGCTCGGTTGCCATGGCAGCCGCTGCGGGAGAAGATGGCGGCGGCGCGGGGCGACGTGCAGCTCAGCTCCGCTACCACGCTCCTGCTGCAAGCTGCTGAGCTGCTTTACCCCGGCATCCCTTCCTAGTGTTTAACACAGAACCGGACCCGGCGACGCCAGGCTTCGCCCCAACCGGGACTACATTACGCAGAAAGCTCTGGAAGGCGAACGCGCACAGTGCGCGGGAGGGGCACGTGCGGCATCCCCCGCGCTCCCGAGGCGAGAACGCTCCGCTCGGGATCTGCGCCGGCTCAACAGCTCAGTGACCGAAAACGGGTCACGGGAAGGGGAAAGGCTGAGGACAAACGGAGCTGAGGGCGAGCCCGCGGCGGGCAGGGCACGGCGTCACGGCGAGCGGGTGCGACCGCCGCGTGGCTCCGCGCCCGCAGTCCCAAAATGGCCGCTGGGGGCACGACGCGTTTGCTCCCTCCAAGCCCTCCTCACACCGCGGCCCTGACCGCGGCACCAACTCGTGCCTCAGGCGCTCTCCTACCATGATTTTATTACGATTTTCCTCGCAGCATCACTGAAATCAGTACCCTGCACTTAGGATTCTAGAGCCTATTGTAAAAGGGGGATCCGCCCCAAACCCGCCGCAGGACGCTCCGCCACATCCCACCCCCCCCCCGCCGCTCCCGCGCTGCCCCCCGCCCCCACTTACCATCGTTCCCCGCAGCCGCGACAGCTCCCACGCACTTAGAAACAAACGAGGCCTTCAAAACTAATGCAACAGGAGCGCTATAGACACTGGAGAACCCCCCCCACTTTTTTTTTTTTGCTTCCCCTTTGTTATTATTTTTTTTTATTTTTTTATTTTTTTTCTCTTTTTCTTTCGGAAGGGGGGGGGGGGGGGGGGGGGCGTGAAAAAGGCTACGCTTCTCGACGGCCTCTCCACTCCTTAAGTAACCCCGGAGGAAGGGGCGGGGAAAGCCCCGCACCGCCCCGCACCGCCGCGGTGCGAGCAGCGCCCAGCCCTCGCTGTGTGTTAGAGGAGCGGGTTGGAGGCGAGGGGCGATGAGTGCCGGAGCGCTCTTGTTTTGTTAGGACGTGAGGTAGGGCCTTCCTCTTGAGCACCTCGTCGTTGAGAGTGCGTGGTGGTAGCGCCTTTCTGTCAGAAGAGCGGCGTCGCGTTGTACCGCTGAGGAGGCTTTGCTTAGAGCTGCCCGCTTTGAGACGAAGCTGAACATTTTGTCAGTGTTTCCTCATTCCGACGTTATATGGGTGCTCTGGAAGGCTGGTTCCATCGCATCGCGAAGCCTGTTGTCTTCTCACTAGACTGCTAAGACCCTTCTAGAAGGAAACACCTCTGGAAGCTTTTTCTACATTAATAAGGTGCCTTTTGGAAGTTGGCTTAAAATACCACTGCTTTCTTCTCTTGAGAACATATCTGGACTCCTGCATCTGGACAACCTGGGTGCTGTGACAAAATAAACTCTTGACTGTGTTAGCTTAGCAACTTCCTGTAAACATCAAAGGTGTAAGACATGAATCCGGGGAAAAAAGAACTACAAAGCTAAACTGATGGACTGGAGTGCATAAAACAAGCAAGCTGTTCTCTCACGTGTCACTTCATTTGGTCTAATACCTCTGTTGTTTTTAAAAGCGTACCAAATGTGTACCTTTTTGATACTAATAAGCCAAAATAGCTTGCTGGACTAGATAGACTTGAACCCAGAATTGATTTGGATAATAACAATACACGCTTTTACCAAAAAAGTTATATTTATGTTCACTATAGGAGGGATTTTGATAAATTTAGTGGGGCCACTGCACAATCTAAACATAAGCATCTGCATAGGTTTTCATGCAACAAATGTCCCTTAAATAGTATCAAGAAGAATTTGGGTTGGAGAGGACCCCTAAAAATAATCTAGATCCATCCTCCTTGCCATGGGCAGGGACAGCTTTCACTAGAGCATGTTGCTCAAAGCACTGACCACCCCAACTGCGATGGGGCACACACAGCCTCTGGGCAGCCTGTCCCAGTGTCTCACCATCCTCTCCGTGGAGAAGGAAGGAAAAAAAAAAAAATTATCAGCTCTTTTCTCTTTTTGTTTCAAATGGCTGAAACCTTGAAAATAAAATCCAACAGAGAAGAAAAAATACTTCTTTTTTTTTTTTCAATTACATAGATATGTTTGATTTTGAGAGCAGCAAAAGGCATTAGTACCATTATTTCCAAAGCACAAAAAGATTAAATCTGCTTTTAATAGGTGCTGAAACTAAGCTAGTCGTAGTATGCCAAAAACAGAGCAGAAACCAGATTGGGTTTTGGTTGGATTTTTTTTTTTTCTTTTTTGTGGAGGGGGATGGGGGGGAGGGAAGCGTTGCCATCTTTACGCCTCTATTATGGCCCTAACTAGAAGCATTCTTAAGCAACGATTATCTCCTGTTTGCTGTTAAGTGGAAGATACCTGTCTTAGAAGAGGTGCAACAAATACAATTAAAAAAAAAATCTGTATCTTTTAGATAGTAAGCTAGTTTTGAGGCATCCTCTTGAGTTCAATATTTCCGTAGATAGAAACCCAGAATAGCTGAGGTAGGAAGGAACTTTAGGAGCTCATCTGATTCAGTCTCCCACCCAAGCAGGGCCACCCAGAGCAGGCTGCCTTGGCCTATGCCGATGTGGCTTTTGAGTAGAAGGAGACTCCACAGCCTCTGGGCAACCTTTGCCAGTGTCTCATCACCTGCGTAGTCAAGAAGTGTTTCTGATTTTCAGACACCACTTGTTTCCCAGTTCACACCCATTGCCTCTTGCCCTGGCACTGAGAACCTGACTCCAAATTCTTTCTCCCTTCAGGTTCACATACATCTAAAGATGACCCTAAGCCTTCTCTTCAAGCTACAGCGCCCCAGCTCTCCCAGTCTTTCCTTATGGGAGTGGTTCTCCAGTCCCTTTATGATCTTGTTAGCAATTTGTTGGTCTTTCTCCAGTATGTCTCTCGTACTAGGTAGCCTCCTTTCTTTTCCTTGACTATGATGAAATGAGAATAATATTTTGAACATCAATTTTATGACTTGTTAGGGGAATTCCTTAAGGGGTTATTTTTCTAGAAACTGCAGTATTTTAGAACACTTTAATTAGCCTGATAATAAGTTTATCTTGATACAGTAGATACACAATAATTCAGTGAAAATTTAACATCTAAACCATACATACTTGAGTAACACGTAATCTCAGCTGGGGCAGCGGTGAAGTCATCACATGAGTTTGTTCTGTGGACAGGATTATATTTAGCATTAACAATTTGTTGTGATTAGTTTTAGGTATTTAAATGCTGACTGTTTAATTAAATTTTAACCTGAATTACTTTCCTGCTGAAGAAAAGGTCTCTGATTTAATTTGTATTATAGCGTGTGGGGTGACTGAAAAAAAAAATGTTTTGTACAGGTATGAAATATTCTTCACCCAAACATTTGATAAGTATGAATTGTACAAACACAGAGCAACGTTTAAAAATGGCTCTGTGTGGTCAGATCAGAAGTCCCTCTTGCTCAGTATTTTTGTTCCTGAGAGCCTGCAGGACTGCTCCAAGAAAGGATGCAACAACATGGCCGCAACAGTGATTTTTTTTTCCTTGTTGTTTCTCCTTGTGTTTGGCCACTGAAAGCTTTGTTGTATTTGAATATACTTGATTTTTCCTGTAAGTTTTTCTGTCCACTTTCTGAACTCAACCTATACATCAGCCTGCACGGTTGTTTGGCACTGAGTTCCACTAAGTAAACAGACATTGTCTGGAAAAAGTACCTGTTAGTTTAAGCTTTCAGTATCCAAAAGTGGGCTATTAGGAAAGAAGAGAACAGACTCTTTAGTGGAGTCTGTTGTGATAGGTCTATGGGAAATGGTTTCAAACTCGAAGAGAGGTGATCTAAATTGGATATAAGAAAAATGTTTCTTACAATAAGGGTGGTGAGGCACTGGAACAGGTTGCCTAGGGAGGTGGTGGATGCTCCACCCCTGGGGACATTCAGAATCAGGCTGGATGGAGCTCTGAGCAACTTGATGTGGCTGTTGGTGTCCCTGTTCACGGGATGAATGAGGACTAGATGAACTCAATGTGTCCCTTCCAACTAAAATGATTCTATGATTTTTTTTTATGATAACTGAATTAGTTTGATCTCATTCATGACTTAACAGCCAAGGTTGGAGTTCTTCCTGATGTCATTTGTGACATTATAGGCTGTTGTCGTATCTACCTCCAGTTGTCCAGCTTTCAGACTGAAGAGCCTGTGCGCTCTCTTTGCTTTTCTGCTCAGGGCAGTGGCTGTCGGAATGGAGTGTCAGCATCCAGCCTATGACTTGCTGAGCATCTCACAGGGCAGCAGCTCCTATTTTTGTTTAAATAGATTTCCCACCCCTCCCTCGCCCCCTCCTGCCCTGTGTGGCCTGCTCATGTGCTCCAGCAAGGCCTTATTTACAGCACACAATAATCAGCACAGTGCCTCAGTGCCATTTAAGGCCCATAGTTTTCTGTCACACTCTAGAACAAAAATACGGAACTTCTTAAATGTGACAAGACCACTGAGTGAGCTGCAGCTCAGACGTAGGTACATCTAGGTCTTTTCCTTCAAGTGAGTCCCCCAGAGGGCCTTTAAACCCAAAAGGCTGTCTTTATTTGAACTAGTAATTAAACAAGACAGGGATTTTAATTGTATTAACGACTATTATTCATTCATTCATTTATTTACTTATTTAAAGCTTTCTCCCCCTTGCTGCATCCTTATTTCCATGCTTAATCAGCTTTGAGACCTGAGAAGGCACTGAACTGATTGGAACTGAGCAGACAGGCAAGTGCTGCTCTGAATTACAAGTTGTACACATTGCCTCGAAGTTTTACAAGTAGGGTTTTTTTTGCATTGCAAGAGGAGTCTTGAGTACCTGCTTTTCTCACCAGCTTCTTAGGTGTGCTGCAGGCTCTTCTGCCTCTTGTGTAACCCTGAAAACTAATTCCTTGTTCATGCTAAAAAGTGTGTGTAGGTTGCAGTATCCCTTCTTCAGGGGAGTTTCACTTCATACAGTACCTCTCTAGAGGTCCCTTCCAACCTCTACAATTCTGTGTTTCTGTGAAAACAGGGATATAAGTACTGACCAACACACAAAGGTTTAATGAAATGTGGTGACATTACCGATGTATCTCTGTCAGTTCCCTGTGGAGCATCACCCTTCTGTTATAGAAGAAAGGAGGAAAAAAGCAAAATGGGAAAACACTCATGGCTCAGAGAATTGTTTTGGCCACGATTTGACATATCTTTTGCCCAGCTGTTGGCTTCTGAAAGATTTCACTGGGCCTAATTAATGGTTGCTCACATGGTACACTACATACTGTGGATAGTTCTTGGAGAAACTCTAAAAATCCCCATGGTGCAGTGATACTGAGGACTAAAATGTTTATCCTTTTATGCCTCTGAGTCCAAATCTACTTCTTTACTTGAATATTCTTTATAGCTCAAATTGCAACCCAGACTTTGCATTTTATATTCGATTAAACAAACCCAACACCTGGGTTTAAATCATTTTTTATTTTATAAGCATTATCTGCTGAAGAGATGAAATGGATGAAAAAGCACATAGGCATTTGACATTTGGGCTGCAATCTTACATGCATATCCAGACTCTTGGACACTGGCATATAGAGTTGGGAAGCCCTAAAAAGAAAACTTTGTACATCGAATGTACAAGTTACTGCTTGTCTTTGGAAGCCTGGACAAATCCTTCTGAATGTGGGCTGTTTTCAGCTAGGTATGACTTAAAGTCCACACCACAGGTTTCTTTATCTTGTAGTTTCTCAGATCTCTTGATCCTGATTTCTAGGCAAAGCTTATGAGGCTCCTACTGCACTGATCTCTGCATACGGAGACGCTTACACTCGCTCTGTGTTGACACTATGAAGAGGAAACTGAAAGAACAGGAGTGGATCTTCGCCACTGTTTCCCCTATAAGGAAAACTACTACTTGATATGAACATTTAGCGCTGAGTTCCTTTTATCAACATTGTCTGCCAGGTTGTTTTTTTTTATTTTCATTTTTTTGCTTTCCTGTCAGCTTACGGCAGGACTCTCCTGCCTGCTAGAGCAGGGATTAAAGCTGCTCTCTCATTTAGGAAGATGATGTCCCATCTGTTATGTACTAAGTCACTCAAAACCTTTCCCTAGTCACCGAAGAGCAGCATTTGGTATGACACTGGGCTGCTTGCATATATTTATAGATGCCATTAGTTTCACCTCTTCCCGAATGAAATGAAAAAGAAGAGGACAATGAATGATATTTAGCACCTACTGAGCTCGGTAGGAGAACGACATATTTACAATGAGCGCTGCTTTTCTGGTCTGTGTTCTTTCTTACACAAAGAAACAGTCAACTGTGGGATATCTGAATGCTGGTTGGTTATTGGAGAGTTAGACGCCCATAGAGAGGCTCTTTATAGCTATTGAGCCAAGAACTACGCACTTTTTACAGAGCTGTAGTAAATGGTTGGGGATTGTTTGCATATGACTGTCCACAGTTTAAAAGGCTTGCTGGTAAAGCTACCCTTGTGCTGTGGACACAACTGCTTGTCTACATGACAAAAGGGTCAGAAGACCCATTTGCTTAAATGAGCAGTGTTACACTGAAAGAGAAATAAAGTGTGAAATAAAGGATGTGTCGGTTGATTTGCTTAGTATAACTGCATTTGTACGGGTTGAAATGTATGTGCTGTCCCCAGAAAAGCTGCAGTCCGTACAGCAAGTATATACGTATTATCTATACATACTATACCAAAAATTTTGGTTGCATAAGTAAATTCTACAAAATCTTTTGCAAACTCGGTAACTAAGCACGTTTTCTAAAACTGCTAGAATTCTTTAGGAAGGACAAGGGCTTCTTAAGCATGCTTTCGCTAAAAGGAGCCAACAGATATATTCAGATAGTTCATACTGTACAACTTTTATAAATACGACAAAGGGATATTACTTTTTGTTTGTTGCGGTGCTGGTAGTCGGTAAGCCTGAAGTCATTGACTGTCTTCACTCCTCCACTCATCATCTGATTTTAGGAGGTGACAGTTTTTCAAATCCTTAACATTTTTTTAATCTGGTAGGTGAAAATCATATATTTAAACCATGAATTAATCTATGGGATGTTCACTGCATAAGAAACTATCATTGTAGTATATTTCACAGAGGTGATATGTATAGGGCTATGTAAAATCAAAGTGTATATATGTGTGTGTTTATATATATATATGTATATATGTATTTTTTTCTACACCGGCTCGTCTGAACAAGCAGCCAACATTGTTACTTTTCAACCATTCAAAAATGTTTGAGACAGAGGAAATGAAGGACGGGAATGGCAAGAACTGATAAGCACTGAATTATCAGTCTTACTGAAGTATTGCCAGTCTAGACAGGCCAAAAACATCAGGTGGTTTTACGTTATATCATCAGTAATGCTAATCTTGTGGCCTGATCTTCTCTGAAACCCTTCCTGGAAAACTTCTGTATGGGGATTTTCTTCTTGTTGTTGTCCCCTTCCATATCAATGTGCTGAGGCATCTCACCCCATCCTTTCTGTCAGGACAAAGCCAAGGTGATACGGCTGATGACATTCTGTGCCAGAGCATAGACTTGCATAGAAGTTCTTTTGTTGCACAAGACAGAGGAAAACAGAGAAGTTCCAGTCCTGTGTAAGGTCTTCTGATGGAGTCTTTATCATGCAGATACCGTGGACTATGAAACAAACAACCTGAAATAAGAATTGGATTGTTTTTAGTTGTGTCTGTCCTCTCACATCACGACCCCTGAAACTTAGAAGGCATCTTCAGAAATACGTATTTTCACTACAGTATATTTCCTTATTTTTTTAACTATACCCACTGAAAAACAATGAAATAACACTCGCTACCAATTAATATATTTTTAATAAATTTAAGGTACCGCTCTTACAAATTGATTCTTAAAATAAAACCATTAGGTGAGCACCAGTTATTGTGACTAAGTTCATATACAGGCATTCTCATTCCAGAACAAACCAGCTTGTTTTTAACTAAAATGGAATGAGGCTCTTCTCTCATCAGAATGGCCCCATATGGAATTAATCAGGAACAGTTCCATGTGCAGAGAAGACTTAATTAAGTTTGAATGCGTTTCATTTGCAGTAACTTTGCTGCCATGTATATTAGGCTCTAGACGTATAAGGATACTAAACTGCTTACAAATTGTGCACTGTATCTTTGATAAGCAGTTTTTTGCCAGAATATGATGGTGAATTTTTCCTTCTTTTCAGAGTTCTTATTATATATTGATAGGAAAAAAAAACATTAGACAAGGAATCTATTCCAGTTTTCAGTCAGTGTGTTATGCTGTCTATTTTTATGTTACCTGAGTGGCATTTTCACTTTCTTGAGTACTTGATTTTGATTTATGAAAAAAAAAAAATTAAAAAGCATATATTACCTGCTTTTGTTATGGAAATTAAGATAGATAGATAGAATATACTGGACTAAACTCACACTGTCAGCTTTCACTGATGATCAGAATTGTCTTTGTTGAGATAAATTCATACTTCAGTATTTCAGCAGATGTTTGCTTGTTTCTAGATAAGTTTAGTGTCTTTCCCATGCTGTTTGATGAAGGAGAAAAAGATACCATCATTTAATCTTTTATATTTGGTTTGATATAGACCAGTTATATTTGATTTGATTTATACCTGTCTTTTCAGTATGAAATGTCTATACGTTCTGAGTTAATTAATTTTGAATCAATAGTATTGTAAATCACATTGCATTTGTTGTATCTGTGAACATATTTATACTATTATTTCTGTGTTATAGGATAAGGAAGGGTGTCTAAGGGATGGACTTTTAGAGACCAAAGCAAATTGTTTCTACTTCTGAGTGCCTTTGTACTTAAAATGTATTTAAAATTTAAAATCCACAATTCTACTAATTCTGTCACCGTGTTGTTCTTTGCTTTCGGTATTTTCTTTCCTTAGTGAAGAAAACTGGTGTCAGGGATATTAGTGTCAAGGCAAGTGACTAGTGTCCCCTGTTGGTGTGGCAGCTGACTTAAGGAAAGCAAATAATGCTTTCTGTCAGAGTTGAAAGCAAAGCCTAAACAAAAGAAAAAGAAATCAAGCAAAAAAAAAAACAAAAACCCACCAACTAAAAAAAAAAAAAAATCCACAACCCTGGAGTTGCTTTGCTTTGAGTACTCTGGTAGTTGTTTCAGGATCAATTTAAACTGATCTAATACCATGCTGCCACTAAAAAAAGCAATTCAATTCTGTCTTTCATCTCCGTGTCCTTGTACTTGTGATCAACTTCCTGAAACCGTGTTGGGAGCAAGAGAAGGATTAATTTTTCAGTTTGACAAGCGTCCAACACATCGCACAACTGTTTGATCACTACGTGGGTCCCAAGGAGAATGAGATGTGTGGCTGTGGGGGTGGCCAGAAAGGTTGCTGCTCGTCGTGTGTGAGAACAGATCTTTTTTGTCTTCAACTCAGTGTGTTCATTTTAAGATATAGTTACAGGTTTCTAATCTGGCAATGAGAAAAGGTCAAGTTGCCAAGTAATGAATATAAATTCACAAATCTGTTGTAGCATTTAATGACTTCCAGCCTCTCTAAAATTTGTCCTTCGTCATTTATTCAGTAGAAACAATGGTGGCTACTCAGGAAACCCTTGGTTGACCGAATTGTCTGAATTAACATTTACACGACCTGTTTGTGTCCTTCATTGCACACGCTTGTTGATCAGAATTAGGTGAGTGAGAAACTTTCTCTAAGAATCTGAGTGTTCATAACTGTGTTCTATCTACAGTTTTTCAAAGCGTAGATACCCCCACAGCTGCCACAACGGACTGGAAAAGAATCAGAGAACAAAGTAGTTGCAGGTTACCATAGCCACAAATGGCTGAGCTCAGAAATAGCAGTAGTGTGGAAGATAACTTCCTGAAGCAGAATCTATGGGGGAAGTGCTGTGCTAATCTTGCTGCTTAGGGACAGAGAAGGACTGCTGGTGGTTGGACCCACCTGGACGCCTACCTGTGCAACCCGGGCTAGGGAGCTGTTTTGGCAGGGGGTTGAACACGATGATCTTTGGAAGTCCCTTCCAACCCCTACAGTTCTGTGATTCTGTGATTTTTCAACCTAGCCACCGCTATTACCTGTGCATTTTTGCCAGCAGCTAACAAGAGCTTGCATGCTGTGCTCGTATCAATCTGCATCAATCGAGATGACCCACTGTCACTGTCACCACTGCTGAAACATACCATCCGCTGCTTCACCACTGTGCTTACGTCCACTGTTTGGTTTCCGGAATCATTCAGCAAAAAAAAAAAAAAAAAGAAAAGATGAATGTCAGTGGGTATAATGTTTTCTGCATGGAGGAATTAAATTCCATACCTTTGCTTCAGACACACTCCCATGTCAGACACTGCTCTGTCAGACTGCCCCTCTGCTGCCGTCTGTCACATAGCAACAACAAGTAATGGAATGTTGGTGGAAAGGTTCAGTCTCTACTGCTGTAGCACCAACATCCACCTTTGATGTCATGGGCCAATGAAATAAAATTACTTTTGGAACAGCCCTTACATATACATAAATATAATTGTACAGAAACTGGTGATTTGTCATGTGTTTGCTAGTCAGAAATAGAGATTAAACTTATTTCAGAATGAGTGTGCAAGATCCTGGAGCTAAGGCTTACTGTTCTGGATGCACTTCATTTTCCATTTCTGTTGAGTCTGAAAGTGGAAAGAAATGACTGAGCTTAGATTTAGATAAAATATAACTATGCATTTGATTCACTGCAAAGGAATTTTTGTTTTGTACATTGAACAGAACAAATCCTTATTTGTGTTCGTAAGACTGTGCTGTTACAACCGATATTCTTTACACCAGATAGTGTAGCAGGCCAGTTTAGCAATGATGTTCTGGGTAAGCAGGAATTAAATTGGGATTCTGAAACAGTGGTGAGATTTTTAATCACACATTTTACAGACTATCAGAGTTTACAGCACTTTGCATCAAATTCTGAGATATTTGATCTATGAATATGCTGAAAAAACTGATGCCTACCTTGAGGTGTGGACTCAGTAGGTATGTAAAATTAAATAGAAGAACCCTCTTCTCATGGACTTGAAGGTGACAAAGTTCTGCTAAGAATGACAATGCTGAATACTGACTTCCTGTCGTATGGATTGTTGTGTCACTCTGATCTCTGCACATGACTGGGCCTTGGAAAAAAGTCTGGATACCTTGCCAGTGATCCTGACTCATGTTGTTATAATACCAACATCTCAAGCATCAGAAATCATAGTTTAGGTCAGAAATAATCATTCTGTATCTTAATAATCAGAAGTTTGAAAAAGAGTCACAATTCTGGAGATTTTTGTTGGTCTTCTCTCTTGTCTTCCATTGGATTTTTCATTTTCAAACATTTTTCAACAACCAATAATTGAAACCAAAGTTTCTGCCAAAACCGCGTGTTCCAAGTAGTCTAGTGGACCTCCAAAAGTAATTAATTCTTTAGCTATGGCATTTTATATAAATGCTTCAATGTATATTTCTGGTTGGGTTTCAAGCTTCTGTGCATGTGCTTTGATTGCGGAGGCCTAAATGCCTAATAATTGGAATGTTGTTGTTTTTAGAAATTTAGTATGTGCATTATTCTGTTGGGTTTGTTAAAAGCATCTGTTACTTTATTTGCTTTATTCATCTGTTTAATACCTGGCTTATCCACTTTGCAATAGTACATGAAAATACCCATATTAAACCCACATGAGATGAAATTAGTTAGCTACAACAAATAAATATAAAGTATGTAAAACAACATTTTTCCTTCATACATAACACATATATAATGCAATTTCTGTTGCAGAAATTAGGATCTAAATGTAATTGTTACACAGACTACGATGTTGAATGTTCTAGAGGTACCGGAAATAAAGGTATACGTACTTGAATTTAACGTTCATTTCCAGAAGGCAAACAAAAATAGATGGCCAGTTCTAAATGTTCTAAATTTATGAGTTCTTAGGATCGGTCTGTATGGACATTTTACGTGACATTTCACCTATCACAGAACCGGGAACTGTGAGTGCAAATAATGTTAGTATTCCATATTAGGTACTCTTCGTGGTAGTCTTTATGCAAGTAGTAGGAAGTAGCTTGATACTTAATGTTTCCTTATTTCTATTAAAGAAAAAAAAAAAAGGAATATGCACTTGTTGGAAAAGTATGATGTGAGAATCTCTGACATTATATCAGTCTTCTCGCACTTAAATGGCCAGAGGTTGAAAGTAATGTGGAGGTCAGCTGTGGTAACACAGTAGCGATGAAATGTATTGGCAAAGTGGTAGTTCCATGGTATGGCACTGGTAATTAAGGGGTCCTGACGTGCACAGCCCACTTAGCCAGTTGTGGCTCATTCTTTGCTGTCTCCCTATCAACTTTGTCTCCTAAAGATTAGGACAGATGAGTGTTGGCCCTTTGGGATGGAGAGACAAAAAGTAGGCTCACTTCCCAGCTGCTAGGGCTTTTCTTTTGTACAGTAGACAGAATATCTCTGTCAGATGTAAGAATCTGGAAAAGCCATAGTCCCAGCAGGAAAGTAGGAAAATGAAGTGGTACTTTTGAAGAAAGTTTTACATGTCAGGAAAGAGATCAGTGGGTTCCTAACAGCAGCATGCAGCCATCTCCATCATAAGAAGGAATCTTCCTGGGTATGTCTTGCCTCTTGCCAAGATCTCATTGATGGGGAAGCAATAAGAGAGAAATAAACCCTTCTGCCTAGCTCTCGTTAAAAGGTTTAAATGCCATGATAGTTGGCAATATGATTTATGGTTTTGATACAAATATCATGAAACTGCCTCCAGCAGCTGTAAGGAATGTTTAAAAATGCATTCAGGGAAAGTAGCTAGAAAAAAGAAATGTTCTGCATCCATTTTTAATAGAGGAAAAAACTGCAAAGAAAACCAAGAAAACAGGAAAACAAGCAAGTGTTGGAGTGTATTGTTCACTCAGAGTGAACTGGTGCAGTTTTGAATACCAAATCAGTATTTTAATGGGTAAATAACATGCAGTTCAATTTTTATTGGTCTTACTTTCCAGTTCAGCTTCAAATTCTTCAAATGTCTGTAACAAAGCTGCTAAAGACTTTCTAGTGACAATATTTACAGTAGTTTATTTTTGTGGTTAATGACTGCTTTTTTAAAACTCTGTTTATATATACTATGCATAGTAAACATGAAACAACTGGAGAGCGCAGGCCCTACTGCTGTATGAAGCATCCCTTCCATATAAACTAAGGGTTAGTTTTCAGCTGAAGACAGAAAGTATCATCTTGGCTTTGAATTCTGCCATGTTAAGAAGATCCTTGAAAAAAGCACAGTTCTCTTCTAAAAACTGGGCATTGTATATGATGGCCTCTTTGAAAACCCAGTCTTAATCATATACCTAACTCATTGTTGAACTTTAATGAATACTCAGTTTAAAACGCTGCTGATAACTGACTGTTTGACAGAGCTATCCGTAGATGACCTGTGAATTCTTGAATTCAGATATATGCTTACTTTTTAAGGGTTTTTGAAAATGTATAAAAATATTTGTAAGACATAAGAAATGAGTGAATGATCTCTAGCTTTACAAGTCCATATGAAAAAAGTGAGTTTCATATCTTCATTCAAACTTGAGCTCATCCTGTTTGAGTTGTAGACTGCTAAGGCACAGCGTTTTGGCAGCCCCTAAATAAACAGTTTGGCCAACACAAAAATAACACTGTTAGTTTGTCAGTGTTGTTTTCTGTTGGGGGAGGGTGGTCTGGTTGTGTCCAGAAAGAAAGTGCTAGTGACCCACATTGTCAGAAGAAAACTCAGATGTGCCAGCTTCGTCTTGCAGTAGAGATTCAACTAGCACAGACTAGCTCTTATCTAGATTAATTTAAGAATATGAGGAAAATTTACCTGTGCAACCTGGTCTAGGGAGCCTGCTTTGGCAGGGAGGTTGGACTAGATGATCTGTAGACGTCCCTTGCAATCCCTACAATTCTGTGATTCTGTGAAAATACAAATGCTGTGTGAGCACTGTGCAACTAAATCCACATTCTTCCAGTTTCTCTGAAACAATTAAATAGTTTTGAGGACTGGCAGCTGGGTTTTGGATTCTGTGATCGTGGAATCCTGATTACAGATTGTTGTCTGCTCAGAAGAATTGGGCTCCTCCTCACTAAGCAGGGTAAAACAATTTTAAACTAAGACTGAAGGTGAGTCAAAGAATAACCAACAGGTCTGTGAGGGAGTGATGGAGAGGGACAGTGAGCAAAAGGCATAGGGTGATGTGACAGGAAGGGATGACAAAATCCAGAATATGAAGCCGAAGCAGGGTCACCTCCAGCACTCCAGTAAGAAGTGCCCACAAAGACACTATTATGGAGAAATCCCCCCAGCCCTTTCTAGGAGCTCAGCATATTAAGGTACTTCTCCTAAGTGCCTGATACAAATGCAGTGTGGGCAATAAACATGTTAGAGACCTGTGTGCAGTTGCAGGTCTGTGATTTTGTTGGGGTCAGAGACGTGGTGGGTTAACTGCCATGACTAGTGTTGCAATGACTCTTTAGGAAGGACAGACTGGGAAGATGAGGAGGGGGAGTTACTGTGCATCTGGAATGGATGGAGCTTTGTCTGGGAATTCATGAGGAAACACTGAAAGTTTGTGTGTTAGAAAGAAAGGGAGGAAGGTAGGTACTGGTGACTTAACTATAGCGAGTTTCTGCTACAGGCCACCTGATCAGGAACAAAAGGAGGAGAAGGCCCTCTGCAGACAGCTGAGCGCAACCCTCTGTTGGAGGGAAAACACAGCAGGACATGATTAGTCCTGGAGGTTCCTAGAGTGCATTGATAGCACCTTCCTCCTCCAAGTGACAGAGGGGACAAAAAAGAGAGATGCTCTGCTGGACCTCGTGCTCATCAATGACAAATTGGTAACGTGAAGGTCAAAGGTAGGCTTGGCTGCAGTGACTGTGAGACAGTAGAGTTTAGAGTCCTCAGGAGAGGGAGAAGAGCAAAAAGCAAGTTTACAACCCTGAGCTTCAGAAAAGCAGACTGACATCTACAAAGATCTGCTTGGCAGAAACCCAGGAGAGAACGTTCTGGAGGGAACACCGAATAGAAGCTGATTATTATTCAAGGACCACCTCCTCCAAGCTCAAGAGCAATCCATTCCTATGAATAGGAAGTCAGGCAAAAATGTCAGGAGGATGGATGAATGGGAAGCTCCTGGTCAAACTCGGGCACAAGTAGGAAACCTACAGAGGGTAGAATCGTGGGAGGAATGCAGAGTCATTGGCTGATCATTCAAGGATGAAGTTAGAAAAGCTAAAAAGCAAATGGAATTGAACCTTGATAGTGGTGTCAAAAATAACAAGAAGGGCTTCTATATGTGATAAAAACAAGACTAGGGAAAAAGTGAGCCTACTGCAGAATGAAATGGTTACACTCCTGGTTACATATTACAGGAATTTGAGTGTGTAAGTGGAAGCAAGTGGAATTATCAACAATTTTACGGAGTAGACTGCTTATAAACTATCTTACAGAGTAGACTACTCAAAAAAAAACTACAAAACAACAACTACAAACAACCAAACAACAAAAAAAACCCAACCAACAAACAAAACCCAACAACAACAGCAAAAAACAAAACAACCAACAAACAAACAGAAAACCCACCAACAAAAACCAACCTATCAACAGAAGCACTATGGGTTATAGTCTTCCAGACAAGATTTTTGTTGTTCTGTTTCTAGGAAGGTAGAAAAAAAAGAAGCTTTGACACACCTAACAATAGCCACACCAAGAAGTGGACAGAGCAGTCTCACTCTTCAATTTTTTTTTTCCTCGGGTAGAGAAGTATAGCTTTCGTGTTGCAGCACACGTGCAGGAGCCCTTTGCGTCTTTGTTGGAGGTATTAAAGCCTTTATTATACATATAGGGTTATTTGCACAAAATGTGAACTTTCCCTTTTTCTCTGATGGCATGATTATGAATTAGACAGGTTATGTTTTCACTGAATTTAATGGCACTTACCTGAGTCAGATAATGTGCAGTTGGATACAGGGGTTATTAACTATACAAGTAACTGGTGTTTTAAATCATTACAAATTCACTGACTTTATTGAAAGTTCATTACATTGTCTGAGTATTAAGTCAGCTGAAAATTCTTTTATGTGTACTACAGGGATTGGAGCAGTAGAACATTGAGTAAAAAATCCATGGTTTTGTGTTCCTTTGGTTCTTCACCATATTACCTGAACACAAAGTTGTAGAAAGAGCACTGCTTTGTAGTTTAATAACTGAAGCATTTATATTTCCCTAGCTCACATGAATGCCTCATGGGAGGGATCATCTGTTATACCACTTAATAGATTTTTATTTCAACTGATGTGGTGTTATGTTTTCATTTAGAACCAAGGTATTCTTTGGGTAATTTATCTTTCTTGTTTTGTCTCATAAAATTAAAGTGACTAGACATCACTAGATAGTTTTATGTGGGAGCTTGCCTACACGGGAGTGTTTCTTTCATGTTAATGTCAATGACTTTACACTGGAATGACCTAATTCCCTCAAGATTTATGAAACAATTCAGGAAGTTCTGTTGGTAAGGTATTACAGCAAGAGTGTTTTCAGACTTTGCCGGAGATCATCAGGGGAGTTCTGAACTAAGACACGTTGAGATCTTAGCTAAGATCTTATGGCAAGTCAATAGCAATTGAATGAAATGGCTAACTAAATAAATAAATGCAAGAATCATAGAATCATAGAATGGTTTGGGTTGGAAGGGACCTTTAAGATCATCTAGTTCCAACCCCCTGCTATAGGCTCAAAGCCCCATCCAGCCTGGCCTTGAATACTTCCAAGGAGGGCACATTCACAACCTCTCTGGGCAGCCCGTTCCAGTGTCTCACCGCCCTCACAGCAAAGAATTTCCTCCTAATATCTAGTCTAAATCTACCCTCTTCCAGTTTAAAAATCATTTCCTCTTATCCTGTCATTGCATTCCCTTGTAGTAACTCCCTTCCCAACATTCATGTAGGCCCCATTCAGGTACTGGAAAAAATAAGGGTATCATTGTGATATTTTTATTTTTGAGGAGCTGCCCGCGTCTTAGTTATGACCCATCTGTTCTGTTAGCTCATGACTTGGAGGCCAGCAAGGATTTCAGTATGACAGCTTGTTAAATACAGAAGTGTTTCTCAGGAAAAACAAAACAAGACAAAAAACAAACAAACAAACAAAAAAAAAAAACACCTCTATTAGAATTCCAAAGAAATAATAAATCATGGACTTAAAATAAGTATTCAGCCTTACAATGCTGTTTTCAGTTTACTTCCTAGGACTGAGAGTGCTCATACTACTAACACTGTAGGAGACACAGAACTGGTATTTGTTTTTGAACTGTATTTGTCTTAATTATGAATAATCACTTTTCATGCTTACAACTGTTGAGTTACTTTCACAAAGTTCAGCTTGACATAAGTAGATGTGAGTAATACTGAATATGATTTGGGAATGGTAAAAATAGTGACTATTAGGAGTCCAGTTGAAAGCTCTAATGACAGCACAGATTTAATACTTTACCTTAGTAACCTCAGACCTTGTAACAGCAAGTCTGGTTCCTTTTTCTACTACCTCACTGTGATATTTGGCGCACCTAATGTTAAAAAGTCAACATAGAAGAATGCCTTGAAAATCAAGAGCTAACCAGTACTTTAAATACTCGTCAAAGTGTTATCACAGAAAATACTAAAATGTGAATTAAATGCAGTGCTTATAGGAATCTTCCAACCACAAAATAGTGTATTTTCAGTGCTACAACATTTGAAGTGGTGCCTTCTTTTCAAATGCGAGGCCTGTGAAAATGGATAGAGAGAAATTTGCAGTCTTGATCACACTGACAATTTATTGCAGTTTCCTTTTATTTTTCTGTGTTTCACTTCCCCTCATCTCCTAAGGAGATTAAAATGTAATATTATGTGCAAATTCTTCTTAAAATCTCTCTCAGACTGTTTTAACAGTCCAAGTCGGAGCTTCTTTATCCTTTATGTTCAGAAGAAATACGTGTGACACTTTCACTCACTCAGAATGTCACGTGGACAACATCAAAGCATTTTTTCCTGGACTTCTCTTAAGAAGAACCTTCTCAGCCTTCATTCACATGAATCAGCATCACATTTTCCAGTGTAAAAGAGTATATGCATTTGCAAATGCTACCACTGTTCTCAGAATTAATGACTTCATTGATAAAAGTTCTGCTGTCATCCTCTTGCAACACCTTTCAAAAATGTGATTGCTGTTGTCCATTTAGTTTCTGAAAGCTCTGATGAATAACTTTCTACTATGATGCATTGTAGTTGACGAATCATAAAGGCTAAATTACCAGTGGGTTTCCACAGTTAGATAGGTATCTAAGAAATGGATCAAGCAACAGATATAAAAAATCTAAATCTAAGCAGCTATCCGTTTTGACTGTTGAAAGACGTTGCAGAAACTGAACAATTATTATTATTTATTTTTGTGACTGTTCCAATGCCATCACAGCTGTTAATGCCAAAATTTGGTGTTGTTTGCCAATAACAAAGTACTTGAAGGCAGTCCACCCCCTCATACTGCACTGATGCAGAATGTTTCTGAGCAGCATTGTGGTTTAATTGCTGGCAGCAAATGCTCTAAAAAATACAATCTCTAGCAAATTCTGGAGTCACATGATTGCAAATTGGCAGTCTATTTGGATGACTGTGCCTGAGGTAGCAAATGATCTTTGATGATGTTATGACAGTGGGTTGAAAAAAGTAAAGAAGTTATTCCAAAGTCTACTGTTAATTCAGTTTTACTGTGGGACTGAGAGGTTGCCAGTGATATAGCGAATGTAACGGTTTGGCTGTCAACAATACAAGAAAAGTTTTGAAAGTCCTAATGAAAAAATAAATGGTGCCTTTTGATTTTGTAATTGTAATTATAAGAAGTGACTGAGGGAACTGGTAATGTTTAGTCTGGAAAAGAGGACACTCAGGGGAAATCTTATTGCTGTCTGCAGCTACCTGAAAGGAGATTGTAGTGAGGTGCAGTTGGCCTCTTCTCCTGGGTAATAGTGATAGGACAAGAGGTAATGGCCTTAAGTTGCGCCAGAGGAGGTTCAGGTTGGATATTTGGAACTCAGAAAAAGTGATGAGGCTTTGGCACAGGCTGCCCTGGGAGGTGGTGGAGTCACCATCCCTGAAGGTGTTCAGGA